>CM061224.1:25563353-26802716 GCA_030844895.1 Ambrosia x helenae | reverse complement strand
AGCAGCAACCTCATGTCTGAGGTGCTTGAGGCAGGGCATGAACTTCTGACCACAATTTCCGACTGGTGTTGATAGACGCCAGTTATTGAGGCAAATAAAATTTTCCTGAAGGTGTCCCAATAATTTTGTTTAGTTACATTGAGTGGGCTAGCTACCCTGACACACTTAAACTGATAACTCTTTAACTTTTCGGTCTGGAGGACCTACGTTAATACTTACTTACTGGTTTTGGAAACCAGGCGCATTTGCATATTAAATTACCTTACTTTGTGAACTCACCAGCTTTATGTTGACATACGATTTACATGCTTTTGCAGGTAGTTAGCTTCCGGTGCCAGGATTTAGAAAGCACTGTACACTTCACTGCATTTGGGGTCTCGGGCATACACATAAATTACATATTATGCTTTCGTATGGTTTCAATTTGGGCGCGTTGTTTTGCGCATGGTTTTGGTTTTTAAAAGGTTTAAATTTGGTTTACGCTTCCGCAGCTTAACTAAACTGTTTTTTTGAAAACGAACTAAATGGTTTGGGCATTTAGAGTTCGTTCCTGTGACTTATGGCTATGGGATCCTGGTTTGTCCATGCGCCTCGCGGTATAAACCCGCAGTGGAAATTTGAGGGTGTGCATTTATAAATAACAATATAATATTAATCATAATAATAATAATAATAACCATGCATCTTCATCACCAACAAACCATCAAGTCCCACACCACCTTCATCTCCAAACATCACAGCCACCACCTTCAACCACCACCTTTTTCTTCTTCCTCATCTTCTTCTTTCTTCTTCCTCATCTTCTTCTTTCTTCTTCCTTATCTTCTTCTTCTTCAACAACGACGACGGACAACGACAACAACAATGTGACAAACAGCAACGTAAGTACGTAACAGGTTCCGTACATGTTCAGTTATTACGTCATTATATGTGCATATTTAGACAATTTGCATACACTATACCCCCCCCCCCCCGACTAGTAGAAAGCATGAGTTAATCAGAAAACTCACACAGAAACACTTGACGACAACAACAACGATAAAAACAACAACAACAATGTGACAACACTCAATGTAACAGGTCAACGTCCGTACATGTTTCAGTTATTACGTCATTATATGTGCATATTTAGACAATTTGCATACACTATACCCCCCGACTAGTAGAAGCATGAGTTAATCAGAAAACTCAACACAATACACTTGTTTAGTCATACAACACCCGGACATGCTATCAAACAAGCATTACAAGAGGTTGTTGCCCTCTAACACATGATAGTGCACCTCTAACACACGTTTATGAATACAAAGATCATCATGGGAAGTCATTTAACAAACCCATGACACATAAAAACAAAATACATGTTAATATCATCACCAAGAGGCATAGGACATCACTAACTCCTACCCTCGTGGAACCAAACGATATTCCTATATCCAAGGTGTACTAGAGACTATTTAATGGACACAATATACAAACACAACACTACTAACATAAGTAGGCCGATTCATTAACACAATAAACCAAGTCTCGAATCATAACTAAGCCATTTATCTTGGAACTACACAAGCTATACTCAAAAGCATATATATATACACACATACACACAGCACCTCACTCGACCAAACATCCAAGCAAACTTAGGATAAGACAATCCTACAAGCCTTGACACCTCTTTCCTTTTCTTTTGGATTTTCGGCCAAAACCTTGCACACAAGCAACCTCTCACATGCTTTTGGTATCACCAAGTAAGCAAGACATTACCTTACACCAAGTTCTTTTGGAACCAGACAAACCTTAATTGGAAAACTCCACCTTTTGCCTCTTTTCGGCTGAAACACAAGGCTCAAGGCCACACATATCTTTCAAGCATGTTATTCACAAACTTACACCAAAATAGTAACCACATGAAAGCTTCCCAACCTCCCTAGGGAAACTCTTTACCTTTCTTAACTTAGCCAATCATAGAATGAAGAATGTAGGAGCTATCATTATCACCATGTGCCTAAAACATCAAGCTTCCACTACCCTATTCTTTTCCACATACACGGCCTACTACACCCTATGTATATACATGATAGTGATTGAACAAGAACCTAGGAACTCCACTAGAAAAACAATCGGCTAAGGTGACTAGGAAGTGAGCAACTTACACCCTTATGGATAGCACTAGGTCACTTCATAGGAAGTCAACCTTTCCCCTTATGGATTGCCACCTTGTTTTCGAAACATAGCCCTTGTTTTCCTCACCCTTTTGCTCGAAGTACATCAAGAAAAGACAAGGAGATCTTTGTCTCATGAAGGGTCACTATCAAACTCATGCCACCAAGTTTACACCTAAGTAGAAAGAGTAGGCTTTCACCATAAGTGTTACACAAGGAGGTTTGCCATATATATCACCCCTAGGCTCATACCTATCGGCCGAAAACCAATCATGAATGGATGAAAAGACAACTAAAGACCTTACATGGATTAGGAAACTAACCTATAACTAGATATGGCAAAATGTTGTCAACTTACCATAGAATTGCCTATATAAAGGGAGCCTTGAACACTTGAAAACTTGCACCATCCAACACTCACAATTCTCATTCTTTCACCTCCATATTCTCGGCTCCAAGAGGATCCTAACCGAAGACAAAGAAGGCCAAGGGAAGGATCAAGGATCTAGCACCTAACCTATCTTACATTGCTTCAAGAAGGTAAGTCTTTAAAACCATTCTATTCCTTTAAGATCTTACACCTATCGGCTTTAGAGACCCCTTGATCTTTGATCGGCCACACACTCATTTAAACCACACCCATTGTTTCACTTCATAGGCATACTTAACTAGTGATCACATTATAATGATAACACATCTAGTTAACCAACCATCGGCCCTTGTACTACTAGACTAAGTTATGTAATGTTATTGAATCTAAACTAGACATAATCACTCAACAAGTAATCGGCCCATGTTAACAAGAGTCATCGGTTCATGTTCAAAGGATTAAAGCTTTCCATGGATCACTATATAATCGGTTTTATCACAAAAGTTGCTAGAATACCTTGAAAACTCTAGGCACTATCTAAACCAACTTAGATCGATCACTTTTAATACAAGTAACCATCGAATTCAAAGCAAATAAGGGGCATTGTTTCGGCTATAGCTAATAAACATGTGTTAACAAGAGACGAAACATGTGTTACCTCACAAATGGTTTCAAAAGAGGAAATAAACATGTGTTAAGTAATATTTTCTCAAAAGCCAACCACACATGGTGAATTGGTGCTAACATACGACCCAAAACAACATCTGGGACCCATTTTAGTTCACAATGGATACTACCTTTGAAAACCACAAAGTTTTGGAAATATATGTTTGTTAGAACATTAACAAGTATCACGTGCACTAAAACACACTGAACCAAACAATCCACAAGTATTGGGTGAACAATTTGTATGATAAACAACTTCCGGATGACTTACCATATCCATAATGATCTTAGGGTATCATTTGTCAGGACGGTAACCATCTACTAGCTCACTAGACCACATACAATTCAAACAGGTGAGTTTTCTATGGCCCCATTTTACTATTTTACATTTTGGGGGAAATACATGCATCAATACTTGTGGCATTTTCAAGTGTGTGTACATTCTAGTATGACTACCATGTGGAACATGAGACATTTTGGTTCATGAGCTCACTAGTCCTCGTACAACGTTTACTGTAACCATTAGCTAGACATATAGCCATGGAACACTTTAATAGATCTATTGGGTTGACACCCCACTCTTGGTTAGTCGCTCTAACCGACCACATGCAAAAGAGTGTTAGTATTCTACTATACATACATTGTCATTAGTGTACAATGCACGAGGCACCACCGTCAAGAGGTTTGGTTACGGGACTCATGGTTCTCACAGTGATCATTTGCTTAGCTAGCTTATGATTGGTCAAACACGAATGACACGTTCATTTTACAGTACATTCAAAACCCATAGACTCACCAACATTATTGTTGACAAAACTCATTATGCATGTGTTTCAGGTAACTAATGGAGGGCCACCGAGGATTGAGGGAAGGGTTCGAGCATGCACCCCGTGGTATCACTTTGATGGTTGTTGTCGGTTACAAGATGTTATGTTTTCAGTTCCCGTAAAACAGTGTCTCTTATGATAACACTATGATTTGGTATTCAATAAATTCATGACAATTACCATCACTTATGGTGGTACTATTTCAATAAATGTGTATTGCTTGAACCTTGTGCTTGAAAACCTTTCGGTCGTTGCATTCCCGTGTTTCCGCCTTGGAGGGGTGTGACAGATTGGTATCAGAGCACGAGATTATAGCGAACTAAGATTCTTTTGAGTCAACTATAACTTAAAGCACTTTTCGAAACGTTTTCACAAAGTGCCACGAAGTCTCGCCTTGCACCCCTCAAAACCTCAAGCCGCTCCATGAAGACATACGTGTACAATGGTTTATTTATTTATACGTATGATTATTTACATGTATGTGCATGTTGTGACAGGAAACATGGCTATCACCATAGATCTCATCTCTCCCCCTGACTCTGAGCCAGACTATCTGGTGGACGATCATCAGGAAGACGAGTTACCACTTACACAGCCTGCTCCAGTTCCCGAGTCTCCACACCATGGATGGATTTCCAACACCGAGATGGATATTGACCCTCCGCCGGTCAATAGACGTACTTCGGAGGATGACACCGACGATGACACCCACCTTTAGCAGCCCCCGATACTCATCCCCCGATTGTCCCTTCTACTACACCCCCACCGGCCAGCCTAAACCCCCTTTTCCGTTTGGATACCTCAGGACGTACCGTCACTAAGTGTACACCCCGAAAGAGGGCTCGACCTGCACTAGTTATAGCTATACGTGCTAGGATCCCGATCTTCCCTACTGACCCTGTCCCTATTTCTGAGCCCGTCCAGCGGCCATTCCCGAGCCTGTACCCTTAGCCGTCGAGGTAGGTGAGCCATCGAAGAGGCTCAAGAGACGCTCACAGGCCCGCAAGAGGATTGAAAAATGACACAATGAGTCCCAAAATATAACACAGTGTCAAAAAATATAACACAATGCTAAAGAAAAAAGACACAATGATGAAAATAAGAAAAAGACACAATGGTACATAAAAGACACAATGATATAACGCATATTCTAAAAACTACAAGCTAAAACCCCAAAAAATAAAGACCTAAAACTAATGTCGTAGGGTTCGATAAGACGATTCCAATGCCGCTTGAACGAGTTCAATCGGGGTCCGTTTGATACTCTTCCTACGACTTCCTATTTTTGTTTCACTGTGTATTTGATCATAACCCTATTTAATTTTCATAACAATAAGCAACTAACAATTATCAAGTGGATTATTATTTTTAATTATCATGTATTCATTTATAACCCGTGATACGGTATATAGCATGTCATGATAAAATACCCAACTGCTAATTAAGGGGCGTTTGGGATTTATTATTCAAAACAGATTATGCGTTTGGGAAAAGCAGGGGTGGGGCTGCTTATAGATTATTGCGTTTTCGACTTTTCGTAGCCTAAAAAACTGATTATCTGCGTTTTCAAAATGCAATAATCTAAAAATCAGATTCAAAACGTAATCCCAAACACCCTCTAAGTTTACTTCTCTTTTTAATAAAGATTATTCATTTGATTATATGTTTTATCTTTTAAATTAATTAATTTAAATAAGTTACTAATATATATATATATATATATATATTGAAAGGTTAATTTCTTTTTAATCCTTGTGGTCTTTGGGACTTGAACCCAAGACCTCTCACAACCTAGGTGTTTTAAAGGCTTTGCCTTTGCCAATAGATCACCACCCCACTGGCAGTTACTAATATATTTGAGCCATCAATGATGTTTCATGTTCGCAAGAGTCTATAAGGGGGGAAGGGTGCTCCTAGAGTAATATTTTTACTTAACTGATTTTGTCCAATTTTGCACTGCACATCACTTCACTGGTTTACTTCACTGATTCATCTTTTTGGAGGCAACACTTAACTGATTCACTTCACTGAAATATTTATTTTTTAGTTTTTTATACAGAAACATTTATTAAACATATTATTAAACTAATAAAATAAACTTACAATATTAAAAGTAAATTAAAAATAAACTAAATAAAAGAAAAACTATTCGGAGGCATTCGCTTCGAGGTGCAGTAGATCGGGTGCGTCTAGATGTTCCACGAGATCATTTCGAAGTCGGAAATGCGTATCGGAGTCTGACAACTCTGCAAGGGCTTGGTCGTCGAAGAACGGTTGGATAGGGGGTCGCGTATGTGGACCGGTGATATCGCACGCCCCTCGTCTTTAATTATCATGTTGTGCAATATCATGCACGTATAGACGATGACGCTACACCTAGTAACGGTCGTCGGCCTCAATGATCGTGCGGTAACCCCCCATTTCCCCTTTAATGCTCCGAATGCTCGCTCAGCATCCTTCCTTGCCGCCTTAACGAATTTCTTTTCCTTAGGGTCGGTCGGATATCAAAATGCTTTCACAAACGTTGACCAGGTTAGGTAGATGCCATCGGTAAGATAATATCCACGTTTATATAAGTGGCCATTTAAAGTAAGTGGACACTGTGGCGCCGTTTCGTTTCGTTGGGTAAGAAAAACTGGGATTGTTGGAGGACATTTTATGTCGTTGAGTGAACCGGGGGGAGGCAAAAAATCCATTTCGTACAAACATGCAATGTCATGACTTATTGGTCTTCGTAAATACTCAGCCCCGTATAACTTAATGACGGCATTGCAAAAAAATTGTAAACATTCGCGCGACGTCCTTTCAGACTTACATAAATACTCATCGTATTCGTCTGGAGGATTACCGGTTGCGAGTTGTTTCACTGCTGAAGATACTTTTTGCATGGGCGTAAAACTCTTTCTAAACCGACCGTCCATGCTCTCTCTGAACCATTCGAAGTTTGTTTCAACATCTGCTACAATTTTTACAAATAGACGTCTCGACATGCGATACCTTAGTTTAAACTGTGCGTCAGTGTATTTTGGTACTTCAGCAAAGTAGTCATTTATTAACCGAGCATTGCCTCCCTCGCGATCACGTGGTATGTATATTTTTTTAGATGCTGTAGCATCTTGCTCTGCAGTCCGCTTTGCAAGGTCCGTGAGAAACTCAAGGCTAATATCGCCTGAGTGTAAAATCGGGTGCAATTCGAGCGGGGGAATGATAACTTGATCATCTTCTACGTCAACGTCACTCATTGTTTTAAAGGTGTGGATATAATTTCTATTTTTTTGTTACTAAATCGTGGGATTACAATGTGTTTTTATACACCTTTGATAAAAAAAACCGTCACAAAATATGACCGTTCGAACAATTATTAAAATTCACAAATTACATTCAACGGTCAAAAAAAGAATTAAATCCATAAAAAACTCGACCGTTGCAATTAAGATACCAAGGTACCAGCCCGTTAGAAACAACCAGAAAACGGTTCACGAAAACCCTACCAGCACGGGTGGCGGCGGTGTTACCGCGCTGCGATGTTGGTAGTGCGGTACCCATGCTCAATTCTGGTGGCGCCTTGTCTCCCCCCCCCCCCCCCCCACAATCTTTATCAGGCAAGCATAATATTGCATGTTACTGAATCCAACACAAATAATTGAGGTTAAAATTAAACATTAGATTTGCATTATTTGTCTTCATAACCCCACCCTTTTTTTATAAAAACACCTCACCAACCAACCCAAACCAAACCCACATGTGGGCTTGTTCAAATGCATGAACAAACTTTTGTATTAATAAGTACTATTTTTTTAATTTATTATATAGTTAATTATAGAAATAATCGATATGGTTTGCTAAGAGTAAAATGTTTAACTTTAAAAGGTTGCGTGTTTGGTATATGTGATTATTCTATCCAGGTTACATTCACGAATCTCACATGAATGTTGAGGATGATGATAACCTCATAAGACAAAGGGTGATTTTTTATATGAAATAACATATCAAATCATATAAACTGTCAATATGAGCCAAAAAGCATCGCAGTTCGACAGTCGACACTATAAGCGCGTAAGTGTAGGTGATCATAGCTTGGTGGAGATGGAGCTATTGTCGAGGATGGACAAGGAGCAGTTTGATGAGCGAAGTGTGGGATCGGGGTTCAACCTTTTTATCATATTTTTAAGTTAAAGGTTAAAATTTATTGTTATACTTCAAACATGTTAGAAATTAAAAACTATGGATTTTAATTTAAACGAGAATTGTAAAGGGAGAGTTGCGCCGTTACCGTTAAAAGCACTGTTCTCGTCATGTTGTAAATTAATATATATAATAATATATATGAACTTTTTAGTTAGACCCCATTAAAAGTGTTTGTTTAACTAACTCTTTATTTTATTTTATTTTATTTTATTTTCTAGTCAAACAAATCCTATCTTTTTGATACTATGACTTTGGCTTTTGGGTACCAATTAAGGAAGGATGGGGTGGTCCATGATGGCCATCCCGTGAGTGTTGTGATACCGTGAAACACTAACTCGCCATTTCAATCACGGCAGCGATGAATCACGGCAATGACAAACATCACGGCCTTTTGGCTCTTTTTTATTTGAAATATGATTTTGTTTTTTTTTTAATTTATCAAATGCATTTCCATAGTGTTTATATATTTATGATTTTTTATGAGTTGTCAAATGCATTACATAAATTAAACCTATTAAATTAAATGAAAACATTACATTAAACCTATTAAATTTAAATAAAAACATTACATAATTAAAACTAATAATTAAACATTACATACATAATCCTAAATTACTTATTTAAATTAACATTACATAACTAAACATAGATAATTAAACCTAAACCCCCCACTATGGAGAATAGTTATCCCAATCTTCCAGTATGTACTCCGGGGAGGACACAGAACGGTCGCTATCGCGACCGTCCGATCTTGCATACGAGCGGATGCGGCCATAGTCAGGACTTGAAAAATAGTATGGTTCGTCATCCATACTCCTAGCTGCTTCGTACTCCTCCTTAGTTGGCTCCGGAGCAGGAGGGTTTGGGGTTGGGTTGGGGAGGAGGTTGGGTCTCCACTAGTCGTAGCTGCCCCAAACCCATGACAGCCATAGTGTAGTCTAGAGCCTAGATATATTCCTCATCTGTGAAAGGGGCATCTGGAGTTGGGAGAGTGTAATCTGGTAAAGGGGTAAACATAAGTTTTGACTTTTTTTTGTGCTTTTATCATTTTTTTCAAATAAGTAACTTTTACGTACTTTATTTATTTGAAAAAACAATAAGCTAATCTCCGATTAGAGGAGCTAAACCACGTTACTACAAGCTTGTTCCTTTGCTAGATGTATGGCACGGTGAGTGGTAAGGATGAGTGACCTGAAATAAACACAATAATACGATGGGAGCCGACTGCTAGAAACTGATGATCAGAACCACACAGAGACACAAAAACGTAGTCGGCCTTGATTTGTTCTTCAAGGTTTTCTAAATGGCATATCCAAGGAGGTGAAGTCATCCTTAAATAGGTTCCATACGTACCTCAACATTAACCTTTAACCTGCCTATTGGGCCGAGGCCCGGTTAAAGGGTTGCCTCCACATCGGCTAGTATTAGTTAAGGATAATCTATACATATAATAAACCAAAGCCATTTTAATGACATGACACTCAAAGAGGCATTCTCTTCCTTGAGTGTGTCATGTGTCATCCCATGTGGTATTGAGATATTTTAGGAAAAAAATAATTTAAAAACAAAATTGGATTTTTCACCCTCATGTTTTCTCCCATAATTTTTAAACGTTAATATCTTTAATATACGAGATTTTTTGAAGAAAAAAATTACACCAAATTAACGAGCGTTTTATTATCTTTCCAACGAGTACCATAGTGCTATATAAAAAAACGGAGAAATTTTTTTGTGGGGTTTTGTTCATATAGGAAAAAAACATAAAATGTTCAGGTAAATCATTAATCATGTATAGACAAGTCACTAATTATATTCAAATCAATAAATATGAATTTTTTTTTCAACCAGAGCCGAATAGGTTAATAGAGTTATACGTTATTTTAAGTTAAGCATCAATATTAGTATGTTAGAGTTGTACATTTGTTTAGTCTTTAGAATAGGTGTTAATATTAGAGTTATATTAAAGTTCGACATTCTTTTAGGTTAGGTGTTAGCATTGGAGTTGTGCATTGTTAATTTGTTTTAGGTTAGATATTAATATTATAGTTATACATCAGTCTATTTCATATGTAAAATTGATGTATCGTATTAAATTTCTCAACCCAGAACGCTCCCGGAGTAAAATCTAGTGATAAATATATACTAGTTTGATGCTGCACACAACAATAGATGTGGAATTTCAAATCACAAATTTATTCATAGTTAATTGAATTGGTAGCACAAACAGGTCATATCGAATTTTCGAATCATAAGTTTTAATAATTGTCAATTAGATTGGTTGGGCACAACCATAGAAACGGAATTCCATACACAAAAATATACATATTTTCCTTGAATTGGTTTCTATGGTTTCATTCAAGAAGTACCCATTACAGGGCTTGCTTTATATTATTTTTCCACTGTAGTTCAATTCAATTTGAATGAAAGTAGTTAAAGTTAGTTTTAATGATTATTTGTTTTCAGATTTAGTAAAAATTAATCAAAACGACGTAGTTTTGAAAGGTTTCACATCTAAGCTTAGGTGTGTAACATGTTCACTTTTCCCTATATATATATGGGAGAGATAAAATGAAAACCTTTGAGTTGAGAAAACCTTTGAAAACCCATGTAAAAAACATTTTTTTTTTTTTGAAAAAAAATAACCAATGTAAAATACATATTTTTAAGCATTTTGGGCAAAAAAAACTTAAAAAAAACGTTGATGGTATTTTTTTTAAAATAAACAAAGTTGCGCTGAAAACATATGTTTTACATTGGTTATTTTTTTCAAAAAAAATAATGTTTTTTTACATGAGTTTCCAAAGGTTTTCTTAACTAAAGTGGGTTTTCATTTTATACTTGACACACACACACACACACACACATATATATATATATATATATATAATTCTTATAAAAGTATTAAATAAACAGTTTTACGACTTTAAAAGATATTTATTAAGTTAAGAACAAAATATAATATGTTCTTTTCAAAATATGTATATCTCAAGAAGTCCCCACTGTGGAGTGGCATGAGGGTTAGAGCTTGGGTAGAAAGGTATCAAGTTTGAATCTAATCTCATCTGGTTTTTACCGTAGCGAGCTTTCTGTCGGGCGGGTTTTCTCTGATTCGGGAATTTGCAAGCTTATGCTACCCACCGCTTTTGGTAAACCCGGGCGTATGAGGAGCTTTCATCAAAAGGTCGGCTGTCCCTCATTTGTCAGGCATTAGTTTCGTTGACCGTTAAAAAAATTATATCTCAAAAATACACTGAAAACATCTATCTATACATATAATAAATCAAAGTCATTTTAATGACATGACATTCAAAGAGAGTATTCTCTCTATTGAGTGTGTCATGTGTCATCCCATGTGGCAAGACCTTTATTTTAGGAAAATAATAATTTAAAAATTAAAAACAAAATTAGATTTTTATCTCTAATGTTTCCTCCCATAACTTTTAAACGTTAATAGCTTTTATACACGGGATTTTTTAAAGAAAAAAATTACACCAAATTAACGAGCGTTTTATTATCTTTCCAACATGTACCATAGTGCTATATAAAAAACGGAGAAAAAAAACGACTATTTTTTTGTGTGGTTGGTTTTAATATTAGAGTTATACATTATTTAAGGTCATGCACTAACATTGGAGATACATTGTTAATTGTTTTAGGTTAAGTGCTATCCGAATCTTTTCTGCATGTAACTATAAAACGCATCAGTTTATTTAGGTGTAAAATTGATATTTCAAATTAGATTTCTCAATCCGGGACGCTCCCGGGATATAATCTAGTATGTTATATTAGTATATAAATCAAAGAGAGAGAATATACCCCCCTTTATCCGCGTGACGTCATGTCATTGGCAGACATATGGAGCCTAGGCGCGCGTCATCCGCTCGTTGGTTCCAGGTCTGACACGCCATGATTGGCTAATTTTTCTTAAAAACAATAAGTTAGTCAATGAAAATCCTAACCTTGACGTGACCTACCTCGTACATTGGATTTGTTAAGTCATTTGGAAATACTTTTTTTGTTTTGTTTATGTTTGTAGAATTTTCAATTAAAAGGGTTTTTTAAATGCTTGTAGAATTGTCAATGGCTACAAAAATGAGGTAAATAAGTAATATGTTATTGGATTATGTAAATTTTAATATTATAAATTCACATGATGCGGGTAATCCTCATAAACCTAAGAATGAAAGTAAAGGCGAACAAAAGGCTTGACGCCACTTCAAGATTCATGGCGTAAAGAAAGTCATTATGTATGCTTAATGTTTAAGGAAATAACAAAGCTAAGTTAATCCAAACACTCATGCCAAAAGTTACTTGTTAAAAAAACTAACAAGATTACATCGAAGTAGTTGCTTGTATTGTCGGGTTGATTGGGTAAACTGCATAAAGAATGACCAATCCCTCTTAGACCACACGTAGTGGTAAAGAAAAAAAAACGCCCCTTTTCACTTAGATTAGCTCAACAAAAACGAGGCATTTTCACATCACTCTCTGACGTGAAAAAAAAAATCACACTCAACCCAATTTCTGAAGGAAAACGCCCCCAGGGGCGGTGTTCCAGGCACTTTGGGGCGTTTTCACGCCCAATTCTTGTGCCACTACGGGTGGTCTTAGAATGTTGGCACCCTAGATAAAGCACGTACGTAGTCTCATACCGCATATCTATATATATATATATATATATATATATATATATATATATTGCAAAGGGATTGATCCTACATGTCATACTCTTATGCAATCTCTCCTTTGAGAGATGCCACATAGGATGTGATGTGGCAACTATAAACCAATTAAAAAAAAGAAATAAATATGATTTAACCTAATCTATAATAATTTTTAACCTAATCTATTAAATACATAATCTACTAAATCTAAATATTAAACCTTTATTATTTTATCTCTCGTGTTTCATCCCATAACTTTTAAACGTTAATATCTTTTATATACGAGATTTTTTAAAGAAAAAAATTACATCAAATTAACGAGTGTTTTATTATCTTTCCAAAGAGTACCATAGTGCTATATAAAAATCGGAGAAAAAAATGATTATTTTTTGTAACCCGACAGGTATTGTGTCGGGTTTGGGATTAGTTTAAAAAAAATTGTGGGTTTGGGTCAGGTCTGGTGATACCCGATTACCCGAAACAACATACCCAAATACCCGAACTACATACCCGATCATATACCCATGAATTTTTTAACGCATCACATAACCCTTAGACTAATTGCGTTCGATATTTCAATAATTAACTTTTTTTTCTTATTTCATGTTAGTTCCTTTTAGAATGATCGATTACAAACTTCCGAATTCATTTGTAATGACACTAGATTTATACCCTGGCGTAGAAATTCGTTTTTTTTTATATTTGAATATGATAACTTATGGCAGAGATTTTTTTAAAATAATACTAATAATAATAATAATAATAATAATAATAATAATAATATATTTTATTATGTTATATTAGATATTTCAACCCGGAACGCTCCCGGGATAAAAACTAGTTAGGGTAATAAATCCAACTATGATGGCATGTTTCATAAAATAAATTGTAGTCTCGATTGCAATTTTGGACAATGTCACGTTACAAGAATCACGAAAGTCAGTATTATTTATTTTGTTTTCCTGCGTGACCTATATTTACCAAATTACAAGGGTGTTTGTTCCTTTGTTGTATTAAATCTTATACGAGAAGGATAAAGCTATATAGAGATTGGACTACAATAGATATATATTAAAAACAAATTAAATATACATATAAAATTTCCTTACCAGGTTTTCACCTTGATAATTAAACGTCTATTTCCAAAAATACAACACTAAATAACATCAGCAAAACAAATAAATTATCTAGACGAACTACACTACATCTTAAACATCCCCTTGTGAAAACATATGTAAAACGATTGTACCTATCACAAATCAATGACTCTAAATGTTGTATCGACTATAACTTTGTTTAGAAACCGGTAGAGTCTCAAGATTGTTAGGAAGTATTGTACTGCCGTGTACAAATCCAAACGAAAATAACATAAAATACAAATAAAATGATTCAAATAAAAGTTTTCATCAAGAGCTTGAACCGTGTCTTCTTATATGATTTCTGCTCCGTCTTTAACAAGGTCTTGAACTGCGTCCTTTTGTATGATCCTCTTGGCTGCAAGAATTAACAAGAATAATGTTGACGGTTGTGGCTGAGGCACGTGTTTAACACGCTTCCCTAAAAACAGATTCCGCGTCTCTACTAAAGAAAACGCGGCTATCTCCCACACATGGAAAAAAAAAACTGTAGTGTTAGAACTTGTGGAATCTAGTATCAACTTCTCTCTATAGTACCCACATATGGAAAAAAAAATCAAGAACTTTTCTATGTGTATTCTAATATGTATACTTGTGTCTTTCTCTTGTATCTCTCTTATTTTTTCAAATATGAGAAACACAACCTACTAATTTACAAGAGCTATGACTATGAAGAGTTTCACTCTAATAAGAGACATAAACCTCTAATAAAAGCAAATTAAGTGACATAAAAAAACGATACTAAACAAATTGTCACCAGAAAAAGTGTCATTAATAATATTACTAAACTCATTAACAATATTACTAAATTAAATTCCATTCACATATTTTATTCCAAATTTCCAACTAACTTTTTATTCTTCATGAATCAAAACGAAGAAAAACATAGATGTGTGTGTTTAACACACTTTCCTGGAGACATTCACCATTTTCATTGTTTTGGAAAATCATAAACATATGTTCCCTACATACAACAAAAAACTTTAGTAGCACAACCGGATTCAGAGCCGGCTTAAGGGGAGTATTTTGAAGCTATCCCTTTAGGCCTCCAATCCAGTAAGGCCTCCAAATTTTAAAATATATATATATTTTTTTAATATTTATGACATATGTTTGTAATCAATATGACAACCCTTTACCTTAATACATATATGGTGTGCAAGTCTTTTATTAAATTTATCGTGCAAATAGTTCTAATTGTGTAATTACTGTTATCTTCACGTTTTATACTTCTTGTTTTTTTAGTTTTGGAAAAGGCCCTCATTTTCGTATTTGCTTTAGACCCCCACAAATGTTGAGCCGGCCCTGGCGGATTATATATCTAGACGTACTAAACGTGTTTTATTCTATCACAAAAGTGTAATGCGTATAGACAAGAACTTTTTTTGAACAATCAAACGAAACTTTTATTCCACCAAAGAAAACATTACATGATCACCCAGACACAGTCTAGCAAGCAACTACCTGGGTCGACCCAAAAATACAAACAAACCAAAACAGAACACGAAAACATATTACACTTTCACTCTACATGAGCAGCTCACCCACAATGACCCATACTTCCAGCCGTGAAAATGTTAACCATTGTCGAACAAAGAAAACTCCCACCAAGCCTCCTTTTCCAGTCCCTGAATTTTAGCCCGTTTGCTCATCCACCAAAAGGATTCCAACTTCACCTCTTCCAAAATTATCGGTGTTGCAGCGGCTCCATTTGCAAAAATCGCTTCGTTTCTTTTAATCCATAATTTCCAGAAAACCAGCAAGACGATTGCATAAACGACTCTCTTCTTTTTTGCAGCACCATTAATCAGCCAGCACTTCTTCAACGGCTCCTCAATCGGCTCTTCTCTTTTGAAGTCGTCTATCTTTATCCACTCACTTATGTTCCACCAAAGAGCTCTAGCCCACACACATTTAACAAACAAGTGTTCCAACGACTCAGGTTCTAATTGGCATCGCTGACATAATCCGTTTCCCACCTGTATGCCTCTGAAAGCAAGCGCTTCTGCTGTTGGAACACCTCTTTTAGTTACCCTCCATACAAAACTATTTACCTTAGCCGTCGCAATCTTGCTCCAAACAAATACTGGTGTAGAACTCTGCTGCCAAAGCTGATTAATCAGCGCCTCACGCACATGTCTGACAAAAAATTTCACCTCTGACCCATTCGCTATCCATTTCCAGCCATCCTTATCTAAAGAGACCTTTTGTTTTACTAATAACGACCACAGCCGGCATGCCTCCGCCCACTCCGCTTCTGTCTCTGGAAGTCTAGACCACGGCACATCCCACCATACCATCCCGTTTACCCTCCTGTAGCAGTCGCTAACCATTGGTTCCTTCCCATTAATATGGAGCAATTGCATATAGCCCTTAATCTTTATATCATTTTTATATAACAGCAACTTACTTGTGTAAAGTTAGGTTGAAGGGTGTGGAGACGCCCCCCCCCCCCCCCGTCCTCACTTTTTGCCCCGTCCTCCCCCAACACACCGCCCCTTGCCCCGTTCTCCCCTCCCCCGTCCCCCACGTCCTCAGAGGACATAAAGGATGGGCCAATCAGATTTTTTCTTTTTCTTTTTTTTTAATTCTAACGGTAATATAACGGCTATTTTTTTTTTTTACCCCAAAACCAAATATATAAACACCACCATTCTTTTTAAACCCACATAAACAACCAAAACCAACTTAAAACTCTTCTACTTTTCTTTAAAAAAATACACAACAATGTCATACCTACCATTGTTTGATTCCTCGTCTTCGTCGAGCGAAGAAAACCGGGTTTTTGTGAACGCGGTTTGGGAATCGGCACAACTAATCGTGGCGGAGGAAGACGAGGTGAGCTCGCAACCGCGACAGAGGCAAGCGGCCATAAACAGAGACCGGGAGAGTAAGTTTATATTTTATCTTCAAATATATATATTTCATACTTTATTTTTTAGAAAGTGTTAATTTTCTTCAAATATATATATTTAGATACTTTATTTTTTAGAAAGTATAATTTTTCTTCAAATATATATGTAGGTGCACACGAGCGATTAGTCAGTGATTACTTTGCCGACCAACCGGTGTATACGGACGAGATGTTTAGGCGGCGGTTCCGGATGAGCCGTCGATTGTTCGTACGTATTGCCGATAATTTGGCGAGTTGTGACCCGTATTTTACATTACGGCACGATGCTAGAGGCAAGCGAGGGTTCACAACTTATCAAAAATGCACGGCGGCATTGCGGCAACTAGCTTACGGGATGGCAGCCGACTCGTGGGATGAGTATTTACGGATGTCCGAAAGAACGGCACGTGATTGCTTGTATAAGTTTTCCAAGCGCGTTGTCAAGATCTACAGCAAAAAATATTTGAGAAAACCAAACTCGAACGATATCCAGAAATTGTATCAGTTCCATCACGAAAGGCATGGTTTCCAGGGATGCTTGGAAGCATCGATTGCATGCATTGGCCATGGAAAAATTGCCCTAATGTGTGGCGTGGCATGTTTTATCGAGGCGATCAGGGTCACCCGACTATTATCTTAGAGGCTGCCGCGTCACAAGACTTGTGGATTTGGCATGCCTTTTTGGTGTTCCCGGTTCCAATAACGACCTTAATGTTCTTAACCAATCATTGGTGTTTGATGATGTGAGAAAGGGAACCGGTCCTGATACAAAATTTACAGTTTCGGGGGTGGAGTACAAGCACGGGTATTATCTTGCGGATCTAATATACCCAACCTATTCTACAATTGTTAAAAGTATTAAGCACCCTCACGACGAAAAAAGAAAGAAATTTGCAAAGTTTCAATAAGCGGCGCGAAAGGATATCGAACGAACTTATGGGGTTCTACAAGCGAAATGGCACATCATCGCAAACCCGGCACGTGCCTTCACACCAAAAAAACTTCGTTATTGTATGTACGCTTGTATCTTGTTGCATAACATGATCATCGAAGACGAAGGCCGAGCTATTTGTGAGTTCGATGAAAATGCGGTGGAGGAGAATACTATTCCGGATGACGAAGCGCAGCAAGAGTTAAACGATTTCGCGTTACGTAACGAACACATCCATCATCATCTACAAGCCGACTTGATCGAATATATATGGAACAACGGAATCGACTATTAGTATTTTACTACTTAATTTTAGGATGGTTTGTTATTTTTTTTTAATTTTTAGGATGATTTGTAATTTTTTTAATTTTTAGGATGGTTTGTAATTTTTATTTTAAATCTACTATTTATTTGAATTTTTTTTTGTTTATTTGTTAGTTTTATAAAAGTAGTTAAAATTAATTTTTATAAAAGAATAATAGTATTTAATGCTTGAGACATGGGTTTCTCATGTCTCCACACCCCACTCATGTCTCAAGCATATGGAGACATGACCTTGCCTAGGTGGCATCCTATGTGGCATGAAGACATGACCTTTCTCATGTCTCCACACCCCATAGCCTTATATATACAAACTTTAAATTTGTTTCGTGATATTTCTGAATTTTTATTCATATATTATCGTGTTCCCTTGAATGCTCATATAAATGTTCATGTGTTTTTCAGTGAATCCACTACCATCACCTACTATACCACCACACAAGACCAACTTAGGGGGTGTTTGAGATTGATTATTCAAAACAGATTATGCGTTTTGGAAAAGCAGAGGTGGAGCTGCTTATAGATTATTGCGTTTTGGTAGCCTAAAAATTGATTATCTGCGTTTTCAAAACGCAATCCCAAACACTAAAAACTGATTATCTGCGTTTTCAAAACGCAATAATCTAAAAATCAGATTTAAAACACAATCCCAAACACCCTCTTAAAACTTGTAAATCTTGAAGTAAAAAAGAAAGAAAGCCCAAATTGGTGTTAGGAATAAATATATGTACTTGATACTTCAGTAACCACATAGAGGAAATACGCCATGATCTTGATGATGACAGAATTCCCGTTTAGAGTGTATGGTTAAGATGGCTAAGGTGAGTTTAATAACGAATTTAGAGAGAAGAGACAGACGAAAACTAGGAGGTGATTAAGGTGTTGACTCTCTCTAATGGTCTCCATATCCAATGGAAAACCCTGTTTATGATGCTAAAGGTAATTACAACCATCGAATAATTACCAATCGAATAATCACACGGGTATGTAGGTCAATGATTAAATAAATAAATGATAAAAGGCCATTTAATTAAATATTAACTAGTGGGGTGCGCGCACGTTGCGGCGGGTAACAACATTTAGATTGGTTAGGTTAAACAATAATCAATTGACCGAAATATTTGTCTCTTGGTGTGTGGTATACTCATTAGCGGGGCTTGACTACATTTTCGGTAAAATCACGAGGGCATGCTCAATATATAAAAAATATTCGGAATTTTTAGGTAAAAAAATACACTATGAACAAAACGCAGGGGGGAGGGGGGGAGTTCTCCCAGTGGGCATAACCGAATTAACCGATCAAATATACATAATGTATATAGCAATAATTTATGTGACATGCTAAGCAAAAATACATAGCAATGTGCGAAGGTGCAAGCACATCAATATATACATAGCAATAATTTATGTGACATGCTAAGCAAAAATTAGGGTGATTGTAGGGAAGTGAGAACTTACATGTGAAAATGTAACTTCTCACGTCTTTTGTTTTCGTTTCGGTTATTACTTAACCCTAACATATCATTTTCTAAATTAAAAAACTATAGCAATACTATAATCAAATTAAAGGGAACAAAATGCTCATTTATACGATGTAGTAATATTAAGAAAATATTAATGTATGAAAAAGTTATATACGTTTAAAAATCGTGGAATTAGTTGGTTGAAATAAAGGTGAAAAGTGTAATTATTATTTAAATAAACAAAAGTTGAGGAGGCAAATGTGTAAGTATTGTATGAAAGACATATTACCCTTAAAAAATAGTTAATATGTGCATTGTGTGTTGTACTCTAACTAATTATACTTGTAAAACTTAAATTATATAAGGTTCTTGTGAAATGTATTATAAGATAGTATAGCTATAGAAGTTTTCGGTTCATTTTCCTTTGTTTCCGTTTCCATTATTACTTAATCTTAACATATCATTTTTTAAATTAAAAAAAACTATAGCAATACTATAATCAAATTAAAGAGAAAAAAACGCTCGTTTATACGGTGTAATAATATTAAGAAACTATTAACGTATGAAAAAGTTATGGACATTAAAAAATCGTGAATGGTAGTTGGTTATAATAATGATAAAAAGGGTAATTACTATTTAAATAAACAAAAATTGAGTAAAATTGAGAGACAAATGTGAAATTTGTAAGTATTGTATAAAAGACATATTTGCTCGCAAAAGGTACTTAATATGTGCATTTTGTGTTGTACTCTAAGCAATTATATTATAAAACTTAAATTTTAAAAGGTTCTTGTGAAATGTATTATAAGATAGTATATATATATTATCTTGCATGATCGTCCGAAGGTGGCAACGAAGCAAATTGGTGATGCAACAACAGAGATTGGTGGTCATGGGAGTGGTTAGATTTTAATAATTAGTAACTAAACAAATATTTGTTATTCTCGTCTTGTATTCAGATCTTACTAAGAAAAGGAAAAAAAAAAACAATTAAGTTTTTAGATTTAAGAAAATGAAATGTTTGCTATAAAGGAAACCTCTTGATTGGGTTGGTCATAAACTCATAATCATGTCATGTGGAGTGTTTTTCAATTGTTGTGTAGAATATGTTCCCAAATGGATCCTGCCCCTTAATTTTGTAGCACATCACCCATCCTTTTTATCCCTCAATTAGTTTTAGGCCATTCCTTTTACATATTCATTCCATGAGGTAATATATAATTGTAAAAGTGCCTTTTTTCCTAATTATTAGAAAGAATGCTTTAGCATTCAATCGCAAATCATCAAATGGTATGTAACTAAAGGTTTATATAGTATTTGATACTCGTTTTTATATATTAATACAACCATCATCAAATAAGCCAAACAGCATGTGATCAACCTCAAAGTTTGTGTAAGTTGGCATTCACCCCTTGATTTTTGAAGTTATTAACAAAAGTTACCCTTTAGTTTGGAACCTTGGACTAAATATTTAGGAAAATTAGATTGTAATAATCTCACCTTTGTGTTGTTGGGCAATAATAATCTCACTTAAGTTTATTCTTCCCACCAGTCCCACCTTTTAATTTATTTTTTCTCATTGCACTCGCCGTTAACTCACACTAACGTCGTTAGCTGAAACTCACAATTCTAGGCGATTGTTCACCGGACCTGAAAGAGGGAATCGAGACGATGATATTGGTATGTTCAATTGCATAAACGAGCATGGTTTGATGGGTTTCAGGTTGATGTTCTCGTCGAAGGGGATGACCGGAACCCAGTGGCGAAGCTTGGTTTCGGAATCGGCGGGGGCCGAACTCAATTTTTTTCAATCGGTAGTGGAAAATCGGCGGGGGCCGGACTTAACCCGGACCCAATTTACCTATGAAAACCGTAAATTTCCACTACTGCGCCAAAAAACAGGGGGGGCCAGGGCCACCCCTGGCCCAAAGCATGCTTCGCCCCTGCCGGAACCGACAATTAAACCATCAAACTGTGCTCATTTGACAATTTAACATACCAATATCATCGTCTCGATTCTCTCTTTCAAATCCGGTGAACAATCGCCTAGAATTGCGAGTTTCAGCTAACGGCGTTAGTGTGAGTTAATGGCGGGTGCAATGAGAAAAAATAAATTCAAAGATAGGACTAGTGTAAAGAATAAACTTAAGTGAGATTATTATTGACCAACAACACAAAGGTGGGATTATTACAACCCAATTTTCCAAATATTTATGTCATATAACACAATCTCATAGATACATTTCTATTTGGTCTCAAAAAGGAATCTATTATGAGAGAGTTGATATATATATAAAACCCAACATTGGTATCAACGACATTTAGGCTTGGAAGTACTTGCCTTGATTGAAACAAACATTTTGTTTACAAGTAAATGAGTTATAACGTGAGACCGATAAAATCAATGTCTTCTACATAACTCATACACTTGAACGGCAAGTGTTGCAGTCGGTGGAGCTCCGCCTAACACCTTTGGTCAGTCTGTACTAATTACACATTCAACCTGGATTGGGGATCTCCTCAGGTGAAACTCCCACATGTGGTAAATATAGCTCCGACCGGAATCAAACCCTCAATGTCACCAACTTAGCTAGGCTTCATCGGTTTTTATAGTTATAATCTTAAGAGTCAAGGTCCCGTACATACAGACAAAACGTATGAACTGTACGAATCACTACAATTCACGCGGTGGCAATTTTGTAAATAATTCAAAAAGCTATTTTGTACTAAACCCACTTTTTCTAATTACTCTGTACAACAACCGTCATTCAAACACCCCCAAAAATCAGTTTTTCGAATCAAAACCTTCAAAAAACCACAAATCAACATCACGATTCAAGATATTAACCAAGATGAAGTTGAAAATCCTTCAAAAACAACAAACCGGAGGTAATATATTGTTCTTTATTAGTGTAAATTTTATTATTAGCATTATAATAAACTAGGGTTTCATCGTTTTCATTTCAAAGTTTTAACCGTCAAAAAACCACAAATTAACATCACGATTCAAGCGATTAACCAAGATGAAGTTGAAAATCATGCAAAAACAACAAACCGTGATGTAATATGTTGAAGAGTAATTTTATTATTTGCTTTATAATAAACTAGGGTTTCAATGTTTTAATCGTTTTCATTTCTGGTTATTTTTGTAGATTAATTTTTTTTTTAAACTTTGTATGTCATTTTAGGTCTGAGTAATATCTAGTGTAATGTTTGTTAAATTTGTATTAGTGTAAGTAGTTTGTATTAGAGTAATTGTTTGTAGAGTAATTTTGGTTAAACTTTGTATGTCATTTTAGGTCTGAGTAATATCTAGTGTAATGTTTGTTAAATTTGTATTAGTGTAAGTTGTTTGTATTAGAGTAATTGTTTGTAGAGTAATTTTGGTTAAACTTTGTATGTCATTTTAGGTCTGAGTAATATGTAGTGTAATGTTTGTTAAATTTGTATTAGTGTAAATTGTTTGTATTAGAGTAATTGTTTGTAGAGTAATTTTGGTTAAACTTTGAATAGCATGTTTTTTGTAGAGTAAAATGTTTGTTAACCTTGGAATATCATTTTTATTAGTGTAATTTTTCAATATTGTTACACTAGTTAATTTGTTATAACAAAAGTAATTTGTCCATGTTGTATGTTTTATACAAATCAGATTCTGGTACTGAAAGTTTTAGAATCGTAACAAGAAGAAGAAGTGATAGAATAGCAAAAACAAGATCATTCAGATTTTCCAACGATATATCAAACCCAATTTCTATTGATCTTGATGAAGCACAAAAAACAGGTTAAATATTTATAGAAATATTAGTTATCAATGAGCACAAATAACAGATTTGCCTTCTTTTGTTATAGATACATCAATGAAGAATGACACTACAAAAAAAAACGGTTCAAAGCCGAAAGAAGAGTATTGCTTGTAAGAAAAAGAATTCTGTCGAAAAAGCTAACAAGAATACCATCTTCAAAAAGAAGAGTGTTGCTGGGAAGGAAGCACCAGCTTCAAAAAGAAAACAAGTCGCTTCAGATGACGATTTTCAAACTCCACCATCAAAGAAAACTTCTAAAAGAAAACCAACCAAAGATGTTAAAGCTACACCTTCAAAAAAACCTGTTAAAAGGAAGTTGACTACTTCAGATGATGATTTTCAATCACCACCTTCAAAAAAACCAAGAAAAAAACCAAATCCAATACCTAGAAAACCATTTATCGAGTACACACACCACACTTTATACCTGAGATTTGACCCAGGAAACTTCCTTAAAGTTATCAAAAACTTATCTGATGCTCAAAAGGCTGCTGTCGTAGAAATGGGTTTTGAATCTCTGTTATCTTTGGACATACTCGATATACCATCTCGCTTATCATTATGGCTGCTACAAAATTTCAATGAGGACACAAATGAGCTTAACGTAGGAAATCACAAGATCAAAATAACCTCGTCTTTGGTACATGAATGCCTAGGTATTCCAATGGGGGAAGTAGAAGTGATTGAAAAGAATAAACCAAGAAAAGGTTTTTGTGAAAGGTTGGATGAATTCAAGAATCAGTTCCCCAATCCAAGAATCAGTGTGTTACAAGTAATTAACCTAGTAAAGGCCAGTTCATCTGCTGGAAGGGTTTACAAAACAAATTTCCTTGTCATATTCAATACACTATTGGGTGAATCAACAAAATGCTCAACAGTCAATCAAAAATTCATGAACTGCATTGAAGATGATTCTGAAATACCAAAGTTGAATTGGTGCAACTACATAATATGTTGTCTCAGGAGAACAAAAAAAGGATGGCATGGTGGAAAGGATCAATACACAGGGCCTATTCTATTTCTTGTGGTATGATTTATTTTTACTTTCTTCTTTATAAGAAAATTACTCTAAAACTAAAAAAAAAGCACATGTTTTAAATATTTTGACAGGTACTCTACACATATCTGTACCATAAAAGGCATCCTGAATTTGATGATGTTCAAATCCAGACACCAGCAATAAAGTATATTAATACAAAAACTCTATGTAAAATGGAAGAGTTTTTGAATAATAATGGTCCATTAACTGATAATGAAGCTGAGGATATTGAGAAAGATGTGAATCAAGGTAGAGGCAGAGAAATAGATGAGAATGAAGGTGGGGGCAAAGAAGAAGATCATAACAATGTTGAAGAGAAGAATGACAATGAAGGTGATCATAACACCACTTATCTGGATTTTTATTTTCATTATTGATGTGATTATTATAACGTATTTTAAATGGCAAACAGGAAGTACTGCTGCTGATTTAGTGGTTGATGCGGCTGCAGCGAGTTCAGATATTGCAATGGCAAGCAAAAGGACTGCCATTGGGTTGGCTGGCAAGGCTGCGGGTGTGGCGGTGGACGCGACTGTGATGGTTGTAGATATTGGGTCGCAAACTGGAAAAACTGCTGCTAAGATGGCGAAGAATGTGGCGAAAAATGTTGCAATGGAGACAGGGAAGACTGCTGCACAACTTGCGGAAAAGGCTAAAGTTATGGCTGTGGACACGGCTATGACAACTAAGGATATTGCAGCTGGAACTGGAAAGAATGATGAAAATGTTGATAATAGTCAACAAACTGAAGTTGATTTCGACAACTCACGTATGTTATTCCATCTAAAATATACTATTACGGAATTACTTAGTACTATCTAATATTTTCTGATCATTGTTTATAACTTGTTCTTTATAGTGAACTTTAGTATTGATCGATCGCCTTTAGATTTGGAAAATATGGTGGTTGGAACAGAAACCCAAAGATTTATCGACGATTGCATTACACCAGTGCCGTTGTCTGGTTTATCAGCCTACTTAGGCCCTGATTATAGAGCAAAAGAACGGGTAATAATTACTCTACATGTTAAATGTTCAATATTAAAAACATAATTACTCTACTAATGTGTTTGGCCTAATCGTATGTAGCAATGGTTATGCAACTTGGAAGACCATATTGATCAATACAAGAAATTGGGGGAAGTCATAAATAATATGGTTAAAGAAGGGAAAGCAAAGTATACCTGGAATGATGCCATATTAAACATGTGCAAGGAATGGGAAGAGCAATATCCTCAATCTCAAAATTCTACTGATGATAACAACACTGTCATCAGTTTGAATGATCCTCAAGAAATAGCAGAAACCGAGAAAGAAGTAGAAGTTAAAGGCAATGCAACTCATGTTGAACATGAGACAACAAATGAAGGTAAAAAAAATAAAAAACTATTTAACATTTACACTTTCTATTTATATGTATGTTGACAAATAATTACTCTAATACTAACGATATGTATGTGTTCCATTGAAAGGTGCAGAAGTTGATAAGAATAAAAATGATGTCGGTGTTGTTAAAGGCGACTTTGCTGAAAAAAGTGATGTTCAACAAAGTGTCACTGAGACAATGGAAAAACAAATTGAGATAACTTGTCAAGAAGTGGAAATACAACAAATTGTTGCTAAAGAGGCTTGCCTTGGGTTCCAGAAGTTTGCTGCTGTGGAAGACACATGGACTGTAATTCCTATTTCCAAAAAACAAGGTAAGTTAAAATTACACTAGTAGTTATTCATAATTACTCTAGCTATATTTAACTTTGTTAATGTTCACAAAAATTGGTGTAGATGATGCTAAATTGAATACTGAGGACAATCTTAAGCAGGATAAAAAAGACGTTGGAGGAAAAGCAGGTATGTACTTTCTCCAAAATATATAGTTAGCTTATTATATTTACCTAATTACTCTAGAAATGATACTTGGAAAATATTAAAGGCAATTTAGATGAAACAAATGTTGAAGATGAGTCGGTTAATGTGGTCAAAGTTGACCCATCATCAATGATCAACGCGTTACCTGCTTTTCGGTTAAGAAAAGACAAAGAAGTTGTGGCTGTCACAGATTGTACACCTCAACAACCAGCAAGAGAAAAGAGAACAACAAAGGTGACTTCTGCATATAAATCACCTTATGTTAAACGGAAGGTTGAACTGGGACAAAAGCTTAGTGACGATGAAACCATGGTGGCAGAATACATATTTTTTCCCATTGATGAACTGTAAGTACAGATTTGTCCAGATTTAATAATTATTTAAAAATAAATTTTATTGCGTCATTCTAACTCCGCGCAAAAACAGGAATTTTGTCTACAAATCAATGTATGGGTCAGAAATACCTAAGGTCATTTTTGAGTGCTTATATGAAGGTGTTAAACTTTCATCAATCATCATTGATGTCTGGTCTGAAGTGCTAAATGATGAAGAAAAACTGAAGAGCTGAACGTCACCAAAGAGGTTTTTCTGCTCGACAACTATATTGGTATGAAAAATACTTATCCTATTTACATAATTACTCTATTGCAAAATTAATTACTCTAGTACAATCTATCAATTGAAGTAATTACTCTATTAGAAAACATATAAATTGGTTAAACTTTACAGTAAGCAAACTTTACAGTAAGCAAAGTTCGAATTGCAAAGTTAATTACTCTAGTACAAACAATAAATTCAAATTAATTACTCTAGTACAAAACATATTTCCATTTTCCCAAAAACATAATATTTAACCCATCAAGTTAATTACTCTAGTGCAATCTATCTATTGAAGTAATTACTCTAGTAGAAAAAATAAAATTTCAAATTGCAAGTTAATTACTCTATTATGCAATTATTTTTATTAAATTCTAAATCTGTTACATAATTACTCTATTGTATCTACATAATCACTCTACTGATAATTGTATTGTTAAAATGCAGCTGGAACAACAGTTTATGCTCACAGAAAAAATGCTATTTGATAAGTTCAATAGCAGCATGGATGCCTACCTTAAACAGTTTAAAGTCAAATCATTAACGGATACTGACCTCCTTTTTTTCCCAATTCTAGCTTCAGAACATTACTATGTTTTGTGTTTCCATTTGAAAGTTGGGAAAATTGTTTTGATGGATAACAGCAAGATGGGAGATAATTTTGATGATAGATATAAAGGGATCCCTCATAAGCTGGTAATATTGTTGACATTTTATTTAACTTTAACATTTATATAAATTTCAAAAAGCTAATATGTTTTTGCATATATTGTAGAGAAATGCATTGTGCAATTACATGAAGATATCCAAAATCAAAACAGGTCTGAAGAAAATGATTGGGGCAGATATCAAAAGGTTGGAAATGCCATGGAGGACCGAGGAAAACAAAATCGATTGTGGCATTTTTGCAATGCGTCATATGGAAACCTACATGGGAAATGAAAAATGGGATAGCGGTTTCTCGGTAAAAGAGGATGTTCAACAAGAAGAGCTCAAGGATCTAAGGTACAAATTCTTGTCAAAGATGTTATTGTCCGATATCAACAGTGCAAGAGATGATCTTATAACGAATGCCCTTAAAGTTGAAGCCATGGAAACTGAATTAAAGGAAGACATGAAGAAAAATTTGATCGATCAGATAAAAGAAAGGCAAACGAGCTTTGTTTGAATTTGTTAGTAATGCTAGTAGTTTAATTTCGTCTTTTGATCAAATTGTAAACTTTTGTTGGACATGGGATCCATTCTATGATATTTGACATCGTTACTATGTAGGCATTATGTATGGTTTATATAAATCTTTGTATTTGGATTTAGAATTGGTGCCAAGTATAAATTGCTAAATATAACAGTATACAAAATTCAAAATGCAAGTTAATTACTCTAGCAAAATCTATCAATTGAAGTAATTACTCTAGTAGAAAACATATAAATTGCTAAAACTTTACAGTAAGCAAATTTTGAATTGCAAAAGTTAATTACTCTAGTACAATCAATCAATTCAAATTAATTACTCTAGTACAAACATACTTCCATTTTCACAAAAACATAAAAATTCAAACCATCAAGTTAATTACTCTAGTGCAATCTATCTATTGAAGTAATTACTCTAGTAGAAAAAATAAAATTTCAAATTGCAAGTTAATTACTCTAGTACAAACTATCAATTCAAAGTTAATTACTCTAGTTATATTTTAAATAAGATGAAACTAGAGTAATTAAATAATTACTCTACTACTTCAATTATAACACGAAATGCAAAAATCCGTATTCAAAAACATTTAACTTTCATAGTATTCAACAGCAATTCTCAACTAATTAAGATGCGAATTAGAAAAGTTCAAAAATAACATCGATTAATTCCCGATTGGTTCGTTCCCAACAAATGATTTGCATGTACGAACATCATGACCAAGCTTCCCACATACACCGCATACTCTACGTCTTTTACCAGCGCGGCTAGCTGCCATTTCCTTTTTAGATTTTATTCTTTTATGTGAGCCACGTCCCTTATTTCTAATACCACATGGAAGTCTCAACTTTGTGGTTGTTGGTTGATCATAACCAAGAAGAGACGCCATCATATCTTTTTTCTTCAAAGTCGGCCCAGTTTTACTCCCTTCAGCCTTTTCCATCAATATTTTCAATTGATCTCTTACCTTAGTTAATTCCTCAATGTTTGTAAAATATCGACTACTAAGGTATTCGGTAGCAACCATTATCTCACGCACAAGCTGATTCGCCTTATCAATGTTGACATTAGAACTATCTTTAACAAAAAGTGAAGAATTGGCTTTGTTTACAACTGTGTCCCTTCTCCAACGCTTCAAAACATACTTCTCAGGTATTTCATCAAGTTCAAACATTCGTAACACAAGGAACGCGTGCCGACATAACAAACCGTATTGCTCAAATCTTTTGCAAACACATGAAACAGAAATATCTTCTTCATCAGCTTTACCCAATACCTGAGAATTTAAAAAAATAGTTTACTTGAATAGTAAATAACACATTATAGTACTAATTACTCTAGCAGGTTCTATAGCAAGTATCAAAATAGTGAATACCCTAATTATTGAATTAATTGAATAATAACTCTAGTTATCTGTTAAATAATACATGAGATATACTAATTACACTACTGGATTATATGACATGTACCACATAGTAATTACTCAAATTAAACGATAAGTTAAAAAAATTAAAAATACCTCAAAGAAACCATCTCCAAAAGCCTCAGAATCTCGAATATAAATTCTAGCATAATCTCCTTCTTTTTTGATGTTAACTGAAAAGCATTTGTGATAACTAGCATATATTTCCTCTTGAACATCAAAAAATATAGACCGGGTATACAACTTAGCAGCATGTTTTTCAAGATTTGATTCAGTCCAGAAATCAGGTACTGTATTCCGGGTATCATGATCATTTTTTCGATGGTTATATCTTTGAGCTTCAATTGCGGTGTCAAAATGACTAAAAAATTCAACAAGTGTCAACTGTGAATTTGAAATAATACCAAAGAATTGATTTTCACTCTCAGACCTCGATGTTGTACGCATGAGGCCTGACATATGCTCATCATGATAATACGCCGGAATCCACATTGATCGTAAGTCGAACATAGTTGATATCCAAGCATTTTGCATAAGACCAAAATCCTTAATTACTTCTTGCCATTCAAGCTCAAACGTCTCAGGCTCAATCGAATCAGTCCAAACAATATTACAAATACGACGTTTGAAGTTATCATCATTGCATAATGAAATCCCAACCTGTAAAAAAAAAAAATATATTTAATCAAAATTACTCTAACAATATATTATAATTACTCTAGTTAGAAACACAATTACTACAGAAAAAAAATTACAAAATTTGAATCAGAATACAATTACTCTAGAAGAAATATAATTACTCTACAACTAAAATGATAGACAAACCTTATCAGCAACTCATAATACAATTACTCTAGAAGAAATATAATTACTCTACAACTAAAATGATAGACAAACCTTATCAGCAACTCATAATACAATTACTCTAGAAGAAATATAATTACTCTACAACTAAAATGATAGACAAACCTTATCAGCAACTCAGAATACAATTACTCTAGAAGCAATATAATTACTCTACAACTAAAATGATAGACAAACCTTATCAGCAACTCAGAATACAATTACTCTAGAAGCAATATAATTACTCTACAACTAAAATGATAGACAAACCTTATCAGCAACTTTCTTCATGATATGCCACATACATAATCTATGTCGGCTTTCTGTAAAAACTCTTTGAATTGCTTGTTTCATTGTAGGATCTTGATCGGTAACAACAACCCTAGGCTGACGACCAAATGCTCTTAAAAACACGACAATAACCATTCGTACGATTCAACATTTTCTTTTGCAATAAGACCAGCTCCAAGATTGACATTATGAAAATGGTTATCGATGCCAGTGAAAGGTACAAAAACCATTTTGTATCTACGCAACAAAAGAAAAATTTAATAAAAAATGTAATAATAATTACTCTAACAATAATAAAGAATTAGAAACTTACTTATTAGTTTTGAAGGTTGCATCAAAGGATATTACATCACCAAAAGTCAAGTAATTCAATTTACAAACTTCATCAGCCCAAAATAAACCGGTTAGACAACCCTTATCATCCGCTGTAAACTCAAATGAAAAATCAGGAAGATAATCTTTCTTATCAGTTAATCTTTGAACAATCATTTCAGCATCATATTCTCCAATAAAACATTTTAAATCTCTTTTAAAATTTTTGCAATCTACAGCAGTTGCACCAACCTCTTCAAAACCACCATATTCTGTCCTCATAATATGAAATGATTTAACAGGGCCTAAATTTAGCGTTGACAAAGAACATATCCTCTTTTGCTTCATAACGGACAAATTTCTTGATGAAGGAACAAACTGCATATCTTCTTGGGAAATAAAACTATGATTATGTTCTTCAACAAACCTGAATACCTTAAATGATTGACCATCATCTGAAATGAATCCGATATGTGCTTGGCAACCAATACGGATGGAAGGCCTATTCTTATGCTTTTTCGGTTTTTTGTTATCATTAACAAATAGAAGATGATCAGACTTAGTAGATATCTTATATCCCTCCCTTGAACATACAAAATACTTATATTTGATTATACCATTCTTTTCGATTTGAGTACCTTTTCTTACAGAGAAACCTCCATTTCTAGCATATGTTTTGTAAAAATCCAATGAAGCATCCAAAGATGGGAAAACCATGCCTTCAACTGGTATTAATGAAGAAGAAACACTAGGTTTGAAAGTTCTTTCACAAGAAACAGGGGACAACCGTTGAAATCCCATAATTAAATCTTCTACCGCATAATCTACATTAAATAGAAAGACAAAACATAATTATTCTAAAAATTCATTCAAACATATGCATAAAAAAAAAAACAATTACTCTACAAAACAATAACATAGACATGACAATCATTTTGAGTAATTACTCTAAACACAAAAAACGATTTATTATCTAGAGTAAATCATAATTGACAACTCAAAAGTACTAATTACTCTATCCATAATGATAAGAAAACAATGGATAATATTTTTCAGTAATTACTCTAGTAATAAAACATATCTCAAGACATATTCACCATTGTTATTCACCTATGTATAAAGCTAATAAACCAGAGTAATTACAACACCATTGTTACCCATTATTTAAAACCAAACTGGAATATTACACTAATACAACGAATGATATTCTGAATAAATCTGAATCTACAAAAATCAGAATGCAAAAGCAAATATGATAAAGAAAATTAAAATCAAAACATTTAAAATACATACCTTGAATAACATTCGTTGTACTTTCAGCCATTGATGGAGAGGAAAAAAACGATCTGTTGGTTATTGAGTGAAAATTGTGTAGATTACGAAAATTGGTTGTTCATTAATGGAGGCAGCAGCAAGAAAAGAGAATTAATGGAGCTTAATGTGATGAAATTTAGGGTTTATGTCTGGTTAATGGAGCTTAGGGATTTTTAATGGAGGCAACAACAAGAAAAGAGGATATTGGTTAATTACGAAATTGCCACCGCGTGGATTTGTGCCATTCGTACAGTTCGTACAGATATTTTATATGTATTTGATCTTTTGTCATAATCTTAAAATCTCTTGAAACAAAACTTGATTATCGTTTTACATTAAAAAGTGTCTTATGAAGTTGGATTTTATCATAACATGTTATTCAAAATCTTTTGTAAATTGTAATGTTCTCATATATTTTAGTTTTGTATTGTAATTAAAAACGTAAACCACGTGGCACAGCAGCACCATTTGCGGTGAGATAAATAAATTAACAGAAAAACCATGTGATTACTTTTATTATAATCGCAGACCCTATAAAAAGTTAATTTTATTTGCAAGACACGAGTAAATATTTTAGTGTCACCTAGTTGTCCCTGACACGTTACACTCCAAACTTTAATGTGCTCCTTCACGGGACAACCAATTGGATTAATGAACAATGATCTTCACAATATACTTGATTAATGATAAGAAAATCGGATTTGATTATTGGTTCTTCAAAATTCGAGCATCAAATCCGTAGACTAGGAAAAACAATGAAAGAAAAACGATACAACAAATAACACCAATTAAAGGATCACTTAACGACGCGTAAATTGTTTTGTGTGCTTGTGGTCCTTATAGCAACTATTCATTCCAACCCCTCCAACGAACAACAAATTGATCGTAGAACAAAATGGGGCCGCAACGAGCGAACTATAGAACACACTATGAGATGTTACCACATTGATTTCTATACAAAAGATTTGGGTTATATGGAGTGTTTTTGTGATATAAAACATTCTACATCTATTTATAATAGAACCTCAAATTAGTAAAATAACTATCGCACATTTCATTCTCACACCATTGCCAAAACGAGTTCTCTTTAAATTGTTTGATGATTTTGCCACTCATTATTGTGTTACATTTTAATCATGTTTGGGAAAATACACTTTAACCAAAGGTTTATGTATAACTTGGAGCTTTAACTACGATTGAAAAAATGGACGTCTTGGGTACAATTGGGGGAACAAAAGGGTGAGGGGGGGGGGGGGGGGTTCGTTTGTGGTAGCGGAGAGTAGCATGAAGACGAAGATGGTTGGAGATGCTTGCTTCTAGGGCCAGCCTAGAGCATGTCAAATTTCAAGCTCAACTCTAGTCATTCGGGTTTGACTCAACTCCTTTATACCTAGGGTTTTTCACGAGCCGAGTCGAGCCGAACTGAGCGGATCGTTGATCGTGTTTGGCTCGTTTACAAACAGAACTAAACAGGTCGGCTCATTTACAACTGAGTTGAAAACCGAGCCAACATTTTTTTCAACAAGCGTACAACGGCGAGTGATTTGGACAATCATAAAATTGGGATGTTTCCTTCGATATTTTCGTTGTCAGTTGATGACTGGGGTCCGACTGACCGAGGATGACACTAATCCCGAGGTCCGACTGTCCGAGGGCGAGGCTCATGTTGAGGGCAAAAAGGCAATGAGCATACAACAGAGAACATTTGTCGCATTATGATGTTGGGCGATTACAGAGACGATTGATAGTAGATGACTAATGAGAGAAAGAAGTCAAGACTTTCGCTTCACGAGTTACGGTTTTAATATTAAACTTAGTGTTAACTTTTTCATTGGGTTGATCAAGCTAGCAAATATAAATAAAATTGTATATTTGCATACTAACTTTGAATCTCATGAGTTGAATAAATGTAATTTTATATACTAAGTAAAAAAAATGTTACATCTTTATAAAACTTGTGCAAAATACACAGGTCGAATAACACGTATACTACACGAGTTGAATAAATACAATGTAATTGATTGACACAAAGTCACAAACAGTCGTCAAGATATCTTTTTGAAAATATAAACTTTGATGTTGTATTTGCTTATTGTAACACTAAGTTACAACTTCATGTATTACACATGTTAAATATACCCGGTAAGACACACACAAAACTACACATACTTAAAAAGCCCCATAAAAACACGGGGGCTGTTAAAGGAAAAAAGTTAAACCATAGGGCGACAAAATGCTGACTTCCCAAATACTGTAAAAGACAGCCTCCTACCTGCCTTGTTCTCGTGTTTGCTTTTTAGAGAGAGAAAGTTAGAGAGAGAGAGAGAAACATAAACTAGCACATTCGCTGATTCCCTCTTCAACAAAAATAATAAACCCACATTAACCCTACATAATCCACCTAATTATTGCACAAATCTCATCCAAGTCCTCCATTTTATCCCCAATTTCTTTGTTCTTCATTCCCTCTGTTTTCATCTTGTTCAATTGGATCTGTAAACAGCAGCTCAAGCTCAGTTCTATACAGTTATGAATCTTTAATCAGGTATGTTTGTTCATTTGTTAACAAGTTTAATTGATTGAACCATTATGTTTCCCCCAAATTAGTATTTCTTTGTTACAAACCCTAGAAAAGTTTTTTAAAAAATTTGTTGCCAATTTAGGGTTAATTTAGAATATTTTAATCGATTGTTGTTAATAAAGTTTTGGGTAATAATGGGTTGTCGTCAAAATGTTTAATTTATTGGTATTGATATCATGAATCAGATCTTGCCCTGTTTACTCTGTTTTTGCTCTGTTTTTGCTCTGTTTTTGTTATTTTTGCTCTGTTTTTAGGGTTTTGATGTTAATATGATTTATTGCAGATTGGTTTGAATGGATTCACTTGTGGATGGAGTCAGTTCTTTATCAACTAGTCATAACTCTTTATTAGGGTACAATCCACCGGGTAAAACCCGCCCGCCCCACCACCCGTCAAAGCACTCGAAAGCCGACATAACCCACACGTCTGCGCATGTTGGAAGTTCTTCGAAACAGTCTCATAAAGCCTCGTATGATCCGCATAAAGGGAAATCGAACGGGTTGGGACCTAATGCGGTTCTTGATCAAACTGCGAAAGAATACTTTCATAAACAGATTTTAGCGTTAGAAGCTAAAGCGGCCGGGGTTAAACTTGATGAGCCCGAACCTGAGCTTGAGCCTGGGGATCCTGGACGGTTTTGCCCGAGCCCGCAAAGTAGTTTATACTCGATTACGCAGTTTGCTGAAGCGAAACAAAGCTTTACGAACACGGAGATAAGTGAAGGTGGAAGTAGTGTAGCGAAGTCTATTGAAAGTGGTGATGTCGGGGTTTCGGGTGATCATGTTGAAAGCAATAAATCGAGTGTGTATAGAGAAAGCACCGGAAGTGATGTGAGTGAGGAGAGTAGTTTGGGTAGTTACACTAGCGCGATTTACAAACCTCATAAGCAAAATGACACGCGGTGGGAGGCCATTCAGGTTGTGAGGTCTATGAACGATTCGGGAATGTTGGAGATGAAGCATTTTAGGCATTTGAAACGGTTGGGATGCGGGGATATAGGGAGTGTTTATCTTTCTGAGTTGATTGGGACACGGAGTTATTTTGCTATGAAAGTGATGGATAAAGCGGCTCTCGCTAGTAGGAATAAGCTATTAAGGGCGCAAACGGAAAGGGAGATTTTGCAGTCTTTGGATCACCCGTTTCTTCCCACGTTGTATTCTCATTTCGACACTGAGAAGTTGTCATGTTTGGTGATGGAATATTGCCCGGGTGGAGATTTGCACGCGCTTAGACAAAAACAACCCGGGAAGTATTTTTCTGAGCATGCAGCAAGGTTAGATTTTCTTTACATTCGTGTTTGGGGCTGTAAAAGGGGTGTTTAACGTGTTGTTGGGAAACAGATCAAACGGGCTTGGGTCAAAACATATCGTTTTTTGTACGAATCAAAACGTGTCAGATTGTGTTGAGCCAGAACACCCTCTGTCAAAATTCATAAGTAAACGGGTTGAAGTGATGCTTGACCCATTCATAAGTAAATGGGTCGGACTTATGCTTGATCAGTTCATTAGTAAACGGGTTGAAGTAATGCTTGATCCATTCATAAATAAACAGGCTGAGATAATGCTTTTCAGTATAACTTATTATGATTAGCTCCTCCTAAATTGCAGGTTTTATGTGGCGGAAGTCCTCCTTGCTATGGAATATCTGCACATGCTTGGGATCATTTACCGAGACCTTAAGCCGGAGAACGTTTTGGTTCGAGAAGACGGACACATAATGCTCTCGGATTTTGACCTCTCATTGAGGTGTGTCGTGAACCCAAAACTGGTTCGATCCACCAACACCATCGTGGAAACAAAGAGTTCCGGATATTGTGTCCAGCCCGCCTGCATTGAACCATCGTGTGTGGTTCAAACCGCCTGCATCCAGCCCTCATGTTTCGTCCCTCGGTTCATGAGCAAACCGAAAAAAGAAAAGAAACCCAAACCCAGTTCCAAACCCAAAACCGAAATACAGAATCAAGTCTCGCCGCTGCCTGAGCTTATCGCGGAGCCTACGAGCGCCCGGTCAATGTCGTTTGTCGGGACACACGAGTATTTAGCTCCCGAGATCATCAAAGGCGAAGGCCATGGCAGCGCGGTTGACTGGTGGACCTTCGGGATATTTCTTTACGAACTTCTGTTCGGGAAAACTCCATTCAAGGGGAATGGTAACCGGGCCACTTTGTTTAACGTTGTCGGGCAACCGTTGAGATTTCCCGATTCACCCTCGGTTAGTTTTGCCGCGAGGGATTTAATCAGGGGGTTACTTGTAAAAGAGCCGCAGCATCGGCTGGCGTATAAAAGAGGAGCAACCGAGATTAAACAACATCCGTTTTTTCAAAGCGTGAACTGGGCGCTGATCCGCTGTGCTACTCCGCCGGATGTACCGAAACCGACCCCGGAAATGGTTGGAGTAGATGTGAAACCATCCGGTAACTACTTAGAGATTGATTTCTTTTAGTGTTGTCTGTCAATGGATATTACTGCATTTCAAAGGAACTTGAACCTGTGTTTTTCTTTCTTTCTTATGTTTATGGTGGCTTCCAATTGCCTTATTTCAATTAATTTATTACAGTTTTACAAAATCCAAATAAAGTCAATGGTTTTCTTTTTAAATCTTGTGTTATTTTTTTTATATGTTTTTTTGCTATAATACAACTATATATGGCATCAATCCTTAGGGTGCTCAGGGCACTCCTGTAGTCGAGGATTGGGTCGGGCGGGTTCAAGTGAAACACCGCCGCAACCCTTTTCATCTTTGGCGTGATAGGATCTCGTGTGATGGCGAGGAGCCTGGGCATGATGTGTTGGTTGTTGGTGGAGGATGACATGTGTCGTGATGTGGTTCGTTGGTAGATGTTTATTAGACAAGTTGAACACGACATGTTTATTAGACATGTTACACGGTCGGGCGACCTTCTTCCTCTGAGTGGATATGTGGAAGTACGCTATGATGATCCAGATCTGGGATTCTGGGCTAGGTGTATTGGTTTGATGTCCACTAATGACTAGCATATTAACCATTGGCCCATTTTGTTTGGATCCTAGTAGCCTAACCGGCTGGATTTTCATAGCAACATTTGACAACATCTGTGAGGTCAAAAGTTTACTAATGCGCGTATTTATAATGCATAAAACCGCTTAAATCATTTTAATACGAGACAACAAGTCTAAGAGAATTTAAAATTAGACGTACTCACAAGTAATAACCGGATTTTAAGTCTCAGGTTGGGGTCAACTAGGTCTTTTCGTACATCATTCTGTATACGGTAAACTTAAAAACTTAAACATCTCGTGATGGGGTTATAATCTGTAATCATCTTGTGAACCTTTTTTTTACAAACCTATGTGGATGAAAGGTTTAAAGATGTGTATCTCACTTCAAAATGGAAATGTTGTATTTTAAGCGTCACCGAAAAGTCACATCTGTTTGCATCAGTTCATCTGTGGTGCAAGGAACCAGTAATGAAACCATACTGATTGGATACACGCATGTAAACTATTGAAAATCTAGTGCATACATTCACAGGGAGTAATTTTCCGGGACTTGCAAGCTAATGATTCTTTATGTTTAATGCCTTACGATCGATTGGCCAATGTGTTACTCTCTGTAATTCACTGGTAGAAAACAGACAGATGCCGATGATTATGTTATAGATTCAATTAGATTCTAACTTTTAGCTATTTCTGTTCCTTAACTTGCAAAAGTTGTTGATGTAATATTGGCTTTGAGCTGATTTAGCAACACTTTATTTAAAGAAAGTTGAGTTTGTAATAATGAATGTGTTAGAATCCTTTGCTACTTCCTCAAAGTTCACATTTTTTTGTGACGGGTCAAAACGGGTCGGGTTGACTCACCAACACTTGTTTCTTTCCATTTTTAATTTTATACGTCATTGTTAATATATTAAACTTATGAATATAATGTGGACACAAACAAAACCATAATAACAGAATGTGAAACGGGTGCTGACTGACGACCTTTTGGAAGATTTGGCTTTAACTGCGACATCTTGTTGGAAAGAGGATCAAACGCTTGGCATGAATTGTACAAGAATGTTTGGCTTATACATCTCTTAACACATTACATAATTTGACCATTGATTCATTATCTTTACAGTATGGTGTTCATGAATTTTTAAGACTGGTCAAAATGTCTAAACCAAAGCAAAGATATCAGTTTGAGATTCATACGCGTCAGTTTTTAGATGGTTCAATGGTATAGCCGATGATTAGAAACTTGAAACTGATTGTAAAAAGCAAACCGTCCATTTACCAATGGTTTGATTTCTAGTTTGCGAAACCATAAGATGATATTTTGATCTTTGTAAGCGGTTTATGAAGTTGTACACTTCGTTTTTGCTCTGGATAAATGTTATGAAAATGTTAAACAAAGAAAATGAGCAAAAATTAAAAATAACGCCGTTGCCGGGGATCGAACCCGGGTCACCCGCGTGACAGGCGGGAATACTTACCACTATACTACAACGACTTTGTTGCTTCTCTTCTATTATCTAATTATAAGTAAACTGGTACATGAAGAAAAATTAATTTAAAATTGGTGAAGTAGATGACGAGGCTTTTAATCACCATTAACGTAGTATATATTTTAGGTGTTCGGAAAATAAAATAAAATAAACCTATATGCTTGAGGCCACAAATTTCGGACTAGACGAAGTATACATCCGAAGCTGCATCCACTTATCAAAACCTTCACTTCCATTAGTTTGTGAACACTAGTGCCATCATCACAAACCTTGACAAATAATAAAAAGAGATAATGTGGACACCACTACGAGTAGTGTTTAGAACTAATAGTAGAGCTAGATAAGGCAGTCGACATGGAACAAAATTCAACTACGCAATCATTCATACAATATAACAAGGTAATTGATTTATTTCGTTTATCTCACAATATTAACTCATAAGTCGGAGTAGGGTCACATCAAGAACTCCCTTCTTCTATCATAAGACTAACGACTGCTATTTGTAATTAAGATAATTCATTTTATGTGTCTCGGATAGCTAAAATATACTTTTAAGTTTTAACGTGTAAGACGATTAAAATGCTAAAGTGACATGATAATGTTGGAAATTGATATCAAAGTCAGATGCTTTAAACCAAAACTTGTTCTTGTTATTGATTTTAATTGATTAGGTTTACATAACATCCATCTATATATAAGCCTACCAATCCTTGGTCAACAAGGAAACATTATAACTATCTAAAACATTGATAATTATCTAAACAAGAAAACCTATTTGATTTCAACTAGGAATATAAAAACTATCTCAAAAACCATTCCTTATCTCCTAGTAGCTCGGCTCTTTTTTATCCGAACTACAAGATTACACCTTCAATCACCCCTCTAATCTTGTAAGCCCAACGAGTTCTTTCATCTCGTTAAACTTGAGTCTTGGTAACGCCTTAGTGAGAATGCCAGCCCTTTGTAAATCCCCACTCACATGCTCCACTCTAATTTGTTCTCTCTCGACACATTCCCTTATAAAGTGGTAACGAGTATGAATATGCATGCTCTTCTTGTGAAAGGCTGGATTCTTCATCAATGCCGTAGCCGATGAGTTGTCAACCTTGAGAGTCACAGTTTGTTCTCTTTCTCCTGTTATCTCTGACAATAAATTCCTTAGCCACAAAGCTTGACATGCTCCAGATGTTGCTGCCATATATTCAGCCTCACAGGATGATAGAGCAACCGTTTGTTGCTTTTGTGAGCTCCATGTAACAGGTGCATCATCATAATAAAATATGGTTCCAGTAGTGCTTCTTCCATCATTGATATCAACCGAATGACTACTATCAGTGAAGCCAGATAACATCTTATTTCCACCCCTTGGGTACATAATACCAAGATTAAGACTTCCTTTTACATATCTTAGTATATGTTTCACGGCCTGCTCATGTGTTATATTTGGATCTTGCATGAAACGACTTACATACCCGATAGAATAGCTCAAGTCTACTCGAGTATGAGTTAAGTACCTTAGGCAGCCAACTACCTTTCTGTAATCCGTTGGATCAGTCTTCGGTGCTTGTTCTTCCTTTGACAATTTTAGCCCCGGATCCATTGGAATTTGAGTTGGATTACAATGCCACATACCTGTTTGCTTCATAATTTTGGCTGCATAATTCGACTATTTTAATACAATACCCGTGTTGCTTTGATCCACCTCAATTCCAAGGTAGTAATGTAGAAGTCCGAGATCATTCATCTCGAATTTAGCTTCCATCTGCTTCTTGAATTCTACAATATCTTGAACCGATGCACCCGTAACAATGAGATCATCTACGTATGTACCAACAATTAACAATCTTCCCTTCGTTTCCTTTCGGTACATAGCTTGCTCATGTTTACACCTTGTAAAACCAAGTTCCTTCATTGTAGAGTCAAGCCTTGAATTCCAAGCTCTTGGTGCTTGTCGTAGACCATATAGAGCTTTAGTCAACTTATAGATATGATTTTCTTTGCCCCTTTTTACAAAGCCCTCGGGTTGAAACACGTAAACTTCTTCCTTTAGTTCACCATGAAGGAAAGCCGATTTAACATCCAAGTGATGTATTTCCCAGCCATTACGAGCTACAAGTGCTATTAACAACCTTATTGTCTCGATTCTTGCCACCGGTGCGAACACCTCTTCGAAATCTATCCCGAAACGTTGCACGTATCCTTTTGCTACGAGCCTTGCCTTGTACCTTACGATCTTGTCATCAACATCTTTCTTTATCTTGAATACCCATTTTACCCCAATCGGTTTTACATTCGGTGGAGCGTTTACTAGCTTCCAAGTGTTGTTCTTTTCGATGGATGCTAGTTCACTTTCCATGGCCTCCTTCCACTTCTTCTCTTTGAGTGCTTCTTGAACATTAATGGGTTCCTCATCTATGGCTAGCATGAGATCTTGTTCTTCATTTTCAGATTGATGCGTTAGACTAGGTACGGTCCCAACCGCAAAACCTTCAAACCTCTTCGGCAACAATGTCGTGCGAGACGAGCGTATTAGCTGATCATTATGTGCTTCGTTCTGACTTGTTACTGGTTCATGTGATCCCAATGCTTCTCCGGGATTAATTTCATTCGGTCCTTCTTCAACTGAGTTGGCTGAATCAGCTTCGGCTTCTTCGAGTGCTTCGGTATTGCTTGCTTCGGTATGAATTGTTTCGGACTCAACAACAAAATCAATCCACCCATGGCTACTTAAATCATATTCGGCCAAGTGTTTCTTCCAACTATACTTACTTGTTTCATCAAACTTCACATCGCCTTCTCGAACGGCATGAACCCGTTTCTTCACTGGATCATACATTCTGTAGAATGGAGTTCCGGGTTGTGAACCAAGATGTATCATCAACTTGCTTTGATCATCCAACTTTCTTTGACCCGATGTTAATTCTTTGACATACCCCACACAGCCGAAGACCTTTAGATGGGCTAGATTTGGCTTCTTTCCTTTTAGTTTCTCATACGGAGTTGAATTCTTGAGTGCTTTCGAAGGTGATTGGTTTAACAAATAAACCGCATGCTGAACCGCTTCTCCCCAGAAGTTTTGTGGCATCTCCTTGGCCTTCAATATGCTTCGGGTGGTACCAAGTATGGTCCGGTTCCTTCTTTCCACCACACCATTTAACTGAGGAGTATACGGTGTGGTTAGTTGACGGCTTATACCCTTTTCCTTGCAATAATCACCCAAAACGTGTGACACAAACTCCCCACCGTTGTCTGTTCTCAAGGCTCTAACCTTCCTCTTGAAATCATTCTCAACTTTCTTTATAAACTTGATGAGAATAAGTGGCACTTGATCTTTGGTCTTAATTAGAAACGCCCACATAAACTTGCTGTAGTCATCTACCACAACTAGTATATATCTATTCCTACTAGGTGTCATGGGTGTTATAGCACCACATACATCGGCATATAATAACTCTAGTGGTTCCTTTGATCAATATTGGGTGCTTTTCTGAAACGCTCCTCTTGCTTGCTTTCCAAGCATGCATGAATCGCAAATTTTTGATGGTTTTGAAATTTTTGGTAAACCAATCGAAAACTTGGATAGGCTTCTGATCGCTTCAAAGTTCAAGTGTCCAAGACGAGCGTGCCATAACCATGCTTCATCTTGGAGCCTTGCCTGCAAACAAACTGGGGATGCAATAGATTAATTTTATACACACGATTTGGTGCTCGAGGTACCTTCATAAGCAAAGTTCCATCTTGCTCAAGAATGCACAGCTTTCCGCCCTCAATTGTTATCTTGCATCCAATCTCGTCCATTTGCCCGAGACTTATTATGTTACTCTTGAGAGATGGAATAAAGTAGACATCTTCAAGTACCCTTTGATTGCCGTTTCTGCCTTCAACTATTACTATTCCCCTCCCTTCGATCTTTACACAGGAATTATCTCCAAATTTGACCGTTCCTTTTATCTTTCGATCAATATAGGTAAACCATTCAAGGTTTCCCGTCATGTGGTTACTAGCCCAATTGTCCAAGAACCACATATTGAATTCGCTTGGACTTGTTGTATATAACTTCAGATTTACCTTATCTTCGTTTAAATATACAATCTTTTCGAGGTCTACTTCGGCCATGTACAACACCGGTTCAGTCTCATTCAAGAGATTACATTCTTCCTCCTTCTTTCTTGTTGGACAATCGGATGAAAAGTGGCCGAGTTCATCGCATCTGAAACATTTAAGTTTAGAGTGATCCTTCGGCGTTCTATCTGACGAGTCTCTTGCCTTTCCTCATCCACCCGGTTTGCCTCTTCCTCTACCTCTGCCTCTGTTGCTCGATTTAGCGATTCCTTTCCCTCGACCGTAACCTTTTTCTGCCTTCTTCTTTGCTTGCCATTCTTTGTAAGTCAGCAGTAGTTTATCTCCTTTGGTCGAAGTCGCTTGTTCTTCATTGCTAATTCGTTCTTCATAAGCAACTAGACGTCCAACAACATCGTCATATCCGACAGTTTTCAAATCAACTACTTGTTCTATTGCAGCCACCATGTTGATATACTTCCTTGAAAGTCCATGAAGAAACTTCTTTACCATCTTCTGCTCTCCAATCTTGGACCCGAGTGAAGCCGACTTTGATGCAATTCCTGATATTTTCCCTGCAAATTCAACCACAGAACTGGATTCACTCATCTTTAAATTCTCAAACTCTGACATGAGAGTTTGAAGTCTTGCTTCCAAGACCCGTTCGACCCCTTGATGTCGAGTATTGACTGCCTCCCACATCTCTTTGGCTGAATCGGCATTACCGACTTGCAAGACTAACTCCTCTGGTAACGCGCTAAACAAGAGAGCCGTAGCTATGTGATCTTTCGCTTTATCTTCCACTGTCCCTGGATCTATGACATCCCACACTTTGTGTATATTGAATATTACCTTCATCTTCATGGACCAGACAGAGTAGTTCGTATCCGAGAGAACCGGGCACGGTATGTTTGGAATGTGATCCTTTGTTACCTAGGGCTGTGCAACGGTTCAGAACCGGACCGAACCGAACCGCGAACCGTTTATTCCAAAATATGAGAACCGGAACCGATAATTACTAAACGGTTCGGTTCCAGAACAGGATGAAACGGTTCTCATGAAACGGTTCTAGACCGGAACCGGTTGTCAATAAAATCCTAAAATTAACATTAACAATTAAATAAAAAAATAAACAAAAACAATTATTTTTCTTAAAAAAAATTATCAACAGTTTGTTTTAAACATGGTTACTAAAAGTACAGCAGTTTACGTATCAAAATATGTTTTGTTCGGATCAGATCATTCGTTTTATACATATTAAACGGGTTAGAACAAGCTGTGCTGACTGATGACCATCACATAAGGCAATACTCTAAATTCCTACCAAGGGAATGTTTGGCAAGGAGCTTTTAAGAGCTTTTAGGAGCTTTAAGCTTCAAGCTTTTAAGAAAAAGCTCTTACTCAATAAAAAGCCTTGTTTGGTTGAAGAAGCTGCAAACTTTTAGGTTAGAGAAAAAGCTCTATAGTGAAAAGCTACTAGTAGCAACTTTTAAGAAAAAGCTCTACTAGCTACAAGCTTTTAATTAATAAATGATATAAATACCCATTATATTTTAAAAATAAAATAAAAACCTTCTTTACAAACCTTTAATTATGCATATTTTGGTCATTTAATACATTTTATTAAAAGCTCCAGCTACTCTACCAAACACCAAAATATATTTAAAAAGCTTCCAGCTACCAGCTTACAGCTACCAGCTTGCAGCTACCGGCTTCCAGCTACCAGCCTTCAGCTAGTTTTGCCAAACATACCCAAGTAAAACAATTTAAAAGTGTTAAGAATTATAAAGAAGGAAACAACACATTCTATTTTAAACTAATAATAGAATATTTAAATATTTAATTTAGAGTTAATAGCCATTTTCGTCCCTGAGGTTTGGTCCAGTTTGCCACTCCAGTACAAAAGTTTTTTTTTTTTGCAATCTCTTACCTGTGGTTTGGATTTTTTTGCCAAATTCGTCCTTTTCACTAACCCAGTTAAAAAATCTCGTTAGTGTCAGGGGTAGGGTTGTCTTTTTACCAGTCAGGGACGAATTTGGCATTTAAAATTCAACCTTACCTCAGGGACGAATTTGGCATTTAACTCTTAATTTAAAATAATTGTTAATTAAAATGTATATCTGAATTGATGCACAAAACAAGAATCAAAACTTTAATTGTATAGCATTTAATCAAAGTTTACAAATAGAATCAAAAAAATTAGAAAGAAAACTAAGAAAAGTAGTTGTAAAACTAATAGTTCTCTCACCACTGCTTTGTATTCTCTTGTATATCTACCTCTTAACTGTTTCTAACAGACTAGCAAATAAAGCCTCTTTACCATCAGTGGAAAGTTATAACTCCTATAAGTAGTTGACAATTAGCATTTAGCACATGCTAAAATGTTAGTACCAACTGTCCAAATTTTACTTGTTGACTTCATGTTTGACTTTAGTACAATATTACAACATCTTGTGATAATAACATAACTGAGTAAATTACCTTGTGGGAAAGGAGTATATTGATATCCACAGCTCTTTCTCACAATTTCAGGATCATCAAAACATACTAAGGTGCTCAATCCCTAAACACTTTATAAACTTCCCAGTGGTCGGAATGGAGAAGAGGGGAGGCAGGGGCAGATGGTGGCGGTGGCGCAATGGCGTGGAGGAGAGAGGAGGAGGCAGGGGCGAACGGTAAAGTGGAGGGGAGGAGCAAAGGGCAGTTGTCGGGATCGCGTGGAGGAGAGGACAGAGGAGCGGGAGGTTGTGTAATGTGTTCTCAGTGTGTGTAATGTGTTTAAACCCTAGGTTTTGAAAAAAAATTAGAAACGAAAAGAAAAAAAAAACTCACAAACCAGAATCGAACCGGGTACCTTTGGTATGAGGTGGAGAGTTTAAACCATTGAAGCACTTTATATCATGCTGAGATGCTTGCGAGTAAAAAACTGGCTCTTATAGGTGAGTTCTGATTTATTTGATCCAACAGTACAACCAGTTTCGGTGGTTTGCTCTACTTATATACCAGAAAATAAAATCTTTAATTTTAGAACTAAAAAAACCAAACTTTTTTTTAGAACAACTCACATACCCATTTGGCCCCAATTCCGAAAATTTCTAGAATTTGTGATTATATAATTTAATAATGGTGAGTATGAAGATGAAGAGCTGCCTGATGCTGTGAGAACAGAGCCAATTTTCAGAGACAACAACGTGCGTGTGTGCTGGAGATTAAAAGGTTGTTTTGAGAAGCCTGGTATTCTTCAAGGTGAGCTCTAAATGCAATTTATGAAAGTTTTACTTGGCTTTAAGAGTTAAATGCCAAATTCGTCCCTGAGGTAAGGTTGAATTTTAAATGCCAAATTCGTCCCTGATTGGTAAAAAGACAACCCTACCCCTGACACTAACGAGATTTTTTAACTGGGTTAGTGAAAAGGACGAATTTGGCAAAAAAATCCAAACCACAGGTAAGAGATTGCAAAAAAAAAAAAACTTTTGTACTGAAGTGGCAAACTGGACCAAACCTCAGGGACGAAAATGGCTATTAACTCATTTAATTTAATTCAAAACGGTTCTAATGGTTCTTAACTGGACCCGTCGGTTCTAACCGGAACCGAACCAGGAACCGATTATGCCAAAATATGAGAACCGGAACCGGAACCTATAACATTAATTCGGTTCGGTTCTAGCGGTTCCGGGTCGGTTTCACGGTTTTCACGGTTCGGAACCGTTTATTGCTCACCCTTATTGTTACCACAATATTCCGATTTTGATTTTGACCTTGATCTCCCATCGTTTGAATCCGACTGACTTTTGCAGCTTATCCTTGGACTCGTACAACAGCTTCTTCTTCCTTCTGAACCCGTCGCAGAGGACAAACCAGATCCGTTTGATTGTCTATGTCGGACTCACGTGACCTTGATCGTTTGTGGCCAAGCTCTGATACCAATTGTTGGAAATTGATATCAAAGTCAGATGCTTTAAACCAAAACTTGTTCTTGTTATTGATTTTAATTGATTAGGTTTACATAACATCCATCTATATATAAGCCTACCAATCCTTGGTCAACAAGGAAACATTATAACTATCTGAAACATTTATCTATACATATAATATTTAGGAGCATTTTGGGACACTTGGCAATCATTTACCACCCTAGCATTTAATGGTCATCCCTCATGGCACAATGTGGTAATTTATAAAATTTTCTTTTTTTTTAATCAAAAATGCCGTAAATATATAAAGCAATTAAAACACGCGTATAACCTAACCCAATTTCTTTGCAAATCGCCGTTCAACCAAAACCCTAATCAACGACGATCGGCGATCGTCCATATCAGAGCTTCTCTTCCCGCCTTCTTCATCTCATCTTCAAGGTATTGTTTCTTCTATTCTTCCTGATTTGTTTGTCGATTAATTTTTTTTTGTATGTGTTTTGTTTGATTTCAATTATTTACCTTATAACATTATTGTTTTCTGATTCGATTGCTATTCTACTTCATATTGTTTTTATCGTCCATTCGGATTTGAAATCCTGTTTACATACTACACTGCTTTTAATTAATCGATTGTTTTAGGGTTTTGATTTAGGGTTTTGGTTTAGGTTTTAATTAATCCTGTTTACATACTGATGATTATTATGGAAAATATGTTTTTGGTCTCTATTTAGCTTTCATGTTTTAGGTTTATGATTCGATTGATGTTTTATAGAAACCTTAGAACGGATTGTTATGATTTAGTTTTTGATTAGTGGTTTATGTTTTAGGTATCGATTTATGGTTTAAGAAATACTTTATTGGTTTGTTACTATTTAAGCGTTCAACTTAGAATGATTTTGCATTTATGTTATAGGTTTGTATTAAGCTTGAATGTTTTAGGTTTGCATTTAGTAAAAATGGTTCAATTGATTTAGTCTTCAATTTATGTTATAAGGAACCTAGGAATGTTTCAGGTTTCGATTTGTAGTATGTCCGAAATACGGATTACAAATATTATCCCTAATTGCTAAGCGGGACATTATTCGTAGTAATATGTTTTAGGTTTGCATTTAGTAAAAATTGTTCAATTGATTTAGTCTTCAATTTATGTTATAAGGAATCTAGGAATGTTTCAGGTTTCGATTTGTAGTATGTCCGAAATACGGATTACAAATATTATCCCTAATTGCTAAGATGGACATTATTCGTAGTAATATGTTTTAGGTTTGCATTTAGTAAAAATGGTTCAATTGATTTAGTCTTCAATTTATGTTATAAGGAACCTAGGAATGGATTGTTATCATACATTGTTTAGATTAGGTTTGCATTTAGTAAAAATGGTTCAATTGATTTAGTCTTCAATTTAGTCTTCAATTTATATTCTTTATGTTATACTCATATAAACATTACTTTGCTGATATGTATTTGCGATTATCTTTTGTGGTTGCTACAGGTGCATACACGTTCGGAATACAATGGTTTATGGATTTTGGATTGAGTCGGAGGGTAACAACCGTGTTTGTATTGTAAGATATCTGTTACAGGCTAAAATGTATATAGTACAGTATTTTTATACTTTTCCTAATAATATTTTAATGTTTGTAATTCTAATCAGGCGTTACCAAAACTCTATCATAAGTGGATCGAAGATTATGGTTATCCTACCGGTAACACCAAAATCCGTACCTTGGACTCTAAAGTCTATGACATTAAAGTGTTGAATATTGCTGGCAAGTGGTTCTTCTACAATGGTTGGAGAACAATGATTACTGAATTGAAGTACCCATCTGGGTGTAACTTTCTATTTCAGTATGAGGAAAACCTTCGCTCTTTCAGGATGATAACTTTCATCAAGATGCAGTGTATGCAGCTGGTAACTTTTTTTACTGCAAATTGTCCGATCCTTATACCAGTGAGAAGCGTCTGGTATGTGTTTCTATTAATCAAATTACATCATTATATTTTATTATACAATTTTTTGATAAAAAAACTTATTTTAACCCCTGTCAACATTTTTTTGTGTTTTTTCCAGCATGTTAGTTGTTACGTTGTTCATGGTTTATTGAACAGACAACTCCCGTTGGACCCAATTGCAGTTAGAGCTCCTCCACGTAAAAAGTTTCAGATACAGCTAGCAGTTGATGATGGTTTCTTTTATGTCACTAAAGGATGGGCTTTCATTAAGGAAACTTTTTCAATCACACCTGATCATCTCATTGTCTTCGAAATCATTGATGAGGTCTTCTCTGTTTTCTTAAATATAAATTCTAAATCTTTAGCTTTATTTTTTTTGCTCGCTGTATACGTCATAAGGCTGATAAAATGTATATACTTCTTTTTGGTTTAACAGAGCACATACAATATGTCGATTTTTGAGAAAAACAAGCTTACTCTTCCTCCTGAACTTAAATGGGAAGCTGAAGTTAAGGAGGAGGATGATGATGAAGATTACTCTGATGAAGATATCACTGTCGTTTCTACTGATGATAGTGAGGAGGTTGTCGTTTCTGATGATTTCAGCGAGGAGGATGAAGAGGACACTGATATGGAGGACGAGGATGATGATTCTGAGGAAGAGGACGATGTAGGTGTGCCAGTGGTGTTCGTTGTTGACAGGCACTATGTAAGTAATAATATTTATTTTTTAAATGTATTAACTTAGATGTATTTTAGTCCTGTTTACATACTACACTGATTTTAATTAATCGATTGTTTTAGGGTTTTGATTTAGGGTTTTGATTTAGGTTTTAATTAATTCTGTTTACATACTGATGATTATTATGGAAAATATGTTTTTGGTCTCTATTTAGCTTTCATGTTTTAGGTTTATGATCCGATTGATGTTTTATAGAAACCTTAGAATGGATTGTTATGATTTAGTTTTTGATTAGTGGTTTATGTTTTAGGTATACATTTATGGTTTAAGAAATACTTTATTGGTTTGTTACTATTTAAGCGTTCAACTTAGAATGATTATGCATTTATGTTATAGGTTTGTATTAAGCTTGAATGTTTTAGGTTTGCATTTAGTAAAAATGGTTCAATTGATTTAGTCTTCAATTTATGTTATAAGGAACCTAGGAATGTTTCAGGTTTCGATTTGTAGTATGTCCGAAATACGGATTACAAATATTATCCCTAATTGCTAAGTATGTCCGAAATATGGAGGAAGAGGATGATTTTTCTGAGGGAAGAGGAGGATGTAGGTGTGCCAGTGGTGTTCGTTGTTTACAAGCACTATGTAAGTAATAATATTTATTTTTTAAATGTATTAAGTTAGATGTATTTTAGTCCATCAGGTTTATTATAAGTCTTTATATGTTAGTGCAACCATATTAGTGGTTTATAAGTTGACGACCTCCTAATATGTGTCAACTGTTGTTACTTAGTATTATGTAGATCTTAGATGTTAGGCTTATAACAAATATGGGTCAACTGTTGTTGGTTATTAAGATGTTAAAAATGGGTGAAGTGGTCTAAATGTTAGATGTTACTTTATGGCCAAATTAACCACACCTGTTGTTACTTATGTAGACTTCTCAAACAAATATCGGTCAACTGATTTATTTGTTAGATGTCAATTGATTTAGATTCATTTTAGTTTCAGCTACACAAATAGGTCAAATCTGGTCAAATCATCAGATTACACAAATTGGTTACCAGTTGGTATAAAATATATATTTGATTCAAATGGGTCATCTGTGGTCATCGTTCTCAACTGCACCAATTTAGTTGTTTATTTAGACTTTGTTGACCTTATTAGGTCAAACTGCACTCAAATGGTCTTTACTTGTCATATGGGTCAAATGCCATTTACTATGTAAGTGCAATCATTTATTTTTAAAATCTATTAACTTAAATGCATGTTAGTCGAACAGTTTTATTATAAGCCTTTAGATGTTATTGCAGCCATAGTAGTGGTTTATAAGTTTACGACCTCCTAATATGGGTCAAGTGTTGTTACTTAGTCTTATTTAGATGTTAGATGTTAGTCTGTTGTCAATTATGGAAAAAACTGTTGTTGCTTATTTAGATGTCCACTTATCTCATATCCAAATGAGATGACAAGCTATATTTATATATTATTATTGTATAACTTTCTATTCTTTGTTATTTGCGTAGCGTATGAAGACCCCTTGGGCAAGGGAAAACGGGTTATGCAAGAAGAGGGCTTTGACCATTCGTGATGGTGAGGGTTTTAGTTGGGGAGTGTCTGTTGGGAGGGAAGGTGAACCTGGAAAGTACGGTTACAACATAAGAGGTATGTCAACTTTCGTAGGTGATAAGAACTTTCAGCTTGGTGATCAAATGCATTTCCTGTTTTTCCAAAAGCAAGGTGTGTTCGAGTTCTCTAATGTTGTTAGCGGTAATGGTAGTTAGTTTGGTTAGTGGTGGTTGTTATGTGGTTTGAAGACAATACTTTTTGGTGGGTAACTTTTTTAAGTTAGAACATGATCTATCGTTGGTAGTCACAAACATTTCCACGTTTACTGCTCATGTGGTAAGTCGTGGTTTTTGGGTTTATATATATGTTGATAAACAATAAATTAGTAGGTTATGTATATTGTAATGTTTTTGGGTTGTTTAGCCAGTAAGTTAGCAATGTTTGGATAAGTTAGTAATTCTATTACCTAAGAATCTAAAATATTTGAATTTTCATCTTAAAATTTTACATTTTTGATACAAAAAACTATATTTTGTAACATTGGTTGTCCAACTCTTTTTAAGAAAAAGTTTTTTTTGAACATTAATGTTGTAAACTTTTGGTAGGTTTAGTTGTCATGTATGATTGTGCATATGATGTTTGGTTTGTCGTGATATATGTTTATGCTAATCCTATTTTGTTGTTTATTGAGTAATTATGAATTGTGTACTGTTTAGGTAGTCGTATTACAATTACAATTATATGGATTTTTATACAAAAAAAAAAAGTCATCATACATTTTTATATCAGAAACATTTTTTAACAATCATGTGACATTTTATATTTTTTAAATTGAGTTAATAGCCAATTTCGTCCCTGAGGTTTGGGCTAGTTTGCTTGTTTAGTACAAAAGTTTTTTTTTTTTTTTTTTTGCAATCCCTTACCTGAGGTTTGGATTTTTTTGCCAAATTCGTCCTTTTGTCTAACTCAGTTAAAAAGTGTCGTTAGTGTCAGGGGTAGTGTTGTCTTTTACCCACTTTAATGAAGGGCAATATTGTCATTTGATACCCTATATTATTATAAAACCTAACCCAAACCCCCTATCCAATCCTGCTGCTCGAGAAAAGTCACACACAAACCCACAAACATATACACTAATACAGAGAGAGAGAGAGAGAGAGAGAGAGAGGGAGGGGGGAGCTCCGGTGGTCAGCGGCGGTGTACAAGGCGGAGCTCCGGCGGCGTTTCCCCCTCAACAACCACCCACCCTTCTTGCTTCTATAAACACAACCGCACCCCCATCCCCTTTTTACTTATTCATATACTTTGAGAGAGAGAGTGAAACAGATCTGTAGAGAGAGTAGCGGTTAGAAAGAGAGAGAGACTGATGAAGGAGAGCAACATAGGGAGAAACAGACTTCAAATATGAGCATTCAAGATCCGGTCATCTACGCCGCTCCACGTCGTCACCTTATCGGAACTTACCGCCATCGTCACATCGAACACTCAGCCTTGAACTCGAACACCCACATCGGAAACTGTACCTCACCCAAAACCTGCAACCCAGACCGATAACCCATCTTTTTCACCCGGAAAACCATAACCCAACCCGCCACCCTCTGACCGGAAACCCACCACATCCATCAGAAACCCCACACCCGAAACCTGCTCCAACCCAGAAACCACCATTACCATACCTGCAACCAAACCCAACACCGTTAAAACCCAATCAAACCCGGACAAAACACACCGTTAAAGAGTTAGGTTGTTATTGTTGAAGAGAAAGAGAGAGAGAGAGAGAGAGAGAGAGAGAGAGTAAGAGTGAGAGAGGGAGAGAGAGAGAGTAAGAGTGAGAGGGAGAGAGTCAGAGAGATATATATATAGGGGGTAGGGTGGGGTGGGGTGGGGTGTGGTGGGGTGGGGTAAGATTTTTTATTAAAATTTAAATTATAGGTAAAAAGACAACCCTACCCCTGAGTTAACGAGATTTTTTAACTGGGTTAGTGAAAAGGACGAATTTGGCAAAAAAATCCAAACCTCAGGTAAGGGATTGCAAAAAAAAAAAAACTTTTGTACTGAACAAGCAAACTGGCCCAAACCTCAGGGACGAAAATGGCTATTAACTCTTTTAAATTTTATAATTTTTTTTAAAGTAAAATTTTAGCAACATTGACTTTTCCAAGTCAATCATATTAATGACAGTTTTCCAAAAATATTTTAATTTATTAATTATAAATAAATATAAATTCCGTTTATATTAAGAAGTTTAACTTATCTCAATCATTGTTAACAAAATCAGTTTAAGATTATTACAATTAAATAACAATCAATATAATTGTATCATCAAAATATTTTTGGTACATTTCAACTATTTAAAACATAAGTTGAATGACTTTGTTTTTAAAAAATTTAAAACCAACCCTTTATAAACTAAAACCAGTTTTGTAACATTGAAGCATTTAAATTCAATGTTTAGCTATTTTAATTAAATTGTATTACAGTTTTACAATTCTTTTAAATCGCTTAGTTTAAAAAACGAATAATAAACAATTTTTTTCCAAAAAATAAATTCAATTATAGAAACTTCAAAATGTATCTGACGCAAAATCCTACCTACTCAAATCAAACTCAACAACTTAAACTTTTAACTAAATAATGTAAAAGGTAACAATGGTAATTATGATTTTCTTTTTATAATCAATAAACGAACTTTACCTATAAAAATTGGACAAACTTAAATGTAAATTACTTTTCTTTTCTAAATCCGTTAGTTAAAAAAATTTATAACAAACAATTTTATTAAAAATATAAATTGAATTATACAAAGTTTTAAATTCGTATGTATGTAAACAAAAATCAACAATTTAAAGTTTTAACTTAATAATGGAAACATATACAATGCTACTTATATTTTCATTATATAAGTAGCTTTAAACGAAATTTAACTTAATAATGGAAACAGTTAAATGTAAATTAATTTTCTGGTCAACTGTTATATTAATGTTGTCATAATTTAGGAATCTTTAGTCAAAAAGTCATGATACATTCTATAACTAACTTTGAAACATTTTTATATTACCAAACCTTTTTTAACAATAATTTACATTTTATATTTCTTAAATGTGTTATTGTTTATTTTTAAAGCAAACTTTTAGTAACGTTGACTTTTCCAACTGAATTATATTAATCACAATTTTCCAAAAATATTTTAAATTATGAACCTTAACTAAATAATGTAAACATGTAACAATGGTAATTATGATTTTCTTTTTTTAATCAATAAACGAAATTTAACTTAATAATGGAAAAAGTTAAATGTAAATTGATTTTCATTTCTAACTGTTACTTTTAAAAAAAATTTCACAAACAATTTTATTAAAAATATAATTTTAATTATACACAGTTGCAAATGTACCATACCAAAAATCGTATGTATGTAAACAAAATTCAACAATATTAACTTTTAAGTTAATAATGGAAACATATAACAATGATAATTATATTTTCATTATATAATTAACTTTAAACGAAATTTAACTTAATAATGGAAACACTTAAATGTAAATCAATTTCTGGTCAATTGTTATATTTATGTAGACATAATTTAGTAATCTTTACTAAAAATAAAAAACTTTACATTTTTATTACATTTTTATATTAAACCTCTATAAATACATATTAGATTGATCGTACCTAATACCTAGATACCATAGAGTTGTAGCATTATGGATCCAAACAACATTACTTTTTTGAATGACATCACTTGGCGCATGACTAAATATACCATAAAAGTTAGGGTGCTTAGGCTTTGGAGGCGAGAAAATCGAAAGAAACCTGGAGAAATTCTTTCTCTTGATATGGTTCTTATGGATGAACAGGTTATGTTTTTAACATATTATTTTTTTAATTTGTTTTTTTCTACACATTTGTTTGTTGCGAAAATTGGTTGTTAATAAATTTTTTTTTCTTTTAAAACAGGGGTCGAAAATGCAAGCTATTGTATGGAGTAGATATATGAAGAAGCATGAAAAATTCTTACATGAAAATGAAACCTATTATATTTATAACTCACAACTTGCTGAAAACAAATCTACTAAACATTTTTCTAAAGAAGACATGCTCTCTTTTACTTTTGAAACTAATATTTCAAAGTGTAGTAAGTTTGATGGAAGCGAATACGGTTTTAATTTTTCATCTTTTGAGTCAATTAAAGGTGGAAATCTGTCTACAGAACAAAGAATTGGTTTGTTTTTATTATACTAAAAAATGTATTTTAATCCTTTTCTATATTGATTATGTATTCGTATAAAACTGTTTAACTTTTTTTTAAGATTTCATTGGCTATGTTGAAGAATGGACTCCACCAGAACCAACAGAAACTAAAGCTGGTTTGAAAAAGCAAGATGAACCTTGTCTTGATCGATCTAGAGTATGTATTTCATATCTACTACGAATATGTTGGTATAAAACCCTTTATAATTTTCCTTTTAACATACATTCTGTTTATATGTAGTGGCATGAAAATGACCTGTTCTTTATGGGAAGATTATAGTCATGAGATGTTTGAATACATCAAGCAGAATGAAGATGAAGTTCATGTAGTCCTTATTGTTCAATTTGGAAGCTTTAGCAATTATAAAGGTATGTTATATATTACTTTTTTTAGAAATTCCGATTACATATTTTTGTATACCGGTATTTGTTTTACCTGTTTTAATATTATTTTTCAAAGGCAATGTAAGTGTTCAAAATGCTTTCTTTATCACTCGCCTTTTTATTAATGAAGACATTGAAGACATTCGTTCTTTCAAGAAAAGGTAGAATAGTTATGTTTTTTTGTGTTTTATTTATATGTTTTCAGTTGTTTAAAGATATATAAATATTTTTTTTATTACAGTTATATTGAAAAGTTTATCTCCAACGAATCATGTTCTGCTCAACGATCCCTGGGATCGTCTGGTAGTATGAATATGTCTGATGAATTTTTGAATAAAACACCTTTTAGCAGTATTCGTGAGCTTCCATTGATAACAGAGGTTCGTATAAAATTAAATTTTTTTTTTACCTAATAACTTTCTTTCCAAATACATTTCAAGGTTATTCGTCACATTTTAATTTTGGTTTTGTAGGTTAAACAAACAAGTAATTGTTGTTGGAACAATCAAGGGGGTGGATCCTAACGAAGATTGGTATTACCTTGGTTGCGAGTTCTGCAACCACAAGGTTGAGCCAACTTTGAGTTTACCAGATGATGAAGAGGTGAAGGACGTAACTTCATTTAAACAAGTTTTGATTTGCACGAATAAAGGTTGTCCCAAACAGATTGTCTCTGGTGATCCAGTGTAAGAATTTTATTTTCTATACATAAATTATAATTGTATGATATTATTTATTTATTTTTTATGTTTTAGTATTCATGTTTACGTTTAGTAATTTTTTTAGATATAGGTCTGATTTTTTAGTTTTGGTGTTTTAGGTATAGGATTCCAATAAGGGTACAGGATTGTACTGGAATTACATCCCTTACATTGTTTGATCGAGAAGCAAAAAAAATGTTGGGCATGTCAGCGATGCAGCTTCTTGAGAAAAGCAAACAGGTAACCTATTTTTTTGAGCCTTAAACAATATATGTAATTCTACTTTGTATTACTTATATGATGTATGATCTAGGTTTCTATTGAAGAGAAAGTAATTCCTGTTGAGTTTTATGAAATTGAAGAGAAGAAATTTGCTTTCAAAATTATAGTAGGGCAATTTAATATTGATAAGCATGTTGATGGTTATGGTATACGGAAGCTTACAAATGATTCGGAATTTGTAGCTTCTCTTGAAGAACGGTTCCTTGACATTCAGGTTATGATTATCATTTAAATATTTTCGTTATAATTACTGTTATGAATCGTTATTATTTTTGTTGTTATTTAGTTATTGTTTAAACCCTTTTTACGTTAATCGTTTCTTTATTACATTTTTTTTTAGATCGAACAACCTTTGCTTGAAAATATCGATGTAGGTGACTCTTCAACACAGAATACGGTGTCTTTGAAGGTTAGTAGTTTACTTGGTCAATCATGTGTTCAGATTACATTTTAATGTAGTTTATTCTAACAATTTAGACATGGCTTTTAATATTGTAGGATTCTGTTGGAGATAACACTACTCCAGAATCATCTTCTAGAGTTAGTTTGATTCGTGATGAAGCTGAGGTAAAGCGTAGCTTGGACAAAGTTTACGAAATGGAAGATGATGCAAGTCAGTCAACAACTAAAGTCCTCAAGTCTGAAAAGTTGATTTCCCGTAACAAATCACCTGAGAACACGGTCTTGATTCCTAAGGTTGAAAAATAGGATCAATTACCCGTTTTTTTGAACAATGGTTTATTGTCAGTGTCACACCCTCAAATTTCCACATGCGGGGTTTTACCGCGAGGCGCGTGACACACCAGGATCCAAGTCAACGGTCACAACAAACGACAGCTAAATGTAAGAAAATACGTAAGACATTCCATGAAACAACCAAAACATTATGCTTTGAGCCATAAACCAGCAGCAGAAGCATTTCTTGTTTACAACCAAAAGACATATTACAGTTTTTCCAAATCATAGTTTAATATGCAACAAGACTTCTAGACGCCGTGCAAGACTCCGTGCGCGCCTAGCCATTAACCGCTAACTTAGCGACCTGAGAAAACATGCCAAAAATGTCAACATATAATGCTGGTGAGTTCACAGGTTTTTCTTTTTCAATAATCGTTTCATTAATCCTTTGAAAACTGTTACCGTTACCGTTATTGTTACTGTTCATACTATGCTTGTTCGTACGCTAGCTAGGCGTCAAGTGTGTTACTCATACGGGCGAAACCATTGCTGACTGTGTGATACCCTTATTTACAGACTACCTCATCTTCGGTAAGCCTAGTGTGATTGAGACAACGTGCACCCGCCCGGCCTCCAGCCGTCGAGTGGGGTTTGTCAGGCCCAATAGCGCTATCCACATTTCCCCGCTACATCCCCGTATTAGTGGTTTCTAAGGGACTTAGATGAACCGTATAGTAATAAGGTGTGTGCCATAGTATAACATGAAAACGTGTGTTTATAACTTATAACATGTAAATGTGTGATCCAAAATGTATACGCATGTTTCTCACCCCGAAAACAAAACCAATAAAGTGTGGGGCCGTGAACTCACCTTTGATCGCGTTACTTGAACACAGTTAAATCAGTGTGCTATGATAGCCCCAAGTAGCGGCGACCTATCATAAGATGTATGTAAGTAACCGGACTAATAACCCGTAGGTTAACTAGTCCCCGAATGTCCAGACCATGACCATAAACGTTTGAAAACACCTTTGACTGTTAAACCGACCGTACCAGACAAGACCCGACATCCCATTGGTGACCCGACATCCCACGTGTTAGATAAATACAAGAAATCATGCAACATATGCAATTAAACACTTAATACGCGCAATAGTTCACCTAGTCTAGCATAATGTCCGATTAACGCATAAACAGGTCCGAACACGTCTTACTAAGTCATTGGGTGTATCCGGGGTTCCTATCATGTTCCTAGGTGTCAAATCATGTTCCGGGATGTCAAAACGCGTTCACGACAGCAGTACACGCGATTAGGAAACCTTCATGCGATTAGGAAAAGTCAACTGGTGAGTAGGCCTGGTCAACAGGCGATTAGGGGCCTAATTGCCTGACACTTCAGGCGATTAGGGGCCTAATCGCCCCCCAACATTCCTAATCGCCCCCTGCATCAGGCGATTAGGATTCCTAATCGCCTGTTGTAGCTGTGCAACGGACTTTCGCGCGTTTAACCCTCCAAATCAGATCCGAAACATGTAAAAACAACCCAATATCAAAACTAAACTATTAACCAACCCTTTCCAAGCAAAAACCCCCAATTTATCCCTGCTCAAACGGGCTCGGTGCGATTATTTCCAAAAATGGCAAATACTAGGTTTCACCAACCAACCTTATCTTTCCTTAAATGGAAACAATCAGATTTCATCTCCTACAAGTTGCAATTCATCATCTCTATGTTATATCATCATCCTAACATGATTTCTAACCACAAACAAGCAATGAATCACATCATACATCCTATTCTTCAAGAATTACCCAAATGGGTCAAAATGCATACTTGCACCTAAACATCATAACAAAGGCTTAAACTCATAGATAATCATCCTAACAACACTTACACATCAGAAGTACAACAAATTCATGGAAACATTCATGTTATAATCACCAACAATCATCATATGCACAAATACTTCACATATAGCAAGTATTATGGTGTAGACTTGTTTTAGAACTCTTTTCAAAGGGTTTTAAAGACACAAACTTAGCAAAACAAGGTCTGGACTTTTGGGGAATCAAAACAACAACTTTACAAAGGTGTAGGATGAAGAACACACCTTGGATTTTATCAAAGAAGGGTGTATAAGCTTGGTGATGGTGTGTTTTGAGGCAAAGCAAGTTCCAGAGGTGTTTCAAGGTGTATGGGAGGCTTAGGATCAGTTAGGGTTGCACAAATGGTGTTTGGGGAGTCAAGGGTTGTATTTATAGGTGTTTTGACTCGTGCACATCAGTACAGGCGAGTAGGAGACCAGTTCATGCGAGTAGGGCTCCTAATCGCCTCTATACTGGCGATTAGGGCCCTAATCGCCTCCAGCAATCCCCTAATCGCCTATACAGGTGGCGATTAGGAGCTCCCCAGGCTCCTAATCGCCTGTATTGTTCCAGAACAGGTTTTTGGCGCGTTAAACACTATTTTAACACATATAAACACGTATTCACATACCGACAAGTCACATAATGATTACAAACACATAATGCACAATAACTAACACGTTCACATCCGTTCACCAATTCCCGGGACTCAAGACTTGCGTGTGTGCGTTAAACCCGGTGATTCCACGAATCACCGATCCTTGTACACATGGTTATGGACCGACTCCCGATGATCCCGCGGATCATCGTAACGACTCCCGATGATTCCCAGAATCATCGTACCGACTCGACTGACCCCGTTAAGTACGTAATATGCATGACTCGCTAAGGTAGACTTACTAGTTTAACGAAAGTTATTAACCGGAGTTTGCCGGGTGTCACAGTCAGGATTTTTATTTCCTGTGTGTTGACATTTTGTTTTCATTTGTGTTTGCTTTGATTTTGAGACAATTTTCATCTACATAAATTGCGTGTTTACATTTGATGTTTGTTTATTATATTGGTAAAAATTCTACATGGTTGAATTGTTTTTTAGGATTTAACATTATTGTTGATAGTTTATAAGAGACCCTGTATCTTATATGGCTAGCTTTATGGTGCTTTATCAAGAGTAAAAATCAGGACTGGCGTGAAGTTACTTATACTTGACGCGGATGACAAGGTGAAGAATAAAATAAAAATGTTTTGTATAAAGAAATATTTTAATGATATTTGATTAGAATATGTATCATTTTCTTTTACATTTTAATAAAAGATTTCATCTTATAATAAGATTACAGTCAACTTCTAAAGGTTCCAATTCCAAATAAGCGTATGTTTATCAAAGACCATCAATAAAATCCAAGGACAGTCTTTATCGAAGGTTGTATTATATTTAAGAGACCCGGTATTGTCACATGGTCAACTTTATGTCGCATTGTCAACAGTTAAAAGCAAGGCATGCGTCAAGTTACTTATACTTGATGCTGATGGGAAAGTCAAGACTAAACAAAAAATCTGGTGTATAAAGAAAAATTTTGTGATATTTGAATAGAATGTGTATTTATTTGTTTTAAATCTTAATAAAATATTTCTGCTACATTTTTTATATGTTTTACCCCTCAAAATAATTGTACGTTGGTGAGCCGCGTGTAACGCGGGCAAAGATCTAGTAATTATCTAAACAAGAAAACCTGTTTGATTTCAACTAGGAATGTAAAAAACTATCTCAAAAACCATTCCTTATCTCCTAGTAGCTCGGCTCCTTTTTATCCGAACTACAAGATTACACCTTCAGATAATGTATCATTTTCTTGATGTTGATTATTTGATTAGTTTTGTTTTTAAGATGTTATGTTTCTTTATTACTAGGAAAATAATGAAATAGATGTTTTTTAATACTATACATATAGTATTAAATAATCAAGAAAATGACAAATCTCACACAAGTAAGTCATTTTGAGTTTTGACATAAAACTACTTTTTTTCTTTGAACCTTGACCCTACTACCTTCACATAATTTTCCAACCGTGTTGGATACGTTTGTAAAAAATAAATGATAAACAAAATACATCAATACTATACACAAATTGAAAACAATAAAATTATCCTAACGACATAGTTTTTTTAAAAAGTTAATAAGGTAGAAAATTATTTAGCTTAAAGTTTAATATAACTAGATTCAAATACAATAAAAAAAGTCAAACATTTGCATCTATTATTTACGATTTACTAGCGCAGTAGCGCTTTAGATCAATCGAGTCTGACCATATACATTTCACATAGGAAATTGAATTTTTATTTTATACGTAACACCCTCCCTATTTATGTATAGAGAGAATGAGACACGTATATATAAAAATGAAGGATAAATAAATAAATTTAGAAGGATAATATAACAATAACATCACAAACCAGACAAGAAGACTATTCTAAAGTCCCCAAGTCACGGCTCTTAAATTCGTTGGAAATTTCATTAGTAAACGCCTTGATTGTTCATATATGTATATGCACTTAATTTTCAATCAACATCATCAGCCCCAGTTGACCCCAAGCAACATGCTTACCACTAAGACAAAAAAGAAAGCTTAATTTCGCACTCCACTTTAAATGGAGTTATTTGATTGGTTAATCAAATTTGTGTCATAATTCACGCTCAATTCAGCGTGAAAAATAAAACGCCCACACCAAAAAACACCCAAAACGCCCAGGGGGCGGTGTGCCAAGGCACCCCCCCCCCCTTCACGCCCATTTCCAAGCTGCACTACACCTAGTCTAAGACTCTCTTACCGACTCACGCCCCATGCCACATGGAATTTTTGGACTGGTTGTTGCATTAATTCAACAAACATACCCACATAGTGGCGGATCTAAACGAAAAGTACATGGGCAACCAAAATTTCTTTGGTATCCTAATATATGGTTAGTGGTATTCTGATACATAAAACGGAGAAGAAAAAACAATTTACACTTTGCCGACAAAGTTGAGGGGTAGCCCGAGTTACCCCTAACATCTACATACATCCGCCCCTGTCAACCCCCAGTCCCCACACATACCAGACCAACGCGTGTGACCACACTCACAAGTGACCCAATTCATGCCTCTTAAGTGGTGCTGTTTTACGACCAGTAGCGGATCCATGATTGTTTTTTAAGGGGTGCAATCGGGGGCTTTTCCCAAACTTTCAAAGGGGGCGATCGGGATTTTCGCCTATAAAATACACAAAAAAAAAATTTCATTGTACTTGGCTACGCCCCTGTTTACGACCAAATGTAGTGACTTGGCACGGGGCAACGCCCCATGACACATAGCCTGAAGGTTCATCCATAGATACAACCGATATGACCATCTTGTACAGCACAAGTCAGAGCTGCAGGACCAAAACTAGGTTCAAACAAGAACTCAAGTCTGCTGCAAATGTATATTATATAGCAGAAAAACAGAAAGAATGTACAACTAAATCACCTCCTAATCAACAAAAACACAGCCTAATTAACTCCTTTTAACTATATGTATCATGAAATGAAAATGTTACACCAAAATTCATCCTGAAAAGTCAACCCGCTTCGCGTATACAATTACCAGGCAAAAGGTAACTGTATTGATCAGCATGATTTAGTAAATATGAAGGAAGGTGAACTGCCGAATACGAATGAGGAATCGGCCCCATTTTCACGATAATATCTTTAAACGTGTACTCTTCGGGAAGCATATCGTACAAGTCATCGCCATTGCAGATCACATTCTGTATCCTTTTCGGGTCAAGAAAGCGAGTGAACCTCACTCGGTCCGTGTGGCTATAAGCTTTCATCTTGAACACAAAATCAGCAATCTTTCTGAAACAAAAGCTGCAATGCCACCCCGAATCCGCCAACAAATAATCCGTCTGGCGGTAATGAGCGTATCTTGTTTTACCCTTCTGATACTGATGAACAGAAGCCCTCCAACTTCTGTGATCAACATTGAACTCGAAAGAATACAGATAATTCTTCAGATGCAAATGCACAATCGCAGGCGGGCCATCACACCATCGCAAAAGATCGATGGTATGCGCACTGGGAATCTCATCAACATCAGACATTATCAACAGATCACCATCTTCAATGCCTGCAATTTTCAGAAGCTGATCAAGCGCCACTCGCTGATACGCCTCTTCAACGAAAGGATTTTCGCCTTTTTTGAAACGTCCACCAATCGTGCCATATGTCAAACGGGGTTCAACAAAATCGAATCTTTCTCTGTTGATCGCGAAATAATGTGGTTTGGGTATGCTTGTGAATGTAGAGTTGGACTCAAGGAGCACAAACTGTGTGATATATGAATTAAGTTCTTTCCATCTAATAGTAAGCATGTCAACTTCATTGTTAAACAAAACTGCATCATATACTTTACGCGGGTAGTCCCTTACTTCCCAACCGTGTAGTTTGCAAAGCGAAGCCATCGAGACGTTTTCATGATAGTAATGAGGAATGGGAATGAAAGGTTTGGGAGGTGATTGCCATAAGGGTCTTAGAAAGTAGCTAATCTTTTGTCCATGGAAGTATACACCCACGAAACCGATTGGAATGACTAAAAACAACACGATAAACATTCGTATGTCGAGGGTTTGCATCGCGCAGCGAATTCGCGCCATTTTGGTTGCCTCCTGCAAAGTATAGAACACATAAACATCAACAAAAATGTTTGTTTTGATGATGGAAAGCCTAATGTTGCATCTAGGTTGAGACATAAAGAAGGTAGGGAGAGCATAATAAGTCCAGTAACACACATGGGGTGTTTGGATGACCATTTAATATGTTTGTTGTGTTTTTTAGTGGCATTGTTCATCAAAACATGGGGGTGTGCACGGTCAGGTTCGGCCGGTTTTGATGAAAATTTTGTGCTGAACCAGTAACCATGGCTTTAGAAAAATATAAAGTGAATTCGTTGGTTTTTCATAGTTTTATGGTTTAACGGTTCGGTTTTGTATGTTTTAACGCTTTTAGAATGGAAAAAAAAATATTACTTGTTATTAAATTCTAAGAAAACGGTAAGTAGGGTCTGGTCTCTCAGTTTTTTCGCTTCGCAGTGTAATTTTTACCAAAAATTTATATGTATTGAGTCTAACCCTCCAGATTTACTAAAAACGAAGTTCACGATTCGCCAATGACGGTAACGATTTTAGATAAACCATATATACGCAACTTTATATTTTTCTAAAATAAAATAAAATAAAATAATATATGGTAAAAAACCAGCTTGGCAACTTGGTTTACACGTCCGGTTCCAAGTTGTAAATTAAACCGAACCATAAACTGAACCGTACATATTTCAAACCGGCAAAAACCGGACAGCTTTCTTCGGTTTGGATGGTTCGGTCGGTTTATGAACCAACCGTGATCAAAACCAGAACAGGTTTCGACTTATCCTGATTATTCAAATCACTCATAATGCACAGAGTTTCATATGAAAATTGCATATTTGCATTATTACATGCCTATAATTAACATCAATCCCATAAAATAAATAAACAAACAAATTAAATATTAAATAATAATAATAAACCAAAGAAAGACGAATACTCAATTAATTACTCATACCTGACCACAGACATCATCCCAATAGTCATCCTTCTTCTTGGAAAACGAATAACCATTAGGCATGACCAGGGCTCAAATCAACGCTCACAAACACGATTATAACAATAATGATGAGTTGAGCCCTCTAAATTCCTGAGGGCTACTTCTTCTCTTTTATGGTAAATACAAAATTATTATTAAAAAAAAAAAAACTGATAATATTTTGGTGGGTGAATGAAATGAATATATAAAATTTTGAATTGAGAAGGAAGAATAAAAGGGTAGCGGTTAAATAAATAAAAAGTGGCCTTTATATAATCCGACCAAGATTTGAGGGGCTAGTTGTACGATAATGCTCTAAATTGTAGCCGTTTGCTCGGTTATGTGGTTCTATGGTTATATATTATTATCTCCCCAGTGGAGAAAATGGATGTGTGTGTATTTATAGATATAGATTGTGTGTGTATACGTATGCGGTTTACGTGTCTGTATATAAAGGTTTATTTTAGAGGGAGTGAAAGTAAAAAAAGGGCGGTTATTAGATTTTTTTTATATTTTTGAAGCGAAAGATGGATTTCTTTCTTTCTGCAACTAGGGTGGGTCAGAAATGAAGTTGTACAATAGGTGAAACCGCAAATTGAACTTGCGGTTTTGGGTGACATAGACAAACGATGAAGCTGACTAGGAAGAAAAGGGACATGTGGCTGGTTGCGTAGGTGTAACTGCAAATTCAACTTGCAAGTTTACTGCACAATTATGATTGCTCCACCTTCTTGGTGGTTTAAAGGCTGTCGTTGTCGGACTTTGATTGCCGGTCACCGGAGATGAAGGGGTGGCCGGAGTAGGAGAACAGATTGTGGTTTCATAATCAGTTAAGGTGGTTGGAGTAGGGAAGAGACGAGCAGTGGAGGTATAGGTTTGCGGTTGGTTTATTGTTGCCGGAGAGGTGAGCGGACCGGTCACTCGAGATGTCGTGGTGGAAGGTGGTGGTTGATATAGGATATCGGGATGGAGGATTAGAGATGGGTTGGTATTTGATGACAGTAACCGGAACCGATGACTGTCCGATCATAGAGACAGATAACAAGGTCACCGGTGCTAGAGCCGGTTTATCAAAACAGAAAGGGAGGAGGGTTGTCGGTTGTCGAGGGTGTTTGCCGGAGAAGAAGAGCACACTACAAAAGAGCTACATGTTTTGGTATACCCGCAACTTCAAATTGCGGGTTTGGACAAGTTCAACTTGCGGTTTAGCTAATTTGTAGTATTATTATTATCTGATAGTCCAAGTCATCGTGCCACCTATGGGTCGATTGTCCAAGTCACCTTAACCCGCAAGTTCAACTTGCGGGTTCACCATTTTTCTAACATCAATCCTGACACACTAGTTGCACAAAATTTTCTTACTGTAGCACCATTTTTTTTTAAACTCCAGTTCTTAAAAGGTTAAAGGGATGCACGTCCTATTCATCAAATTTTTGTGATAAAAAGGGGTTTTGAATTGCTCTGAATGGATAAGAGAGAAAAAATTGTTGTTTATCTATAGACATTGTTTCCATCATTTACTTTTTAATACTCACTCCGTCCCAATTTAAATGTCATTCTTTTCTTTTTTGGTTGTCCTAAATTAAATGTCCATTTCTAAAAATAGAAATGTAATTTTCAGTTTTGCCCATAAAAGACAAAACACAATCACCACTTTTGAGGATATTATTGTCATTTTACCACATACAAGCAAAAGATTTCTTAAAATGTGTGTTTTTAGACCCATGACATTTAAATTGGGACGGAGGGAGTATTACCTTAAAGTGGTTGTGAATGAATGATAAGGAAAAGTTAACGATAAATGTATAAAAAGTATTATTTAATTAAAATAGAGGGAGAAAATATAATGATTTTTAGTGTAATAATGGGGATGGAGGAAGAGATGTGATTACTCTGACATCCATTGGGTGTTAAAATAGACCCACTCTTATTTTTATTAGACCATTTTCAATAGGTGCATTCAGGATAATTGCATTGGAGGAGGTTGATATTTAGGGGTGATGTATGTGGGTAAGTGCGTTTCATTTAACTATTGTGAGAGGGAAAAAAAGAAAATGTGAAGAGAGAGAATGGCATAGAGGACTGATGTGCGGTTGCACGCATCATATTTATTTGCCAGTTTTGTATATTTTTGAGTCGATTAGATATTATTTTATTAGTTTATGTCTGTACTCCATTATTTTAGTATTGTATATATTTTATTACTTTTTGGTTGTTTTTACTATTAATTTATTTATTTTATATTTTTGGTAGGTGATTGCATGGAGCGGGGCTAAAACAGTACAAATTATATTTGAGACCCGAACACCCGAGTCGAGAACACGGGGTCATAATACCATTTATAATACTATTATAATAATAATAATAATAATATATTATAATATTAATAAATAAAATAAATAAATAAATGAACCGTGACTTAGTCATGGCCCAAGAATCCTAACTCCAAAATCACCAAGATATTAGACAAAAGGGGTGATTTTATTATTTTTTGGGAGAAAATTACGTTTTTGTCCTTTAAAAACATCAAAACTATGGACTGTGTCCTTTAAAACTTTTACTTTCAGTCTTTATCCTTTACTAGACTTTTGCCCGTATTTACACGCGGTTCAATAACGTACAATTATTTTGAGAGGTTAGACGTAAAAAAAGTAGTAGAAATATTTTATTAAAATGTGAAAGAAGGCAACACACATTTTAGTCAAATATCACTAAATATTTCTTTATACACCGATTTTTTGTGTTTTAGTCTTCACCTTTCCAACATACGTAACCTCGGGCCGTTACACAAGCCATTTTGTTGATCTATGTTTTCAACAACATAACGGGAACATCGATCTTTAGTGGTAATCAAAGATTAGGAAATATACAAATTTTTAAACAATTATGGACATCACGAAAATATAAATATTCCTGTGAACAGTTATTAGTATTTAAAATTTTAGACATAATAAAATTTTAATTTTATAAATGTATACTAAATCGAATTCAAAATTTTCAAATTTTATGTAATTCGAAATTTTTAAATTTGCAATTTTTTATTATAATTAGTATAAATATGTATAATTGATACTAATTATAATAACTTGCTTAATTTATGGTAACAACTTAATTTGGTTTTATTAATATTTTGTAAATCATAAAGTTGTAATTTTAATATAATTATATTTTTTTTCAAAATTGTTTTATTAATATTATTGACTTTATTAAAAATGTTGAAAAAATTTGTAATAATAATGTTACCTCATAAAAATATATTCCATAATTAAAATTTTTAACCAAATAAAAAATTAAAAAAATAAAATGCAAACACACAAATAATTTAAATGAAATTTGTCCAAAAAAAAAACAAAACAAACCATAAACAAAACAAAATTATCCAAAACAACCCAAATAAGCATAAAAAAAAACAAATTGTCCAAAAAACCAAACCAATCATAAATGTTTAAAGAAATTGTTCATTGTTCCTACTTCTCAACCTTAGGAACCAGAAGGGGGATCTCAGGTGATTTCTTTGCAGCTTTTGTTGTAGATTCGCTTGCATCATCATCAAGATCATACACTTTGTCCAAGCTACACTTTACTTCCTCATCATCACGTACAACACCAACTCTAGAAGATGACTCTGGAGTAGTGTTATCTCTAACAGAATCCTACAATATTAAATGAAATGTAAAAATTGTTAGAATAAACTACATTAAAAACTTAATTAGAATATATGATTAAATAAGTCAAAGAACAACCTTCAAAGACAATGCATTCTGTGTTGAAGAGTCATCTATATCAATGTTTTCAAAAACAGTTTGATCGAGCTGAAAAAAAAATAAACATGTAATACTTCAAAGGAAACGTTGATAATAAAAACAAAAAAAATTAATAAGAACAATAATAAACATGTACTAATTATTCATAAGAGTAATAATAAAGGAATATTTCAATGATAATAATAACCTGAATGTCAGGGAACTTTTGTTCCAGCGAAGCAACTATTGAAGAATCATCGGTAAGTTTGCGTATACCATAACCATCCAGATGCTTATCATGTTAAATTGACCAATTTTAATCTTGAATGCAAACTTTTTATCTTCAAATGAAGCAAATTCAGCAGGAATTATTTTGTCTTCAACACAAACCTACATAAAAATTTTCATAAATAACATTAGGTGTAATAAAATATATTGTTTAAGGCAGAAAAAAATAAATTACCTGCTTGGATTTTTCCAGCAGCTGCATCGCTGACATGCCCAACATTTTTTTCGCTTCTCGATCAAACAATGTGAGTGATGTTATTCCAGTACAATCTTGTACCCTTATTGGAATTCTAAACCTAAAGGAAGTAATAACAACAATTTATTTACTAAATAATATTGTAAAATTTTAACTTATGACTATGAAAAATAATTCTTACACAGGATCAGCAGATACAATATGCTTGGGACAGTCATTGTTGGTGCAAACCAAAACCTGCTTAAATGAATTAACATCTTTTTCATCTTCATCATCAGGTAACATCAGAGTTGGCTCAACCTTGCGATTACATCCCTCACAACCTAGGTAATACCAATCATCGTTGGCATCCACACCCTTCACTGTACCAACAACAATGACTTGTTTGTTGACCTGCAAAATAAAATAATATTAATGTCAACATTTAATAAAAAAATAATTCCACACAAAATGACTATTAGTATACATTAAAATACATAAGTGATAATCTTTTGAATGGAATATAAAAATTCATATTAGATTATTATAAGTCGAAATTGATGTACCTCTGTTACTAACGGAAGATCACGAATACTGCTGATATGGGTCTTGTTCAGAAATTCATCTGCCAAATTCATGCTTCCAGAAGATCCGAGAGATCGTTGAGCAGAAGATGATTCAACAGATATCAACTTTTCAATATAACTGTAAATAAAAATAAATAAAAAGATTTATATTTTTTTTAAAATAACAATAAATACATAATAGAAATAACAACATAAGTATATTACCTTTTCTTAAAAGCCCGAATTTCATCAATGTCTTCATTAATAAATAGTCGAGTGATATAGAAGCCATTTTGAACGCTGACATTGCCTTTAAATATAAAAAAAAATTAAAATGTAAAAATAACCATAAAAGTAAAAATATTTAGTGTATTAAAAAAACTTAATATATGACAAACCTTTGTAATTGTTAAAACTTCCGAATTTAACAATCAGGACAACATGAACTTCATCTTCATTTTGCTTGATGTACCCAAACATCTGCTCACTATAGTCACCCCACAAAGAACAGCTGATTTTGATCCCTCTGCATATAAACATAATGTTGGTTAAAATGAAACTATATTTTGTGTAACAATTTATTGATCGTATAACATAAGAAAAAAAAAAGCAGAAATCAGTATCAAATAATAAAAGATGATTTTTAAAGATGAAACACATACTCTAAATCAATCAACATAAGGGTCATCTTGTTTTTCAAACCGGCTTTTGTTTCGGTCGGTTCTGGTGGAGTCCATTCATCAACATAGCCAATGAAATCTAAAAAAAAATTATTAATTTATACAAATACATTATTAAAAAATCTAAAAAGTAATACAAAAAATATTAAGTGTGATTAAACAAACCAATTCTTTGTTCCTGAGGAAGGTTGCCACTCTTAATTGACTCAAAAGAAGAAAAATTAAAACCATACTGACTTCCTTCAAACCTGTTACATTTCGTAATGCTTGTTTCAAAAGTAAACGAAAGAATACCGTTTTTATCAAAATGTTTAGTAGATTTGTTTTCAGCCAATTGGGAGTTATAGATATAGTAAGCTTGATTTTCACGTAAAAATTTTTCATGTTTTTTCATGTATCTACTCCACACTATAGCTTGCATTTTGGAGCCCTGTTTAAAAATTAAAACGAAACAAAATAAAGTTAATCATAATTATTATTAACAATAATATGTTAACAACATAAATGAAAAAATCAATACGTTAAACACTAACCTGTTCATCCATCAGAACCATATCTAAACAAAGAGTTTCTGCAAGATTCTTGCGGTTTGGTCGCTTCCAAATCCTAAGCACCTTAACTTTGATTGTATATTGAGACATCCTCCAATTGATGTCATTCAAAAACGTAATGTTGTTCGGATCCATAAAGCTGCAAGTTAATAGAATGTAAGTACTAAAACATTAGATGCATAAAAAAATAACTGAATGATTATGTAAAAGTTGATAAACATACCAGATAGAGTTGAAGGAAATAGTTATACTATACTCCACTTACAAAATCTGTATTTATAATCTAAATTGCCAGATTTATTTATGTTAAGCAATTAATAATATTAAAAAGGAAATAATAAAATGGAAATCAGAATTATCCTATATGTTTAAAAACCAACGTTGATGAATAGTGTTATGATATGGTCGTAATTTGGCTAGATTCTAGGGGTAGAATCGTCATTTTGTGAGAGCCATTGTCTCTCTTTGTTTATTAGATGGTTATCAGTCTCACCAAGCCATTTGTTTCTCTCTCTTTTTACCAGATGGTTCTCTCTCTATGATCAAACCATTGTCCTCACACCACCGACTTTGACGACGCATCTCCACCGCGCTTCGCCGTACCGTAATCATTGTCAACAGTAAAGGCGGGGGGTTGTTTGTTTTTTGGTGGTTTGAGGCTTTGGATCTGAGGCGGTGTCTGGTCACAGTAGTCCCGACCGCCGTCTGAAGCTCTCTTCTGCCGCTTCTATACGCCTCCACATATGGTATGGGTTTTCCAGCGGTGGTTTGAGGCGGTGTCCGGTTGGATATGGTGGTCTAAGGTGACGTCTGGTCACAGTAGTCCTGACCGGCGCTTCGAACTCCCTTCTGCTGCCTTTGCCGCTTCTATACGCCTCCATATATGGTAGTGTTCTTTCAGCGGTGGTCGGTTACGTCGGCGGTTCGTGGCGGTTGATGCTGCATACAACGATATCGCCTCTTTCTTTGTGTTTTTTTGTTCCCAGTTCAGCCCATTGTTAGGTTATGGGAGTTGGATGTTGTTGCATGTGCCTATTCTTGATAGATTACTTGGTGGCTATGATGAGTTGTGCAATTATTTTGAAGATTCATGAAGATGGTATGGCAAGGATGGTGGATGGTGAGTTTAAACTCGCAACCCGCCTTGCAACCACGTTTTTGTGAAACTCTGAGCCTCCTTACGTACTTGGTTTTACCCCGACATTTGTTGGTTATTTGGTATGTTTGCTTTAGTAACTATTTTTTCACAAAGAAAAGTGGTGGTTGTATGTGAAACAAATTATTAACTTTTCCAAGATTTTATTTGTATTCTTGTAGTAAATTGATTGTTATCAAATGTGTTTGAGTGTATTTTTACAAACACAAGGGAGGTGTGTTTAAGTAGATATAGTTCTAGGTGTGTGTTAATTGAAATGACTATTGTTATGGATTGTGTTGTCGGAGGTAAATTTAAGCTTGGAAGAGATTGGGAGTGGATCGATTGGTGAGCTTCATTTGGGTATGGAATATGGCTCCCGTTTTTTTCCCAGGAACCTTGGCAGTGTGTTTGGTATTTGATTAATTGCTACATGTCCAATGATACATGTTTTAAGTTATTAAAGAATAGAACTCTTATTAGAAACTCTGTGCCTTGGAAAACAATTATGTTCATACTTTTTTTATATCAAATCATCGTGGAAATTGTGTAGTTAATTTTTTTTTCATTTCTTCTCAGTATGATGAAAGCAGAGTGCATTGTACCTGAAGGCTAAAGTTGCAGATTAAATATTTGCAGTAGATAGCTTACACACTTTAATCCAGGCTCTATGTAAGTCCTTAAGTGTTGACATTAATAATCTTGGTTTATTGATCATGACTGCTTTTGTTTTTTCCTCTTTTTATAAGGCGCTAACCAAAACTAATTTGTTTTATAGTTATAAAGTGGCTTACTCATCGACGTTTCATTTTAGTATTGCATGAACACATCATTACTGACATGTTGGCGTCGAAAGTTAGTGCGAGGTAGTTGTGTTCTTATCATCCTTGGGATGTACAAACTGTATTGTTAATCAACTTAGATCTTTAGCTAAACAAAATTGTAAAACTAATATAAGGATAATTTCCTCCAGCCCTTTGAACTTTCTTTTCAACTGGTTTTTTGTCAATTTGTTCACAGGTTTGGGTATATTTCTACTACGAGGCTCACTGATTACATGAAAGGTACATGCTATTGATTGATTTTGAGTAGTGGCATTTCTATTGTTAATGTTAAAAACATTTGTGCTACCAAAGTTACAAGTTTTTAAGGTCCTTATGTTTAAATAGCCTTTTGAACTTTCTTTTCAGCTGGTAAAACATGTACAGCTGGTAGGCGATGGATTGCAAGTGCTTCGTTTGGCAAGTATATAGTCACAAGGTCAATTTATAAAAAGCATCGATTTTCATTTGACAAGAGATTTTACTCATGGACTCTTTTTAGACAGATAGTTGGAGTTGGTAAGTTAATATTATGCATCTATTTATGATATACAAAAGGTTCAGATCTTATTTTTTTATACATTTGCAAAATCAATGTCAAAAGTCTCATACCAACCGTTCTCAATATGCAAGCAAGATCATATTAGGTACATAAATTGTTATCATTTTGGCTCGAAACATTTGTACCACCAGCTTTCGGTTACAGATTTTCTTACTATTTATGTTTATTTTTATTAATTTGATCAATACAATGATCTTTACTGTTGCTTTCCTATGTTCTTCATTAAAATAATGTCATAATTTGGGAACTTTTCCATACAAGGTTAGTCTTTTAGCTACAAAGCATCATTCTCATCCTACATCGAAGTCGCCCATTGTACTAAACACTATGGGTAGGTGAGGCATGCTCATTATGTCAGGTTGGGGGGTCGACGTGTTGGGACGTTTACCCCAAACATGATCTATATTTTTATTCGCGTAAAAAAATATCGAACTTAAAATTCACTCCTAAAATTGTGTACCGAACCATTTATCTAGGCGTGTCTGGTTGGTGGTGGCTCAACATGTTTAATTGAACATGTTAGGCAGTCGACCTGTTTAACAAATGGTCGTTTTTAACAGTTAGAAATGTTAACCAGGAAAAATGTGTACTTTCTATCATGTTTTGAGTCGTAGTGGAAATTTTCACCACTAGGTGTGTCTACTTCAAATTAAACAACCTTAACAATACAACAAATTAGTCAAATATGTACGTAAGAATATTATTGATTTAGCGAGTTAGAAAACATTGTTGGAGGCTTAGGACATTATTAATCATGATGCAGATGGTGTATGGAAGTGGAGTTAGAATGGCAAAATTCTAATGGGTTATGGACCACTGGGTTGTGCAGCAACAGAGATAGCTCTACACCCTTCAAATGGTGAATGTGCTGCTGAAAACAAGGCTGCATCTAAGTTGTCTGAACCACAAGTCATCCAACTGGTTCAAGAGGTTAATGCTGACAGCTAATACCAAAATGATGCATCATAAACCATCATTGAACCTCAGGCATTCAGTAAGAACATACCATTTTTATCTAAATTTTGGGGGGTTTTGTTTATTATTTGATTGTGCAGAGAATCATAAGCAAAAGCTTGAATCACCGGGGGCGCTTCCAAGAAGTACTAAGCGAACATGCACAAATATCTGTTAACATTTGTGAGTTATTTTGCTTTATTTTCTTTCATAATGTACACTTTTGAACTCATAACTAGTGTTTGAATTGGAATAGAATAGATAAATTTATTTTAAACTTAGTTGGATTTTTTTCATGGTTGATAACGAACTCAAATAAAATATTAGTCGAAATGTTTGACCTTTTGAAAACATTTGGAAACTAGGAATTTAAATACTACAGATGTAAGAACTTCAAAGTTAGTCATTTTGTTTATTTTGATTTAGGTTCCTGTTGTTTATTTTGTTTGAAGTTCCTGATAACATAAAACAAAAACAAAAGAAACATAGGACAAGAAGCTATGTGCTGTATATTTCTCATCTAATTGTAGCTCTATATGAATATGTTTAAGGTATATTATGCATGTTGGGTCATCAATGAACCAGGTGAATCAATGCTTTGATTTCTTTCTCGTGTAGTAAATAATTAGTAATGTAGTTTAACTTTCCTCATACCAAAGATTATGCATCGTTAATTGCCATTAAGCTTTCTGTTCTTGCAGGTATATCTGTATGAAGCTGTTGTCCAGAAACGCAGCGCCGTTCTATCCATTCGAATGGGTAAAAGGCGTCCCTAGAAAGGTATCTATTATTGGGTGGAGGGCGTTACAAGATAGGCTTCCAACTTTGTTGGGGCTAAAGAAGAGGAAGATTGTTCATGGGTCGGAAATTTGCAAATTACGCGGCGAAGGTGACGAAGATACAGATCACCTTCTAACCTCCTATTACGTCGCTGCACTGGTCTGGAACAAAGTCAGTGTGTGGGTTGGCATCACTCCAATATACGCCTTCAATGTGAAGGACTTATTAGAGCTGCATAGGACTGTGAGTGGGTCAACGGAGAAGCGTAAATTGATTAGAATGATTATTTTAGCGGCTTCTTGGGCGATATGGAGAGCGTGAAACGAACTAATTTTTAGCGGTAAAAGAGTCAACGTCACAATAAACAATCGGGTTGGCCGTGGGAGAATTGGGTAGCGTTTAATATACCCATAACTTAATAGGTGTTTGATTGTATTGGAGATGTATTTGGGTGTCGATTGTATGATTGTAGTAAGCATCTTGCTTGATACAATATTGTAAATAATTTTTGGTGATGAATGTTAAGTTTGAAACTTGTAGACAAACGCGCAACACGCGTTATTGAATACAACTAGTTAATTTAGATTTACATGTTGCTATAATTAAAAAATGATTTTTTTTGTTTAAATTACATACCACTTTAAAATATAAAGCTATCAAATATAAAAATTTAAAAATACCTAAAATAAACGTAAAAATATATAAAATTTAATTAACATATTTATATAATTAGTATAATCGATTTTTTTTAATATATACGATTTTTAACAAATTACAAAAATTAAGTTTATTGTTTGTTTATAAAACATAAAGATTTCAAATGTGTGTAAAACAATTACTTTTAGCGGTCATAATTTGATTGTTAGTCTAAATCTTTTGACTTGTTAACGGTGAAAAAAATTATTTTATTGTTTGTTTATACGTAAAGTTTTTAAAAAGTAAAACCATAACAAAAAATGGAATTTGTTAAAGAAGTCAACCATTCTTGATAGTATAAAAAATTTGAAACAATGTTACAATTATGAACAAAAATATAACAAATTGATGTTTAAAAAAGTTGTTGAATGTTTTATTAGAAAATTTAAAGGTTTTAAATTTACCAAAGAAGTGTTTAATTGTTTCTTTTTAAAACTTAAATCTAGCAAATTTACTTTACATGTTTGTTAAATTTAGTTGAAAGAATTGTTATGTGTTTGTTTTAAAAAATTGGATGCTTGGGTATAAAACGAATTGTTTAAGTATACCAAATTAACTTAAATATAATAGTTAAATTTGTTTCATTTTTACTAATAATGGAATTTTTTTTTAAACGAAAAAACAATCTACAAAATTTACATTTAATAAGAAGTCAAGATGGTTGCAAAAAAAAAAGGAATATGTTTTGAATTTTTTAAATGAAAACCGTTTAACGTATTTGTGTTTTAATTAGATGTATAGATTGTTAAGTCTTTGTTTTTTAAATTTGGATGCTTTGGTCAAAAAAGAATTCTTTAAGTATACGAATTTTACCTATAATATAATTGTTAAATTTAGTTGATTTTTACTAATAATGGAATTTTGAGTAAAATGAAAAACCAATGTACTACAATTACATTTAATAAAAATTCAAACGTTGCCTAAAGTAAAAAAAAACCGAATAAGTTTTGACTTTTTAAATTGAAAACTGTTTAATCTTATTGAATGATTTGAATGTACAAAGTTTTGGTAAATTCAAACCTTTATTATTTAAAAAAAAGTTAAATGGTTGCCTAAAGTAAAAAAAACGAACATGTTTTGAATTTTAAGATTCAAAACCGTTTAATCTTATTGAATGTTTTCAATTTACCAAATTTTGGTAAATTCAAACCTTTATTATTTTAAAAAAGTCAAACAGTTGCCTAAAGTAAAACCAAAAAATATGTTTTGAATTTTAAGATTGAAAACCGTTTAATCTTATTGAATGATTTCAATTTACCAAAAATTTAATCAAATTCAAACCTTTATTATTTAACAAAAGTCAAACCGTTGCCTAATGTAAAAAAAAAGAATATGTTTTGAATTTTAAGATTGAAAACCGTTTAATCTTATTGAATGATCTCAATTTACCAAAAATTGAATCAAATTCAAACCTTTATAAATTACCAAAAAAGTCAAACCGACATTTTTATTTCATATTATTAAAGTTTTTCAATTTACCAAAAATTTAATATATTTTGGTTGGTAATTTATTTTATTAAACATTATTTATTGATAAAACCCCAACATATAACATTCAAAGATATAACCTAGTTTGTAACATAAAATGCAAAATATAGTTTTTTTTACTAATAAAGATAACCCAAAATAATAGTAATTGTTAACACAAAACAACTAAAGATTCACGAATGACTACATCAGTAGTAAACGTGCAAAACTTTGGGTTTACAAACGATTAAACATGTCCAAAAGTTACCCAGCTAAAGTTTTTATCAAACCTAAACAACGTCAACAACTAAAGCAACCGTGTTACCATCACCAACCATCAATTATGTTCAAAACTTACCCACCAAAAATATTATCAGTATACCAACAAAAAACCACCACAAAACCCAACTAATTCCCATCACCCTTAACAACATGAGTAAGCTTGAACACACCTTGATTCTGGAAAAACAGGAAATGCATTTCATCACCAGGCTGGAGTTCCTTGTCATGGGCAAAAGCCGACATACCTCTTATGTAGTAACAGGGATATCTTGACTCATCTTCAATCCCAACCGAAACTCCCCAAGTAAATCCCTCCTCATCACGAATTGTCAAAGCCCTCTTCCTGTTCAAACGATTCTCCTTTGCCCATTCCCTGTTCATACGCTACACAAATAATAAAGAATGGAATGTCATAAAGTCAATGTTGTGATTGTAATATATGACATCTTCGGACTCATCATCATCCATTGGATCCTCATCACTGTCGTCATCAAAAAGAACAACGACGTCTTCCTCATTATAATAATTATCATCATCCTCTTCACTGTCATCATCATCCTCCTCATTAACTTCAGCTTTCGAAACATGACCGGGACCAATAGTAAGCTTGTTTTTCAAAAAAAGCGACGTATTGTAGTTGGTCTGTAAAATGGATAAAAAGTATTATTAGTACAATATAGAAAGTTATAAAAAGCAAACAATAACAAAAAATTATATAAAGATCTCAAAAATCAATAAATATAAAGAGAGAAAACCTCATTAATTATTTCGAACACAATTAGATGATCAGTAGTAATTGAAAAAGCTTCCTTAATCATTGGCCATCCTTCAGTGACATAAATAGTACCATCATCAACTGCTAGCTGTATCTGAAAGTGTGCAATTGAATGAGCAGTAACATCAATTGGATCCAATGGAACTGTTCGGTTGAATAATCCATGAAGAACGAAACAACTGATATGCTGGAAAAAAAGACAAACAATGTTAACACATATACGATGTTGTTTGTGTACAAAAATATTTTTATAATGTAAGATTTAATGGACTTGTTATAAAAAACATACCAAACGTTTATCAGTTGTAAGTGGATCGCCCAATCTGCAGTAGAAGAAGGTACTAGGTGCACACACAGCATCCTGATGGAAAGTAATCATTCTGAAAGACTTGAGGTTGTCATCATACTGAAAAATAAAGTTACACCCGATGGGTACTTTAATTCAGTAATCATAGTTCTCCAACCATTGTAGAAGAACCATTTGCCTGCAATGTTTAAAACTTTAATGTCATAGACTTTATCATCCAAGGTTCGGATCTTGGTATTCCCAGAAGGATAACCATACTTGTCGAGCCAACCATCATAGTCACTTGGTAACCCCTGAGTACAAAGATTAAAATTATAAGGATATTATAAAATGAGTGTTGTGACACCCGGCAACTTTCGGTAACTAACTTTTGAAAACTTAGTAAGTCTACCTTAGCGAGTCGCGCATACGTTACACATAACAAGGTCGGTCGAGTCGAATCACACATCATTGGGGTTTTAACATACGCAAGTCTCGGGTCCCGGGAATTGGTGATCGGGCGGGAACGTGTTATTTATCATGCATTATATGTTTACAATCATTATGTGACTTGTCGGTATGTGAATATGTGCTAACATGTGTTAAAACGGGGTTTAACGCGCAAAACACACAAACACAGGGGTTACAGGCGATTAGGCTTGCCTAATCGCCTATATAGGGGCGAGTGAAATTTGAGGGTGTGACAGATTGGTATCAGAGCCAATGGTTATAGTGAACTAGGACTGCATGTAGAGTCTAGACTATAGCCGAGTCACACACACTAGACGGTCACATACATTTGAGTCGTGTCTTTTGGGAAAACATACTAACCTTGTCGGGGTGTCGGTCTCCTTACCATACAGTGTCACATTACTTATCTCCTTCTTGGCTATTTTTAGCTTCACTTTATTTTCATCTCTGGGTTACAGCCGAGGGGACTTATTTATCGATCTTTTGAGTTAGTTATATCATTCTGAGATGTGGTTATCGGGTGACTTGAAGTTCTAGCTCGAAGCACGCCTAGGGACCATGTAGAGCGATTTGTTATTTCGGGTGCACACGAAATCATAAATCGAAATGCATGAAAATCTTGGTGGACTTTGTGTTCGGACTAACGGTCATGCTGGAACCGTATTCTGAGTTCGTTTGGTCATTTGTAGCTTGATTTGTTGGTGGTACTGAGTGTCTCGTCTCATGTTTTGGCAGAACATGTCTGGTCGCGCTGGTGGACGTGCAGGTGGACGCCGTGGTGGCGGAGGTGGACGCCGTGGTGGGGGTAGAGGTGGTGGTAACATCACTATGACGCATGAGGAACTCAATGAGATGATGCAGCAACAGTTGGGCGTTGCACTAGCTGCTTTTCAGGCAGCCCAGCAGACTTTCATGGGTGCTGCTGCTCCTCCGGTTCAGGCAGGTGTTGCATATAAGCGATTTAAGGATTGTCAGCCTCTCAGCTTCCAGGGTACGGAGGGAGCTGTAGAGTTACTCAGGTGGTTGGAGAAGACGGAGTCGGTATTTGCTTTATGTGAGACTCCAGCGGTGGATTGGGTGAAGTTTGCTTCGGGGACTTTTGTAGGAGCCGCCTTGACGTGGTGGAACTGCGTCACACAGACACTTGGTCTTGGGGAGGCCAACGCCATGCCTTGGGCGGATTTTGTGCGTAGGTTGAAGGATGAGTATTGCCCACGTGAGGAGATTAAGAGGTTGGAACAGGAATATGGGAATCTTAAAATGGTTGGTTCTGAGGTTGAGGAGTACACGATCAGGCACAACGAGCTAGCAGTGATGTGTCCAGGTTTGTCTACACCAGAGTATAGGAGGATAGAGCAGTATCTTGCGGGTTTGGTGCCAGAGATTGCGGGACTGGTGTCTGCTAGGGATCCTACTACTATGTCAGAGGCTGTGCGGTCAGCTACTAAGATGACCAACTTGAAGATTTCTGAGGGTGTCTTGCCTCCTAGGGGCTCCTCTGTGAAGGCGCCGGCTGAGAACAAGAGGAAGTGGGAAAGCGTGGATAAGGGTTCATCGGGGACTCAGCGACAACCGGCAGCGAAGAAGACTGAAGCTTCTGGGTCATCATCGGACCAGAAACAGGGGGGCTATGCTGGGAAAAGCCCTAAGTGTGGACGTTGTGGGTTTCATCACTATGGTACTTGTGAGAGTTTTCGCTGTGAGCGTTGTCAGAAACCGGGGCATCATGCCAAGGATTGCAGGGTCAACCTTTCCAGGACGACTCAGACTGCTGCTATTACTACCCCTGCTCCACAGGGGAACCAGGGTTGCTTTCATTGTGGGGAAGCGGGGCACTTCAAGCGAAGCTGTCCCAAGTTGAATCAAGGGGGCACAGAGACTGCAGGGAAGGATGGGGACAAGGAAGGCGGTGGCCGGTGGACTCGTGCTCATGCTTATGTGATCGGTGCTAGGGAGAACCAGGTGGACCCAGACACTGTTACCCGTACGTATTCTCTCTTATCTCTTGTTACGCTTCGGTTATACTTTTATCCGCATTGTTGTGCGTTCGTGTTTCGGGTGTTTTCTTTGTGGTTTGGTCGTCGTTTCTCATTCTTTGGGTCGATGAGGGTCCTTTGGGGATGCTACTTGGACGGTACCGGTGGATTAGTTATACCGATCATAGTAGGCTCCAGTAGGCTTTCATCGGGGGGTCTCTTGTCTCATACTCATATTTGGGGAAAATGGTTTTCCCGGTTGTTACTGGCACGTTTGGTTTATGACCTTCACTTGTTGTATTTTGGGGAAACGTTACTTGGGCACAGAGGTCGACACTCATTACTGTTGAAGCCGAAAGAATCTCGGGACGAGATTCCTTTCAACAGGGGGATGATGTGACGACCCGGAAAAATTTTTCTTCTTATTTGTTCCTCTCCTCGACTTCGGGAAATTTTCGGGACGAAAATTCTTTCAACAGGGGGATGATGTGACACCCGGCAACTTTCGGTAACTAACTTTTGAAAACTTAGTAAGTCTACCTTAGCGAGTCGCGCATACGTTACACATAACAAGGTCGGTCGAGTCGAATCACACATCATTGGGGTTTTAACATACGCAAGTCTCGGGTCCCGGGAATTGGTGATCGGGCGGGAACGTGTTATTTATCATGCATTATATGTTTACAATCATTATGTGACTTGTCGGTATGTGAATATGTGCTAACATGTGTTAAAACGGGGTTTAACGCGCAAAACACACAAACACAGGGGTTACAGGCGATTAGGCTTGCCTAATCGCCTATATAGGGGCGAGTAGGAGGCTATTACTGGCGAGTAGGGGCTAATCACATAACTGTTCATGCGATTGGGGCCTAATCGCATGAACAGTCATGCGATTAGGCTCCCTAATCGCGTATAAGTCTGCATACTCGCATGATACGCGCTGGACGACCAAAAACGCCTATAAATACCACCCTTGACCTCCAAAACATCATTTGTGCAACCCTAGCCGTCCCATAACATAACCCAACACACAAACACCCTCTGGAACTCGTTTTTGCATCAAAACCACCATTTTCAAGCTTATTCCATCACCACCTCTTGATTTCAAGGTGTGTTCTTCAAACCCAAACCTTTAAATGATTATGTTTTACTCCCTAAACGTCCAGACCTGACTTATAAATGTTTTTGTCTTTGAAAATCCATTTAAAACCGTTTTTAAACAAACCCACACCTTTACATGTGTTATATGTGTTATATATGTTTAAAGATAGGATTTTTAGGATTGAATCATGGTTGTTTTTGTGTTTTTATGATGTTTATTGCTGATACAAGTTAGTATGATGATATCCTAGGAGTTTGAATGGTTTTTGGTGGTGTATTGTTGATACTTGATGTTTTGACCCATTTGGAGGATTTTGGATGATTAAGGATGATATGAGGCATGTTGTTGATTGTATGAGGTTAGGGTTTGTTATAGGATGATGCTAGAACAGTAGGATGCTATCGGACAACGTGGTTATGTGATTTAATCTGGATATTTGCTATTTAGGGCAAGTTCTTGCATGTTGATGTGATGTTTACATGCTAAGTTGCCATTTTAGGAAAACGCTCGCATTCGGAACTGTTAGAATGATGAAAACTTAGGGGTTTTGCTTGAAATATGTTTGTTAATGTGTTAGGATAATTATTGGGTGTTTTTACACATTTCGGATCTGATTTGGAGGGTTAAACGCGCGAAAAAACCAAATCAGCTGCACTATAGGCGATTGGGCATCCTAATCGCCTAAGCTATAGGCGATTAGGGGTGTAATCGCCTGATTGGGAAGCCTACTCGTGTATATACAGGCGATTAGCCCTTGTAATCGCCTGTTGACCAGCCCTAATCACATGTTGACTTTTCCTAATTGCTAGTTTGATTCCTAATCGCGTGTAATGCTGCTGTATGTATATTTTAACATCCCGGAACATGATTTGACGCCTAGGAACATGATAGGAACCCCGGGATTCACCCAATGACTTAGTAACACGTATTCGGACCTGTTTATGCGTTAATCAGACATTATGCTAGACTAGGTGAACTGTTGCGCGTATTAAGTGTTTAATTGCATATGTGGCATGTTGTCTTGTATTTATCTAACACGTGGAATGTCGGGTCACCAATGGGATGTCGAGTCTTGTCTTACGTTGTCTGGTTGTCGGTTAAACATGCTTTTCGGACACATAATGGTCATGGACTGGACTTAGGGACTAATGAACCCGATGGGTTATTAGTCTAACTTGACACGTATCTTATGATAGGTCGCCAATAGTTGGGGCTATCATATCTTACAGACGGTTTACTCATATCACGCATACGGTTTACTCTTAAACGGAATACGCAACCTAAGGTGAGTTCACGGCCCCACATTTTACTGTTTATGTTTTCGGGGGAGAAACATGCTTAAAACTCTTTTATGACTTATGATTTGTTAAACTCTTATGGCTCATGACTCTTTATCACATTATACTATGGCTCACTTATCGTACTATACGGTTCATCGAAAATCCCTTGAAACCACTAACATGGGTATATGGCGGGGAAATATGGATAGCGCTATTGGGAACTGACAAACCCCACTCGACGGTTGGACCGGGCGGGTGCATATTGTCTCTAACAAAACAAGGTCTACCGGCGATGACGGTAGCCCATAGGAACTAAGGGTAACACACGGCTCAGTCAGTAATGGTTTCACCCGTATGAGTATCTCATTCTGCGCCTGGTTTGGCGTTCTCATAAGCATAGTAGTAACTGTGATGGTAATGGTTTTCGGTGGAACACTTTAAACGTTTAATTTAAAACCTGTGAACTCACCAGCATTATATGTTGACTCTTTTAGCATGTTTTCTCAGGTCGCTAAGGTAGCAGCTGTCAGATAGGCGCACGAGGTCGCACTGGAGTCGTTTCGCGTCTAGGGTCTCGTTCGCATGTCTTGGAATCATGAACTTTTGAACTTATGTTTACTTATGCATGACTTTTGTAAACTTTAAATGCTTCCGCACTGTTTGAATGTTGGTTTTAAACTTATGCATGGTTTTTGGTTTACGTATGTTTTTACATTTAGACGTCGTTTATTGTGACCGTTGACTTGGATCCTGGTGTGTCACACGCCTCGCGGTAGAACTCCGCAGGTGGAAATTTGAGGGTGTGACAAGTGTAGTATATACATTAAAACCATGATTCATATCTTACCAAACAAACACAGCTGTTATTTTCTGACTTAACCCAAAATCCGTAAACCATTGTAACACGGATGTGTATGCACCTGTACCAATTAACAAAAAATAATTAATAATACATATATTAATGTTTAAATCAAAAAAATACTTACGGTTTCAATAGAATATTTGTATCAGAAAAATACTCATAATCCAGACAGGTTTTTTGCATATCAAAACGAAGCGGAATCACGAATAAAAAACCTTAATCAATTTCTTCTAATGAATGAAATTAGCTACAATCAAAGCCCCAAATTTGAAAACCTTTCAAGCTCAAATAAAAAAAATCAAGTCTAGTTACAACATTTGAAACACAAACTTGCCAGTATTGTTTTCATAAGAACACAAACCTAAATTAAATAAAAAAAATTAAAATTAACATCAGAAACTCAGTTGAACAAAAAATACCTAAATCGATCATTAAAGAACAATCACTCAAACAACTAATCAGTCTTAATAATAATCCAACTATGAATATAGAACAATCACTCAAACCTTAGTCTTATCAATCGAAGAATAAAAACCCCTAAATCTAAACCTAAAACATAAACCATAAATCATCAATCCTAATAATAATCCAACTATGAATAAAGAACAATCACTCAAACCTTAGTCTTATCAATCGAAGAATAAAAACCCCTAAATCTAAACCTAAAACATAAACCATAAATCATCAATCTTAATAATAATCCAACGATCAATAAAGAAGAATCACTCAAACCTTAGTCTTATTAATCGAACAAAAAAAAACCCCTAAATCTTAATCTAAAACATAAACTCTAAATCATCAATCTTAAAAATACTCAAACGATCAATAAAGAAGAATAACTGAAACCTTAGTCTTATCAATCGAACAAAAAAAAAACCCTAAATTTTAACCTAAAACATAAACCCTAAATCATCAATCTTAATAATACTCAAACGATCAATAAAGAAGAATCACTGAAACCTTAGTCTTATCAATCGAACATAAAAAACCCCAAAATCTTAACCTAAAATATAAACCCTAAATCATCAATCTTAATAATACTCAAACGATCAATAAAGAAGAATCACTGAAACCTTAGTCTTATCAATCGAACATAAAAACCCCTAAATCTTAACCTAAAATATAAACCCTAAAAACACATAAAGAACGATTGATTAGTATACAATGGAAGAGATGAAACCTTGAAGAAGAGATGTTTCTGAATGTTGATCGTGGAATCGCCTCAAATCGCCTGCTTAGGGTTTCAACTTCGCGGCGACAAGAATGAAGGATTAGGTTAAAAACGTGTTTTTTAGGCTTATATATTTTCTGAATTTTGATTTAAAAAAATGAATTTTTTATAAAAAACCACAATGTGCCATGTGGCTTAATGCGAGGAGGAGAGAGGATTGCTAGGGGGATGAGAGAATGCCATGTGTACAAATTGGCTTTAAAATATTAGATGTATAGATATGAAAAGTTGCCACGATTTTTGTCCTTTACACTTAACCCAGTTAGTGTAATCAGTTAAGTACCCCACGTGCAATGCACGTGAGGGTATAATCGTAATTCCCCCCATTTTAATCCCTTATAAATCTCATTCATTACTGCCTTCTCCCCCAAAATTTTTCAAACCCTAAATTATTGATCCATTGATCCTCACCCAGACAAAACAATCGATCCTCAAACTCTAAAAAAGATCCTCACGTCGATCATGGCTTTTTGTTGGTGTGGTGCTGTAGCAGTTGTAAAGATGTCTTTGTGACACCCGACATATTTGGCTTAAACATTTTAGTAACATCTAAGTCTACCTTAGCGGGAAACGTTTATAAACGGACTTAACTAGGTTAGTTGAGTCGGGTCAAGTTAGGATTGTCCAGGGTTCAATGATCTGGAGGATCATTGGGAGTCATTTTGGGAATACACTAGTATCGAGTCTCGTTGTTGGTGAAAAAACATGAACTAAGTCTAGACGCTAATGCAGACCCGTGCGCCTAGTTCCATTTGTTGCTACCTTAGCGACCTGAGAAAAACATGCCAAAAGACGTCAACATATAATGCTGGTGAGTTCACAGGTTTGTTCAATATGTTACCAAGTGTTACCAAAACGTTACCATGTCCATACTATATCAGTGTTACCAAGTACGCTAGCTAGGCGTATGTTTTATTACTACTACGATTGGAAACCATTACTAGACACGTTTAGCAATGTATAGCATATGTTTAAGCAGCCCGAATGTTCAGCATGATACCAATGTTACCAGTTGGAGACAACATGCACCCGCCCGGCCCTCCAAGCCGACGAGTGGGGCAGGTCACGCCCAATAGATCTATCCACATTTCCCCCGTTGTGCATCCCCGCACATTCATGGTTTCCCCGGGACTTTAAAAGATCGTATAACAATACCAAATTAAAACCATAGTATGACATATGTTACCAAAATAGTTTAGCGCATGTTTTCTCCCCCAAAAGTTAAAGCTGTAAAAGTGGGGCCGTGAACTCACCTTAGATAGCGTTCTTTGGTAACTAGTAAGAATGCTAAGCCCTTGATAATCCCTCTACCGGAGATCTATCAAAATGTTCACATAAGTGTTCCGACTAATAACCATACGGTTATCTAGTCCCCGATTGTCCAGATCGTAACCAAGTATGTTTTAAAACGTGTTTTAAATGTTCAACCGACACACTAGACCGACCTGATATCCCGTTGGTGACTCATTACCCTAACTAATCAAGTACACATAGATTACACACAAGGTTCAAGCATAAAAATAATTAGTTTGTATCAAAAATCTCATTTCTACATCAAAACGGTCGAACCAGTCAGATTAAGTCTCCTTCGCCCGTTTTATGTTTCGTTCGACCGTTTGATGTCTCATTCGACCGTTTTATCAGGTTCGCCCAAACATTTCCCAGGTTCGACCCTGGAATCTCTCCTTCGACCATTCGTTTGGTCGAATGAGCCCAGGTTCACCCCTGTTGTATAAATTTTCCTAAAAACGCTTCAAACACATTCGAAACATCACGAAACATCATCAAACACAGCAGTCAAGTATGAATAACTTATCCCTACAAAACCCACCAATTATGCCCCAAAACTTATCCGTTTCAGCCCTTTCCCAAAATGGCAAAGATTATGGAAGTGTCACATCATGTATGAAATCTTTACCCAATTTGGAAACTTTTTTAATACCAACCCATAATCACCTACAAATGCTCAGCTTATCTTGTAATTGAAAACCCCCATTCATTATATTAATAATACTTAACATGCATAAGCCCTAGATTTCATAAAATCCCCAAAATACCCATAATATCACCATCTATCTAATTATAACCTTTTACAATCCTAAACTATCATTCATAGCAGCCCTAGATCATGTTCTAACATTAGAACAGCAGCAAATCATTAAACAACACATAACATCACATAACACAAAATTAACATATGTTTATTGATACAAAACCTATGTTTAATGATAGGGTTTAGGTTTAGAAAGATGTTTAAAAGGTTTTTATTGATAAAAACTTCCTTAGAACAGATCTGGACATTTAGGGTTAGATAAAAACGGATTAAAATGCCTTAAAAAGATTTAGGATTAAGAACACACCTTGGATTCTTGTTTAGATGTTGTTGATAGGTTAGATTATGAAAAAGAAGAGCAAAAACTCCTTCCTTAGTGATTAAAATTGTTTGAGAGTGTTTTGAGACGGTTAGGGTTTGTGAAATGGTGAAAAATGACAAAGTTTGGTATTTATACTAATCCACCTTCGACCCCTGTCAATGGTCGAATGTGGCCTCCTTCGACCCTTTCACAGGGTCGAATGTACCCTGTCCTGGTCGAAGGGAATTCTTTCAATTCCACATCCCAGGTTCGCCCCTTTGCAAAGGGTCGAACCAAGACATATTTCCACCTTCGACCACTCGAAGTGGTCGAACCAGAACCTATGTTTATCTAGTTTTCCAGTTTGTCGTGTTTAACGCACCTTAACATATGAGCATGCAACCTTAGTCTAAGTTTTCCATATTTAAGTATGGAGAATCATCTACACATCATTTAAACACATCTATGTATACAATCTACCACACGACCAATAATCTACACATACACTTAATTAGTTCATGTAATTTCACCAACAATGGGACCCGGTACTAGTGTATTCCCAAAATGACTCCCAATGATCCTCCAGATCATTGAACCCTGGACAATCCTAACTTGACCCGACCAGACTCAACTAACCTAGTTAAGTCCGTTTATAAACGTTTCCCACTTAGGTAGACTTAGATGTTACTAAAATGTTTAAGCCAAATATGCGGGTGTCACATCATCCCCACGTTGAAAGAATTTTCGTCCCAAAAATTGCACAAAGCCCCAAAAATGAAAGAGACGGAAAGAACGAAACGAAAAGAAAATTTACCGGATGTCACAGTCTTGGACAGTAAGAAACCCAGGTCGACGTTTTTTTTTGCATGCCCTGTTGAGATAAGAAATGACAATGTAAAAGCTGTAATTAGTTGTTCATATAATAAAAATCATTTTTTTATTCAGGGGTCCCAATGTCGTTTTATTGGGTGGTGTGATCCTCCAATGTGTCAAAGATCAATGGATGTCATCCCCGGTTTGTTGAGGGCAAGGAATCAACTTGAGAGAACCTAAGGCAAAGTCGAGCAGATGCATTAAAGTTGAAAAATTGGTTGATCTACATCTGCATCAGTGTGCAATCTGAAATCTGTCATGTCAACCTCATAATGATTGACAATATCAGCATCATCTAACTTAAACTCATTGTCACTCTCACTCTCATCTCCACTTTGACTTTCACCCTGACTCTAACTACCATCTATACCATCTTCATGATTCAAGTAATCTTCATCAGTAGAGTTGTCTTCATCATGTTCTTTACCATTACCCCCATATCATTTACTTGATCATTTACAACACAATTTTCATTAACTTGATCATTCAACTCATGTCCTTTACCATTACCCCCCCCCCCCATGTCAGCTTTTTCACCAAAAAATGGATCAAAGTTTGGATCATCTAAAGTAACACTACCCCCATATCAGGTTCATCATTTCTCCAACCCAAACATAGTCTCTTCTTAACTGTAGTAATATCAGGGATTGCCATCATCTCTTCATCAGTTATCTCCTCAATTATAACCTTACTAGGTGAACATAAATAGGTGTGTACAGTTGTTTGGTCATGTTCCACATATACAATCATCATCCTATTTTGTTGCTCTAACACATATTGTGCAAAACCTAGGACATCAACATCACTACCTAAGGCTCTTAGTCCAAAATCTAACTCACCATTTGGAATTAAATAGTGGTAGTACCTAACACACCTGACATCATAACCTAGCTGTTCCAAAATACCATCCATTGTGTGAACAGAAAACTTATCTATGTCTAACATGTCTACAATGTTTTCCAAACCTATTTCATACATCCGTCCTGGAAATTTTGAAAACACACCACCATGATGCAACTTGATTGAAAACAAATGTCGACAACCAACTGCAAGCATGGAATTCGAACATTAGAAAACCAATGTTAAAAAAAACTGAATCAGGGTCGAGGAAGATCATACCGTATAATTCTTCAACATCGGATTGTTGTAATAGATTACGAATAATAAAACGAGGTCTAGTTTCATCCATCAGTGGTTGATGATCCGGTCGTCACGGGTCATGCAAAACCTAATTAACCTATGTAGTTAGGGTAAATAAGGTATCGAATCCAAGGAGCATGTGGTCAGTGAGTGTTGTTTAGTTGATTGAAACGTACTACTTATGAAGATGCTATGTGACTTATGAAGATTGCAAGTTGTTCATTTAAGATTTTTGATTTAAAGTTGTTGTTTATAATACTAATAATTAATTGAAATTATAAATAAAAATGATGTTGTAAACAATCGGGTTAAAATGATTACACTAAGGATTCGGCAATTGAATACTAGGGCTTTAACAATTGGGTAAACAATAATAATGTAATTGGCACTAACGGAGTGATTGTTCAATAGGCTTAGGTATCAAGTTTTATCAATATCCAAGATAGATTAAACTATACTTCATTACCTAGAACATACAATCCTATGTTTGTGTTAACGTAAGGAATCATGCTTATCTCACGAGAAATTGGCACAAGATCAATTAACTACAATGAGTTTAGCATAAGATTAATCACCAATTAACACGGTTAATTCAAGCACACAATAACATAAACAAAAGTTTAAGAAGAATAACCAATGTGTTTAAACCCTAGATATCAAAAGCCTACATCCCCAGTGTAATACAAAGGGATTAGCCACTCATGGCCATGAAGCTTGAGTCTTCAAAAAATATTCTTGTCTCTTTTTTTTCTTGATGTGCGACCTCCTCTCCTGTAATAAAATCCACGATTGCTTTTCTTCTTCCTCCTTTAATTTGTGTGCCTCCTGTTTTGATAAAAAATGCGATGCCTCTTCATTAGATAAATCTCCAATCAAAACAAAAAAAATTTAAATCCCAGCGACTAAAATCCTCTTGCCAATAAATTTCCATTCCCGAATTAAGTCCATTGACTTTTTTTCATTTAAATCTATTCGAAAGACCGACTTTTTCATTTAGATGGACTTTCACTTTAGTATAATTATTATTTTTAATATACTATTATTATAAATGGTGTTATGATCCCATGTTTTTGACTTGGGTATTCGGGTCTCGAATATAATTTGTACTGTTTTAGTCTCACTCCATGCGATCACCTACCAAAAATATAAAATAAATAAATTAATAGTAAAAACAACCAAAAAGTAATAAAATATATACAATACTAAAATAATAGAGTACATACATAAAACTAATAAAAATATTATTTAATCGACACAAAAATATACAAAAGTGGCAAATAAGCATGATGCGTGCAACCGCGCATCACACCCCCACACTTATCTTTTTTTGTCTCAAAAAAATTATATACACTCTGCTCAAGACATTATCGCATACTAGCACCCAGTCGCCCTATCATACCTTAGCTAAGGTCCAAAGTCATACCCCATTTACAGACCAGTATTAGATGTGTTAATTCAGCAAGTCAAATTGATTTTCAATTAAAACAGAATTTACCCGACTAAATCTAACACGCTTCCGGTTTTTATTTTCATGTAACATACCCCTCACAATTTTTCACTCCACTCGGTTTAATATCAGGACTAGCATGTAATGCGCTAGTATTAATCACTCAAAAACCAAGTATGCAACTCTGTTATCATAGGCTTGTATAACAATCACACCTCAACTGTAGACAATGGACATATCTAAAGGACTTATGGGTTTTGGGCTTAGGGTAAAGGTAGGAAATATTTGGCTAACAAGTGGCTAAAACGAAGACACGTACCGACCCATGACAATCTTTTATTCATAATAAACACAATAACTAAAACTGCGGGTTATTTTTGACATGTATTACATAATATTAACAAAAAAAAATTCTTTTATATATTTTTTTCTTTTTTTTTCTTTCTTTTTTTAGCCGCCTACTTTGGTATATCGGCCTCATGAATTGTCTGTTTTTTTCTTTTTTTTTTCAGCGTATAAATACTAAACATCATAATAACTATACTTAGATTGTCAAGTAACACTGGTGGCACAAAAGGCCGGTTTAAGAAACTGATTTGGGCTTAACAAACGAATAAGTAAAGGCTCAACATGGCTACTAGGGGTAATATTGTTGGTAAATAGGTTAATAACGTAAACAAATACACGGGTATCAAACGAAAAAAGGGAATCCTAAATTGCCTTTATCATCTATGTGCATATCTAGTCTACAACCTCGGCATGTATCAAATCACATAAGTTCTGCAATAGAGAAACATCTGGCCTACACTCACCAAATGAAAATATATATATGTATCAATCTATCATCTAGTAGGCTCAAGATCTCACAAAAGTGGGGAAATGGGTTACCGATGTGTGCATGCATTTATTACCAATAGCTTGTTAAATCTAGTCAGATAATTCTAAACTTCTTTTTTAAATCACCTGCTGAAAACGGTTCATATTACTTTTCCACAAATTAGACCATGACAAAGGATCTACTGCCAATGCAATCAAGAAACAACTGGTAGGTACCAAAATAGTTGTTTTTATGTATGATTAGAATGCTTTTTTAGGAACAATTTTTCAAGACATTTTCAAAAAAAAAAATCAATTTTAATTATTTTTTATTTTTTTTGACACAATTTTTTAAGACACAAACGAAGTTTTCCCATCCCCACACTTGAACGACACATTGTCTACAATGTGAACTAGGAATAAAATAAAGCATAAATAAAAATAAAATACAACAACAAAAGGAACAGACTCCCCTGGATAAGCAATACGCGTATAAGTCTGTTCAATTCCTTCCAATGTCGGCCGTATAGCATTTCATTCGCAGCCGATAACAAACCTGGAACAAAGAAACACGAAGAAAAACACAAAACAAAACAAACAAATCGGGATTCCTGCGAACATTAGTGATTTCCAAATCGTCCTCACCCGAATGGAGATTGAGTACAGGCGGGACAATCTATTCTTGCGGTTCAAATCATAACAAGCAACCCCATGACTCCAACAAAAATAACACTGATGCTCATTCATGGTGGTCTCAAAGAACATTTGCCTACCGAGTTTCCAGTGTATGCTCGGTAGTTTACATGCCGTGTCCATAGATGCTTGACTAATATCGGCATGTAAAGATCATATGTTTTGCGAGCCCGCTTCAAAATAACTTGCCCAAAATCGTGCAAGCCAACCTTCCTAACCTTGGGCACCAAACTCACTTGCTCTTCTTGAGGAACCGTGTCTTCAGCAAGGTTTAAACATTCATTTTCTTTTGTAGGAAGACTTGGAACCTCTTCTTTAGCCATGGTGGATTCAATCTTTAAATCTTCAACCACTTGAGGGATTGGTGCGGTATTCATCTCCACAACCTCCTCCTCAACTTGTGACAAAATCCACTCTTGTTTTGCTTGACTTTTTCATGAGGTGATAAGGCGATATAAGCCTTATCCTTTCTTCTTTCATAGCTTAGAATGTCGTACTTATAACTCAGCCATTTTAGCCGACATTCTCGTGATTGATGAGGTTTTGCTAATTCTTGTTCGACTTTAGAAAGTTGCAATTTACTCGTAATCTTGTCAAGTCTGCTTTGATCTGCCTGAAGTTGCCGCTTATGTTTGGCGTTCACTAGTGTTTGGTATTGTTGAAGGTCGGAGGAGGGGCAAGCTCTTCAGAGTACAAGACCGGAGTGTTCTCCCATCTTTCATAAGCAATTAAATACCTTCTAACTATCTCCTTTTTCCTTGTAAGCTCTGGACAATATTCCGAAGTGTGGCGTGGATCCCCACAAAACGCACATGTATCGTGATATGCATACATGGTCAAAACTTGAGCTTCTTTACCTGCGAAAGAAAGATCCTGCACAGACAACTAGAAAACCCCAAGTGAAATCTAATAAAATTAAATAACTAAAAATAAAAACAAAGATTTTTTTTTTTGAATTTTAAAACAGCTAAATATACACACAAACAAACATGCAATGCAACACTAGGCGCACTAGCTCCCCGGCAACGGCGCCATTTGATGATCCGGTCGTCACGGGTCATGCAAAACCTAATTAACCTATGTAGTTAGGGTAAATAAGGTATCGAATCCAAGGAGCATGTGGTTAGTGAGTGTTGTTTAGTTGATTGAAGCGTACTACTTATGAAGATGCTATGTGACTTATGAAGATTGCAAGTTGTTCATTTAAGATTTTTAATTTAAAGTTGTTGTTTATAATACTAATAATTAATTGAAATTATAAATAAAAATGATGTTGTAAACAATCGGGTTAAAATGATTACACTAAGGATTCGGCAATTGAATACTAGGGCTTTAACAATTGGGTAAACAATAATAATGTAATTGGCACTAACGGAGTGATTGTTCAATAGGCTTAGGTATCAAGTTTTATTAATATCCAAGATAGATTAAACTATACTTCATTACCTAGAACATACAATCCTATGTTTGTGTTAACGTAAGGAATCATGCTTATCTCACGAGAAATTGCCACAAGATCAATTAACTACAATGAGTTTAGCATAAGATTAATCACCAATTAACACGGTTAATTCAAGCACACAATAACATAAACAAAAGTTTAAGAACAATACCCAATGTGTTCAAACCCTAGATATCAAAAGCCTACATCCCCAGTGTAATACAAAGGGATTAGCCACTCATGGCCATGATGCTTGAGTCATCAAAAAATATTCTTGTCTCTTTTTTTTCTTAATGTGCGACGTCCTCTCCTGTAATAAAATCCACGATTGCTTTTCTTCTTCCTCCTTTAATTTGTGTGCCTCCTGTTTTGATAAAAAAATGCGATGCCTCTTCCTTAGATAAATCTCCAATCAAAACAAAAAAATTAAATCCCAGCGACTAAAATCCTCTTGCCAATAAATGTCCATTCCCCGAATTAAGTCCATTGACTTCTTTTCATTTAAATCTATTTGAAAGACCGACTTTTTCATTTAGATGGACTTTGACTTTAGTATAATTATTATTTTTAATATACTATTATTATAAATGGTGTTATGATCCCATGCTTTCGATTTGGGTATTCGGGTATTGAATATAATTTGTACTGTTTTAGTCTCGCTCCATGCGATCACCTACCAAAAATATAAAATAAATAAATAAATTAATAGTAAAAACAACCAAAAAGTATATACAATACTAAAATAATAGAGTACATACATAAAACTAATAAAAATATTATCTAATCGACACAAAAATATACAAAAGTGGCAAATAAGCATGATGCGTGCAGTGATCCCAATTTAGGTTAATTAGGGTAAGAAATTGGGGGGGGGGGGGGGTGGGCTGATTTTGAAGGGAACGTGGGTTTTTTCTTAAAGTGGATCAACTTTATAAGGGGAAATAAATAGGGTGGAAATTACGTTTATACCCTCACGTGCATTGCACGTGGGGTGACTTAACAAATTACACTAACTGGGTTAAGTGTAAAGAACAAAAATCGTGGCAACTTTTCATATAAAGGATAAAAACAGAAAGTAAAAGTTTTAAAGGACCCAGTCCATAATTTTGGTGTTTATAAAGGACAAAAGTTGTAATTTTCTCTATTTTTGGTGGGATTGATGTTATGCGACAAAAAGAAAAAGGAAATAATTAAAAGGAGATTGGGAGGTTATCTTGGACAGAGAAGGTCACGCATAGGAGATCAAGAGGACAAGAAGAGAGATCCAACTTTTAAAGACTCAAGCTCCATGGTCATGAGTGGCTAATTCCTTTGTATCATACAGGGGATGTAAACTTTTGAAAATCTAGGGTTAAATAAATTGGGTATTGTTCTTAAACTATTGATTATGTTTTTGTGTGTTTGAATTAACTGTGTTGAATTGTGATTAACCTTATGTTGAATTCATTTTAGTTAATTGATCTTGTGCCAATTTCTAATGATATGAACATGGTTCCTTGCTTTAACACAAACATAGGATTGTATGTTCTAGGTAATGAAGTGTAGTTTATTCTATCTTCGATATTGATAAAACTTGACACCTAAGCCTATTGAGCATTCACTCCGTTAACACCAATCACATTACTATTGTTTACCCATTTGTGAAATCCTTAGTATTCAATTGTTGAAACCCTAGTGTGATCTTTTTAATTAAATTGTTTACAATCTATATTATTTTTTATTCATATAATTTCAATTCAAGTTTAATATAATAAACATAATCTTTTTAAATCAAATTCTTAAATGAACCAATCAAAATCTTCATAAGTTTTTAGCATCTTCATAAGAAATACCATTTAATCAACTAAAATATTATCCACTAACCACACGCTCCTCTGGATTCGATACCCTACTTACCCATGCTACCTAGGTTAATTAGGTTTTGCATGACCCGTGACGACCGGCTCATCAAATGGTGCCGTTGCCGGGGAGCTAGTGCGCTTAGTGTTTAGTTTTTCGTTGATTATTGTGATTAACTGTTTAATTTGTCTTTGTTACTCCTTTTTGTTCGTTTTTACGCGTGGTGTGTGAAGTGTGCAGGTGACAGATAATGCATGCATGCCACTTGTGTAAAATCTGAAGATTGGGAATTTAGCAAGACTTGATCGTCATCATCACAATGTATTGGGAAGATGATGATAATACTTGTCCTTGTTGTGGGAACCCATATCATTTGTGGCGAGATTATCCAGTGGCCCGTAGGAAAATGGAAGCATTTAAAGAATGACAAGATCGTATTATTTTTGGGCTCGAAAAACCTGGAGGTTCACATTTATCTTCTTCACATCGCCAGTCACGCTATTCAAACTCCCAAGGTTATTATCAGTTGAATAACAGGTATCAAGGGAGTTCATTTAGCCAAAGGACGCAACCATATCCAAACCATGAGGAATATAATGACTATTATCTTAATCAACCTCAACCGGCATACGAAGACCCTCGAAATTCAACACATTCTAAGCTCGATGCTCTTGCGATCATGATCAAAGAAAACCATGATAATATCAAAGATATGAAGAGAGCAAATGAAGTAAGAGACAAAGCTCATGAAGCTTTGGTGATTCAAGTGGGTCAACTAGCCGAGGAATTTGCCCAACTTAAGTGTGAGCAAAACGATTTGGCCAATAGTATTATGGTAGATGCTGATATAGATGAAGATACTGCAAGTCTTTCTGAATGGTTAAACCCAACTGAAGACTTAGCACCTCATGAAGATTTGGTGGCTGAGGTGAAAGTTCCTCACGAATTGCATCCTGTGTTGATTAAGGCACCCAATAAAGGGGAGGATGAAGGTTCAAAGATAAAGAAGAGGAAGGTGAGATGGGAGGACATTGGGCAATATATTGTAAAACGTCCCCGCAACAAGAATGACTCAATTCTCATGCCAATAACTTGGAAGCAATTGTGGATTTGGCATGTGAACTACCGAGTGTATGTTGGAAACTCGGTAGGAAAATGTGGGATAAAACCTTCATGCTTGGACTCGATGGACAAGTTGAAAGAGAATGAACAGATTGGGGCATGGAAGGTAAACTACCGAGCATACATTGGAAACTCGGTAGGCAAATGTTCTTTGAGACCACCATGAATGAATATCAGATATGATTCTTGTACAGTTTGTTTATTTATTTATTTTGTTTTATTTTTCTTTTATTTTTAGTTAGTATTTTGAGTCTCTTTTGATTTATGGGAATGCTTGGAGTTTAACTTGCAATCAGATAACTTGCCTGTACTCAATCTCCATTCAGGCGGGGTAAATCTGTACACCATCGGTGTATCAGGCATCCAGAATTTTATGTTTTTATTTTTCTTTTGAGTCTTAGTTTCAGGTTTGTCTATCGGCCGCGAATGAAATGTTATACGGTTCGATTGGGAGGAATTCCAGAGACTCATACGCGCACTGCCTATATCCAGGCGAGTTTGTTCTGTTTACCGATGTATTTTAATTTTATTTCTGCTTTATTTTATTCCTAGCTCACATTGAGGACAATGTGTCGTTCAAGTGTGGGGGTAGGGAAACTTCATTTTTATTTATTTTTGTGTCTTAAAAAAAAAGTTAAAAAAATTGAAAATGTCTTGAAAATTATTCTTAAAAAAACATTCTAATCAGACATAAAAGCAACTTTTTCAGTACCTACCAGTTGTTTCTTGATTGTTTTGGCAGTAGATCCTTAGTCATGGTCTAATTTGTGGAAAAATAGTATGAACCGTTTTCAGCAGGTGTTTTTAAGAAAAAAAAGTTTAGAATTGTCTGACTAGATTTAACAAGCTATTGGTAATAAATGCATGCACACATCGGTAACCCATTTCCCCACTTTTGTGAGATCTTGAGCCTACTAGTTTATATATTGATTTATATATGTTCATTTTTTGAGAGTAGGCCAGATGTTTCTCTATTGCAGAACTTGTGTGATTTGATACATGCCGAGGTTGTAGACTAGATATGCACATAGATGATAAAGACAATTTAGGATTCCCTTTTTCGTTTGATACCCGTGTATTTGTTTACGTTATTAACATGTTTACCATCAATATCACCCCTAGTAGTCATGTTGAGCCTTTACCTATTCGTTTGTTAAACCCAAATTAGTTTCTTGAACCGACCTTTTGTGTCATCATTGTTACTTGACAATCTAAGTGTAGTTATTATGATGTTTAGTATTTATACGTTGAAAAAAAAAAATCAGTCAATTCATGAGACCGATATACCAAAGTAGGCGATTGAAAAAAAAAAGAGTGAAAAAAAAGATATATAGATAAAAAAAAGTTGTTACTATTATGTAATACGGGTAAAAAAATAACACGCAGTTTTAATTATTGTGTTTAGTATGAATAAAAGATTGTCATTGGTCGGTACGTGTCTTCGTTTTAGCCACTTGTTAGCCAAATATTTCCTACCTTTACCCTAAGCCCAAAACCCCTAAGTCCTTTAGATATGTGTATTGTCTACAGTTGAGGTGTGATTGTCATACAAGCCTATGATAACAGAGTTACATACTTGGTTTTTGAGTGATTAATACTAGCGCATTACATGCTAGTCCAGATATTAAGCCGAGTGGAGTGAAAAATTGTGATGGGTGTGTTGCATGAAAATAAATACCGGAAGCATTTAGATTTAGACGGGTAAATTCTGTTTTTAATGGAAATCAATTTGACTTGCTGAATTAACACATCTAATGCTGGCTGTAAATGGTGTATGATTTTGGACCTTAGCTAAGGTATGATAGGGAGACTGGGGTGCTAGTCTGTGATAATGTCTTGAGCAAAGTGCATATAATTTTTTCGAGACGAAAAAAAATATTAGTGTGGGGGTGTGATGCGCGGTTGCACGCATCATATTTATTTGCCAGTTTTGTATATTTTTTAGTCGATTAGATAGTATTTTTATTAGTTTATGTCTGTACTCTATTATTTTAGTATTGTATATATTTTATAACTTTTTGGTTGTTTTTACTATTAATTTATTTATTTTATATTTTTAGTAGGTGATCGCATGAAGCGGGGCTAAAACAGTACAAATTATATTCGAGACCCGAACACCTGAGTCGAGAACACGGGGTCATAATACCATTTATAATAATAATAATAATAATAATAATGATAATAATAATAATAATAACAATAATAATTATTATTATAATAATAAAATAAATAAATAAATGAACCGTGAGTTAGTCATGGCCCAAGAATCTTAACTCCAAAATCTCCAAGATATTAGACAAAAGGGATGATTTTATTATTTTTGGTGGGATTGATGTTATGCGACAAAAAGAAAAAGGAAACAATTAAAAGGAGATTGGGAGGTTATCTTAGATAGAGAAGGTCACGCATAGGAGATCAAGAGGACAAGAAGAGAGATCCAACTTTTAGGTGTTGTGTGTTTTTTCTGTATGAAAAAGTCTGCAGTCTGCGGACCACATCTGCAGATATCTACAGGAGAAGAGGTGGACCAAAGGTCTGCAGTCTGTAAGAAGAAGACAGTTTGTTTGTTAATGTCTGCAGGCTGCTGAAATAAACTGAAATTTAAATAAACTGATTTTTACAGCAGTCTGGTGGTAGACGGTGGTGGTGGAAAGTGGTGATGGTGGGTGGTGGTGGTGGGTGGTGGTGGACGGTGGTGGGGGTGGGTGGTGGTGGACGGTGGTGGGGGTGGGTGGTGTTGGTGGATCGTGGTGGTGGTGGTGGACCATGGTGGTGGTGGACGGTGGTGGGTGGTGGTGGTGGTAGGTGGTGGTGGACCGTGGTGGTGGGTGGTGGTGGTGGACGGTGGTAGGCGGTGGCGGACTGTGATAGTGGTGTTGGTGGATCGTGGTGGTGGTGGACCATGGTGGTGGTGGGTGGTGGTGGTGGATGGTGGCGGTGGACGGTGGCGGTGGTGGGTGGTGGTGGTGGTGGGGGGTGGTGGTGGTGGATCGTGGTGGTGGTGGTGGTGGAGGACGGTGGTGGTGGGTGGTGGTAGACCGTGGTGGTGGACGGTGGTAGGTGGTGGTGGACCGTGGTGGTGGTGGTGGACGGTGGTAGGTGGTGGCGGACCGTGATGATGATGTTGGTGGATTGTGGTGGTGGTGGTGGACGGGTGGTGGTGGTGGTGGGGGGTGGTGTTGGTGGATCGTGGTGGTGGTGGACGGTGGTGGTGGTGGGTGGTGGTGGACCGTGGTAGGTGGTGGACGGTGGTAGGTGGTGGTGGACCGTGGTTGGTGTTGGTGGGTGAGGAGAAGAGAAGTGGAGAAGACCTTTGGAACAAGTCTGCACCAAGAAGAGGTCAGGAAGACTTTTTTAAGTGAAACGTCTTCCAAAAAACAAACAATCTGTAGACCAGAAATGTTTGTGCGTGTCTGCGTGACGCAGACAAAAGAGGTCAGAAGTGCTTCTGAGCAAAAAACAAACAGCACCTTAAAGACTCAAGCTCTATGGCCATGAGTGGCTAATCTCTTTGTATCACACTAAGGATGTAAAGTTTTGAAGATCTAGGGTTAAATAAATTGGATATTGTTCTTAAACTATTGATTATGTTTTTGTGTGTTTGAATTAACTGTGTTGAATTGTGATTAATCTTATGTTGAACTCATTTTAGTTAATTGATCTTGTGCCAATTTCTAATGATATGAACATGGTTCCTTGCTTTAACACAAACATAGGATTGTTCGTTCTAGGTAATGAAGTTTAGTTTATTCTATCTTCGATATTGATAAAACTTGACAACTAAGCCTATTGAGCAATCACTCCGTTAACACCAATCACATTACTATTGTTTACCCATTTGTGAAATCCCTAGTATTCAATTGTTGAAACCCTAGTGTGATCTTTTTAATTAAATTGTTTACAATCTATATTATTTTTTATTCATATAATTTCAATTCAAGTTTAATATAATAAGCAAAATCTTTTAAATCAAATTCTTAAATGAACCAATCAAAATCTTCATAAGTTTCTAGCATCTTCATAAGAAATATCATTTAATCAACTAAAATATTATCCACTAACCACACGCTCCTCTGGATTCGATACCCTACTTACCCTAGCTACCTAGGTTAATTAGGTTTTGCATGACCCGTGACGACCGGCTCATCAAGGACATAGAAGTTGGAATAAAATGTTGCGAAGCTGATATGACACGACCTGCAGGAGAGAAAGTGTGCATTTATACACCTCGTATTGGGGACGGTCTTTGTAACACCCCAACCGATGGCGGAAACATCGAGGTGTCACGTAGTGATGATTGTTCAATAGCTCATGGTACTAAATGGAAGTTGAATATTACTAAACAATTTACAATTTTGTCATACAATTTAATGATTACATAAGCTTGATATACACAAACTAGGTCCAAAGCTCATACGTGATCCAAGACTTGTACAACTTCCAATAGCAAGTAAAACCTGAAGCATGTTAAGTTGGAAAGATGAGGGGGTCAACTATAAATAGTTGGTGAGAATACATAGGTTTTGCATATAATTGAAAACAATATGTTAGCAATCATGATTGAAGTATAATAATGAGTAATGATAGAATATGAGGCCGACATGTAACAATGCATCTCTTGTAAAATCAAACCTTGTGTCGACTGAGACCTAACTCGCAAGTTAGTAAAAAATGTAACTGCTTTCGATCATCCGTGAATTTATGCGGGGAGATGGGTTTGTCAGACCTATAGCGCTATAATCTAAATAGGCGGCTTGATCATTGTTAATGATTGTACTGTGTCTTTTTGTTATAGTCAAATGATAGAATGAGTAAATGATAGTGTATAAAATGTTTATAATTGAATCACAAGTTTCAACAACGATAGTGTATAAAATGTTAAACATGTTTCACCCCAAAATGTAAAACAGAAAAATGGGCTATGTAAACTCACCTTAGTGCTAGAATTGAGTCCCTTGATATAGAATAATTGTGGCTTTTGTGTCTGTAACATCCGGTGGTTAAATAATATGTCTTGGTTCATATTTTTTAGTGAATGAAACGGGCCATTGATCATCAAAACGAACCAAGAAGATGCGAGATGGATATTTATGTATCTAAATGTAGTTGACGAGCAAGTGACGGTTAGCATGATTATTAGGGATGAGAGATCTAGGCGAGTGGTGAGGATTATAGGAGACCGTTTAATAATAATATAATATATTATATTCTATTATATTAATTTGACCTTACTCCGTTTTTAATGAAACTTAGGTCAAAACGTAGAGAATAATAAGCTCATCTCAACAGTATATTTGTAATTTTGTAAAAGTTTATATGTTAAAAGTTATACGAGAAGAACGAGTGAAACAACTGAATTAATTATATTAATATATAATATAATTCAAATTATACCAAATGAAATATGAAAGTAGCGTAGGTTATTAATCCCATATCAAAAAGAAAAGAAGGAAGTGAATGAGTATTATTGCTTGGGTTCCCACTTCGCTGACAAACAGATAAGCAAGTAGGCATGTCAATTTAGATCCCACATCGAAGCTACAAGAAAACCCACCGTCCATTCTTCTATATAAATAGGAGGTCACTACTTTCATTTAGAATATAAGTTTTCTTTTGGGAACACTCTAATACAAGAGGATCCCGAGCCTGCGATACCCTGTTGGGTGTTGTTAGTAGTCATTTTTTAGAGCACGAGTAGGGAAGACTCTACACTGACTTGCCGTAGATAGTTTTGAGGTATGTTAACATTTAAGTTATGTTTATTTAGTTAATTATTTATTAGTATTATCTATTAGTTATATTAGTGTTATTATTTCTAGGTATTAGGATTATTATTAGGGGTGGGTATCGGGTAGTCTAGCCTTAGTTAGGCATGGACTGATCATCCATGCTTAAATAAGGTAGCGCTAACCAATATCCAACCGTAATAATAATAATAATTAGTTTGGTGTACTGTTACCTAACATAGGGGTGATATAATTGTATCAGGACCCTGAGATATTACTTGGTTGTATTAGCATAAAAGGGACTGATAAAGAGGTGAGTTACTTAAACTATTTTCAAAACGTAATACTTGCTCATAAAATTGTTTTGGTGGTGATTGATCATGTATATGCATCGAACCATAGGTGTGGCATCTAGGGTGTTATATATATTATAATGATCATTATATTTTCCAGGCGTGGACATACACTTACAGCCTCATGGGGTGTGTCATGCGTGTTAAGGCTGTATGTGTGAATATATAATGCTTAATTCGGATTATGATTATGGTGACATGCTAGAAGCTCATACTTGATCAATAAAATTGTTTATGTGGTGGTTTTACTGATGAGTCAGTTTATGTGACTCACCAGCTGTGTGCTGACGTATTTTTATTACTCGAGCATGTATCACAGGTTGATGGTGTAAGGAATGGGAGTTCCTAGCTGAAAGTTGGAATACTTTAGACGGTTCATCAAACTATGGTTAAGCTTTGTTTAGCTTGGGTGGTACCTGGATAGCACTGGCTTGTAAAAATACTTAAGTTGTGTAATGAGATTACGTTTCCACTTTAAGTTTGCGCCGACTGCTCACTGTAAGTGCCCCGGCCTGGGCGGGGTGTGACAAGTTGGTATCAGAGCTTTAGTTTAAGAGATTTAGGTACTCATTGAAGTATCTAGACTTAAACTAGGAGTAGTAAGCCAAGTGGAAGTGCTAGTCTTCGTAGGCAGAGGCTAGTACAATAGAGGATCTACAAGGTTGGTATGCCGAAGTTTATGATGGAAGGACCATATGGTAGTTGGGAGTATCATGGTGTGTATCATAGATTGCTTTCATGCCTGGCCAACATGAAGGTTAATGAATGATACCGCTATGAACTCGCAAACATCATATTGTACTGAAATCAGAAAATAGTAGGTAGAGATTTAAGAACGTAGTTGAGCTCTACTACTCTGTCACTAAAACTATATATATATATAGGTGTATATGTGGGAGTATATCGTGCTTTCCTTATTCCCATCTGTTTGCCTGTGTGGAAAGTGATTAATAAGTAGATTGAGAGTTGATTTTATGTTTCTAAGTTAACTAGTGGAATTTGTATATATTGTCTAGTGTATGTGCTTAAGTAGGCGAGCGGTTTACGCGTAGTGTAGAAGAGTATGCATATTTGTGGGTGTCGAATGAAATCATGGTATACGTAAAGCACATAGGACGATATAAGGCCTGAATAAAATACCCTAGACATGTTAGTTGTGTAATAGAAAAACTTAACTAAACTTGGTATCTCCACTTTCCCATGATAGTTAAGTAGAACCAGGCTCGGAAGTGACCTAAAGACAGATGGTAGTGAAGTACGAAAGGCATTTGAAGCCGATGCTTTCTTTTTCTAGTCGGTGATATATAAAACTCTCTTAGAAGTTTAGTTAGAAATATCAAAGGGGCATTAGTTGAGAAACCTCTAGAAAAGGTTAATGTGTCAATGGTTGATATTCAATCAACCAGACGCACGTACAAGGACGGTAGGTCTTGCAAGCTGAGGCATTATAACCAAAGCAACAATCACTTTTGGGGTACGTTAGAAGAAAATCTTGACGTTATTACTAAAAGTAAATGGGACAGTAATCAGGATCAGAGGAGTTCCATTTTAGGGATTATAAAAGGAAAGGTGGACCCGCATTTCAATGTCTGACATGTGGAAAAAGATATCCTTGTTCATGTCACAAGTTTGTTTGTAGAAATCAAAAGAAACACATGCACACCTGGTATCAATGTAGAGAGCCTCGTTAGTAGATTTTAAGGATGGATGGCTTAAGAAATAAGAGAATGAAGAACCGAAGGAGGAAGGTGTAGAGCTTTAGATATAAAGACTGAAGAAGCCATAGGAACTTTGACGTGATAATGGATACGATACTAGTAAACAACTTCTATGCTAAGATACTTAATACTGGTGTTGATAGAAGTTTGATATGTGAACCTTTTTGAGTTTTATTTAACTAGGTTCTCTGCAAGTTATATAAACCATTTATAGTAATTGTAGCAAATGGAAGGGAAGAAGAAACTAAGAGCTATATCAAGGGTTGTACTATCTAAATTAGTAAATACCTCGATACCTATAGACTTACTATCAATGAAACCTGGGTTGATGGTTATAGTACTACGGATGGATTGGTTAGCTTGTCAAACTCGTATATTGGGTAATAAGAAGCGAATTCGAATCAAGGACCCGAAGGGAAAACCTTTGATAACTCAAAGGGGGAAGAACCTAGTAAACCCATAAGTTTCATTATGATGATAAAGGCAATTAAGTGTACCCAAAGGGTCAACTAGATTACTAGTAAATGCACCAGAGATTATGAAAGATAAGAATTTAATGGATGTGCCAGTAGTAGTTAAATTTCATGTAGCATTCCCTAAAGGTCAGTCTAAACTATCAGTCGATAGAAAAAAAAATTGAATTTAGAATCAATTTGATCCCTGGGGCAACCCGTATTGCTAGAGCCAGTTATTGTCTTACCTTGATTTTCAATGGAGGAATTAAGAAACAAAGGTTGGTAGCCAAGATTATTGAGATCTATGAATGATAATATATTAAGTTTCGTTAATCGAATATGAGATTCTAAGTTTTGGCAAGTTATGAGATATGATACCAGAGGAAGCTCATAAGTCAAAATACACTGTATACCCTAGTAGCAATAAATTGTAGGATTTAAGAAATGGTTATTGTTGACTGGTAATAAAAAGCTATATCACAAGACAAGTAGAGAAATACCTTACCTATCTAAAAGTTAAGACAAAGCATCTGAAACCATTTGGCTATATATAGGAACCTGAAATCCCATGAAGAAAACGGGAGATGATAACAATGAACCTTGTTTCTAAGCTCCCAAGATCGAGTCATGGGCACAAATTAGGCTATAACTGGTAGGTTCGCCAAATCTACACACTTTGCCTATCCTTGAGGGCAAATGAAATGTAAGTCAAGCCTTATACTAAATAGATTTTCTTATGACCCGATGTGTTTACATAAGCTATATACAAGAGAGAGATATGTTCTCCTTAAGATTCGGACAAGGTTTCTTGAAAAAGTGGGAACTCATATATATATGAGTAGTGCGTATGACACCCACATTAGCGGGCAAAATGAATGCACCAATCAAGCCTTAGAAGGTATACTACGTGCACTCATAAGAGTGGTAAGGACGATTATCTAGCATTGATTAAACCCTCGTACAATAATAGCTACCACGCCAATATTATGACAACACCATATGAATCCTTATATGGGAAAAAATGTAGAACGCCCATCTTCTGGATTGGAGTATGCGACAGCCTATCAAGACATGGGATCTTATATGAAACAACTGATAAAGCAATGATGTCATTAAGCGATAAAACAAATATTAGAATATTGGAACATAGAAATGATGAAACATTACATAGGAAGTGATGACGAGATGAAGAGGTCCTTACCTCATTTGTTCAAAGTTGACAGGTTTCGAAGACGAAACCTAATTTAAGAGGGACATGTTTGTAACATCCTGTTTTTAAATAATATGTCTTGGTTCATATTTTTTAGTGAATGAAACGGGTCATTGATCGTCAAAACGAACCAAGAAGATGCGAGGTGGATATTTATGTATCTAAATTTAGTTGACGAGCAAGTGACGGTTAGCATGATTATTAGGGATGAGAGATCTAGGCGAGTGGTGAGGATTATAGGAGACCGTTTAATAATAACTAGGTTTGAGACCCGTGGGGACCCACGGTGCAAACCATAGTAAATAAAAAAATTATATGAAACTAATAGTTGTATTGTTCAAGTTTACTGGCTACAAACGTAAAGTGTTAAAAATAACGGTTAGCCTGAAATTTGTTTTCTTATAAAAACGTCAAAGTGGATATTTTTTATAAGCCCTCAGTAACGTTAGTAATGAAAACCGATTAACTATTATGATCAGTACTCAACAAAAGTATAAAATTTTGAAAAAAATAACAAAGGTATGAATACATTGTGTTTTTGTAAATGACTTTTTATCATATTTTTTATTTTTAATGTAATTGTAATTAGTACATAACTTGTTTTATTGACAAAATGCAAGGCACTATTCAAAGCAAACAAAAAAGTTTAAAATAATACTTTATTATTGAAGTTGTATATACATAACGTCCACAAAGATAATAAAAAAATTGCATAAAAATTACTCAAATTATTCATAAATCCTGAAAGACTTCTTTGTACACAACGTTTGATGTTTTGTTTGTCAATTCACCATTTTCATCTACTATAACAATCTTAAGTCCATCTCGACTTCTAACCCTTGAAAGCGCAACATACAACTGCCCGTGTGAAAAAACTGGATCCTTCAAATACAACCCAACTCTGGATAAGGATTGTCCTTGACTTTTGTTTATTGTCATTGCGAAAGAAACAGCAAGTGGAAATTGCCTTCTGTTAAATTTAAAAGGAATTTTCTTATCTGAGGGGGATAAAGTAATTCTTGGAATAAAAGTTCGCATTCCAATGTTACTTCCTGATATGATTTTCGCTTCAATGACACGTTTTCTCATTTTAACAACTTGTAACCTTGTTCCATTGCACAAACGCTTTTCTGATCAATGTTTCTGAGTAACATTACGGGAACGCCAACTTTCAAAACCAAACGATGGTTTGGTATTCCAGAAAACTTAAGACCATTAAGGACATCAGGAGAAACTAATCTTTCATCAACCTGTTTGTTCACATCTTCAGACTGGCAAACACTATCCGAACTTAGATACTCAACTTCGTCACCCGGAAACATTGAAAGTAATATATCATTAATTTCATGAACAACTTCATTCTTCGGTGCCAATATAGCTCGATCTTGAAAATAAGTCGGAATGTGGATGTTATCCAAAAGTGAAGGATAAACAAAGGCTATCAAATCAGAAACAGGATCCGAAGATTGAGAAATAAGTAAGTCATCAGGTATCAAAATAACATCTTGATCATCACTTATTGTATCAACCTTTCCTTCTCCTATGTCCAGAAGCCAAGATGCAAACTTTTTAGTTTCCTCAATATCATAACTGCAGCTTCCAGAAAGCAACCTCATATTTTTTGTTAACTCTAAAACAGTGCATTTGTGCCAAATGTATGATGAACTTAAAGAGGCATTAACAATGTCATGCCTAGTTCCATTTGGTACAACTGGTAGAATTTGCCTAAAGTCACCCCCAAACACAACAACCTTTCCACCAAATAACAAATCAGACGACTCATCAACATGTACACCAAATACATCTTTTAAACTTCGATCTAGTGCTTCAAAAGCATGTTTATGAGTCATGGGTGCTTCATCCCATATAATCAAGTCAGTTTGTTTAACCAGCTGTGCAACATCACTATTAGGTGGTATGAAGCACATAGAATCTTCAGTTAGGTTTATAGGAATACGAAACCTGGAATGTGCTGTCCTACCACCGACCAATAGCAAAGAAGCGATACCACTCGAAGCAACATTCAAAACAATCTTTCTTTTACATCTTATGGATGAAGATAAAGTCTTCCATAGGAATGTTTTACCCGTACCACCGTAACCATAAACAAAAAAAACCCCTCCTTTTTTTCCTCAACAGATTTAATTACACAATTATAAATATTTTTTTGTTCATCTGTTAAAGAAGAGAACTGAGAATCAAATTCTTCAACCAAACTGTTTGAGTCATAGCCCAATCCTCATAAATAAGACGATTTTCTAATAATGATAGAAAATCATTCTCAGGATATGGCATACCTACGAAATGTCGTAGACTGCAACTATTACGCAATAAGAACTTCTCAATATCTAGCAAAGCTAAATTCTTAAGTTCGTCGTCTGAAAGGATCAAATCTGGGAAAAAAATGTCTTAGAATGGAATATATAGAATAAAATTAACAAATAAAATTAATAATTGAATATGTGGAACTATTAAAATTAGTATAATTTACATTCCTAATAATTATGAATCATTACAATTTAGTATATGCCCAAAAAATTCTAGAAAATCTATTTTAAAGTAATAATATATTAAAAAAAGTTAATACCAGGACAGTTTGAATCTATTCTTCTCTTGTGTAAAATGTCATCAGACAAATAATTCCATGTTTCCTCCCACACAATGTCAGGTCTTGACAAACTGTTGGACGCTAAAAGAGTTGCAAATAAGTTTCTTAGATAAGGCCCAGAACCTGCAAAAGCCGCTTCCTTTATTGCTTCAACATATTCTGTATCATCATCTAGGAGTCCCATTTCGTAGCATGCATCCCTAAAAGATGATTGTACTTTCCCATCAACTTTAAGAATATCTTGAAACGATGTTGGTCCTTTAACCTTATTCAAAAGCATTCTCAAAAAATAAGCTTCGCCAACAGAAGCAGGAACTGAATGAATTCGACCAATTGACTTTATTCTTTGCCTAACCTCCCATTTTCGTTCTTGTGCTTTCCAAACATATTGTGAAGGGAATTGGATGTAAGTTAGTTGCCTTGCATTGGCATCAATTTTGTTGCGTTTCATCCAACCCAAAAACATAGAGGAAGCACAAGAGGGTTTATTGAGAACGTCGTCAATGTCTTGCGTAGGATCGAAAACAATTCTTTGTTCACCAGGTAGATGAAAAGGTAGTCTCATTATAGGAGGTGACCTGTAATGAATATCATATGAGAATATTCTCCATGAAGCCTCACACGCAGAAATATAACGACAATCATAAAATCCTTTGACTTCATCAACAACTTTGTCTTCACCGGGTACTTTCTTGCTTTCGACAAAATTAAGAGTAACTCTATCTGGACCCTTGTTAATGTATTTAAATAAATACTTAATGGATCCAGCTTGGTTACACCATTCAACGTTGATATGTGTCACACCCTCAAATTTCCACCTGCGGAGTTCTACCGCGAGGCGTGTGACATACCAGGATCCAAGTCAACGGTCACAATAAACGACGTCTAAATGTAAAAACATACGTAAACAAAACCATGCATAAGTTTTAAAACCAACATTCAACAGTGCGGAAGCGTTTTAAAGTTTACAAAAGTCATGCATAAAGAAACATAAGTTCAAAAGTTCATAATCCCAAAACGTGCAGATGAGACCCTAGACACGAGACGACTCCAGTGCGACCCTGTGCGCCTATCCATATGCTGCTACCTTAGCGACCTGAGAAAACATGCTAAAAGAGTCAACATATAATGCTGGTGAGTTCACAGGTTTTAATTAAATGTTTACAGTGATCCTTCAAAAACCGTTACCATCACAATTACTACTATGCTTTATAAGAACGCTAGCTAGGCGCAGAATAAGATACTCATACGGGTGAAACCATTGCTGACTAAGCCGAGTGTTACCCTTATTCCTATGGGCTACCGTCATCGCCGGTAGACCTTGTGTTGTTTAGAGACAATATGCACCCGCACGGCCTCCAGCCGTCGAGTGGGGCTTGTCAGTTCCCAATAGCGCTATCCACATTTCCCCGCCATATACCCATGTTAGTGGTTTCTAGGGATTTTCGATGAACCGTATAGTAAGATAAGTAAGCCATAGTATAACGTGATAACAAGTCATAAGTCATAAGAGTTTAACAAGTCATAAGTCATAAAATAGTTTGTAAGCATGTTTCTCACCCCGAAAGTAAAAACTGTAAAATGTGGGGCCGTGAACTCACCTTAGGTTGCGTATTCCGTTTAAGAGTTAACTGTATGCGTGATATGAGTAAACCGTTTATGAGATATGATAGCCCCAACTATTGGCGACCTATCATAAGATATGTGTTAAATTAGACTAATAACCCATCGGGTTCATTAGTCCCTAAGTCCAGTCCATGACCATTATGTGTTCGAAAAGCATGTTTAACTGACAACCAGACAACGTAAGACAAGACTCGACATCCCATTGGTGACCCGACATTCCACGTGTTAGATAAATACAAGACAACATGCCACATATGCAATTAAACACTTTATACGCGCAACAGTTCACCTAGTCTAGCATAATATCCGTTTAACGCATAAACAGGTCCGAATACGTGTTACTAAGTCATTGGGTGAATCCCGGGGTTCCTATCATGTTCCTAGGCGTCAAATCATGTTCCGGGATGTTAAAATATACATACAGCAGCATTACACGCGATTAGGAATCAAACTAGCATTTAGGAAAAGTCAACATGTGATTAGGGCTGGTCAACAGGCGATTACAAGGCTAATCGCCTGTTATATACACGAGTAGGCTTCACCTACTGGCGAGTACACCCCTAATTGCCTATACAGTCATGCGATTAGGGTGCTACTCGCCTGCAGTAGCTGTGAAATGCAATTTCGCGCGTTTAACGCTCCAAATCAGATCCGAAACATGTAAAAACATCCAATAATCATCCTAACACATTAACAAACATATTTCAAGCAAAACCCCTAAGTTTTCATCATTCTAACAGTCCCGAATGCGAGCGTTTTCCCAAAATGGCAACTTAGCATGTAAACATCACATCAACATGCAAGAACTTACCCTAAATAGCAAATATTCAGATTTAACCACATAATCACGTTGTCCGATAGCATCCTACTGTTCTAGCATCATCCTAGAGCAAACCCTAACATCATTCAATCAACAACACACCTCATAACATCCTTAATCCTCTAAAATCCTTCAAATGGGTCAAAATATCAAATATCCACAATATACCACCAAAACCATCCAAACTCCTAGAACATCATCATACTAACTCATCTCAGCAATAAACATCAAAATAACATAAGAACAACCATGATTTAATCCTAAAAATCCTACCTTTAAACATATATAGCACATATAACACATGTAAAGGTGTGGGTTTGTTTAAAAATGGTTTTAAAAGGATTTTCAAAGATAAAAACATTTATAAGTCAGGTCTGGACGTTTAGGGAGTAAAACATAATCATTTAAAGGTTTGGGTTTGAAGAACACACCTTGTAATCAAGAGGTAATGATGGAATAAGCTTGGAAATGGTGGTTTTGATGCAAAAACGAGTTCCAGAGGGTGTTTGGGTGTTGGGTTATGTTATGGGACGGCTAGGGTTGCACAAATAATGTTTTGGAGGTCAAGGGTGGTATTTATAGGCGTTTTTGGTCGTCCAGCGCGTTACACGCGAGTATGCAGACTTATACGCGATTAGGGAGCCTAATCGCATGACTATTCATGCGATTGGGGCCTAATCGCATGAACAGTAGTGCGATTAGCCTCCTAATCGCATGAACAGTAGTGCGATTAGCCTCCTAATCGCATGAACAGTAGCGTGATTGGGGCCTAATCGCATGCAACCCCTGTGTTGGTGTGTTTTGCGCGTTAAACCCCGTTTTAACACATGTTAGCACATATTCACATACCGACAAGTCACATAATGATTGTAAACATATAATACATGATAAATAACACGTTCCCGCCCGATCACCAATTCCCGGGACCCGAGACTTGCGTATGTTAAAACCCTAATGATGTGCGACTCGACCCGACCATGTGTAACGTATGCGCGACTCGCTAAGGTAGACTTACTATGTTTTCAAAAGTTAGTTACCGGAAGTTGCCGGGTGTCACATCATCCCCCTGTTGAAAGAATTTTCGTCCCGAAAATTTCCCGAAGTCGAGGAGAGAAAACAAATAAGAAGAAAAATTTTCCGGGTCGTCACATCATCCCCCTGTTGAAAGGAATCTCGTCCCGAGATTCTTTCGGTTTCAACAGTAATGTGTGTCGACCTTGGTGTCCAAGTAACGTTCCCCAAAATACGACAAGTGAAGGTCATGAATCAAACGTGCCAGTAACAATCCGGGAAACCACTTTCCCCAAAATACGAATATGAGACAAGAGACCCCGATGAAAGCCTACTGGAGCCTACTATGATCGGTATAACTAATCCACTGGTACCGTCCAAGTAGCATCCCCAAAGGACCCTCATCAACCCAAAGAAAACATCCGAAACACGAACGCACAACAATGCGGATAAAAGTATGACCAAAGCGTAACAAGAGATAAGAGAGAATACGTACGGGTAACAGTGTCTGGGTCCGCCTGGCTCTCCCTAGCACCAATCACATAAGCATGAGCACGAGTCCACCGGCCACCGCCGTCCTTGTCCCCGTCCTTCCCCGCAGTCTCTGTGCCCCCTTGAGTCAACTTGGGACAGCTTCGCTTGAAGTGCCCCGCTTCCCCACAATGATAGCAACCCTGATTCCCCTGTGGAGCAGGGGTAGTAACAGCAGCAGTCTGAGTCGTCCCGGAGAGGTTGACCCTACAATTCTTGGCAAGATGCCCCGTCTTCTGACAACGCTCACAGCGAAAGCTCTCACAAGCACCAAAATGATGAAACCCACAACGTCCACACTTAGGGCTTTTCCCAGCATAGCCCCCCTGTTTCTGGTCCGACGATGGCCCAGAAGCTTCAGCCTTCTTCGCTGCCGGTTGTCGCTGAGTCCCCGATGAACCCTTATCCACGCTCTCCCACTTCCTCTTGTTCTCAGCCGGCGCCTTCGCAGCAGAGCCTCTAGGAGGCAAGACACCCTCAGCAATCTTCAAATTGGTCATCTTAGTAGCTGACCGCACCGCCTCTGTCATAGTAGTAGGATCCCTAGCAGACACCAGTCCCGCAATCTCTGGCACCAAACCCGCCAGATACTGCTCTATCCTCCTATACTCTGGTGTAGACAAACCTGGACACATCACTGCTAGCTCGTTGTGCCTGATCGTGTACTCCTCAACCTCAGAACCAATCATCTTAAGATTCCCATATTCCTGTTCCAACCTCTTAATCTCCTCACGCGGGCAATACTCCTCCTTCAACCTACGCACAAAATCCGCCCAAGGCATGGCGTTGGCCTCCCCAAGACCAAGTGTCTGTGTGACGCAGTTCCACCACGTCAAGGCGGCTCCTACAAAAGTCCCCGAAGCGAACTTCACCCAATCCGCCGCTGGAGTCTCACATAAAGCAAATACCGACTCCGTCTTCTCCAACCACCTGAGTAACTCCACAGCTCCCTCCGTACCCTGGAAGCTGAGAGGCTGACAATCCTTAAACCGCTTATAGGCAACACCTGCCTGAACTGGAGGAGCAGCAGCACCCATGAAAGTCTGCTGGGCTGCCTGAAAAGCAGCTAGTGCAACGCCCAACTGTTGCTGCATCATCTCATTGAGCTCATCATACGTCATAGTAATGTTACCACCACCTCTACCCCCACCACGGCGTCCACCTCCGCCACCACGGCGTCCACCTGTACGTCCACCAGCGCGACCAGACATGTTCTGCCAAAACATGAGACGAGACACTCAGTACCAATAACAAACCAAGCTACAAGTGGCCAACGAACTCAGAATACGGTTACAGCATGACCGTTAGTCCGAACACAAAGTCCACCAAGATTTTCATGCATTTCGATTTGTGATTTCGTGTGCACCCGAAATAACAAATCGCTCTACATGGTCCCCAAGGCGTGCTCCGAGTTAGAACTTCAAGTCACCCGATAACCACATCCCAGAATGATATAACTAACTCAAAAGATCGATAAGTAAGTCCCCTCGGCTGTAACCCAGAGATGAAAATAAAATGAAGCTAAAAATAGCCAAGAATGAGATAAGTAATGTGACACTGTATGGTAAGGAGACCGACACCCCGACAAGGTTAGTATGTTTGCCCAAAAGACACGACTCAAATGTATGTGACCGTCTAGTGTGTGTGACTCGGCTATAGTCTAGACTCTACATGCAGTCCTAGTTCACTATAACCATTGGCTCTGATACCAATCTGTCACACCCTCAAATTTCCACCTGCGGAGTTCTACCGCGAGGCGTGTGACATACCAGGATCCAAGTCAACGGTCACAATAAACGACGTCTAAATGTAAAAACATACGTAAACAAAACCATGCATAAGTTTTAAAACCAACATTCAACAGTGCGGAAGCGTTTTAAAGTTTACAAAAGTCATGCATAAAGAAACATAAGTTCAAAAGTTCATAATCCCAAAACGTGCAGATGAGACCCTAGACACGAGACGACTCCAGTGCGACCCTGTGCGCCTATCCATATGCTGCTACCTTAGCGACCTGAGAAAACATGCTAAAAGAGTCAACATATAATGCTGGTGAGTTCACAGGTTTTAATTAAATGTTTACAGTGATCCTTCAAAAACCGTTACCATCACAATTACTACTATGCTTTATAAGAACGCTAGCTAGGCGCAGAATAAGATACTCATACGGGTGAAACCATTGCTGACTAAGCCGAGTGTTACCCTTATTCCTATGGGCTACCGTCATCTCCGGTAGACCTTGTGTTGTTTAGAGACAATATGCACCCGCACGGCCTCCAGCCGTCGAGTGGGGCTTGTCAGTTCCCAATAGCGCTATCCACATTTCCCCGCCATATACCCATGTTAGTGGTTTCTAGGGATTTTCGATGAACCGTATAGTAAGATAAGTAAGCCATAGTATAACGTGATAACAAGTCATAAGTCATAAGAGTTTAACAAGTCATAAGTCATAAAATAGTTTGTAAGCATGTTTCTCACCCCGAAAGTAAAAACTGTAAAATGTGGGGCCGTGAACTCACCTTAGGTTGCGTATTCCGTTTAAGAGTTAACTGTATGCGTGATATGAGTAAACCGTTTATGAGATATGATAGCCCCAACTATTGGCGACCTATCATAAGATATGTGTTAAATTAGACTAATAACCCATCGGGTTCATTAGTCCCTAAGTCCAGTCCATGACCATTATGTGTTCGAAAAGCATGTTTAACTGACAACCAGACAACGTAAGACAAGACTCGACATCCCATTGGTGACCCGACATTCCACGTGTTAGATAAATACAAGACAACATGCCACATATGCAATTAAACACTTTTATACGCGCAACAGTTCACCTAGTCTAGCATAATATCCGTTTAACGCATAAACAGGTCCGAATACGTGTTACTAAGTCATTGGGTGAATCCCGGGGTTCCTATCATGTTCCTAGGCGTCAAATCATGTTCCGGGATGTTAAAATATACATACAGCAGCATTACACGCGATTAGGAATCAAACTAGCATTTAGGAAAAGTCAACATGTGATTAGGGCTGGTCAACAGGCGATTACAAGGCTAATCGCCTGTTATATACACGAGTAGGCTTCACCTACTGGCGAGTACACCCCTAATCGCCTATACAGTCATGCGATTAGGGTGCTACTCGCCTGCAGTAGCTGTGAAATGCAATTTCGCGCGTTTAACGCTCCAAATCAGATCCGAAACATGTAAAAACATCCAATAATCATCCTAACACATTAACAAACATATTTCAAGCAAAACCCCTAAGTTTTCATCATTCTAACAGTCCCGAATGCGAGCGTTTTCCCAAAATGGCAACTTAGCATGTAAACATCACATCAACATGCAAGAACTTACCCTAAATAGCAAATATTCAGATTTAACCACATAATCACGTTGTCCGATAGCATCCTACTGTTCTAGCATCATCCTAGAGCAAACCCTAACATCATTCAATCAACAACACACCTCATAACATCCTTAATCCTCTAAAATCCTTCAAATGGGTCAAAATATCAAATATCCACAATATACCACCAAAACCATCCAAACTCCTAGAACATCATCATACTAACTCATCTCAGCAATAAACATCAAAATAACATAAGAACAACCATGATTTAATCCTAAAAATCCTACCTTTAAACATATATAGCACATATAACACATGTAAAGGTGTGGGTTTGTTTAAAAATGGTTTTAAAAGGATTTTCAAAGATAAAAACATTTATAAGTCAGGTCTGGACGTTTAGGGAGTAAAACATAATCATTTAAAGGTTTGGGTTTGAAGAACACACCTTGTAATCAAGAGGTAATGATGGAATAAGCTTGGAAATGGTGGTTTTGATGCAAAAACGAGTTCCAGAGGGTGTTTGGGTGTTGGGTTATGTTATGGGACGGCTAGGGTTGCACAAATAATGTTTTGGAGGTCAAGGGTGGTATTTATAGGCGTTTTTGGTCGTCCAGCGCGTTACACGCGAGTATGCAGACTTATACGCGATTAGGGAGCCTAATCGCATGACTATTCATGCGATTGGGGCCTAATCGCATGAACAGTAGTGCGATTAGCCTCCTAATCGCATGAACAGTAGCGTGATTGGGGCCTAATCGCATGCAACCCCTGTGTTGGTGTGTTTTGCGCGTTAAACCCCGTTTTAACACATGTTAGCACATATTCACATACCGACAAGTCACATAATGATTGTAAACATATAATACATGATAAATAACACGTTCCCGCCCGATCACCAATTCCCGGGACCCGAGACTTGCGTATGTTAAAACCCTAATGATGTGCGACTCGACCCGACCATGTGTAACGTATGCGCGACTCGCTAAGGTAGACTTACTATGTTTTCAAAAGTTAGTTACCGGAAGTTGCCGGGTGTCACAATATGAGCCTGGTATCTTTTAAGAAGTGTCTTGTTATATGGAACAACATATCTGTTATCTAATTGCTCACCAGACTTTTCTACAAACGACCCATTATCTCTGCGTCTATAAACTGCATAACCTTCGGTATCAATAGAAGTCTCATTCTGGAAATTTTTTGGGAAGTTTTTTGAACATTTGTCATTGACCATACACGGACAACTCATGTTCAAAGGACCACAAGGACCGTGAATCATAAATTCACGTACAAGTTCATACATTTCTGCATCTTCATCTTTATTCGGTATCTCTGCTGAAATGAACTTGTCAATATGGTCAACTGTAGGAAGCTTATAACCAGCAGCCATAAACAAACAAATGTGTGCGTGTGGTAATCCACGTTTTTGAAACTCAACGGTATATACAGCTGCAAAGTATTGAGACCAACCAAAAGAAATTAAGTTAGAAATGTTATAAAACAAAAAATATATGTTGTTGTAATAAAAAATTAACTTCATGTGTTCGCACCAGCTTCAACAGTCCCAAATAAGTGCTTATCTTTCAGGTCTTTAATGATGGAATCAAGTTTAATCTTAAACAACCTGCATAAAATGTCTGGCCTATCTTCGGGTCTAAGAGTGGTATCTTGAAGATATCTTCTCATCTCTGGCCATTTAGGATTACAAGTGATTGTAATAAAATAGTCAGGGTATCCGTACCACTTACATATTGCCATTGCGTCTAGATAATTTTGCATCATATATCTAGCGCCACCTGTGAAGGAAGATGGAATAATAACCCGTTGACCCATGGTTGATGTTTCTGTTTGTCCTTCTTCTCTTTGTTTGCTTAGGACATTATGCTTCTCACTCCTAAGAACGGTTTGCTTACCCCTAATGTAATTTAGTCTTTCCATCTCAATCATTGTATACGAATCAACTATAAATTGCTGCAAAAGCCTTCGTGCATTAAGAATTAGCGAGAATTCATTACTCCTATCTTGAAGTCTATAAGCAAAAAACTCCCTCATTGTTACACTTTCACGTTTTTTGTTGTTTGTGTTTGAAGATGAGGCCACATCTGGTAAGGAAACATTTTTTTGACGGTCATCTTTTTTGTTTTTTGAACTTGAAGACGAGCTTTCATTTGGTAATGGAACACCTTTGTGAAGGATGTCAATTCTATATCCATCGTCACCATAAGGAAGCAACAATGGATACTTAAGAGCAAGATACGAAGGATGTAACTCACTAACTCTTTTTAGCTTTCCATCAATGGTCTGCACAATAATATCACGTTTATCTGTTTCTTCATTAAGGTCACCAATTATCAATCCTGCAACTTCAGAAACCGTGGGTAGGTTGTAGGTTCTACCATCTCCTTTCCTCATTCCGTTTAATCGAAGCTTGACTTGTGCATCAGGATTCTTCTGAAAACAATCTCTCGCCATTCTATAAGATTTCACCAAGGAGTTTTTGGAATCCAACATTTTTTTCAAATCCTTAACAATTTGAAATTCAAGCGCCTTTTCCGATGAGTATTCCTCGTCTGCATCACTATAAATAAAATGAATACATTAGAATCGAAATTATTACAAATCCTTACAATTTTCGACAAAAGAAAATAAAAAAATAACATACCCAACGACATTGATTCTATTCGAAACTTCATTTTCAGTGTCATATATGTATAGTTGAGAGAATACTGGATTTTGTCCACGTGATGGTAAAAGATTTCCCAAAGCATGGTAGTTCTCACCACTTATACGATAGATGAATGGAGCATTACCATGATTTATAGACCTATCAATTTTTCCACCCATGGACGTAAATGCAAACATAGAGTTGAATCGTCTTATGTTCTTTAAAAAGAATTTGCTTTTAGAATCAACTCCATTAAAATACTCTTTATAACTGTGTGGGGCCTCTTTAAAAGGAGGAAGCAAAACTTTTCCATATCCACAATACAGAGAGAAATTTTTTTAGTATTACTTCTATTAAGCCCTCTAGTAGATTCACAGCTCCACACTCTAGCATTACAATCTTCACAAGCAACATTCTGATCACCATGGTCCAAGTAAGCTAAAAAAAGATATTAAAATTTATTAAATGTACCATATTTATAAAATTTTAGTTATGTAATATTAAAAATATTTTTTTAATATTAGTTATTAGTGTAAAAACACTACCTGCAGATATGCCTTGTATTACATTGTTTGTCCTCACTCCATGCGGGTTTTCTAAGCATGCTTCCAAATCAGCCATCGGTATGGGAGTAATACTGGGCCGTTTTCGTTTTAAATTCGATGTTGACCGCGTGTTGCATACGTTAGAAAGCGGCAAACTTACACATGAAGATCCTAACAAATTAAAATAATATACGTTTAATAAATGTTGATTTATTATAATATACTTTGTAAACATGACTAAACTGAACATACCAACAATGTCAACTTGCTGTGTTTGAGTGTTAGGTGTTATATTTTGTTTTCCTTTGTTAGTCCGCTTAGAATCCAAGATACGCTTTCTTTCTGTACGCCTTTGTTTATAAAACTCAGATAGATTGCTATGTTGCGATTCGTGACAAACTGCGTAAAAATTAAATAAATAAATGGAATGCTTTGAAAAAGAAGACAAACACAAAACGGGACAACAAAATTTTATAATATACTAACATAAAAAAATATACTAACAAATGATGACATAAAAAGTAAAATAATTAATACCATTAGAGATGTCGGACAAAGGTGTTCTCTACGTGTAACCTATAAAATAAAAATAAATAAGTAAAAAAACAACAATGGAAATCAGTAAGAAATAAGATATTTGGGCGATGTATAAAATAAATGTTACCTTCGATTGCTGACGGATTATTTCTTTGTGTCGAAGCAAAATTAGATTTTTTTCTCTTTGTAGATTCACAACGTTCATTAGAGATGCATGACAAAGGCGTTCTCTGCGTGTTATCTATAAAATAAAGACAAATAAGTTAAAGAAAAAAAAACGACAATGGAAATAAGTAAGCATAACACATATTTGAAATGTAGAAAAAACATTTACCTTGCATTGTTACTAATGGCGGTGTGAAAGAGTTTATAGAGGTTTCTATGTTTTCAACATTAGAAAGCGAACAACCGACATTTGAACTTATACTATCCAAATATGCATTCATCCGTTTACGTCTTTCAGAGATATTAAGACTCACTAAACAATAAATTACAAAAAAAAGTATTATTTCTTAATGAAAAATTAAGAATTAACGATAAAAGATGAAACATAATTAATTACGTACCATTTGATATGTCGGCTAACGGTGTTGCGGTATTGATATCTCCAAACATGTTTATAATATTTGTTAGTGTAAAAAAAATATATATATATATAACAATGTAACCAAATGTAAAAGAAAAAAACAAAGATTAATCATTACCGTTACATTTACGCCTAAGGTCACCAACTTTAGATTTCGGTAAAGAAAAATCATATTTTGGGGGATCGGACATTGTAAAATATATGGTTTTCTTGAATACAATAAGTATATACCTGAAAAAGTAAACAAAAATATACTAAAAATTATTGAAAAAATAAGGAAACTTTGTAGTACCTCTGGTTTATAAAAGAAATGTGCTTTAAATTTGTAATTTGCGTTTTTTTTTTAAATTGTAATATAATCAACCGACGGGCTATTAAAGTCATCCATTTAAGTAATGGATGTTAAACTAAAAAAATGTTAGTAAAGGAAGATATACTTTGTGTGCAAATGGCGTTTTAACAACTTTTTTTTTAAACATTAAGAAACTATTGGTTTTTTAGGATTTTGTATGTTTATAATATGTGTTAGACTTTTGGGCCGTAAGTTTTATAATCCAAAATTTAGTTTTGATGCAGATACTATGAAACAACCGGAGAACTCAATAAAAATGATTTGGATTATGGTCTTTTTGAGTACACAAATACATTTGTCTTGGCTTACGATAACAACACAATAAACTCAAAAGTATATGATTACTTTACCAATTTCTTCTATATAGACCTAATTATATTATTTTCTTATTTATTTAGGTAAGTATTAGAAAAGTAACAAAGGTAATGGTGAGAGTTTTATTACAACACAGAATTAAAACAGACAAATATTGAATTCTGCAATTTCAAAAAAACAAAAACACATAACACAAATTTGGAAATCACAAAAATGTCTTAAAAAAAACGTTAAAACCTAAATGAGGCTGTATGTTATAAAATAAACAAATAAAATGTAAAATGAATCCTTATGAATGTGTAGTAACAACTATGAAAGATGAATAATATTAAACATAGTTGCAAATGTGCTATAATGCTAAAGGACTATGTTTTTCAAGAAAGCAAAAAAAATTAAGTTAATGTAGAAATCCACTTACAAATGTCTTTGCTTGAACTGCTAAATGATAATGAATGTGAAAAAAACACTGTCTTCGAAAGAGAGAATGATATAATTGAATGATAAGAATGTGATAATGCCAAATTCATAAGTGTGAAAGACTTGTATTCATGTAAATATATAGGTGAAGTAGAAATATGTGATTAAACAAATTTCTAGCTTGATTGGTCAAAAGAACTTATAATTAGCACATTTAGTGCATAAATGAGCACATTTAGTGCATAAAATGTTGTCAAAATGTATTGACTGGTCTTTGTTATATAATTGAATGATAATAATGTGATAATGTTGATTGCATAAGTGTGAAAGACTTGTATTCATGTAAATATATAGGTGAAATAGAAATTGTGATTAAACAAATTTGTGGGTTGATTAATAAAAGAACTTAAAATTAGCACATTTAGTGTATCAATGAGCACATTTAGTGCATAAAATGTTGTCAAAATGTATTGACTGGTCTTTGAATAAGGATCTTTTCAAAATAAGAATTATACCTCAATAATTGTTGTTTAATTAGAAGAATTAAATCAGATTAATTTGTTTTTTTAGAATATAGATTTAATATTATCAAAATAATGTATATTTTAATCATACTAAGCAGTAACGGTGATCAAATGTCCCTTATGTTCGGTTTTTAAATATAACAAAAACCGAAAACCAATGTTCGGTTTTAGGAAAAACAATAACCTAAATCGATCGTTACTTTGGTTACGTAAATTTGTCGGTTATCGGTTTTGGTTTCGGTTAATATAGGTAAATATTCAAACATAAAAGTTGTGCAAAATTATAAAGTTAAGTATTTAGTAAATTGTTTGGACCTTTTTTCAAGATACAAATATATATATGAAAACGCAATAAAAAATATATGAAATACTTACAAATTGTTCGGTTTAAGGCAAATGTTAACCGCAACCGATCGGTTAATTATGATTCGGTTTTTTTTGGTGCCGTTATCAGTTATGATTCAGCAATTTTTAGTTATCGGTTTTCGTATGGTCACCCCTACTAAGAAGATTGGGACAGATTGATTAGTCAAGCTTTGTTAGAAATTAGAAAATATAAATATAAAATTAGATATATTTGAGTTTACAAATTAACATAATTGTTAGTATTTAGATTATATTTTTAAGATAAATGTAATTTACTTTAGCATAAAACTAAATGATTGTTATGTAAATACAATCATTAGATTATATAGTTTGTATCAAATTTAGATATATATTAAAAAAATAGTGGTCATAATTGAAATTAAACACAATTTGCATGTACAAATGAAATACAAAAACAAAAACCATAAATGAGATGATATAAGTATACTGAAAGAGAAGCAAAAAATAAATTAAGACAAAACACGGTTTTACAGAATACTATTAATCAACAAAGTTTTTATTTGTAATAAACATTATTAAACTTCACATCAGACTCCATTTAAGCTTCATTTGCCTCATCATTGTTATTAAGAGTTGATACTGTATTGTTCCCAAGCAATTCATATACTGCTGTCAGCTTGCGTTTAGTTTTAGCATCTTTACCAGAGATAATCGAACATTCTGCCTCAGTTAAATTTTCATTCATTATGTTTTTGCTAGTATCCTGATACAAAAAAAAAGTATAACGAAATTAACAAATAACTATAAAAATTTAAATTTTAGCCATAATTAACTTACTTGATCAAAAGACTGAAACTTTTTTGTAATTTCAGAAATAATAAACTTGTCATCAGTTAGGTTTGAAATTCCATAAACTTCATCAAAGCTTTTCAAGTTGTAATCAGTGATGGAAATTTTAAATGCAAAAACTCTGTCACGTAAATAGTATAATTCATCTGGAAACTTGACAGTGTGATCAACCTGTATAAAATTAAAATGTAAATTATTGTTTTAGTAGTTAACAAAAAAAAATATATAAGACACTAATAGATTTGTATTATAATAATTATATAACCTGTGTATTTTCCTCAATCAAAGTATTTGCAGACATTGGAATTACTACAGTTGACTGATTATGAAATAAAATTAGTTCAACATCACCAGTTGCATCTTGTACACGTAAATGAAGTTTAAACCTGATATATAAAGAGTAAAATTAAATATTACCACATGTAGATCAACTTCATGTAAAAATGTGAGAATTTATATTTGTAAAATAAAAAATAGACTTTATCATGATAAAAGCACCTTGGTACTGGAATGATATCTTTCTGTTTACAATTTTCATTCATGCAATCATATGCATCTCGGAATTCATAGTCCCCAGAAACATCATTCTTGCTAGAATTGATATAGTATAAAGACACCTTGCTGTTACAATCTGGACAAGCCATATAGAACCAACCACGATATTTACAGACATCAATCACAGTCCCAACAATAATGATACTCTTTTCCTATTATAATAGTAAAATTGTGTTGCTAGTTAACAAAACATTTTTTGTAAATGAAAAGTAAAAAAAATATATAACAATAATGTAATATGTCTTTACCATGTCAATCTCCCAAATGTCTCCAATGTTACAATAACAGTTGTTGACCAAAAATTCGTTTTCAATATTTGAAAACACAGGCAGACCCAATGAACAAAAATTTGATAATGGATATTGTATTGGCTTTTGCAACAAACTACAATGTAAATTAAAAATAATCAGACTTATATTATAACAATAATTTTGATATGTAGATATAAAAGTACTATACAATTTTAAAACCTTGTTCTGTAATTGTTGATGGCATCAATATCTTCATTTATGAACAACTTGCTAACCTTTGGTGAGTTAGAAACATAAGGGTAACCTGATTATAACAAACGTATAATCCAATAGGTAATTTTAGATTTAATAATAAAAAAAAAATAGACTAAACTTATATTTTTTTTACCATTATAATGGTGCAATAATCCAAACTGCAAGATTAAAATCAAAGGATCTGCATTGTTATGAACTTCAAGATATCTAGCAAGTTGATCAGAGAATCTGTCCCATAGCTTAACAAATACAGTAAGGCCCTATTAATTGGAGATACAAATTAGTACAAAGCAGTTTAAATAGTTGAAAATGGTATATATTAAAAAAATAAATAAATAAAAACACAAACTCAAAATCTTGTAGCTCCAATAACAGTCCTTTATTTGTGTTCAACTGAGTAGGTTTACTGTCATTTACATTAATAAACTGTTTAACATGTCCAATGATATCTGTAAAAGTTGAATATTTAAATTGTAATTGTAAGTATACAATATTAGAATAATTAACTTCTTAGAAACATAGAAAACTTAAAAAATTAAATAACATACCAATTGAAACATTGGGAAAAAACCCTCCGCTTCTAACTGATTGAAAAGGCGAGAAACAGAAACCAAACTTATCACCAATCCAATTATCACATCTCAAGACTTGGGTGTTATTTTTGAAAATAAGTTTATATGGACTGGTAGCATATTTGATTCTTGAAAAATCAAATCCAACTCTAACAAAGTGAATTACACAAGAAAGTTGTTCCCGTATTTCACTTTCAAATAGTCTAACCAATCTGTTGGATATTGTTCCTTGAGCTTTGAATCCCTAAATGATTGAAAAAATTACATATCAAAGTATAATTTTCAAAAACTTTTATACTATAAAACAGAAACATACATGAATAGAAATATACAAACATGTTTGATGTGTAATAAGTTGACTTAAAAATGAATTTTTTTTTTCGTAAAATAGTTTTAAAATAATTTAATTAGTACACAAAAAATAAATAGTGAATGTATAACTTAAATAAACATTTGAATGTATGTTTTGCAAAGAATCTATATAAAAAAAGTTAAAGAATGAAATATTTAATCATTTATCTTTTGTATAAATATATATTTATACACAGTAATATAAGTAATCATATTAACAAACTACAAATATAAAAAAGGTTACGACTTACAGTTTCATCCATTAAAACCATGTGTAACGAATAGTCATGGTTGTCCGGTTCTCGCCAAAGTGAAATGATTCTTGCTCGTACAACAACATCATCCATGTTTGTTTTGAGGTTGTTGAACATCGTTACTTCAACATCTGCCATTGATCTATGAAAAAAAAAACAAAAATATGTATTTATAAATGATATCAAGAATAGATTAAACAAAAAAAAACTCTAAGAAATCTTTTTGTAAAACTAACAGTATAGTGATGTTATGTAATGTATGCAATAGTGAGGAAGTTGAGGTGGTTTGTTATGAAAAATAAGACAAGTAAATATAGAGGGTACCCTCATTATGAAATTTTGTTAAATTGAATATAATTAGCACGATCATTAAATTAGTTAATTTAACTTAAATGGGTCAATAGCATTGCCATAATTAAAATTTAGAATATAGTCAACATTGTGAAGGGATATGTGTTGATTCATTGATAAAAAAATAGTGATATCACAATTAAACCAGAATTCATAATTCAAAATTTCGGATAATACTATATAGATAATTAAATCAGAATTCATAACTCAAAATTTCGGATAATACTATATACATAATGGTATACGACAAATAATTATAGTATTATACTTTATAGTAATATAAATAAATTCGGAAAAAAATTTAGGGATTTGTATTTAACTAATTGTTTCTAATTTTATATGATATATTTAATTTATAAGGATTGTTTCTAAAACGAATTGACATTAACACATATTTGAAATTTACGAAATCAAAGGAATGACATTCATAATATTTGCCAATCAATTCAATAATAAGAAATTGATGTAATAGTGGAGGTTAATTAGCATTGTTAGTATTTTTATACCGTTATGTATTGATTTAATTAAGTCAGCGTCAACCATTCCTTTATTAACTGGCGTATGTCAAGCAATAAATAGGTTTTCATAATAATTGCCATAATTTAAATATAGTAACATTTTTTGGAAACTCATAATGATTGATTGAAACAAAAAATGATATGAGAATTAATTGAGAATTTGTGATAAACTTTACATACCGAACTTACCAATATTTATTTGATGAATGATTGTTTAATTTGTTAAATGCAAATACATGATTGTAATTAAATAAGAAAAATAATAATATTATTTATGATTATTATTAACGTTAATGACATTAAAATCGTATGTTGCGTAAAGGTTTTTATTTGTCATTAACCTATGTTTAAAAACCTGTGAATATTGAGTTTTAAATTAGTGTTAGATAATATCAATGATGTGGAATGAAAAACGTTATATACAACAATGTTAAGACATATTATAAGACACATTAAAAAAAAATAGCCAAAATATTACAAAATAAGCAAATATATTGCAAATAATACGGATAATAGTTAAAATCTGAAAAACAGAGTACATGAACATAAAGGAAAAAAACAAACTTTAAAAAATAAACGCAAGATTGATGATGATAAAGTGAAGTCAATGATTGGCTGTTGTGACTATGTTTGTCAAAACAAACTCCTTTTTTACGGCGAAGAATATGAATTCCATATGATCTCCAAAAGCAAGCTTCTTATCTTTAACAACAGACCTCAACCCTGGTATATAATAGCGTTCGTTCCCCTTGTCAAGTTCAATACTAACCTTAACATACCAGATACCACCATCGTTATCTATGACTGTTATGTCGACCTTCTTGTCCAATCCATGTTTTTGAGCCCAATGTTTCTTCATTCGCTATACAAAAAAAATTATAATTACACGTATTATTTAATGAAATATAATAAGACAAAAGAAAATTGAATTAAAATACAATAAAGATGTTAATGCAAAAAAATTAACTTACAAATTTATTGTCAACTCGAAATACCACATGAACACCTTCATCTGGTGTGGAAACAGAGTTTTCATTAACATCCTCATCCATTAAATTATTTGTATGATCATTAATTGCTTCATCTACAACATATGTAGTGGAAAAACAAAGTAATAAGTTATAAAACGTACAAATGAAACTAATTAAAAATAATAATCATTAATCCACTAATTATATATGAAATAGTATGTAGCGATTACCATTATGAATTTCTTCCTTAACATCAACATAACATGCTTCTGGAGGAGGATTAAGTTGGTTAAGAAGAAAGACATTCATGTCATAGTTATGTAAATCTTGCATTTCAAATACAATCCAGTGATCTTCAGTCAAGTTCAAATCACGTACAATATTATTCCATCCTTTAGTTATATTTGGAACCAGATCAATTTTTTCCATTTTGGCCTCCCAGACACGATTGGGATGAGTACGGATATGAATGGTGCCAACTGGTAATTGTCGATTCATCTTGTGATGGTAAAAAAAACATATCAATAAACTGTAGTAACAATATCACAAAGTTAGAATCATAAAAATAATAACAGTATTAATGAATTTTTTAAAAAACGATACAATTTTAAAAACTAATACCAGTTGTGTTCGAGATTGATCCGACATGCTGAAGTTAGAATAGAAGAACTGACCAGGAGCTGTCGGTACGTTTTGATAAAAATATATTAGCCTAAATGACTTTATGTTAGCTTCAAACTGGAATATAAGCCTAGAAAATGAAAACAGGCCCAATGACTTCCGCAAATTCGTCCAACCATCACATATGTAATGAAATCCTGATATTTCTTTAATATGAACATCAAACACTTTGTTATCAAGTGTTATAATCCTTGCTTGTGAATCTGGATAATTGTACGTTTGAATCCACTGTCCATATTGTCGTGGCAACGGCTACATATATAACAATATACATCATTTTAACATTAACAGTTATGTAATAATGAAATATATGATCTATGGACTATGTCTATAATCTGAAATTTTGATTATATGCTTCTTTTGAAAAGCATTTACATAGACGTAACTACTTTACTAACAATAACAAATATATTTTACAGAAATACAAGTTTATATTTATTTATGAAATATCTTAAACAAAATAATAGGTTTTGAAGGTGTAAAAACGGGGCGATCGGTTTTCTAAATTTATAAATGCAATCTACTTGGATCATCATATAAATCCCATAAAAAATACTTTTGGTTCACGAAATCAAAAACAGGATTGAAACTTTATTAAAGATTGTTTTATTAATCTTAAAGTCCAAGATACAAAAAAAAAAAAGCTTCAATAATTTGAAAAAATAAAAAAAATAATTTAAAAAAAATAGCAAAAGATAAGTTAGAATAACTTACGCATGAATTGTCTCGTTCAGAGGCGCACTTAATAAGAAAACCATAAACCATCTTCTCTATCTTGTATTCTAAAGTGGACAAAAAAATTAAGAATATTAGAGTTATTTTTAATATAAAAAACTACAACACTAAAGTAATATATAATATGGGTCGAAACCTTATTATCAATGGAAGTTCAAGTTTAGGCGTGTATACTTATATCCAAAGTTGAAGTAATTTTTTGGTTGTTTTGTTAGGGTACACGTAAAGAAAGTTAAAAAGATGGATATAGAATTACCTTGATTCAAACTGTAAAGGTTTGTAACTCAGCTTTAAAATTATGGATGATATTTAGACTTTGGAGTTAAATGGCTTTTAAGGACAATCAACTGTATATTTAAAGAAAAAAGTAGGTTAAACAATAGTATGGGCCGATATTAAGGAAGTGTTTTCAAAATATGTTAATTGAATTAAATAACTTTTATGATAATTTTCTTAAAATAAGTTGGGAAGAGTAATTTTGGCCGATTATATGATTGATTTTTAAAATAAGTACTTAGCTAAATATGGGGTACTGTTTTAAAGAAATATGTCGGTTTCAATTATATTGGGCGATAGTAAGGTTATGTTCTAAAAATTAGTTAATTGACTTAAATGGCTTTTATGATAAATTTCTTAAAATAAGTGAGTTATAGTAATATGTGCGAATTATATGTATGTTTTCTTCAAATAAGTAGTTACCATAATATGTTCCACGGTTTTTATAGTTTTCTAAAAATAATTCGGTAAGACTAATATGGGTCGATTTTAGGATTTTAAATAAAATAAATGTAACATTCAATTAGACTTAAATGACTATTAAATACATTACAATTATCGCTGAAAAATTGTTATGATTAATTTATTTATATGTAGTATAACATTTATCTTGGTAATGAATTCAATACGTTGTATAGATGGAAAGCTTAATTAATGAATTTGATTTTACTGTCTTAATTGGCTCGAAGTAAGATACGAATTGTAAGAGTTTGTATTAAATTAGTCAACGATTAGGAATTTGAAATAGGTTAAGATTTAAACATTAAACTTAGAATGCATCAAATTTGCCAAATTTAAGGTTCCTTAATGTCGGATAAATGGCAAGGTGGTTGTGCAGATTTAATGATTATGTTAAATGGTCAGTTTTATTATACTTTTTTACATCTTGTTTATATGCTTATTTAGTTAGTGTAATTGCAGAAAAAAATATTTGTATTGCAAGCTTAGTAAACTATATTTCAGCAAAAAAAATTTTTTATAATAATCGTCACATAATTTAACAATTTGCTATATCTGTTATATCTGTTGTTTATGTAGAATCTGTCCTGCAACCTTTCACACGATGTTTGTTTTTCACGGGTGTTTTTCAAGGCACTCTACTCGTTATCTAGTTCTTCATTTATAAATTAACATTTTACAGATTTAGTCTAACGTATACACAATTATGACATACTATTTATGAAAACTGTATATGTAATAAAGATTGGCGAGAAAAAAGTGTCAGGATATGAACATACATAAACTGATCATAATTTTATGCACTAACTGCAGTTACATATGATAATTTAGAATGCAACTGTTCAGTTATTAAGTAACAATGTATAATTGAAACAATAATAATATTATTATTAACAATATCATTCATAACGTAGAGAAAACTTATCGATGTATGTACCTGAAACTGTGTCTGAGGTACACAAACCATCGTATTTTAATGAGTTTACATCCGATTGAGGAAACAAAAGCGAAAAGTAGTCATATGTATTACACGTTTTTTCTTCAATACAACTCAAATTATGGAATTTATTCTAATTGGGTCGAATTTTTTATATAAACTGGTTTGTTTTAATTGGAATATCAATTAAACTTTTGGTATAAAACAAAGTCTTGGTTATCAACAAATCATAAGATTTTGATATATTTACATAGTGTCAAACATCGGACACCTAAGTATGTAAACGACGGAATAAAAATATGAATGCTTCAAAATGAACATAGTAAATAACATTATCTAAAAAATTATGGAATATAGAAAAATAGATGCATCAAGTGAAAAACGGTAATTAGTATTTGTTATTGAAAACAATTATTGTATCTAAAATTAAAAGATGCGACATTATAAGATATAAGAATATCTTATTCCATAACGTTAAAAAAGCCTTGGGCCTTTATCGCCTTAATGTGTTTCTTTCCTGCAAAGTGGTCATTCAAGTTATCCATGCTGGTACATTGGATGTTGCAAACTCCATAGTAGAACAAATCTTGACCATACGCATGCCCAATCTACAAATACAGACATTAATACATAACATTGTTGAATGTCAAAAAAAAAAAATACGTATATTAAAATATCATGGCAAAAGGAATGCGCAACATATTAAACGAACAACGTAAATGTAATACCTTTGCCCGATGTTTTTTGCCATTGCAATGTTGAATGTATTGAGCATGGTCAATACAGTTTAGATCGCATACATAACAGTAAACGATTTCATGCAAGTCTGCACCGTTGGCTACCATTTGAACGGTTCTATTATCCATGACAACTAAAAAAATTAAAAAACAAATTAGTATAAATAAAGACAAAACGTAAATAAATTATATAAGTTTATGTAATTTTGAAACCTAGTTTTCAAAAGTGAAAAGACTTTTAAATGAATTACATATTCATGGTTGAATAAGTATTATATAGAGGTGAATAAAAATATTTTTGTAAAGTTTTTTAATAACAAAATAAATCCGAAATTCTTTATAATCATAAATAACCGAAAGTTTCTAAAACATAAAATCCCTTTTCCAATTTACCAAATATAATTGGAATATATTTATGTATAATTGTACAAAATTGTAGTTGTCAAAGTCAAAGGAATCGGTTATTAGTATCAATTGTAAAATTAGTTGATGACAAATTTACCAAATATAATGGGGATATATTTATGTATAATTGTACAAAATTGTAGTTGTCAAAGTCAAAGGAATCGGTTATTAGTAGTCAATTGTAAAATTAGTTGATGACAAATATTAATAGTTACCAAAATAAAAATTTGTATCTTTATGATCTTTGCCTAATTAAATTACTTACTATTAATTTTCAGTAAAGGGTTATAACACGAAAATGCTCAATGTACCAAAACGCATAACCACGGCGCGGTTGTATTATTATATTAAATTGATTGTTTCTAATAAGTGTATAGAAACTTGAAAGAGGTGAACACTTATAGCATCATCTATTGTTAATATGAATACATAGGTTGGTGAAAATTTAAAAAGGCATACATACTACAAACCGATTCATTCATTAATATTCGGATATAAGTTAACACCTAAACATGAAGGTCATTCATAATAAGTAAGTTCCTATTACAAAACGGGTACCCATCGTAATAAACAACCAAAATTTGGGACCACTTAACGTACATAAACGTCATGTTATATTTCATCTACTACGATATCGTCATTTTCAGCGACAAATGACGAAACTAAAAACATAGAACCTAGCATGCCTTTAGCTAAGGCATGGAGAAAACCAAAATGCCCTTGTAAAACGTAAGCTTATAGCGACGGCCATTCCTTAACCCAAGCCTTTTCATTCTTGACTTCCATTTGTTCAACGAATACCTTACCTTAGTCCCGCTTCCTTCAACCAGCACTCTTCTAATCATACACGGTCCATTTTCAAACTGGACAAAAACGGTCGCTTTCTTTTCGAAGTGATGGCGCCTTGCAAAAGCAACTGGAAGGCGCTGCAACAAAACACATAAACATTTGCATGTATTAAGTGAATTAAAAGCTCACATTTGTTAATAAAAATACTTAGAGATTAAAATTTACTATTGACAAAATAAAAACTCACAAATTTGTATGTGACTTTTGTGACAATGGAATCAATCTCAGGAGCAGCTTCCCAATTACATAAACCCAAATCGTGCATGCCGCTATCTGAATCGCTTTCATCCCAATCGCTAAAGTCAGACGAGTCACTTGAAACTTCAATCACCTCAACATGGGGTTGGTTAGCCTAAACAATTATACAGTTAAGCGTAAATTGTATGTTTACAAAAAAATAGATATAAAAATAAAGAAAACGCTAAGTGTTTTACCATTTTTTTGCTAAGTAATCGGCAGGATGGCAAAAGGCTGCATTCATTTGAAGGTTAGAAATAAGGTTAAAAGCATAAGTATGTATACAATCACATGTATTGAAAACAAACAAATGTAAATAAAAACGCATGTCTATTATGGCAATTCGTATAAAATCGACTAACACTAAATAATAAAATACAAAAAAACGAATATAACATCATATGATTAAATAGTTATAAATTTCGACAAATCAGGAAACATTAACCAAAAAACTTGTTAAGCAGTTGAAAAAAACGGATAACATAACCAGAATGGTGTATCGAGCAGGTTATCAGTAGATTGGTACCCACCGGAGTACATGCAGTACATATTCATGTGAAACGATGTGACACCCGGCATGTTCGGCTTAAACATAATAGTAACATCTAAGCCTACCTTAGCGAGAAACGTTTATAAACAAACTTAACTGGGTCAGTTGAGTCGGGTCAAATTAGGATTGTCCAGGGTCAATGATCTGGAGGATCATTGGGAGTCGTTTTGGGAATACATTAGTACCGGGTTCCGTCGTTGGTGACATTACATGAACTAATTAAGTATATGTGTAGATTATGGGTCGTGTGGTGAATTGTATGCTTATACTTGCTTAAATGATGTACAAATGATTATACGTGCCTAAACATGCTAAGTATAGACTATGGATGCATGCTTATGTGTTAAGATGTGTTAGAATGCGTTAAACACGACAAACTGGAAAAAGGTTAACATGTGTTAAAAGTGCTGTTAACATGTGTTAAAAAGTGCTGATGACCTGAATGTGGAAATAATGGGCGAATGTGGAAATGGGACTTGAGAAATGGGCGAATGTGGAAACAAAGTGGGCGAATGTGGAAAGATTCCACATTCGACCATTAAAAAGGGGCGAATGTGGAAAAGTTCCACATTCGACCACATAAACTGGGCGAACCTGGACTGGGTATAAATACCATCCTTAGCCATTTTTCACCATTTCACAAACCCTAAACGCCTCCAAACACTCTCTATCAGCTATTATCATTGGGGAAGGAGTTTTTGAGCTTGTTTTTCATAACCTAACTCTCTAAATCATTACAAGTGAAGATCTAAGGTGTGTTCTTCATTACAAATCCTTTTTAAACAATTTTGACTTGTTTTAATCTAAACCCCAAGGGTCCAGATCTGATATCAACCTATTTTATGAATAAAAACCTTTCCTAACCAAAACCTATTCATAAACAATTAGTTTTTATGCAAATAAACATGTGTTAGTATGATATTATGCATTGTTTGATGATTACTTGTTGTATAGATGATATGACAACAACCTAGGGCTGTTATTAATGATGGGTTATGATTGAAACATGTTACCTTTGATTGTTGATGGTGTTTTGGCGATTAAAGGGGTTTTTAGTTAGATTTAGGGTTTGTTGTTGGATGATTATGATAAGGTTATGATAGGGGTTTCTTGTTCATGATGGTTCGAGTATGATAAACTGATTATTGATCGATTTCAGAAAGTTTCCTAATTGGGTAATATTTTCATGCATGATGATGTGACATCTCCATAATTTACTATTTTAGGAAACTTGTCAAACGGATAGATTTTGGGGTAAAATTGGTAGGGTTTCGTAGGAATATATTAATGATGCTTGACTGCTGTAACTCATGATGTTTCGTGATGTTTTCGGATGTTTTTCGACGCGTTTTTGGAAAAATTTGACATCAGGGGCGAACCTGGAATACCTTCGACCAGTCGAACGGTCGAAGGTGGATTCCAGGGGTCGAACCTGGAAGCTGAAGGGGCGAAGGTGCTACAAGTGGGCGAAGGTGGGAGGAAAAGGGGCGAAGGTGGAATTTCAAAGACACATTCGACCAAATAAGGACACCTTCGACCACTTACAGTCACATTCGACCCTACGTTAACAAAAATGAGATTTTTGATACAAACTAAGTGTTTTATGCTTGAACCTTGCGTGTAATCTATGTGTACTTGATTAGTTAGGGTAATGGGTCACCAACGGGATGTCGGGTCGGTCTAGTGTGTCGGTTAAACACGTAAACACGTTTTAAAAACATACTTGGTTATGATCTGGACAATCGGGGACTAGATAACCTTATGGTTATTAGTCGGAACACTTATGTGAACATTTTGATAGATCTCCGTAGAGGGATCATCAAGGGCTAAACATCTTTTACTTACATTTGAGGAACGCAATCTAAGGTGAGTTCACGGCCCCACTTTTACTGCTTTACCTTTTGGGGGAGAAAACATGCGCTAAACTGTTTTGGTAACATATGTCATACTATGGTTTTGAACTTGTGTACTATGCGATCTTTTGAAAGTCCCGGGGGAAACCATGAATGTGCGGGGTTGCACAACGGGGGAAATGTGGATAGATCTATTGGGCGTGACCTGCCCCACTCGTCGGCTTGGAGGGCCGGGCGGGTGCATATTGTCTCGAACAGGAACATTATCGTGCTGAACATTACGGGCTGCTAAACATGCTAAACATTGCTAAACGTGTCCAGTAATGGTTTCCAATCGTAGTAGTAATAAAACATACGCCTAGCTAGCGTACTTGGTAGCATTGATATAGTATGGACATGGTAACATTTGGATAACATTTTTGAACAAACCTGTGAACTCACCAGCATTATATGTTGACGTCTTTTGGCATGTTTTTCTCAGGTCGCTAAGGTAGCAACAACTGGATCTAGGCGCACGAGTCGGCACGGGCGTCTAGGGTTTAGAGCATGGTCTTCATTAAACATTTGAACTATGTCTTTTGGGTTGTAAACATTTAAAGCTTCCGCTACAGTTTATGCTTTTATAATTATATCTTTTGGGTTTTGTGTTATGCATATAGTGTTGTTTATTGTGACCGTTGACTTTAATCCTGGTTTGTCATGCGCCTCGCGGTAAAACCCCGCAAGTGGAATTTGAGGGTGTGACAGATTGGTATCAGAGCCAATGGTTATAGTGAACTAGGACTGCATTTAGAGTCTAGTCTATAGCCGAGTCGCACACACTAGACGGTCACATACTTGTGTCGGTTTTGAACATGTACTAACTTTGTCGGGGTGTCGTTACATTATCATCACACTTCTCTGTTACATCATCCGATCTTACTCTTGGCTTTATACACTCTTATGTTCTTCTTCGGGGCTTGAAGGAGAAGGAGTTAACTCGTTGGTTTTGCACGGCAGTGTCGTGTATTGGGGTAGTCTTGCGTACTCTCGAGGTCTGTCCAGGATTCGGACATCTCCCTTTCGTACCCCAATAGACGCACTTGCTCACACATTATCCTGTGCACTTATGTTTGTGATAGCATGATGCTAGATGCCGACATCCGGCGACTTGAGTTCAAGCTAAGGGAAAGCTTGGAGGGCCATGTAGAGCAGTTTATCATTTCGGGTGCACACGAAATCATAAACTGAAATGCATGAGAATCCAAGTGGACTCTGAACTTGGATGCATATTCCTGGATTGGGTCTAGACGTAACTTTTCTAGCTACTAGTGGTTGACACTAGCAGCGAATCTGAACCTCTCGATTTCTGATTTGTCAGATCATGTCGGGCGCACGTGGTGGTGGACGTCGTGGTGGTGGCCGTGGCGGCGGTGGCCGTGGTGGCGGTCGTGGTAACATCAACATGACCCAAGCAGAGCTGAACAACTTGCTTCAACAGCAAGTGAACATAGCCTTGGCTGCTTTCCAGGCTGGGCACAATGCTATGGGAGGTAAGTTGGTTCTTACCTGCCTTGTTTCGTTCTTGGGTGTCATGTTTCCTTTGTAGTTTATCTTTGTGTCGTGTTTCAGGTGCTGCTGTCAACCCGCCTCCACCTCAGTGTTCTTACAAGAAGTTTAGGGACTGTCAGCCCCATAACTTCGCTGGAACTGAAGGGGCAGTGGGACTGCTCCGATGGTTGGAAAAGGTTGAATCTGTCTTCCTGATGTGTAACTGTCCTGTTGAGGACCGGGTCAAGTATGCCACTGCGACATTTGAGGGTCCTGCTTTGACATGGTGGAATGCTACGACGCAGAACATGGGCTTGGGGGAAGCTCATGCTATGCTGTGGGCGGATTTTGTTCGGTTATTGAAGAGCGAGTACTGTCCCAGGGAGGAAGTACAGAAGTTGGAACATGAAGTCTGGAACTGCAAGATGGTGGGGTCCGAGATCGAGGAGTATACTGTTCGACGCAATGAGCTGGCGGTGTTGTGTCCTGACATGCACACACCTGAGTACCGTAGGATCGAGCACTACATCTCTGGGTTGGTGCCGGAGATTGCTGGGTTAGTAGCTGCTGGGAACCTTCCTACACTGGCTGAGGTCGTCCGTTCTGCACACAAGATGACCAACATGAAGATTTTGGAGGGCGCTTTACCTCCTAAGGGTTCAACTGCGAAGGGGTCTGATGGCAACAAGAGGAAATGGGAGAACGTGGGTAAGAGTGCAGTGCCGGCGCCGTCTCAACCGGCCAAGAAGACTGAGGGATCTGGGTCGTCTTCTTCGCAGAAGACAGGTGGATACATTGGGAAGCATTGTGACACCCGGCATGTTCGGCTTAAACATAATAGTAACATCTAAGTCTACCTTAGCGAGAAACGTTTATAAACAAACTTAACTGGGTTAGTTGAGTCGGGTCAATTAGGATTGTCCAGGGTCAATGATCTAGAGGATCATTGGGAGTCGTTTTGGGAATACATTAGTACCGGGTTCCGTCGTTGGTGACATTACATGAACTAATTAAGTATATGTGTAGATTACGGGTCGTGTGGTGGATTGTATGCTTATACTTGCTTAAATGATGTACGAATGATTATACGTGCCTAAACATGCTAAGTATAGACTATAAATGCATGTTTATGTGTTAGGATGTGTTAGAATGCGTTAAACACGATAAACTGGAAAAAGGTTAACATGTGTTAAAAGTGCTGTTAACATGTGTTAAAAAGTGCTGATGACCTGAATGTGGAACTTTTGGGCGAATGTGGAAATGGGATCTGAAAAGTGGGCGAACGTAGAACCAAAGTGGGCGAATGTGGAAGAGTTCCACATTCGACCATTAAAAAGGGGCGAATGTGGAAAAATTCCACATTCGACCACTTGAACTGGGCGAACGTGCAGATGGTATAAATACCATCCTTAGCCATTTTTCACCATTTCACAAACCCTAAACGCCTCTAAACACTCTCTATCAGCTATTAACATTGGGGAAGGAGTTTTTGAGCTTGTTTTTCATAACCTAACTCTCTAAATCATTACAAGTGAAGATCTAAGGTGTGTTCTTCATTACAAATCCTTTTTAAACAATTTTGGCTTGTTTTAATCTAAACCCCAATGGGTCCAGATCTGATATCAACCTATTTTATGAATAAAAACCTTTCCTAACCAAAACCTATTCATAAACAATGAGTTTTTATGCAAATAAACATGTGTTAGTATGATATTATGCATTGTTTGATGATTACTTGTTGTATAGATGATATGACAACAACCTAGGGCTGTTATTAATGATGGGTTATGATTGAAATATGTTACCTTTGATTGTTGATGGTGTTTTGATGATTAAAGGGGTTTTTAGTTAGATTTGGGGTTGTTTTTGGGATGATTATGATAAGGTTATGATAGGGGTTTCTTGTTCATAATGATCCGAGTATGATAAACTGATTATTGATCGAATTCAGAAAGTTTCCTAATCGGGTAATATCTTCATGCATGGTGATGTGACATCTCCATAATTTACCATTTTAGGAAACTTGTAAAACGGATAGATTTTGGGGTAAAATTGGTAGGGTTTCGTAGGAATATACTAATGATGCTTGACTGCTGTAACTCGTGATGTTTCGTGATGTTTTCGGATGTTTTTCGACGCGTTTTTAGAAAAATCTGACATCAGGGGCGAACCTGGAATACCTTCGACCAGTCGAACGGTCGAAGGTGGATTCCAGGGGGCGAACCTGGAAGATAAAGGGGCAAATGTGCTACAAAGGGGCGAAGGTGGAAGGAAAAGGGGCGAAGGTGGAATTTCAGGAACACATTCGACCAAACAGAGACACCTTCGACCACTTACAAGCCACCTTCGACCATTCAGAACTACATTCGACCCTACGTTGACAAAAATGAGATTTTTGATACAAACTAAGTGTTTTATGCTTGAACCTTGCGTGTAATCTATGTGTACTTGATTAGTTAGGGTAATGGGTCACCAACGGGATGGCGGGTCGGTCTAGTGTGTCGGTTGAACATTTAAACACGTTTTAAAACATACTTGGTTATGATCTGGACAATCGGGGGCTAGATAACCTTATGGTTATTAGTCGGAACACTTATGTGAACATTTTGATAGATCTCCGGTAGAGGGATTATCAAGGGCTAAACATCTTTACTTATAATTGAAGAACGCTATCTAAGGTGAGTTCACGGCCCCACTTTTACTGCTTTAACTTTTGGGGGAGAAAACATGCGCTAAACAGTTTTGGTAACATATGTCATACTATGGTTTTAACTTTATATTGCTATACGATCTTTTGGAAAGTCCCGGGGGAAACCATGAATGTGCGGGTTTGCACAACGGGGGAAATGTGGATAGATCTATTGGGCGTGACCTGCCCCACTCGTCGGCTTGGAGGGCCGGGCGGGTGCATATTGTCTCGAACAGGAACATTATCGTGCCGAACATTACGGGCTGCTAAACATGCTAAACATTGCTAAACGTGTCCAGTAATGGTTTCCAATCGTAGTAGTAATAAAACATACGCCTAGCTAGCGTACTTGGTAGCATTGATATAGTATGGACATGGTAACATTTGGATAACATTTTTGAACAAACCTGTGAACTCACCAGCATTATATGTTGACGTCTTTTGGCATGTTTTTCTCAGGTCGCTAAGGTAGCAACAACTGGATCTAGGCGCACGAGTCGGCACGGGCGTCTAGGGTTTAGAGCATGGTCTTCATTAAAACATTTGAACTATGTCTTTTGGGTTGTAAACATTTAAAGCTTCCGCTACAGTTTATGTTTTTATAACTATATCTTTTGGGTATTGTGTTATGCATATAGTGTTGTTTATTGTGACCGTTGACTTGAATCCTGGTTTGTCATGCGCCTCGCGGTAAAACCCCGCAAGTGGAATTTGAGGGTGTGACAGATTGGTATCAGAGCCAGGTTATAGTGAACTAGGACTGCATTTAGAGTCTAGTCTATAGCCGAGTCGCACACACTAGACGGTCACATACTTGTGTCGGTTTGGAACATGTACTAACTTTGTCGGGGTGTCGTTACATTATCATCACACTTCTCTGTTACATCATCCGTTTTTATTTGGGTTCTTACCTACTCTTGTCTTCTTCTTCTGGATTGAAGAAGGAGGGGTTGATTTGTTGGTTCTTGCACACACATGCCTTCTTACGCTTGCACCTATTGCCACATAGGCGACAATGTTCGGTGACTGGGGTCTAAATTAGGGGTACATCTGGAGGACCATGTAGAGCAGTTTATCATTTCGGGTGCACACGAAATAATAAACTGGGATGCATGAAAATCCCGATGGACTTCGAGTTTGGATGTATAGTCCTGAATTTGTCCCTAGGTTAACTCTTGAAAAATTTCTAGTGGTTGACACTGGAAGTGAATCTGAATCTCTCGATTTCTTGGTTTGTTAGATCATGTCTGGTGCTCGTGGTGGTGGACGTCGTGGTGGTGGTCGTGGCGGCGGTGGCCGTGCTGGCGGCGGTGGTCGTGCCGGAGGCGGTGGTCGTGGGAACATCAACATGACCCAAGCTGAGCTGAACAACTTGCTCCAGCAGCAAGTGAACATGGCTATGGCTAATTTCCAGGCCGGGATTAATGCCATGGGTGGTGAGTTGATCTCTGTCGATCTTGCCTCATTTTTGGGTTTCGTGTCCTTTCGTTTGTGTTTACTCGTGTACCGTGTTTCAGGTGTTGGTGCCAATCCACCCCCACCTCAGTGCTCTTATAAGAAGTTTAGGGACTGTCAGCCCCATAACTTCGCTGGAACTGAAGGGGCAGTGGGACTGCTCCGATGGTTGGAGAAGGTTGAATCTGTGTTTGTCATGTGTAACTGTCCTGCTGGGGACCGAGTGAAGTATGCTACTGCGACATTTGAGGGCCTGCATTGTCGTGGTGGAATGCTACTACTCAGAATATGGGACTGGGAGAGGCTATTGCTATGCCTTGGGCGGAGTTTGTGCAGCTTTTGAGAGGTGAGTACTGTCCGAGGGAGGAGATACAGAAGTTGGAGCATGAGGTCTGTAGTTACAAGATGGTTGGGTCGGAGATTGAGGAGTATACTGTGAGGAGGAACGAGCTGGCGGTGTTGTGTCCTGACTTACACACACCCGAGTACAGGAGGATCGAGCACTATGTGTCTGGACTAGTGCCCGAAATTGCTGGGTTGGTGGCTGCTGGGAATCTTCCCACTATTGCTGAAGTTGTCCGATCAGCTCATCGGATGACTAACCTGAAGGTGGCGGAAGGCGTTTTGCCACCCAAGGGTACTACTGTGAAGACTACTGAGGGGAACAAGAGGAAGTGGGAGAGTGTGGGGAAGAGTGTGGTGCCAGCTCAGCCGGCAAAGAAGTTTGATACGTCTGGGTCTTCTTCTGGGGCGAAGACGGGTGGGTATGTCGGAAAGCATCCCAAGTGTAACAAGTGTGGCTTTCACCATTCGGGGAATTGTGATCGAGCCCGTTGTCATCGGTGCCATCAGTTGGGACACCATGCTAAGGATTGCAAGGTGGCGCTCACCCCAACTCAGACTCCTGCGGCTACTCCTGCTCCTGCTGCTCAGGGGACTCAGGGGAGGCAGGGGTGTTACAACTGTGGTGACACGGGACACTTCAAGCGTGATTGTCCCAAGCTGAAGCAGGGCGATAATGGGAGGGGCGGAAACGGTAGCGGTAACGGGAATGGCGGCGGAGGCAGGACTGCGCGTGCTTTCGTCATTGGGTCTGCGGAGGCTAGGCAGGATCCGGACACAGTTACCGGTACGTTCCTTCTCAACAATCGCTATGTTTCTGTTTTATTTGATTCTGGTGCCGATAAGAGCTTCGTATCTGTGGATGTTAGTCAGTTGCTAGATATAGTACCCACACCTTTAGAGGCTAAGTACTTGATAGAATTGGCTAATGGTAAGAACATCGAGGCGACTCATATCCTTAGGGAGTGTCACTTGGAACTGTCGGGTCTGTCATTCCCCATTGACCTTATGCCTGTACCTTTGGGTAGTTTCGATGTCGTTGTGGGCATGGATTGGTTATCGTTGTATCGCGCAGAGATTGTTTGCTTTGACAAGGTTATTCGGATCCCTCTCCCCGATGGAGAGATTCTTTCGGTTCATGGCGAGAAAAGCGGTGCTCCGCTGAGTATCATTTCCAGCATGAAAGCCCGTAAGTATCTTCGGAAGGGCTGTTCGGCCATTCTGGCACTTGTTAACGTTTCTACTGACGATGAGAAGAAGATCGAGGATATTCCGATGGTTCGTGACTTTCCTGATGTGTTTCCTGATGATTTGCCTGGTCTCCCTCCCCATCGTCAGGTTGAGTTTGGTATTGATCTTGCTCCGGGCGCAGCTCCTATTGCCCGAGCTCCGTATCGTCTTGCACCTCCCGAGATGCAAGAGTTATCCAGCCAGTTACAGGAACTCTTGGAAAAGGGTTTCATTCGACCGAGCTCGTCCCCGTGGGGAGCTCCTATTTTGTTTGTGAAGAAGAAGGACGGGAGCCTTCGTATGTGTATTGATTACCGTGAGCTGAACAAAGTGACCATCAAAAATCGTTATCCTCTTCCTCGCATTGATGATCTCTTTGACCAGCTTCAGGGCTCCAGCTACTACTCGAAGATTGACTTGCGGTCTGGTTATCACCAGTTGCGCGTCAGGGAAGCTGACATCCAGAAGACTGCTTTTCGCACTCGCTATGGCCATTTTGAGTTCTTGGTCATGCCTTTCGGTCTCACTAACGCACCAGCGGTGTTCATGGATTTGATGAACCGCGTTTGTAAACCGTACCTGGATAAGTTCGTCATCGTGTTCATTGATGACATTCTGATTTATTCCAAGAACAAGGCGGATCATGAGGAACATCTGCGGTTGGTCTTGGAACTTTTGAGACGGGAGCAATTGTATGCTAAGTTCTCAAAGTGTGATTTTTGGTTACGCGAAGTTCAATTCCTAGGGCATGTGGTGAATGAACTGGGAATTCATGTCGATCCGGCTAAGATCGAAGCTATTAAAGACTGGGAAGCACCAAAGACGCCATCTGAGGTGCGGCAATTCCTGGGTCTTGCAGGTTACTATCGGCGTTTTATCGAGGGATTTTCGAAGATCGCTCAACCCCTCACTGCTCTCACCCAGAAGGACCGAAAGTTCGACTGGGACGAACCACAGGAATCAGCATTTCAGATGCTGAAGCTTAAACTTTGTTCTGCACCTATCTTATCCCTTCCTGAGGGTACGGATGATTTCGTTGTGTACTGTGATGCTTCCATTCGGGGTCTTGGTTGCGTGTTGATGCAGCGCGGGAAGGTTATTGCTTATGCTTCTCGTCAACTCAAAGTTCATGAGAAGAATTACACTACTCATGACTTAGAACTGGGTGCAGTGGTCTTTGCGTTGAAAATCTGGAGACATTACTTGTACGGTACCAAGTGTGAAGTTTACACCGATCACAAGAGTCTCCAGCATATTTTCGACCAGAAGGTGTTAAACATGCGGCAGCGTCGTTGGGTTGAACTCTTGAACGACTACGACTGTGCGATTAAGTACCATCCTGGCAAGGCAAACGTTGTGGCGGATGCCTTGAGCAGGAAAGAGTCGGCGAAGCCTCGGCGTGTCCGAGCCTTGCAGCTTACCATTCATTCCTCCTTACCTGACCGGATCCGTTCGGCTCAGGTGGATGCCTTGAAGGAGGAAAACCTTAAGGCCGAAACGATGCACAGTGCGGACAAACACCTTGAGCTTAAGTCTGATGGCCTACACTACTTCGCTGGGCGTGTTTGGGTTCCTTTACTCGGGGGATTACGGGAGCTTGTCTTGGACGAGGCTCACAAATCCCGGTATTCTATTCATCCAGGCTCCGATAAGATGTATCAGGATCTGAAGATACTTTATTGGTGGCCGAACATGAAGGCTGATATAGCCTCCTATGTGAGCAAATGCTTGACCTGTGCTAAGGTCAAGGTGGAGTATCAGAAGCCGTCTGGTCTCCTACAGCAACCTGAGATTCCAGAATGGAAGTGGGAGCGGATCACGATGGATTTCGTCACCAAACTACCGAGATCACCAAGTGGCTGCGACATGATTTGGGTGATCGTCGACCGGTTGACGAAATCGGCACACTTCATACCTATTAAGGAAACGGATGGACTCGAGCGGTTGGCTCGGCTCTACCTTAAGGAGGTGGTTTCTCGGCACGGGGTGCCTGTTTCTATCATTTCTGATCGTGATTCCCGCTTTGCTTCGCGTTTCTGGAAGGCTCTTCATAAGGCCTTGGGTACTCAGCTGGATATGAGTACGGCTTATCATCCGCAAACTGACGGGCAGAGTGAACGGACGATACAAACACTGGAGGACATGCTGCGGGCATGTGTCATCGATTTTGGCAAAAGTTGGGAGATTCACCTGCCGTTGGTGGAATTCTCCTACAACAACAGCTATCACTCTAGCATCAAGGCAGCTCCGTTCGAGGCTCTTTACGGACGGAAATGCCGATCACCACTTTGTTGGGCCGAGGTGGGCGAGAGCCAGCTCACTGGTCCGGAACTGGTGTACGAAACTTCGGAGAAAATCGTACAGATCCGTAACCGTTTGGCAGCTGCGCGGGATCGTCAGAAGAGCTATGCCGATCGCCGTCGCAAACCGCTAGAGTTCCAGGTTGGGGACAAGGTGCTTCTGAAAGTTTCACCATGGAAGGGCGTCATACGCTTTGGAAAGCGTGGCAAGCTTAACCCTCGTTACGTCGGACCGTTCGCAATCCTGGATCGGATTGGGCCGGTGGCATATAGACTTGACTTACCGGCGGAGCTCGGTAGTGTGCACAACGTCTTCCATGTGTCTAACTTGAAGAAGTGTTTGGCTGATGAATCTCTCATTGTACCACTGGAAGAGATCAAGGTGGATGATCGTCTTCGCATTGTGGAGGAACCTGTCGAGATTCTGGATTACAAGATTCGTAGCCTTCGGCGGAGTAAAATCCGCATCGTTAAAGTTCGTTGGAACTCGGATCGTGGACCGGAGTTCACGTGGGAACGAGAGGACCAGATGAAGGCTAAGTACCCTCATCTCTTTCCGAAGCGCGCGTTCGAGTCCAGGCATGTTACTGCTGAAGCAGAGTGAATCTCGGGGCGAGATTCCCTTTCAACGTGGGGATGATGTGACAACCGGTAACCTTTCTTTTCGTTTTCTTCCTTTTCGTCTTTTTCATTTTTGGGCTTCGTGCAATTTTCGGGACGAAAATTCTTTCAACGTGGGGATGATGTGACACCCGGCATGTTCGGCTTAAACATAATAGTAACATCTAAGTCTACCTTAGCGAGAAACGTTTATAAACAAACTTAACTGGGTTAGTTGAGTCGGGTCAATTAGGATTGTCCAGGGTCAATGATCTAGAGGATCATTGGGAGTCGTTTTGGGAATACATTAGTACCGGGTTCCGTCGTTGGTGACATTACATGAACTAATTAAGTATATGTGTAGATTACGGGTCGTGTGGTGGATTGTATGCTTATACTTGCTTAAATGATGTACGAATGATTATACGTGCCTAAACATGCTAAGTATAGACTATAAATGCATGTTTATGTGTTAGGATGTGTTAGAATGCGTTAAACACGATAAACTGGAAAAAGGTTAACATGTGTTAAAAGTGCTGTTAACATGTGTTAAAAAGTGCTGATGACCTGAATGTGGAACTTTTGGGCGAATGTGGAAATGGGATCTGAAAAGTGGGCGAACGTAGAACCAAAGTGGGCGAATGTGGAAGAGTTCCACATTCGACCATTAAAAAGGGGCGAATGTGGAAAAATTCCACATTCGACCACTTGAACTGGGCGAACGTGCAGATGGTATAAATACCATCCTTAGCCATTTTTCACCATTTCACAAACCCTAAACGCCTCTAAACACTCTCTATCAGCTATTAACATTGGGGAAGGAGTTTTTGAGCTTGTTTTTCATAACCTAACTCTCTAAATCATTACAAGTGAAGATCTAAGGTGTGTTCTTCATTACAAATCCTTTTTAAACAATTTTGGCTTGTTTTAATCTAAACCCCAATGGGTCCAGATCTGATATCAACCTATTTTATGAATAAAAACCTTTCCTAACCAAAACCTATTCATAAACAATGAGTTTTTATGCAAATAAACATGTGTTAGTATGATATTATGCATTGTTTGATGATTACTTGTTGTATAGATGATATGACAACAACCTAGGGCTGTTATTAATGATGGGTTATGATTGAAATATGTTACCTTTGATTGTTGATGGTGTTTTGATGATTAAAGGGGTTTTTAGTTAGATTTGGGGTTGTTTTTGGGATGATTATGATAAGGTTATGATAGGGGTTTCTTGTTCATAATGATCCGAGTATGATAAACTGATTATTGATCGAATTCAGAAAGTTTCCTAATCGGGTAATATCTTCATGCATGGTGATGTGACATCTCCATAATTTACCATTTTAGGAAACTTGTAAAACGGATAGATTTTGGGGTAAAATTGGTAGGGTTTCGTAGGAATATACTAATGATGCTTGACTGCTGTAACTCGTGATGTTTCGTGATGTTTTCGGATGTTTTTCGACGCGTTTTTAGAAAAATCTGACATCAGGGGCGAACCTGGAATACCTTCGACCAGTCGAACGGTCGAAGGTGGATTCCAGGGGGCGAACCTGGAAGATAAAGGGGCGATTGTGCTACAAAGGGGCGAAGGTGGAAGGAAAAGGGGCGAAGGTGGAATTTCAGGAACACATTCGACCAAACAGAGACACCTTCGACCACTTACAAGCCACCTTCGACCATTCAGAACTACATTCGACCCTACGTTGACAAGAATGAGATTTTTGATACAAACTAAGTGTTTTATGCTTGAACCTTGCGTGTAATCTATGTGTACTTGATTAGTTAGGGTAATGGGTCACCAACGGGATGGCGGGTCGGTCTAGTGTGTCGGTTGAACATTTAAACACGTTTTAAAACATACTTGGTTATGATCTGGACAATCGGGGGCTAGATAACCTTATGGTTATTAGTCGGAACACTTATGTGAACATTTTGATAGATCTCCGGTAGAGGGATTATCAAGGCTAAACATCTTTACTTATAATTGAAGAACGCTATCTAAGGTGAGTTCACGGCCCCACTTTTACTGCTTTAACTTTTGGGGGAGAAAACATGCGCTAAACAGTTTTGGTAACATATGTCATACTATGGTTTTAACTTTATATTGCTATACGATCTTTTGGAAAGTCCCGGGGGAAACCATGAATGTGCGGGTTTGCACAACGGGGGAAATGTGGATAGATCTATTGGGCGTGACCTGCCCCACTCGTCGGCTTGGAGGGCCGGGCGGGTGCATATTGTCTCGAACAGGAACATTATCGTGCCGAACATTACGGGCTGCTAAACATGCTAAACATTGCTAAACGTGTCCAGTAATGGTTTCCAATCGTAGTAGTAATAAAACATACGCCTAGCTAGCGTACTTGGTAGCATTGATATAGTATGGACATGGTAACATTTGGATAACATTTTTGAACAAACCTGTGAACTCACCAGCATTATATGTTGACGTCTTTTGGCATGTTTTTCTCAGGTCGCTAAGGTAGCAACAACTGGATCTAGGCGCACGAGTCGGCACGGGCGTCTAGGGTTTAGAGCATGGTCTTCATTAAAACATTTGAACTATGTCTTTTGGGTTGTAAACATTTAAAGCTTCCGCTACAGTTTATGTTTTTATAACTATATCTTTTGGGTATTGTGTTATGCATATAGTGTTGTTTATTGTGACCGTTGACTTGAATCCTGGTTTGTCATGCGCCTCGCGGTAAAACCCCGCAAGTGGAATTTGAGGGTGTGACAAGCATCCCAAGTGTAACAAGTGTGGCTTTCACCATTCCGGGAATTGTGATCGGGCTCGTTGTCATCGGTGCCATCAGTTGGGGCACCATGCTAAGGATTGCAAGGTGGCGCTCACCCCAACTCAGACTCCTGCGGCTACTCCTGCTCCTGCTGCTCAGGGGACTCAGGGGAGGCAGGGGTGTTACAACTGTGGTGACACGGGACACTTCAAGCGTGATTGTCCCAAGCTGAAGCAGGGTGATAATGGGAGGGGCGGAAACGGTAACGGTAACGGGAATGGCGGCGGAGGCAGGACTGCGCGTGCTTTCGTCATTGGGTCTGCGGAGGCTAGGCAGGATCCAGACACAGTTACCGGTACGTTCCTTCTCAACAATCGCTATGTTTCTGTTTTATTTGATTCTGGTGCCGATAAGAGCTTCGTATCTGTGGATGTTAGTCAGTTGCTAGATATAGTACCCACACCTTTAGAAGCTAAGTATTTGATAGAATTGGCTAACGGTAAGAACATCGAGGCGACTGATATCCTTAGGGAGTGTCACTTGGAACTGTCGGGTCTGTCATTCCCCATTGACCTTATGCCTGTACCTTTGGGTAGTTTCGATGTCGTTGTGGGCATGGATTGGTTATCGTTGTATCGCGCAGAGATTGTTTGCTTTGACAAGGTTATTCGGATCCCTCTCCCTGATGGAGAGATTCTTTCGGTTCACGGCGAGAAAAGCGGTGCTCCGCTGAGTATCATTTCCAGCATGAAAGCCCGTAAGTATCTTCGAAAGGGCTGTTCGGCCATTCTGGCACTTGTTAACGTTTCTACTGACGATGAGAAGAAGATCGAGGACATTCCGGTGGTTCGTGACTATTCTGATGTGTTTCCTGATGATTTGCCTGGTCTTCCTCCCCATCGTCAGGTTGAGTTTGGTATTGATCTTGCTCCGGGCGCAGCTCCTATCGCCCGAGCTCCGTATCGTCTTGCACCTCCCGAGATGCAAGAGTTATCCAGCCAGTTACAGGAACTCTTGGAAAAGGGTTTCATCCGACCGAGCTCGTCCCCGTGGGGAGCTCCTATTTTGTTTGTGAAGAAGAAGGATGGGAGTCTTCGTATGTGTATCGATTACCGTGAGCTGAACAAAGTGACTATCAAGAATCGTTATCCTCTTCCTCGCATTGATGATCTCTTTGACCAGCTTCAGGGCTCTAGCTACTACTCGAAGATTGATTTGCGGTCCGGTTATCACCAGTTGCGCGTCAGGGAAGCTGACATCCAGAAGACTGCTTTTCGCACTCGTTATGGCCATTTTGAGTTCTTAGTCATGCCTTTCGGTCTCACTAACGCACCGGCGGTGTTCATGGATTTGATGAACCGCGTTTGTAAGCCGTACCTTGATAAGTTCGTCATCGTGTTCATTGACGACATTCTGATTTATTCCAAGAACAAGGCGGATCATGAGGAACATCTGCGGTTGGTCTTGGAACTTTTGAGACGGGAGCAGCTGTATGCTAAGTTCTCAAAGTGCGATTTTTGGTTACGTGAAGTTCAATTCCTAGGGCATGTGGTGAATGAACTGGGAATTCATGTCGATCCGGCTAAGATCGAAGCTATTAAAGACTGGGAAGCACCAAAGACGCCATCTGAGGTGCGGCAATTCCTGGGTCTTGCAGGTTACTATCGGCGTTTTATTGAGGGATTTTCGAAGATCGCTCAACCCCTCACTGCTCTCACCCAGAAGGACCGAAAGTTCGACTGGGACGAACCACAGGAATCAGCATTTCAGATGCTGAAGCTTAAACTTTGTTCTGTACCTATCTTATCCCTTCCTGAGGGTACGGATGATTTCGTTGTGTACTGTGATGCTTCCATTCGGGGTCTTGGTTGCGTGTTGATGCAGCGCGGGAAGGTTATTGCTTATGCTTCTCGTCAACTCAAAGTTCATGAGAAGAATTACACTACTCATGACTTAGAACTGGGTGCAGTGGTCTTTGCGTTGAAAATCTGGAGACATTACTTGTACGGTACCAAGTGTGAAGTTTACACCGATCACAAGAGTCTCCAGCATATTTTCGACCAGAAGGTGTTAAACATGCGGCAGCGTCGTTGGGTTGAACTCTTGAACGACTACGACTGTGCGATTAAGTACCATCCTGGCAAGGCAAACGTTGTGGCGGATGCCTTGAGCAGGAAAGAGTCGGCGAAGCCTCGGCGTGTCCGAGCCTTGCAGCTTACCATTCATTCCTCCTTACCTGACCGGATCCGTTCGGCTCAGGTGGATGCCTTGAAGGAGGAAAACCTTAAGGCCGAAACGATGCACAGTGCGGACAAACACCTTGAGCTTAGGTCTGATGGCCTACACTACTTCGCTGGGCGTGTTTGGGTTCCTTTATTCGGGGGATTACGGGAGCTTGTCTTGGACGAGGCTCACAAATCCCGGTATTCTATTCATCCAGGCTCCGATAAGATGTATCAGGATCTGAAGATACTTTATTGGTGGCCGAACATGAAGGCTGATATAGCCTCCTATGTGAGCAAATGCTTGACCTGTGCTAAGGTCAAGGTGGAGTATCAGAAGCCGTCTGGTCTCCTACAGCAACCTGAGATTCCAGAATGGAAGTGGGAGCGGATCACGATGGATTTCGTCACCAAGTTACCGAGATCACCAAGTGGTTGTGACATGATTTGGGTGATCGTCGACCGGTTGACGAAATCGGCACACTTCATACCTATTAAGGAAACGGACGGACTCGAGCGGTTGGCTCGACTCTACCTTAAGGAGGTGGTCTCTCGGCACGGGGTGCCTGTTTCTATCATTTCTGATCGTGATTCCCGCTTTGCTTCGCGTTTCTGGAAGGCTCTTCATAAGGCCTTGGGTACTCAGCTGGATATGAGTACGGCTTATCATCCGCAAACTGACGGCCGGAGTGAGCGGACGATACAAACACTGGAGGACATGCTGCGGGCATGTGTCATCGATTTGGCAAAAGTTGGGAGATTCACCTGCCGTTGGTGGAGTTCTCCTACAACAACAGCTATCACTCTAGCATCAAGGAAGCTCCGTTCGAGGCTCTTTACGGACGGAAATGCCGATCACCACTTTGTTGGGCCGAGGTGGGCGAGAGCCAGCTCACTGGTCCGGAACTCGTGTACGAAACTTCAGAGAAAATCGTACAGATCCGTCAACGTTTGGCTGCTGCACGGGATCGTCAGAAGAGCTATGCCGATCGCCGTCGCAAACCGCTAGAGTTCCAGGTTGGGGACAAGGTGCTTCTGAAAGTTTCACCATGGAAGGGCGTCATACGCTTTGGAAAGCGTGGCAAGCTTAACCCTCGTTACGTCGGACCGTTCGCAATCCTGGATCGGATTGGGCCGGTGGCATATAGACTTGACTTACCGGCGGAGCTCGGTAGTGTGCACAACGTCTTCCATGTGTCTAACTTGAAGAAGTGTTTGGCTGATGAATCTCTCATTGTACCACTGGAAGAGATCAAGGTGGATGATCGTCTTCGCATTGTGGAGGAACCTGTCGAGATTCTCGACTACAAGATTCGTAGCCTTCGTCGGAGTAAAATCCGCATCGTTAAAGTTCGTTGGAACTCGAACCGTGGACCTGAGTTCACATGGGAACGGGAGGATCAGATGAAATCTAAGTATCCTCATCTCTTTCCGAAGCGTGCGTTTGAATCAAGGCATGTTACTGCTGAAGCAGAATGAATCTCGGGTCGAGATTCCTTTCAACGTGGGATGATGTGACATCCGGTAAGTTTCTTTTTTTCTTTTTGTTCGGTTCTTTCCGTTTCTTTCTTTTTGGGCTTTGCGCAATTTTCGGGACGAAAATTCTTTCAACGTGGGGATGATGTGACACCCGGCATGTTCGGCTTAAACATAATAGTAACATCTAAGTCTACCTTAGCGAGAAACGTTTATAAACAAACTTAACTGGGTCAGTTGAGTCGGGTCAAATTAGGATTGTCCAGGGTCAATGATCTGGAGGATCATTGGGAGTCGTTTTGGGAATACATTAGTACCGGGTTCCGTCGTTGGTGACATTACATGAACTAATTAAGTATATGTGTAGATTATGGGTCGTGTGGTGAATTGTATGCTTATACTTGCTTAAATGATGTACAAATGATTATACGTGCCTAAACATGCTAAGTATAGACTATGGATGCATGCTTATGTGTTAAGATGTGTTAGAATGCGTTAAACACGACAAACTGGAAAAAGGTTAACATGTGTTAAAAGTGCTGTTAACATGTGTTAAAAAGTGCTGATGACCTGAATGTGGAAATAATGGGCGAATGTGGAAATGGGACTTGAGAAATGGGCGAATGTGGAAACAAAGTGGGCGAATGTGGAAAGATTCCACATTCGACCATTAAAAAGGGCGAATGTGGAAAAGTTCCACATTCGACCACATAAACTGGGCGAACCTGGACTGGGTATAAATACCATCCTTAGCCATTTTTCACCATTTCACAAACCCTAAACGCCTCCAAACACTCTCTATCAGCTATTATCATTGGGGAAGGAGTTTTTGAGCTTGTTTTTCATAACCTAACTCTCTAAATCATTACAAGTGAAGATCTAAGGTGTGTTCTTCATTACAAATCCTTTTTAAACAATTTTGACTTGTTTTAATCTAAACCCCAAGGGTCCAGATCTGATATCAACCTATTTTATGAATAAAAACCTTTCCTAACCAAAACCTATTCATAAACAATGAGTTTTTATGCAAATAAACATGTGTTAGTATGATATTATGCATTGTTTGATGATTACTTGTTGTATAGATGATATGACAACAACCTAGGGCTGTTATTAATGATGGGTTATGATTGAAACATGTTACCTTTGATTGTTGATGGTGTTTTGGCGATTAAAGGGGTTTTTAGTTAGATTTAGGGTTTGTTGTTGGATGATTATGATAAGGTTATGATAGGGGTTTCTTGTTCATGATGGTTCGAGTATGATAAATGATTATTGATCGATTTCAGAAAGTTTCCTAATTGGGTAATATTTTCATGCATGATGATGTGACATCTCCATAATTTACTATTTTAGGAAACTTGTCAAACGGATAGATTTTGGGGTAAAATTGGTAGGGTTTCGTAGGAATATATTAATGATGCTTGACTGCTGTAACTCATGATGTTTCGTGATGTTTTCGGATGTTTTTCGACGCGTTTTTGGAAAAATCTGACATCAGGGGCGAACCTGGAATACCTTCGACCAGTCGAACGGTCGAAGGTGGATTCTAGGGGTCGAACCTGGAAGCTGAAGGGGCGAAGGTGCTACAAGTGGGCGAAGGTGGGAGGAAAAGGGGCGAAGGTGGAATTTCAAAGACACATTCGACCAAATAAGGACACCTTCGACCACTTACAGTCACATTCGACCCTACGTTAACAAAAATGAGATTTTTGATACAAACTAAGTGTTTTATGCTTGAACCTTGCGTGTAATCTATGTGTACTTGATTAGTTAGGGTAATGGGTCACCAACGGGATGTCGGGTCGGTCTAGTGTGTCGGTTAAACACGTAAACACGTTTAAAAACATACTTGGTTATGATCTGGACAATCGGGGACTAGATAACCTTATGGTTATTAGTCGGAACACTTATGTGAACATTTTGATAGATCTCCGGTAGAGGGATCATCAAGGGCTAAACATCTTTTACTTACATTTGAGGAACGCAATCTAAGGTGAGTTCACGGCCCCACTTTTACTGCTTTACCTTTTGGGGGAGAAAACATGCGCTAAACTGTTTTGGTAACATATGTCATACTATGGTTTTGAACTTGTGTACTATGCGATCTTTTGAAAGTCCCGGGGGAAACCATGAATGTGCGGGGTTGCACAACGGGGGAAATGTGGATAGATCTATTGGGCGTGACCTGCCCCACTCGTCGGCTTGGAGGGCCGGGCGGGTGCATATTGTCTCGAACAGGAACATTATCGTGCTGAACATTACGGGCTGCTAAACATGCTAAACATTGCTAAACGTGTCCAGTAATGGTTTCCAATCGTAGTAGTAATAAAACATACGCCTAGCTAGCGTACTTGGTAGCATTGATATAGTATGGACATGGTAACATTTGGATAACATTTTTGAACAAACCTGTGAACTCACCAGCATTATATGTTGACGTCTTTTGGCATGTTTTTCTCAGGTCGCTAAGGTAGCAACAACTGGATCTAGGCGCACGAGTCGGCACGGGCGTCTAGGGTTTAGAGCATGGTCTTCATTAAACATTTGAACTATGTCTTTTGGGTTGTAAACATTTAAAGCTTCCGCTACAGTTTATGCTTTTATAATTATATCTTTTGGGTTTTGTGTTATGCATATAGTGTTGTTTATTGTGACCGTTGACTTTAATCCTGGTTTGTCATGCGCCTCGCGGTAAAACCCCGCAAGTGGAATTTGAGGGTGTGACAAACGAAAACAATACTACAACCAGTTTCGATATGTATATTTATATAATTCATACACTGACTATTAGGTTACAAAAAAAACAAATAATTACAAAAGTATACATATTTCGAAAATACCATGATAATACAAACCATTATTTACATACATGCAAGATCATACAATGCTTGTTACAAAATACATATAACTAACATTACAACTGAACATACACGATTAATATAGATAGATGAGAGATTTGATTGCACATGCATCATGAAAATATCATATATCATTGTGATAATAAAAAAATACATCGATTACTAACATATACCCCACATTAAAGATCAAACAATGCTTGTTACAAAATACTCATCTATATTTAACACTGATTCTTTATAAAATTAACATTAAAGATCAAACAATGCTTGTTAAAAAATACATACAACTGAACTTACAACTGAAAATACACGATTAGTTTAGATAGATGAGAGATTTGATTGCACATGAATCATGAAAAGGAATCGGTTATCATAGTGATAATAAAAAAATACATAGATTATTAACATATACCCCACAATATTAAGATAAGATCTGCAAATCATTGAAATAATCGAAAGGAATTAAAAAGTGAAGAAGATCTTACATATTGGTAAAGTGGTTTTTTGGGAGAAGATAAATGAAAAAGTGAAACAATTATGATTTAGGTAGGTATATAATGACACAGATTGTTGTTGGGCTGAAGCTCACATAATAAAAACATGTAAATCGGGCCTATGCCGCTTAAAAAAATGTAAACCCAATATGTTATATAATATGTATGATATGTATGTTATATGGGATTGTGTTAGCAAGCTATTGGGCCGATCATTTTTCCTTGTATCACATACATATATTTCAGTAAAAAAATTGAATATATCTACATATTTATGTTACAATTTATTTAGTTTTAATTAGATATGAATCATACAAAAATAAAACTGAATATTATGTTTGATGAGTACATCCACCAATCTAGTTGTATCTATATTTACTCAACATAATATTGAAATGGATGAAAACATACTTATCAATCAAGCAAACGCATTTATTAAATATTAAGATCGTTATGAAACTTAATAAAAAGAGGAAACCATATCATGGTATAAAGAGAAAATAACAAAGTAGAAATTGTTCAAAATTATTAAAAAAACAAAACATAAAGCAATGAAACTCGTTGACCATAAGCATAGCAAACAAATCCTCTTCATTTTGGGTTTAGGAAGACGAGAGGCTCAACGTAATTTTAAGTTACTCCATACTACCACCACTTCCAATCTTAGTTGAAGGAGTTGGTGTGCTTTCATCATCAGAGATTGCGTCAATCAGTTTACGCTTAACCATTTGATACTTGGAACTGATAGAACATTGTTCTCCTTCAGCGTAAACTTTCTTATCAACAATGGAAATTGGCGTATCATTATCGCCTGTGTCAGATTCCTAAACAAAATATAGTTACAAACATATATATCAGGATCATCAGTGATTGTGTATGAAAGAAAAAATGAGTAAAATGTATTACTATGAAAATATGTGTTTGTGAAAATGGTATCTTGGAAGCAGAAATAACATTAGACGGCATTGCTATGAGAGACGTGTGAAGTGATTCTGATTCAGCAGGCTGAAAAAAAAATGCAAAAACTTAGAAATGTAACAAAGTCTTACGTAAATAAAATTTGCAAAGTTATGTGAAATGGAATTCGAATATGTACCTGTCCTACATACAACTTTTTCTTAAGATGCGAGATAATTGTTGGATCATCAGTTATCTTAGTTACACCATAAACATCATATTTGTTGTTTAAATTGAAGCCAGAGACAAAGATTTTAAAAGCAAACTCTCTGTCTAACAAAGTCTTAATCTCTTCAGGATATTCAACTGTATCACCAACCTATATAATATATATATATATATATATATATATATAAGGAATAACCAAATAGATAATTATTACAAAACCATAATTAAGGAATTATTAAAAATAATTGTATACTTAAAATCGGTTCCTAAAAATAAGGAATACCGTATTCAAATCAAGCAATTCAGAAGCACTTTTACTAATAAGTTGTGCAACGTCACGATGAAACAACGTAAGCGATACAGCACCATTAACGTCTTGCACACGAACCTGAATTTTAAACCTAGAAAAAAAAATTTGAAAAAAAAAACAACAAAAATTTATAACTAAGTTGGGTTGAAATGAAAGTAGATTTGTGAAAATTATAATAGATGTTAAAAATATATCCGACCTTGGTGTAGGCTCAACTTTTTTGGCACTACAACTATCATTCAAACACTCGTAAACCTTTTCTTCCTGAAAATCTGAACTTCCTTCACCAACCTGCTTGATTATATAATCAATACTACATTTTTTTGTGCATTTGGGGCATCCCATGTAGTACCAGCCAATTTCAGTAAACAGGTGTTTAATAGTACCCAATAATACCAAAGGCTGCGCCTGTATGAATATTATAGTTTGTTACCAAAATAAGATAGTATATGGTATACAAAGGAAATTAATATTAAAATAAAATTATAGTTTTAACTTCATTACAATTTATTATATTTAATTATAAATATCGTATTTAAGTATGAACATTATACTTACATCTTGAATCTCACAAATGTCGCCAATGTTACTAAAAGGAGTGTTATGGACAAATTCATCTTCATCAGAGCAAAACATAGAAGTTCCATATGGTTGAAGAGAAGAGGAAGGATTATCAGCGATTTTCTTACCCAACCTGAGAAAAATAATTACATACATACACATTACATATTTATTGAGACTGTTTATAAAGGTTGTGTAATTCGTGTTTAAAAACTTAATAGTACATACCCTATTTTGTAGAGCTTTATATCTTCAATATCTCCATTTATGAAAAGTCGACTAACACGATCTCCAAAAGAGTTAGAAACATACGGTTTTCCTATATAAAAAAAAATTAGGAAAAAATATTTTTTTATTTAATAAAAAAAAATAATAGAGGTTAGAACTTAATATATAATGCAAAATATAATGAACGTATAAATATAATTATAACAATATATAAATAGATTAACATTATACAACCATTATAAAACTTCAAACGGCCAAACTGCATTATTATTATAAATTCTTTCTCTGTTTGATGAGTTGCAACATATTTAGACATCTCCATGGCATAACTATCCCACAACGTTAAATAGATGCGCAAGCCCCTTCACAAAAGTACAAATTATTTTAGTAAAAAATAAATAAAGAATTTATAAAGGTACGTAATTTTTTTTATATATAAAATGCAAAAAAAATAAAAATAAATAAATAATACATACTCGATATCTTGAACTTCCATTGTTAACCTCTTTTTATCAGCGACAACCTTTTTTTCTTTATCATCATTGCTAAAGAACTTGTTAACATGTCCAATAACATCTAAGATCAATTATAAAATAAACATTAATTAAAGATAAGTTATAAATTTACTGCGATTGTTTGGTTGTGATTAAAAAAAAACATTAAAACGAAAATATACCTATTGTAACATATTCATCAACATCCCTTTCCAGAATTCTTTGAAAGGGCACAAAAGAGAAACCAAAATCTGGACCTTGGAAACCATGATATTCGGAAACTTGAGTATTCATATTGAAGCAGAGTTTGTTTGAGTTTGGAGCATACTTGTATTTAGAAGAATTGACCCCAACTCCTGGGTTTCTTATAATAAGAGAAGAATTTTCAATCAGAAACCTCTCGAATTTAAAAAACAACCGCTTAAATACATTGGCTTGAATCTTGTCACCCTGTTGATTATAAAAAAAAGAAGATAATTGATATACATTAAAATTAAAAGCATCACAATATAAAAAAAATTAATGAAATTTAAAAATAATAGGATGGAAAAAAAAACGTGTGGTTAAGTTTTACATTTTCATCACATAGGATCATTTCAATTGAGTACACATCACTAGGATTGCGACGATCGGGTAGACGCCAAACCCGAATAATCTTTAGCTTTAACGCCACACTGTTTCGGTTTACATGAATTTGGTTAACCATTGTAAACTCATTTGCATCTACAGCAGCCATTTGTCACACCCTCAAATTCCACGTGCGGGGTTTTACCGCGAGGCGCGTGACACACCAGGATCTCAGTCAACGATCACAATAAACATTCAACAAACATGCATTCATAATTATATTTAAAACCAAAATATCATGCTTTGAGCTGTAAACCAGCAGCGGAAGCATTCGTGTTTACAACCAAAAGACATATCATTGTTTACAAAACATTGTTTAATATGCTTCAAAATATTAGACGCTGTGCATGACTCCGTGCGCCTAGCCCCTTGACTGTTACCTTAGCGACCTGAGAAAACATGCCAAAAATGTCAACATATAATGCTGGTGAGTTCACAGGTTTTCTTTTATAAAAGTGTTGTCGCAAGTTCACAAAGATCATTTCCGTTAATACTATGTCATAAGAACGTTAGCTAGACGTTAAGTGTTTTTACTACTACGGTTGGGAACCCATTACTAAACATGAACCAAAAGATGATACCAGCCCAGACGACTGGGCTACCGATGCCTCGGTAACCCGATAGGTAGAGACAATATGCACCCGCCCGGCCCCGCCGTCGAGTGGGGCTTGTGAGGCCCAATAGATCTATCCACATTTCCCCCGTTGTGCGTTCCCGCACATTCATGGTTTCCCCCTGGGACTTTCCATAAAAGCCGTATAGTAACATAAAGTGCCCATAGTATAACATGACCTTCAAATAGTTCGTACAAAGCATGTTTCTCCCCCCCGAAAGCAAGACAGTAAAAGTGGGGCTGTGAAACTCACCTTGGATTGCGTTTCTTGAAAACAGTTAAGTAATTATGTTATGATAGCCCCAAATAGCGGCGACCTATCATAAGATGTGCATAAGTATTGGACTAATAACCCGCAGGCTAACTAGTCCCCGAATGTCCAGACCGTGACCATAAACGTTTGAAAACACCTTTAACTGTTAAACCGACCGTGCCAGACAAGACTCGACATCCCATTGGTGACCCGACATTCCACGTGTTAGATAAATACAAGACATCATGCAACATATGCAATTAAACACTTAGCACGCGCAATAATTCACCAAGTCTAGCATAATGTCCGTTTAACGCATAATCAGGTCCGAATACGTCTTACTAAGTCATTGGGTGTATCCCGGGGTTCCTAGCATGTTCCTAGGTGTCAAATCGTGTTCCGGGATGTCAAAACGCGTTCACGACAGCAGTACATGCGATTAGGAAGGTCACACGCGAGTAGGCATCAGCCTACAGGCGATTAGGGGCCTAATCGCATGAAGTATGAGGCGATTAGGGTCCTAATCGCCCTTTAGTCTGCATAATCGCATGGCATCAGGCGATTAGGATTCCTAATCGCCTGTTGCTGCTGTGTAACGGATTTTCGCGCGTTTAACCCTCCAAATCAGATCCGAAACATGCAACAACACCCAATATCAAACCTAAATCATTTACCAACCCATTTCAAGCAAAAACCACCAACATATCACTGATCTATCATGTTCTAAGCAATTATTTCCTAAAATGGCAAAGTACTAGGTTTCACCAACCAACCTTATCTTTCCTTAAATGGAAACAATCAGATTTCAAACTTTACAAACATGTAAATCATCAAACCTCTGTTCTACATCTTCCTAGTATCAATTCTAATCAACATTGCATCAACAATCATACCATAATCATCCTAAATCTTCAAGAACATACAAATGGGTCAAAATACACATTTTCTTCAAAACACCACAATAATGGCTAAAATTTCTAAGACAACCTTCCTAATGATCTCTACATAGCAGAAGTACAATCATATCTTGAAAACATTCATGTTATAATCACCAAGAAGACCAACATATGCATGCAAACTTCATAAATAACAAGCATTAAGGTGTAGACTAGGTTTAGAACTCTTTTGAAAGGTTTTTAAAGACACAATTTAGTAAAACAAGGTCTGGACCTTTGGGGAACTCAAAATAACAACTTTACAAAGGTTAGGGATGAAGAACACACCTTGGGTTTTGTTAAAGGAAGGTGTGTAAGCTTGGAGATGGTGATTTTTGTAGCAAAAAGAGTTCCAGAGGTGTTTCAAGGTGTGTGGGTGGTTTGGGAGCAGCTAGGGTTGTTCTAGAGGTGTTTGGGGAGTTAAGGGTTCTATTTATAGGTGTTTTGACCCGGACTCTGCTGTTCATGCGATTAGCAGTGCATATCATGCGATTGGGGGCCTAATCGCATGAAACATCAGGCGATTAGCTCCCAATCGCCTGATATGTGTCCTACTCGCCCCAACATATAGGCGATCAGGGGTCCTAATCGCCCCTGTGGTGCTGGAACGAGTTTTTGGCGCGTTAAACACTATTTTAACATATTTAAACACGTATTCACATACCGATAAGTCACATAATGATTTCAAACATATAATGCATGATAACTAACACGTTTACATCCGTTCACCAATTCCCGGGACTCGAGACTCGTGTGTGCATTAAACCCGGCGATTCCACGAATCGCCGATCCTTGTACCCATAGTTATGGACCGACTCCCGATGACCCCGCGGGTCATCATAACGACTCCCGATGATTCCCAGAATCATCATACCGACTCGACTGACCCCGTTAAGGACGTAATATGCATGACTCGCTAAGGTAGACTTGCTAGTTTAGTCAACGTTACTAACCTGAGTTTGCCGGGTGTCACATCATCCCCCTGTTGAAAGAATTTTCGTCCCGAAAATTGCCCAAGGCCCAAAAAGGAAGAGACGAAAGAGAAGAAAAATTTTCCGGTTGCCACATCATCCCCCTGTTGAAAGGAATCTCGACCCGAGATTCATTCAGCTTCAGCAGAGACATGTCTTGATTCGAACGCGCGCTTAGGGAATAAATGGGGATATTTAGCCTTCATTTGATCTTCCCGTTCCCACGTGAACTCCGGTCCACGATCAGAGTTCCAACGGACTTTAACAATGCGGATTTTACTCCGGCGAAGGCTACGGATTTTATAGTCAAGAATTTCAACCGGTTCCTCCACGATACGTAGACGATCATCCACCTTGATCTCTTCGAGAGGAACAACCAAAGATTCATCCGCCAAACACTTCTTCAGATTAGAAACATGGAAGACATTATGAACATTGCTGAGCTCAGCTGGCAGATCAAGCCTGTATGCTACCGGTCTAATCCGTTCCAGGATTGCGAACGGTCCCACATACCGAGGATTCAATTTGCCCCGCTTCCCAAAACGTATAACGCCCTTCCACAGAGATACCTTCAACAAAACCCTGTCGCCAACCTCAAACTCCAAAGGCTTGCGACGACGATCGGCATAGCTCTTTTGACGATCCCGAGCTGCTGCCATGCGGTTACGGATTTGTACGATCTTTTCGGAAGTCTCGTACACAAGTTCTGGGCCGGTGAGTTGACTCTCACCCACCTCGGCCCAACAAAGAGGAGACCGGCATTTCCGCCCGTAAAGAGCTTCGAACGGAGCTGCCTTGATGCTAGAATGGTAACTGTTGTTGTAGGAGAATTCCACTAACGGTAAATGACTCTCCCACCCCTTGCCAAAGTCGATCACACATGCCCGAAGCATGTCTTCTAGCGTTTGGATTGTCCGCTCACTTTGACCGTCAGTTTGCGGATGATACGCTGTGCTCATGTCCAACTGAGTACCCAGAGCCTTATGCAAGGACTTCCAGAAGTTAGAGGCGAACCGAGGATCACGATCAGAAATAATAGAGACAGGCACCCCGTGCCGAGAGACCACTTCCTTTAGATATAACCGCGCCAGACGCTCGAGACCATCGGTCTCTTTGATAGCGAGGAAGTGCGCAGACTTTGTCAACCTATCGACAATCACCCAGATCATGTCGCAACCACTGGGCGATTTCGGGAGTTTGGTCATAAAGTCCATCGTAATCCGCTCCCACTTCCACTCGGGAATTTCGGGCTGTTGCAGAAGGCCGGATGGCTTTTGATACTCGACCTTGACCTTGGCACAGGTCAAGCACTTGCTCACGTACGAAGCCACGTCCGCCTTCATGTTCGGCCACCAATAAAGTATCTTTAGGTCTTGATACATCTTATCGGAGCCAGGGTGAATAGAGTACCGGGACTTGTGAGCTTCATCAAGAACGAGCTCCCGCAAGCCCCCAAATAAAGGAACCCAAATACGTTCAGCGAAATAGTGTAACCCATCGGACCTGAGTTCAAGGTGGCTATCAGCACCATGCATGGTTTCAGCTTTAAGGTTTTCCTCCTTCAAAGCTTCTTGCTGCGCTGAACGGATTCGATCGGGTAAGCCGGAATGAATAGTGAGCTGAAGAGCTCGAACACGACGAGGTTTAGCCGTTTCCTTCCTGCTAAAGGCGTCTGCGACCACATTCGCCTTGCCAGGATGGTATTTAATAGCGCACTCGTAATCATTAAGAAGCTCGACCCAGCGACGCTGTCTTATATTCAACACCTTCTGATCAAATATATGCTGGAGGCTCTTGTTATCGGTGAAAATGGTGCATTTGGTACCGTACAAGTAATGCCTCCATATCTTTAAAGCAAAGACCACCGCACCCAATTCCAGATCATGGGTGGGGTAGTTTTTCTCGTGAACCTTGAGCTGGCGAGAAGCATAGGCGATGACCTTCTCGCGCTGCATCAGTACACACCCGAGACCCCGGATAGAAGCGTCACAATAAACCACAAAATCGTCCGTACCCTCAGGCAAGGACAAGATAGGAGCAGAACAGAGTTTAGCCTTTAACAACTGGAAGGCCGACTCCTGCGAATCACCCCAGTCGAACTTTCTGTCCTTCTGGGTAAGCGAGGTGAGGGGTTGAGCGATCTTCGAAAATCCCTCGATAAAACGACGGTAATAACCTGCAAGGCCTAGGAATTGCCGCACCTCAGATGGCGTCTTTGGTGCTTCCCAGTCTTTAATGGCTTCAATCTTTGCTGGGTCAACGTGAATTCCTTTCTCATTAACAACATGACCAAGGAATTGGACTTCACGCAACCAGAAGCTACACTTAGAAAACTTGGCGTACAACTGTTCCCGCCTCAGGAGTTCCAAAACAAGACGTAAGTGTTCCTGGTGGTCCACCTCGTTCTTGGAATAGACTAGAATATCATCAATGAAGACAATCACGAACTTATCAAGATAAGGCTTGCAAACACGGTTCATCAGATCCATAAAGATGGCAGGTGCATTGGTGAGACCAAAAGGCATGACCAGGAATTCAAAATGGCCATAGCGAGTTCGAAAGGCGGTCTTCGGAATGTCAGCTTCTTGAACCCTCAACTGATGGTACCCCGACCTCAAATCAATCTTCGAATAGAAACTAGAACCCTGAAGCTGGTCAAATAAGTCATCGATGCGAGGAAGAGGATAGCGATTCTTGATGGTAACCTTATTCAACTCCCGGTAGTCGATACACATCCGTAGGCTTCCGTCCTTCTTCTTGACAAACAAAATAGGGGCTCCCCACGGGGACGAACTAGGTCGGATGAAACCCTTCTCTAACAGCTCCTGCAACTGGTTCGATAACTCCTGCATCTCGGGAGGTGCAAGACGATAAGGGGCACGGGCAATAGGGGCCGCACCCGGAGCAAGTTCAATACCAAATTCGACCTGGCGATAAGGCGGAAGACCAGGTAAGTCTTCGGGAAATACATCGGGAAAGTCACGGACAACAGGAATATCTTCAATCTTCTTCTCTTCTTCAGACGAAACCGAAACAAGTGCCAGAATGGCAGAATACCCCTTCCGAAGATACTTATAGGCTTTCATACACGAAATGATACTCAATGGGACCCCGCTCTTCTCACCATGCACCAACAGAGTTTCTCCATCAGGGAGAGGAAGTCGAATGACTTTATCAAAACAAACGATCTCAGCATGATACAGCGACAACCAATCCATACCCACGACAACATCGAAACTACCCAAGGACACCGGCATAAGATCAATAGGGAAGGAATAACCCGACAACTCAAGGTGACACTCCCTAAGGACGTGCGTCGCCTCAACTTTCTTACCATCAGCCAATTCTATCAAGTACTTAGCCTCTAAAGGTGTAGGTACCCTATCAAGAAATTGACTAAACCCAAGGGATACAAAACTCTTATTGGCACCAGAATCGAATAAAACCGTAGCATAGCGATTATCGAGAAGAAACGTACCAGTAACAGTGTCAGGGTCTTGTCGAGCACCGCTCGAACCAATCACGAAGGCGCGAGCGTTCCTGCCTCCGCCCCCATTGTTTCCATTGCCCGACCCACTCTTCCCAGCCTCGCCCTGCTTCAACTTGGGGCATTCACGCTTGTAGTGACCAAGTTCACCACAGTTGTAGCACCCATGTTTGCCCTGACCTCCCTGGGGAGCAGCAACAGGAGGAGCCGGAGTAGGTGTAGCAGGCGGGTTCCGGTTAACCTGAAGATTAACCCTGCAATCCTTTGCCTGGTGCCCAAGCTTATGGCACCTGTGGCAACGGTTCCGGTCCTCGCAACGACCGTTGTGGTGAAATCCACACCGGTCACATTTCGGCAGTTTCCCAATATAACCCCCCGATTTTTGCTCAGACGACGATCCCCCAGTATCAGACTTCTTCACCTGTTGAGGCTGAGCCGTGCTCGAGCCCTTCCCCACGGCTTCCCACTTCCGCTTGTTACTATCAGAAGTCTTCACAGCAGCGCCTCGAGGAGGCAAGACCCCTTCAGCCACCTTCATGTTGGTCAGCCTATGAGCCGACCGAACCACCTCAGAATAAACAGTGAGATTACCCGCAGCAACTAACCCGGCAATCTCCGGTACCAACCCAGCGACATAATGCTCAATCCTTCGGTATTCGGGTGTGTGCAGATCGGGGCACAACACCGCCAACTCATTGTGCGTAGCAGTATAAGCTTCAATCTCGGACCCCACCATCTTATGATTCCAGACTTCATGCTCAAGCTTCTGGATTTCATCCCTCGGGCAATACTCATTTTTCAGCAATTGAATGAACTCCGCCCAGGGCATAGCGTGGGCTTCCCCAATACCCATAGTCTGGGTGGTGGAGTTCCACCAAGTCAAAGCTTGACCCTCCAGGGTCGCAGAAGCATATTTCACCCGGTCGCCTTCCGGGCAGTTGCACATCGAGAAAACAGATTCAATTTTCTCCAACCAGCGGAGCAGTCCCACTGCCCCTTCAGTGCCACTAAAGTTGTGGGGCTTGCAATCCATAAACTTTTTGTAGGAACACTGGGATGGAGGAGGATTGACAGCACCACCTGGAACAGACACGCAGGTGAGAATCGAGAAAGAGGTACAGTACCCCAGAACAAGGTAGTATAGGTGAAAATTAACGTACCACCCATAGCATTATGAGCGGCTTGGAATGCAGCCAGAGCAATATTCACGTGCTGCTGCATTAAGTTATCCAATTCGGCCTGGGTCATATTAATATTCCCGCGACCACGGCCGCCAGCACGACCGCCAGCACGGCCGCCTCTGCGACCTCCACGAGCTCCCGACATCTTCTGTCACAACATGAAACAAAAGATTTAGGCTTGCCCGTGGTATAACCCATTAGGAATTTCAAGAAACTAGACAGAGCCCAGCTCGGGTCCATCCGTTCAAGCCCAAAGTCCGCCAGGGATCCCATGCATCACAGTTTATGATCTCGTGTGCACCCGACATGATAAACTGTTCCACATGGTCCTCCAGGCGCGCTTTAAGTTTGAAGTTCAAGTCACCGAACACTAGCGCCAAATCATGGTATCATTATAAGTATAAGTACAAGATAGTATGCATAAGAACGGGCGTGTTCATTAGGGCATAGAGGGGAGATGTCCAAATCCCTGGACAGATCTCAAGAGTACGCCGAAGCTACCCAAATGTACACCGCCGTCAAGAAAGTTCAATAGTATATCGTTCGCCATCGGATCACAGTAAGGTTGAGTCAAGAAATAGGATGATAAGGAATAAATAGATGATGTAGCGTAGTAGACGATGACACCGGCACCCTCGACAAGTCATATTGTTACCCACTTGCTAAGACTCGACTAATTGTGACCGTCTATTGTGTGCGACTCAGTTATAGACTAGACTCTACATGCAGTCCTAGTTCACTATAACCGTTGGCTCTGATACCAATCTGTCACACCCTCAAATTCCACGTGCGGGGTTTTACCGCGAGGCGCGTGACACACCAGGATCTCAGTCAACGATCACAATAAACATTCAACAAACATGCATTCATAATTATATTTAAAACCAAAATATCATGCTTTGAGCTGTAAACCAGCAGCGGAAGCATTCTTGTTTACAACCAAAAGACATATCATTGTTTACAAAACATTGTTTAATATGCTTCAAAATATTAGACGCTGTGCATGACTCCATGCGCCTAGCCCCTTGACTGCTACCTTAGCGACCTGAGAAAACATGCCAAAAATGTCAACATATAATGCTGGTGAGTTCACAGGTTTTCTTTTATAAAAGTGTTGTCGCAAGTTCACAAAGATCATTTCCGTTAATACTATGTCATAAGAACGTTAGCTAGACGTTAAGTGTTTTTACTACTACGGTTGGGAACCCATTACTAAACATGAACCAAAAGATGATACCAGCCCAGACGACTGGGCTACCGATGCCTCAGTAACCCGATAGGTAGAGACAATATGCACCCGCCCGGCCCCGCCGTCGAGTGGGGCTTGTGAGGCCCAATAGATCTATCCACATTTCCCCCGTTGTGCGTTCCCGCACATTCATGGTTTCCCCCTGGGACTTTCCATAAAAGCCGTATAGTAACATAAAGTGCCCATAGTATAACATGACCTTCAAATAGTTCGTACAAAGCATGTTTCTCCCCCCCCCCCCCGAAAGCAAGACAGTAAAAGTGGGGCTGTGAAACTCACCTTGGATTGCGTTTCTTGAAAACAGTTAAGTAATTATGTTATGATAGCCCCAAATAGCGGCGACCTATCATAAGATGTGCATAAGTATTGGACTAATAACCCGCAGGCTAACTAGTCCCCGAATGTCCAGACCGTGACCATAAACGTTTGAAAACACCTTTAACTGTTAAACCGACCGTGCCAGACAAGACTCGACATCCCATTGGTGACCCGACATTCCACGTGTTAGATAAATACAAGACATCATGCAACATATGCAATTAAACACTTAGCACGCGCAATAATTCACCTAGTCTAGCATAATGTCCGTTTAACGCATAATCAGGTCCGAATACGTCTTACTAAGTCATTGGGTGTATCCCGGGGTTCCTAGCATGTTTCTAGGTGTCAAATCGTGTTCCGGGATGTCAAAACGCGTTCACGACAGCAGTACATGCGATTAGGAAGGTCACACGCGAGTAGGCATCAGCCTACAGGCGATTAGGGGCCTAATCGCATGAAGTATGAGGCGATTAGGGTCCTAATCGCCCCTTTAGTCTGCATAATCGCATGGCATCAGGCGATTAGGATTCCTAATCGCCTGTTGCTGCTGTGTAACGGATTTTCGCGCGTTTAACCCTCCAAATCAGATCCGAAACATGCAACAACACCCAATATCAAACCTAAATCATTTACCAACCCATTTCAAGCAAAAACCCCCAACATATCACTGATCTATCATGTTCTAAGCAATTATTTCCTAAAATGGCAAAGTACTAGGTTTCACCAACCAACCTTATCTTTCCTTAAATGGAAACAATCAGATTTCAAACTTTACAAACATGTAAATCATCAAACCTCTGTTCTACATCTTCCTAGTATCAATTCTAATCAACATTGCATCAACAATCATACCATAATCATCCTAAATCTTCAAGAACATACAAATGGGTCAAAATACACATTTTCTTCAAAACACCACAATAATGGCTAAAATTTCTAAGACAACCTTCCTAATGATCTCTACATAGCAGAAGTACAATCATATCTTGAAAACATTCATGTTATAATCACCAAGAAGACCAACATATGCATGCAAACTTCATAAATAACAAGCATTAAGGTGTAGACTTGGTTTAGAACTCTTTTGAAAGGTTTTTAAAGACACAATTTAGTAAAACAAGGTCTGGACCTTTGGGGAACTCAAAATAACAACTTTACAAAGGTTAGGGATGAAGAACACACCTTGGGTTTTGTTAAAGGAAGGTGTGTAAGCTTGGAGATGGTGATTTTTGTAGCAAAAAGAGTTCCAGAGGTGTTTCAAGGTGTGTGGGTGGTTTGGGAGCAGCTAGGGTTGTTCTAGAGGTGTTTGGGGAGTTAAGGGTTCTATTTATAGGTGTTTTGACCCAGACTCTGCTGTTCATGCGATTAGCAGTGCATATCATGCGATTGGGGGCCTAATCGCATGAAACATCAGGCGATTAGGTCCCAATCGCCTGATATGTGTCCTACTCGCCCCAACATATAGGCGATCAGGGGTCCTAATCGCCCCTGTGGTGCTGGAACGAGTTTTTGGCGCGTTAAACACTATTTTAACATATTTAAACACGTATTCACATACCGATAAGTCACATAATGATTTCAAACATATAATGCATGATAACTAACACGTTTACATCCGTTCACCAATTCCCGGGACTCGAGACTCGTGTGTGCATTAAACCCGGCGATTCCACGAATCGCCGATCCTTGTACCCATAGTTATGGACCGACTCCCGATGACCCCGCGGGTCATCATAACGACTCCCGATGATTCCCAGAATCATCATACCGACTCGACTGACCCCGTTAAGGACGTAATATGCATGACTCGCTAAGGTAGACTTGCTAGTTTAGTCAACGTTACTAACCTGAGTTTGCCGGGTGTCACACATTGATCTTGTTAACTGGAAAAAAATGATGTAAATAACAAAAGATGACTTCAATAACACAACAAATAAAAATCAAATCAAAATAACTTCGACATTATGTAATTAAATATGAGAAATAGATAGTAACCTAATAATATATCTTTGTGATTACTTAAAGTGGCTCCAACGTGTCTTATTACAATCGTATGTGAATTGGTTTGACTTCTTTATATAGTTATTGAATATAGCGAATAATAGGAAATGGATGTAATGGTGGGCGGTTAATTAGGATTTGAATTAGCATATATTTAAAGATTATAACATTATGTATTGATTCACTTAAGTCAAGGTCAATCATTTATTGATTAAATCGGTTTATCAAGCATTATATAGGTATTGATGTAGGAATTAAATCAATTCAATAATAACAAATAGATTAAAGAGTGGAGGGTAATTAGGAACCGAATTACGATTGAATACATTATTGTTATAAGTTTATGTATTGATTGAATTTAGTCAAAGTAAAGTATTCAAAGCAACACAGCCGTATGTTAAGCATTATAGTTAGTTGTAAGTTGTTTTGATCTATTCAATGTTATTTAACTAATGTTCTTTATATGTTATGTCAAGCATTATATAGGAATTCAATCAATTGAATAATAAAAATCGGATGAAAGAGTGGAGGGTAATTAGGATTCGACTTAGAATTGTTATTATTGTTATAACTTTATGTATCGATTGAATTTAATAAAAGTCAAGCATTGAAATAATTAATGGCGACTTTTAAGTATTATACCTAGTTGTGAATTGTTTTTTTTATTGAATCAATGTTATTAAATTAAATGAATTTAGCGAATAATAGGAAATGGATGTAATGGTGGGCGGTTAATTAGCATTTGAATTAGCATATATTTAAAGGTTATAACATTATGTATTGATTCACTTTAGTCAAGGTCAATCATTTATTGATTATACCTACTTGTGAATTTTTTTTTTATTTCTTCAATGTTATTAAACTAAATTAATGTATTGATTACATTTAGTCAAAGTCAACATTGAAATAATTAATGGCGAATTTTAAGTATTATAGCTAGTATTGATTTTTTTTCCTCATGTTTTATCCAATGTTATTAAACTAAATGTTCTTTACATGTTATGTAAAGCATTATATATGTATTCAATTGATTCAATAATAAGAAATGGATGAAAGAGTGGAGGGTAATTAGCATTCGAATTAACTCTTATATATTATTGTTATAAATTAATGTATTGATTAAATTTAGTAAAAGTCAAGAATTTAAACCATTAAAGCCGAATTCATATGATTATACATATTTGTGATGTTATTTTTTTTTATCTGTTGGATGTTACTAAACTAAATGTTATTTACATGTTATGTAAAGCATAATATAGGTATGCAATCAATTCAACAATAAGGAATGGATGAAAGAGTGGAGGATAATTAGCATCCGAATTAGCTCTTATATATTATTGTTATAAATTAATTAATGTATTGAATAAATTTAGTCAAAGTCAAGAATTAAACCATTAAAGCCGAACTTAAAGTCTAATCATAAATTAATGTATTGATTACATTTAGTCAATGTCAAGCATTGAAATCATTAATGGCGAATTTAAAGTATTATAGCATAATCAAAGGTCAAAACACATTTTTATAATCAGTAAAATTTATTTAAAATAAGTTAAAAAAAGAAATATAATAAAAATACATAAAAAACTAACAATAAACATACGAGTGTATGGAAATATGTGTTTAATGGAATGAACGAAAAATTACATTTAACAGGGATTAATTGATTTGTGAGAAATCAATAACTTCTTGTGTGTCAATCTTGGTAACAAAAAGCCTACGTTTATGCGAACACCATTTGAAAAGGCAGTAGTCTCCAATAGAAATACCTTCTGATTCACGCAAGACATCCCATCCAATGACAGTAAACCTTAACAAAACAATCAACAACACAAAAATATATAAGAGGTAAAGCAATTTACATAATATAAAATAAATGAAAATGTAGACGGTAAAAATTAAAAAACACAAACCTAGGAACTTGATAATGAACACCTACATGCACCATAGGAGACCACAAATACCCATTGGTAAATTTAATCTTAATCTTGGATGATTGATTTAAACCGGCAATTTCCGCAATCAAGTTAGGAATTACCTACATAATCGCCAAAATGAATAATGAATACAAATTTGTAGATGGAATAGGCAAAAGAAAAATAAAATAAAATTAGGCAATCACCATACATAAAAAAAAATAAACATACCAACTCATTTGTAACATGGGATGCAAAACCATGTAAACCATCGTACTTGGAAAGTTGAATTTCTTGCGTATTCGGACCAACTGGTGGTTCCAAAACATTATTATCCTCTTCTAACAAATTGTTATTCAAAACTTTGAATAATTTCATTTGGCGACCATTCTTGTTGAAAGTTGTAACATTAAACACCCCAATTTCTTTTTTTTCTAAACAAAGTAGTTCACCAACCTGGAGACGAAGATCACTTATGAAATTCAACCAACCATTAGAAAAACAATAATCAGGACCAATCCTTTGTATTGTAACGTTCCATTTATGTAAATCATCTACATACATAGTGATTGGAACATTAGGGACACCATCGGGATAATGCTTATTAATAAAGGAGTAAGGTATAACCTGAAAGCAAAATTTGTTATCAAATAATATGGACAAATTAACATATTAAAAACATGTTATAGAAAGTATCGAACTTAATGGCACTTACCATAGGGGTCGTCAACTCATGTTCAATCATTTTGCAGAATGACACGTCCAACTGCATGGAAGGAGAATGATTGTAATGCTCCATCATGAAAGCATTCGGAGCAATAAACTCAAATATCACGTAAAACATAGAGAAGCATAAATCATGTACAACTTTTGACCATCCATTTGTTAAGCAGAATTCATCATCTATAAATTCTAACAAAACAAACCAAGATTGACCATGGTATGTTGAAACTTTAATGTTGTTGTTTCGTAAGTTTTTAGATAACAAAAACCTGTTCATGGATTTAGGCAATGTCTGCACAAACACGTACAAACAAACATTATAATAACAAATAAGGTTTTTTTACTTAAAAAATATTAGAAACGTCATACCAAAACTCGTGCGGAAGGGTCATGAATAACCTTGAAGAATTTGTCACCCTTGTGATAAGCCATATCGAAGTTATTTGTCCTACTGAAATCCTGTTCTTCGTATGCAAAAAACAAACTTTTGTTAGTATATACATAAAGTCACTCATACTAAAAACTGATTTTAATTATCTTCTTTTATGAAATCCGGTATTTTGTTTTTTTTTTATATACTTGTTTCTTATATTCACACATACTCAAAACCGATTTCAATTGCAATCTGTTTATTAAAAAACACAATCATATATTCAATGATTAAAGCTGAGCAGAATTACTCGCATATCGATTACATCCAAAGCATAGAGTTGATTGTAAAAAGATTATCAAATGGTTTTAATAAAAAAAACGATTCTTTTTTGTTTAAACATAATCGAAAAACAATACGATTTGAAAGTTGTTTTAATAAGAACACGATTGTATTTATTATATATGTAAAATGGTTTGAAACATTTGCTTTACGGATTTCAAATGAATCAGAAAAGTCAACCGGAAATCTTGGATGTTTTGTAGCACGCCATTTAGATATAGGATTCACATTTCTGTTTGTAAAAAAATAAGGATTTAGATATAGGATTCACATTTCTGATTGTAAATAAATAAGGATACAATCTTATTGTTTTTATCTTTTATGTTAGATGATTGCAAACATTATGATGAAGAACATACCTTGCAAAAATGACAATGAGATAGGAAGGAGAAAGGAATTAGTAGGAGAGGAATGAGTAATGAGAAATGGATGTTGACAAAAGTAAATAAAAAGAGGTTTATATAGGTCTTAGTCTTGGAGCTCCATATAGAAGTTGGATCCTTCAAGACCCTCTAAAAAGCTAGGGTTCAACCCTAGTGTTTTCATTTATTATATAGATAGATATAATATATTCTATTATATTAATTTGACCGTACTCCGTTTTTAATGAAACTTAGGTCAAAACGTAGAGAATAATAAGCTCATCTCAACAGTATATTTGTAATTTTGTAAAAGTTTATATGTTAAAAGTTATACGAGAAAAACAAGTGAAACAGCTGAATTAATTATATTAATATTAATATATAATATAATTCAAATTATACCAAATGAAATATGAAAGTAGCGTAGGTTATTAATCCCATATCAAAAAGAAAAGAAGGAAGTGAATGAGTATTATTGCTTTGGTTCCCACTTCGCTGACAAACAGATAAGCAAGTAGGCATGTCAATTTAGATCCCACATCGAAGCTACAAGAAAACCCACCGTCCATTCTTCTATATAAATAGGAGGTCACTACTTTCATTTAGAATATAAGTTTTCTTTTGGGAACACTCTAAAACAAGAGGATCCCGAGCCTGCGATACCCCGTTGGGTGTTGTTAGTAGTCATTTTTAGAGCGTGAGTAGGAGCGCGAGTAGGAGCACGAGTAGGGAAGACTTTACATCGACTTATCGTAGATAGTTTTGAGGTATGTTATCATTTAAGTTATGTTTATTTAGTTAATTATTTATTAGTATTATCTATTAGTTATATTAGTGTTATTATTTCTAGGTATTAGGATTATTATTAGGGGTGGGTATCGGGTAGTCTAGCCTTAGTTAGGCAAGGGCTGATCATCCATGCTTAAATAAGGTAGCGCTAACCAATATCCAACCGTAATAATAATAATTAGTTTGGTGTACTGTTACCTAACATAGGGGTGATATAATTGTATTAGGACCCTGATATATTGTATTAGCATTGTCACCTGCTAAAAGGGACTGATAAAGAGGTGAGTTACTTAAACTATTTTCAAAACGTGATACTTGCTCATAAAATTGTTTTGGTGGTGATTGATCATGTATATGCATCGAACCATAGGTGTGGCATCCAGGGTGTTATATATATTATAATGATCATTATATTTTCCAGGCGTGGACATACACTTACAGCCTCATGGGGTGTGTCATGCGTGTTAAGGCTGTATGTGTGAATATATAATGCTTAGTCCGGATTATGATTATGGGTTCAATTTATACTAAAACACAAGGATTGAACGATTTCGAATTTGATTTTGAATTTTTTATCTATAAGCGTAAAATAATGATTTCTGGTGTGTTTTGTTGAGATTTCGTGTGGGGATTATGCCGAATAATCTGTTAACAAACTTCCCTAAGCTCGTTATCCGGGAAAAACGTGGGATTAAGTTTGATTTGTTAGGGATTGCTCGTAGTTTGACTTTCGATAGTCAAATGTGTAACTATGGTAAGTGTTATACTTATTTACGTTTGAAATATTCTCAACAAGGGCTGTGGCTCAGCTGGTTTTGTTGTATAGGGGGATAAGACTGACCCGGTTTTGGACCCAGGTTCGAGTCTAATTAGCTCCTTTTGTTTTTATATAATTGTTGTTTTATATTATAAACTCATATATATATATATATATTTAATGATTATACTAAAAATGTTACGATTAATTTTAAAACACACTAAAACGTCGAGATTCAACGGGTTTTTATTAAATGATTATTTGTACAAGGTGTTTAAAACGTACGTTGTTTAAAATAAACACACATTTTTTTAATTCAGGTCAAATTTGCGATGTTACAGTCCCCCCCACTTTTGGAACCTTCGTCCCGAAGTTATTAAACACACAGGGTTGAGGGTGGTTGGGTAGGAATTAGGGCAGCTGTGGTTTTGAGTTAACGCACGACATGAATTTGTAGGTAATAAAATAATTTGTTTTGAATAATTTGGGTAAGAGGTTTGATATGTCTGACTATAAGAAAACTAAATGAACTACCAAAATCCTATTAGAATTTCACACTACCTTAACGTACCTGTAAATTCATGATTACGTTCCGGACCGCAATCACCAATTTACCTTACATTAGGGTTTTGTGTCCTTCTATGACTCTAAACACACATGTAAGTAATGCAAAATAACCTTGTGATTGAATCGTATATGATGTATCCAAGGATGAGTCCAACTGTTGAGCAGGAAAAATACTTCTACCAGTCAGTGAGTAAGAACCTCTACCGATTGTTGAGCAGGTGCGATAGCCTCTACCAGTCGTTAAGCAGGTTGTAGGGCCTCTACCGACTATTGAGCAGGCATGATGACCTCTACCAATCGTTGAGTAGGTTATTTGGTACTCTACTAACTGTTGAGCAAGTACTTCATCCTCTATCAGTTGTTTGATTAAGTGTACCAATTATTACACACATAAATTGCAAATTGATAATATGCACATGTAAACAATCAAGTATCAAGTATAGCATGCGAGTTGTAATATAGTTGCCCTAGACAAGGTCAATGGGTCTAGGTATGAATATAGCAATTAGTTCATATTCAACTAGATGTGTTTCCAAGTGTCATGAATAATCGTATGTCCAAATATATTAGATGACTAAATTCTTATCTAAGAGACAAAAATATTCAATACTAAAATTTATTACTTGAATCAAATGAGTCATTACATGGAATTCAAAAGTAAATAACATTCTAAGAGTAGGGGTTTGTCATTAGGCAGCTGGAGGGTCTTGATCTTGGTTTAGGTTAGGGCATCGGTTACGGAAGTGATTTGGGTCTCCACATTCATAGCACTGACCATAGTTGTATCTGACGGGACGATTAGGGTTAGCAGCCGGAGCATGGTTGGTCGGTTGGTTGGTATTGGGGTTTGGGGCTTCACGACATGTGTTGACTAGATGGCCATACTTACCACAATTGGTGCACAAGCGACATGGTGAAGCAGTGGGGTGATGATGTTTGCATGTGTTACACAAAGGAAAGCTTCCCGTATAAGGTTTCTTGTTAGGAGCTTGTGTAGTGAGGTTTGTATCAGGATCCCTGGTCTTGCGCTTTTGGTTCTCAGTAGTTACTGCGGCTACAATACTTGCTTTCACGCCTTTTCGAAATAAGGTCCTGTTCTTTACGTGATTGTCAGTTAAGGTAGCTGCTAGACGCTTGGCCTCTTTGAGGGTAGCAGGGTTCCTTCCCGACACCGTGTCCTGAATCTGCATGGGTAAGCCACCAATATATTTTTCGATAGCAATAGGTAGGGGTGTGACCTTATGTGGTAGTAATAGACTCAATTCATGGAAACGAGTGTTGTAGGCCAAATTCTCCCCACTGTCCTGGGCCAGAACATGAAACTCATCCTCTAACTTCTTGATTTCATTACGAGGGCAAAATTCCGCCTTCATGATGTCTTTAGCTTGCTCCCAAGTCAAAGCCAGTGCGACTTCAGCTCCGCGAGTCCTTTTCTCTTCGTTCCACCATGTGAGTGCCCGCTTGTGGAGGACGCTCATAGCATAGCGAACTTTGAGATTGTTAGGACACTCGCTATTAATGAAGGTATTTTCGATACCTTCGAACCACTGAAGGAGACCAGTGGCTCCTTCATCCCCGCTAAACTTAGGAGGGTTGCAGGTGTTGAAGTGCTTGAGGGTACAAACAGGGTGAGCATTCCTATTCCCATTGCCATTCCCATTGTGATTACCATTCCCGTTGCCATTTCCATTGCTATTTCCATTCATTTGAATGATTTGAGCCACCAAATTGGGAACTAATGTCTCTATTTGTTGAGCCATTTGCTGGGAAATGATCGCAGCGAGTTGGACATCGTTGTCATGGTTGTTGTTGTTGCTTTCACCATCATGATCGTTGTTATTACGAGAGCTGCGACGAGGAGGCATTATCTGTAAGAGACACAATGAAGGTTTCAATGAGACATAGGATGAATCAAGGATAATGAGGAATGTAATCATTTATTCATTAATTAAAACAAATAAACGAAAACGTTGACTTATCAAAGCTTCTAAATTCTAATAACATAGTGAAGACATGCTTTAGCCTATAAGTGAACGCTCATCCCGTGAATTCCCAGGTAGGCAATCGGGTCCCTCGTCTGATTGGGATTTATGCGCAATGCCAGTCCTAGACAGAAAACTCGAAATACAGGCGTTCACCCTTCCAGATTGCACGTGTTCGTTATTAGAATATAGAACTTCGACGAGATTAACAAGGCAGTTCAGGTTAGGACCTGAGAATTTTGTCCTATTAGTCTAAAGGTAGATCCAGTGATGGAGAGTAATCATCTTGTAGGGACTAAAGTTGGGATAAGAAGTAGGATGAAGATAGAGAATAGAAACAAATAGGGTTGCAAGTAAAAGAAGCAAATACTGGTTAAAATCCTAGGGTTATAGACTAGATTATTCTTCTAATAACCTAATTCCTTATAACCATGGCTCTAATACCAATCTGTAACACCCAACCGATGGCTGAAACATCGAGGTGTCACGTAGTGATGAATGTTCAATAGCTCATGGTACTAAATGGAAGTTGAATATGATTACATAAGCTTGATATACACAAACTAGGTCAAAAGCTCCTACGTGATCCAAGACTTGTACAACTTCCAATAGCAAGTAAAACCTGAAACATGTTGAGTTGGAAAGATGGGGGGTCAAATATAAATAGTTGGTGAGAATACATAGGTTTTGCATATAATTGAAAACAATATGTTAGTAATCATGATTGAAGTATAATAATGAGTAATGATAGAATATGAGTCCGACATGTAACAATGCGTCTCTTGTACAATCAAACCTTGTGTCGAATGAGACCTAACTCGCAAGTTAGTAAAAAATGTAACCGCTTTCGATCATCCCTGAATTTATGCGAGGGGATGGGTTTGTCAGACCTATAGCGCTATAATCTAAACAGACGGCTTGATCATTGTTAATGATTAAACTGTGTCTTTTTGTTATAGTCAAATGATAGAATGAGTAAATGATAGTCTATAAAATGTTAAACATGTTTCACCCCAAAATGTAAAACAGAATGTAAACTCACCTTAGTGCTAGAATTGAGTCCCTTGATATAGAATAATTGTGGCTTTTGTGTCCAAATATCACCCTATTAATAAGGCAATAATTTAGTAATGGGAAAACTGAAAAGTCTAAGTTTTCTAGTCTACAAGTAGTTCAAGGGTTCCTAATTTGGGGATTGATAATTGATTAATCGTTAATTAGATAAATAGTTAATAAATAAAGGAAAATTAGGAACATAATTAAATAAAAGGCTATTTGTAGATTTTTGATTAAGGATGGTCATATTATAAAATTTTAAATATGAAAATAAATTTTATAAAATTATTTTCTCAAAAATTGAATATTTAGTGTATTTATTTCTATTTGTCAAAAATATAGTTTTAATATCTAAAAATATTAAAATTAATAAAATTTCAAATTAAAATTTATATTTCTGTTCAATGAATTTATTATGATTTATTTATAATTAAAATAACAAAAATTAATTAAAAATATTAAATAAACGGTTTTTCTGAAATAAAATTTTTTTTTGAAATACTTATTGAGCTACAAGTTTAAAATATTACTTGTGGGATTTTATAAAGTGGTTTATATATTTTTATAGAATTTTAAAATTATAATTGAATAAACTTGTAATATTTATATTATATATTAAATAAATGATTTTTTGAAAAACTAAAAATTGTATAATAAACTTTATCATTAGAATAACATAAAATAATTTTTATAAATTTTATAAAGAACTTTTAGTATTTAAAAACTATTTTAAAAGATTAATTGGTTAAATATATAAATAAAAGGTATTTTAAAAAAAAATGTTTGCATTTGCCAGGACTCGAACCCGAGTCCCTGGCCGGTTCGGTGTTATAATCACAAGTCTGACCAACTGGTCTAAACCCTGAGAACAAGATATCTTGGTTTCAATTAATTATATAAGTTTATTTGGATCAAATCATAATTTTCAAAAATAAAACATTGGTGACAGGGATCGAACCCAAGGCCACTGTTTTAATAACAAACAACATAACCATCTGATCTAGATCAGATGGTTGTTCAATCTTGTATCTGCAATCATTTTAAACATGTGCGATCAGTTGTCATCTTCCCCAAACTAGATCGTATGAACCCTAGATTATCTAATAAATCAAACCAATGATCAATAACGCAATTAACCATAGGGCTTTTGATCTCTGATTCGAAACAAATAAAACCCATACATATAATTAAACTTACAGAATGTTTAAAGGCTCGATTGTGTGGACCAAAGAGAAGGTCAACCGGTCTTCTAATACGTGCATCTGGTGGACTTAACAGGAGAATTGTGTTTGTGTGTGGTTTAGTCGGCGATGTTAGGTGTAGGTTATGGGTTCAATTTATACTAAAACACAAGGATTGAACGATTTCGAATTTGATTTTGAATGTTTTATCTATAAGCGTAAAATAATGATTTCTGGTGTGTTTTGTTGAGAATTCGTGTGGGGATTATGCCGAATAATCTGTTAACAAACTTCCCTAAGCTTGTTATCCGGGAAAAACATGGGATTAAGTTTGATTTGTTAGGGATTGCTCGCAGTTTGACTTTCGATAGTCAAATGTGTAACAATGGTAAGTGTTATACTTATTTACGTTTGAAATATTCTCAACAAGGGTTGTGGCTCAGCTGGTTTTGTTGTATAGGGGGATAAGACTGACCCGGTTTTAGACCCAGGTTCGAGTCTTGTTAGCTCCTTTTGTTTTTATTTAATTGTTGTTTTATATTATAAACTCATATATATATATATATATATATATATTTAATGATTATACTAAAAATGTTACGAATAATTTTAAAACACACTAAAACGTCGAGATTCAACGGGTTTTTATTAAATGATTATTTGTATAAGGTGTTTAAAACGTACATTGTTTAAAATAAACACACACTTTTTTTAATTCAGGAAAAATTTGCGATATTACAGTCTTAAATCAGGATAGATAATCAAATGTTTAAATTCCAAAAATATACGTCTCGTTGGTTAATTAGAAGTTGCATATCGTCCAACTACGTAGGTAGTGAGGGTTTTTTTTTTTTTTTTTTTTTTTTTTTTTTTACTAAATTAACTCTTTAAAGATGTTGTGGGGGCAATAAAAAAAGCGTGTTACCTAACACCGCATGATTGGTGAAAAAATAATCTATCTCTCTCTTTCTCTCTCTCTCACACACACACACACTATCACTGCATCTTCACCCCTGCCAAGGCTTGGCGTTGTTCTTTGGCACCGGTGTTTCAGTATGTGACGTCATAAGTCATCGATGTGGTTATGGCCATTACTCCGGTGTTTCAGTATACCCTCAATAAAACGCAAGTTATCAATCCAACAATTTTTTTAAAGTATGGCAATATGGTTTGCAAATGAAAGAGGATAAAAACCTTGTTTTTATGGTATACTAGCTGATTACCCCGGGAGGGTCCCAGGGTTGAAAAAACTAATTTTACGTGATAACCTATTGCAAATGGCTCAAGTTAACTAACCACAAAATCTCTCAATCATTGCATGTTCATAGTATTCTAATCAGTAATAACTCATATTCCCTAATCTAAAACCTAATCAGTAATCATCTAAAGAATCACTTATGTAAGCTGCAACTATTAAAAAACTCATCACATCTCTTTAATTTCTCACATTCTAATGGCTCTTATAATTTCTAACCTAATCAACTAAACAAACACTTAAGTTGGAAGTTGTAATCATTGCATCTCATTATGCCACGTGGCATAATCAAGAGATAGTTGAGGCCACCATTGAACGCCACGTCAGAAACTATCAATTCTTTTCGGGAGCGTCCCGGGGTTGAAAAATATAACCATTCTAATAATACTAATACTAATAGTAATAGTTATTACTCTTGTAATTAAATAAATAAAAAAATAACCTTGGTATAAGGTGACACCATGTGTTGCAGTGTTGCGCGATTCTTTCACCTAACTTCTCTTGATGGAGTATACCTAGTAAACTTCCAATGATAACATGGCGATTGCGCTGATTTTCAACATCGTACATAAGAACCTGGTTTAAAAGAAAAAACATGATTAATGAATAACATGAACACTTTGTGTGTTTTTTTCCTGTATGAACGAAACCCACAAAAATAGTCGATTTTTCTCCGTTTTTTTATATAGGACTATGGTACTCGTTGGAAAGATAATAAAATGCTCGTTAATTTGGTGTAATTTTTTTCTTTAAAAAATCCCGTATATAAAAGATATAAACGTTTAAAAATTATGGGAGGAAACATGAGAGAGAAAAATTTTAAATTTATTTTTAAATTTCTTTTTTTCCTAAAATAACTCAATTTAATTTAGGGTTTTATGTTTATATTTTTTTAATTAAAAAAGGAAATAGTTCAAAAACACTAAAATCTTTTAATTATGATGCCACGTGGCACTCTCAATGGGAGGTTGAGGCCTCCATTACACGCCATGTCAGCATATACATTTTCTTTTATATATATAGATAGATTTTTTTTAAAAAAAATAACGTTGTATGAAAAGGTTATGGCCATTTTAAAAGTGGGGGTGAAACTTTAATGACAACGATTTTACCATCGTGCCCCTGATTATCTAGTTTAATCTATGGCTAATAATTCTTCTTATACTTTGTACGCTAAGCTCATTTTTACGTTAGCCTCACCCATAAACTATTTGGTTTTTAATATCATATTGAAGGGATATGGTCCCGAATCATTACGCGGATGATGTTCACCCATATCCTAAAAACCCCAAAACCAAACAATGAGTACGTAACTGCGCACGCCTTACATCATGCACACTGCGGAGGCTTCCCTGCGCATGACCGCAGCTGCGCATCAACACTTATCAACTTGGCTTTGGCAAAACCCCATGAAGATCATGATGCATGTCCTTACTCGTGCACAAGCCCAGGGGGATAATTAGTACAAAGGGCAATCTATACGAGCCAACCACAGCCAAGGGACAGGTAGCCATGTGCTTCTCCAATGGATGAGGTAGGAGGCACACGATTCAATAATGTTGTCCAATCAACGTTCTCCACCTGTTGTACCAGGTATTTCTTTAAAACGAGGAGACAAGAGGTATACTACATAACGGCGTCTGGCTAATAAGAGCCTGCCAGTGCTTGTACTTCCCCTGCTCCATGATCTCGCCTGACGCAAAGGGGGGAAATAGTACCATGCCAGAGCAGCTTGGCCAATCAGACATCGCGTAGCCTAATCAACCATATCTCCACCAACGGCCAACAACAAGGACGATAGTACAAGATAGAAAGGGACGTCTGACCAATTAGAGACCCCATGAATCCTCACGGACCTGAAGCCGCCACGTGTCCGCAGCAAAAGATTAGCCAATTAGCATGCGCCATCAAAAGGATTCTTAAGGCGGTAACTTCCCTTTAACGTTTGAATTGCTTTTTCTCTAAGTCAATTTACTAGTGTTATTGGTCTGCAAAGGAGGAGATACCCCTTACCTGTGTCGGACCCCATTTCAAGGTAAGGGTATGCTTGACAGGCCCACTAGTGCACTATATAAGCAAGACTTGTCTTCCTTAGATGGTAACTCAAAAATTGCTTAATGAATACCACACTCTTAGTATTCTCTCAACCTTTTGTGTCTGTGGATTCGATCTCTTATCATGACCAACCAGTCACATCTCTCTCTCAGGCGTCACACACATAGCCTAGTAGGTCATGTTTTTCTTCAGCCTTGATTATCTTGGTAATGGATAGATACTGTCAAAATATCTTGTCTAGATCAGCCCTGACCTATTGATTTAGACTAGTGTTTCTTCACATATGATTAAATTTAATAACGTTTAAATATAATGTAAGTAAATAAAAATAGTATGCAACTTATATAAACTCTTAAATTAATAATTTTAAAGATTTATAAATTTATTTTAGAGTAAATTACCAAAACCGTCCCTGAGGTTTGGGCCAATATGCCTGTCCAGTCAAATCTTTTAAAAATTGCTTGAACACTCCCTGACTTTTAAGAAAATAAGGCAAAACAGTCCAACCACTTAACCCAGTTAAATTTTCTCAGTTAAGTCAGGGGCATTTTCGTCAAATCAGGGGCAAAGTTACATTCTTCCCCAATTGTCTTCTTTCCTAATCAGACCCACCACCCACCACCATCTTCAACCTTTCACCACCACCACCACCCACCATCCCCTCCACCTTTCACCACCACCATTTGTATTGGCCCAAGTAAAAAACAAACAAGTATTGAATGATTGAATCTCTAAAATTTGTGACTTTCATTTGCTATTGCCGATTGTCATTGATAGTTTTTTTGGTTATCAAGGATTGAAGTCTTACAAGAGGGATTAGATGATATAAAGTTAATCTACTTTCTCAACCAAAGTAGAAGCTGAGAAAACCATTAAATCAAGCCCAAAAGAAATACATAGTAAATTAGAGATCCACAAAATGGGTTCAAAATTTAAATGGGAAAATGTCTTTAATTTGCATTATACCTAATGCGAGTAAGTAGATAAAATGAATACGAAATACTTTAATTGATTAATAGTTACCAGAAAGGAGATTGTAATGTCCATCTAGTGTAAGGTGTTTTTTTTATGTGAACTATACAAATTTAAAGGGCCCCCGACTTGTATTTTGCTTAGGGCCTCCAAAAACGTTGGATCGGCTCTGATCTCATCATAAGTTTTCGCAGGCAGATCTCTTTATATTCACTCAAATCAAGCCCCTTGATTTGCTCCTTCATGATTAAAAATGGCCCAATGAACCATTCGAAAACTTTATCCTTCGGTAAGTTTGTTCTTGTTAGTTCTACCTCCTCTGCTGAAAAACAATGCAGTACATTATCAATGTATGACCAGTTTTTATTTTTTTTTATTTTTTTTATTTAGACACCAATTCTGGTCGCTAAGTGGTGGCAATCCATTTACTTACTGAGTCTACGACTCATTTTGTGTTTTTATCCCTAGTAAGGGTCAAACAGGGCCAACTAAATACCTATATTAATACCATTCAATTGAAGTGTAAAGCAAAACTAAATTCACCAACAGTAATAATATCCCAACTAAACCCACCAAATCCCTTTCTTTCTTCACCTGTCTTGCTTCAAGAAAACCCACTTCAAACCCTTTAAATCTTAATCGCAGAATCTTTAGTGAAAGGTGGAGGAGATATTGGTGGTGGTGGTGGTGAAAGGTGGAGGAGATGGTGGTGAGTAGTGGTGGTGGTGAAAGGTTGAAAATGGTGGTGGGTGGTGGGTCTGATTAGGGAAGAAGACACTTAGGGAAGAAGGTAACTTTGCCCATGATTTGACGAAAATGGCCCTGACTTAACTGAGAAAATTTAACTGCGTTAAGTGGTTGGACTGTTTTGCCCTATTTTCTTAAAAGTCAGGGAGTGTTCAAACAATTTTGAAAAAATTAGACTGGAAAGGCATATTGGCCCAAACCTCAGGGACTGTTTTAATAATTTACTCTATATTTTATATAAATTTGATAATACTAAATGTTGTCCTACTTCTTGTGGTGTGGTGAAAAAGATGTTGGGGTTTCAAAATAAAGGTTGGGAGTTCAAGCTTCATAAAAGATAAAAAAAAAAAATAGGTGTATTTAAAGAAGATGAAATAAGGGGTTGTAAAAAATGGAGGAATAAATTAGCCGTTAAAAAAATAGATATATGTTTATACATGCATTATCTATAGGGAAAATCACAATAATAAACATTGACCATCCAATAATTACCAAAATAAACATACATAAGATCTTAAGTTTAGGGACTTCACGCACTCCAACATTATTCAGATTCCGACATGTGTTCCAAGCGTCTTAAATAAAGACTCTTTATTTTGTATCGGTCTCACAAACCAACCAATCCGATAATGACACGTGTTCTAAAAAGGCCACTAGACTCTTTGGTTTTAAAGCCTTTAACCTAGACGCAAGGCCTGGAGAGTCTTTAACAAACTCTAGACAAATTGTAGACGCGTTAGTACAATTTTAAGACTCTAGACAAATTGTAGACATGTTAGTACAATTTTAAGACTTTTCGTATAATTTTAAGACTCTTCCGTACAATCTTAAGACTCTAGACAAATTGTAGATGCGTCAGTACAATTTTAAGACTCTTTCGTACAATCTTAAGACTCTAGACAAAATAGACGCGTCAATACAATTTTAAGACTTTTCGTACAAATTTAAGACTCGCCAGTACAAGTTCAAGCCTTTTTAACACACGTGTCATTATCTGATTGGTTGGCTTGTGGGACGGTACAAAATAAAGAGTCTTTATTTAAGACTCTTGGAACACATGTCAGAACCTGAATAATGTTAGAGTGCGTGAAGTCTCTAAACTTAAGACCTTATGTATGTTTATTTTGGTAATTATTGAATGATCAATGTTTATTATTGTGATTTTCCTTTATCTATATCCTAAAATGGAATGTTGGTCGGATTTTCTCACCTACCCCTCCAACTTTGAAACTTTGCCATGCTTAGCTTTGTAATGTTACTTTGGTTTTACCCCCTTTAATTTTTAATAATTTCAATTTTAACCCTAGACTATTACTTCATAACCCATTCGTTCGCTAATTTCATTATCAAAAACTAATTTAAAGATGTGTTTAAAAGTTTTGGCCACTCGAGTTTCTAAAGTTTCGAGTTACTCATTTTCGTATCTTTACTTAGAAAAAAACTATTTTTTGTGTGAGGATTTTTATATAGGGTTGTGCCCACTAAAAACAAAGCGCAGAAGATTCGAGAATCAACAAGAGTGACTGACGCGTGACAGCACGGACGTGCTTAGCCCAACAGCACAGAAGCACGGGTGTGCGTACCCCAGACTGGTCTATAAATAGCAGTAGCTTTATCTCGCAATTTGTGCTATTTTTCACCCACTTAAAACTAGTAGGAAGGCCTTCATCCCATTCCATCATCCAATCACCATCCCACAAACCTTTGTCCAGTGGACTCTACTCATGTGAGCCCACCATCACACACATAGTTGAATTTCACGGTATTGCTATGCACAGTGTGGTGTTAACGTTTGACCCAAGCTCCACCTTTGCATCCCCGCTCATTCCTAATAGGAATAGTATATGGTCTTAGTATGCAATTATGATGCGACGTGTTGTTTTATTTTTATAATTTATCATATTTAAAGAATTATAAATAAATAATTTAATGATGACATAAAAAAACCAAACATCAACCAAAAAGTGAAAAGGTGAGTGGAATTCACGTATGTGCTGAACCTGGGAAGACTTGGTAAGATTTTGTTTCAAGAATGTCACCTAACATTTGTCTTCTCTCTAATTCCTATGATTTTGTCATTGCAACTATTATGAACTTTCAAAAAATAAAAAGTTAACCTAAATATTATCATGAGAGAACTACACGGATGGTCCCTGTGGTTTTTGTCTAGTTTCACCCTAAGGTACTAACTTTTTTTTTTGTAACATCGTTAGGGCTTATAATCACGTTTTTGTAACAACTCAGGGTACTAAGACAAACGGGGTTAAAAACTAACTGAATTTAACCCTCATGTGCTACTCACCTGAGGGTAATATTGTGCTTTCATCATCTATCATCTACAATCCTCTGTATAAATGCTCTGTATAAACACTATTGTCAAAAACAATCCTCCTCGGCATCAGATAAACAATAACAATCCTCCCCTTTCGAAGTTAGTGCTCTATCATTGTGGGTTGCCTGCAAAAACTCGAACATCATGGACCGACAATAACCATGGTCGTCGATTTTCTTGTTGTTCACTGATGGTAAGATGGTTTCTTAATTCCTGCCTTTTTTTGCCCTATTTTTTTTTCCACCAAGGATTAAGATGTGGTTTCTTTGCTTGGGTTGACCCCCAACGTCTTGTGGATGCACTGAAATCATACATGGACTTCTGAGGTCAAAAAACAATTTGGAAGAGAATGTTAGGGATCTTCAAAGTGAAGTTGACAAGAAAAAGAAAACACTGCTCTGTTACGGGAAGTTCACTGTCACTGCCCTTCCATTTTCCCGTGGGTTCAGTTCTTATATGCCCAGCCAGCTAGGCTGTATGTAGGGAATGAGCGTATTGGAGCCTTCGCTGGGGTTCAGCAAGGGGACCCTTTGGGGCCCTTGCTCTTTGCTCTAGCTTTACACCCCCTCGTGCTAAAGGTACAGGATAACTGCGACCTTCCCTTCCATGCTTGGTACTTAGATGACGGGACGATTATCGGGGATTCTGTTCAGGTGGCTAAAGCACTTGACATTATTAGCATAGATGGGCCATCTCTAGGGCTCCAGCTCAATATTAGAAAAACTGAGGTTTTCTAGCCGACGTGTGATGGGGGCAAGATCCGGCCAGGTCTGTTTCCTAGTGACATTGGCAGACCGGATCGGGGGGTCAAACTTCTTGGTGGGGCAGTCAGCCGCGACGCGGGTTTCATAAGTGATCTATCTGTTAATAGGGCGGCGCGGGCTGTTGACCTCATGGGGCTCCTTCCTAGATTACGAGATCCCCAATGCGAGCTTCTATTACTTAGATCATGTATGGGTGTGGCCAAGTTGCTCTTCGGTTTGCGTACCTGTCAGCCTCCCTTTGTGGAAAATGCTGTTTCTTGTTTCGACAAAGGCCTTCGGGAGGCCATAGAAGACATTGTTGTCTGTGGGGGGGCTTTTTTTTGGGGACCTCCAGTGGCGGGTTGCTACTTTACCGCTTCAACTTGGTGGGTTAGGTCTCTCCTCAGCCCGGGATGTGGCTGCCTATGCTTTTGTGGCCTCCAGATCCCAGTCCTGGGGGCTGCAAGACCACATATTACGTAACAGTGGGGTTGCTCACGTTGACACGGATTATTCTGGCGCTGTTGACCTTTTACAACGATCCCTTCCTGACTTTGATATTGGCGGTTTCTTTAATAAGGACACCGCCCCACAAAGCCACAAAAAACTCTGGCGAATGCTCTTTATAACCGAATCGCACAAAGTTTGGAGGAGGATTTCCGTCTGTCTGTCCGTCAGAAGGCAGTCTTAGAATGCTTGCAAAAGCCTCACGCCCAGGACTTCCTTACTATGTTACCTATCGAAGGCTTGGGGCAACGGATGTCGGCAGTAGAGTACAGGGCAATCCTTAAATACCGGCTGATGATACCCATTTTCCCCGATGATGAAAATTGTCCGATTTGCCGCAAAGCATGCCTTGATAAGTATGGGGAACATGCGTTGCATTGTAAGGAATTGCCAGGGTTTAAATATCGGCGCGATTTTGTCCGGGATGCTTTGGCAGACATCCTTAGAAGAGCGGGATCTCCGCAAGAAAAGAGGCGTCAGTTAATTTTCTCACAGACCCCGCGGAGGGGAGGTCCACCTTGCGCCCAGCTGACGTCTTAGTTTTTGGTTGGGAAGATGGGAAACATGCATGTGTTGATCTTACCGGGGTGTCCCCCCTTGTTGGGCTTCGAGATAGTGGGTTTGTGGTTGGGCAAGCAGTCATGAGAGCTGAATCCAAGAAAGTGGAAAAGCATGCTAAAGCATGTGAGGATAATCAACATGTTTTCGTTCCCTTGGCCTTCGACACGTTCGGTTCCCTAGCACCGGAGGCGGTGCGGTTTTTGGCTCGGGTTCAACGAGTAGTGCACAACAACTTTTCCACCCCCAAGGGCGGGGTTTTGTTTTTAGCAGATTAGGATTTTCTATTCAAAAAGGGGTGGCGGCGCAGCTTGTTGCCCGCCTACCTACCATCGTTATGTAATTTACCCTTTTTTTTGTTAATGGGAAGTATAACATAAATAGGCTAAAAAAATGTTTGTATTGTTGGTGGTTTTGTATTTCGTCAAGTAGTGTCAAGTAGGATAGTTTGTGTTTGTAACTTTTGGTTGTGAAGATGGCATCAAAACTGTAATATGGAATTATGGTTTAACGTTTTGTAATGGCTGCAGTTTTGGTGGTAATGTTATGGAATTCCTCAATTATGGCATTAATATTGTGTTTGTTGAAGTGTTGTAATTCAAAATGTGTTGACTTTTTAATAGTCCAATTGTTTTGTTAGAAATTGTAATGGCTGCAAAGTGTAATGGTTTGTTGTTGATGGTGGTTTTCGTTTGAAGACTGAAGCAATAGAAGAGTCACCAGTATGTGTATGTTTTAAAACTATTGTGTGAATGATGAAAGGACAATATTACCCTCACGTGAGTAGCACGTGAGGGTTAAATTCAGTTAGTTTTTAACCCCGTTTGTCTTAGTACCCTGAGTTGTTACAAAAATGTGATTATAAGCCCTTAAGAGGTTACAAAAAAAAGTTAGTACCTTAGGGTGAAACTAGGCAAAGACCACAGGGACCATCCGTGTAGTTCTCTCTATTATCATAGTAAGTGTAAAATGATTTTTATTATATAGACACACTAAATAGTCAGAAAGCTAAAACTTATTTTCATAAATATATGATACATAGTTAAATTGACAAACTTTAACAAGGTGTAAGGTTTGTCGGCATTCATCGTGCATATAATCAATTAAGAAGGGCGAGACAGAAGGATGTATGAATAGAAATTTGGTCAGTTTTGCTAAAAGTTTTAAGTCGAATTGTTAACTATAGAATTGGAGAACAAAAAACCCAAACCGGGTGAGTTGGATGGGTCGACCGAGTTGGACGTTTTGCTTGTTTAACAGTTTGGTCATGGCATTTTAGCGTTTTAACTCAAACTTGTATTTCTTTAATTCAAAATCATTAGTTTGTATTAAAAAAAGTGATAAAAGATGGTTTATGAGTATAAAATATATAGACATATAACTAGGTATTCCAAAATAAAAAAAAGTTATGCTATAGGTGGATTCATTCACATTTCAAGCCTAACCGAACCGTTATGGTATAAACACTTGTATATTTGAGTTTCTTTTAGAAAAATAAAGTTATCTTTTTATGATATTAATACTTTTAGAATAGAGAAAATTGCTCGAATGGTCCCTGTGGTTTGCACTTTTTTCACCTATAGTCCTCAAGTTTTCAAAATTACAGATATAGTCCCGAAACAGTGCGAAACAGTGAGTTTTTTTAACTCGGATAGTCCCTGGAGGATAACTGAGGTTAAATAATCCAGTTAAGTGGGTGTGAAATTACAAAACTACCCTTACTATATAAAAAAAAACCCCTTAATCCCTACACCACCACCACCACCACCAACTTCACCACCCTATCACCATGGCCGGACCAGACCAGAAGTCCAGAACCAGACCAGGTCTGGTCTGCCCGACCCGACCCGAACCGAACCACAACCACCACAGCCACCATCATCATCATCATCGGCCAAACACCACCAACAACCACCCGAACCAAAGCCAACCACCGCCAATCGGACCAAAACACCACTAAGCTCCACCTTCACCCAACAACCGTAAACCACCAAAGCCGTACACATCATCTTCCCATCGAACCCAGACCAAACCCCCCAACAGAACATCATCGGCCATCATCATCATCACAACTACCACAACCCACAGATTGTTAATCGAAGAGGAGAAAAGATTGGGTTTTACCTCCTTGACCAGATCTGACCCAGTTGGTACAGCTACCACCGTGAACCGTCGTCGTCCTCCTCTTCCTCCTCCCAAGCTCTCTCTACTTTCCTTCTGCATCTCTCTCTCTCTCTCTCTCTCTTCGTCGTTCCTCTCTCTCTCTCACTTAATAATAATAATAATTGGTGAAAGGGTGAAGGTGAGGGGGTTGGTTGTGGTGTTCGGCTGTCGGAGCTCCGTCGGAGGCGGTGGCAGGAGCACCTCCGGCTCCTCCTCATCTCTCGAGTTCTCTCTAAGAAGCAGCAGTAGAAGTGTGTGTATCGATGCTTTTATAGGTAGGGTTTGAGTGTTGGAATCGGGTGGGATGGGTGGAGATGGGGGTCGGTGGTGGTGGAGGGTGGAGATGGGTGGTGGTGGTTTGTGGAGGTGATGAGGTGAAGAAGATGAAGTGGGGAAGATGAAGTGTGGGACCCACTAGTGTTATATTATTTTTTATTAAAGTAAGGGTGGTTTTGTAATTTCACACCCACTTAACTGGATTATTTAACCTCAGTTATCTCCAGGGACTATCCGAGTTAAAAAAATTCACTGTTTCGCACTGTTTCGGGACTATGTCTGTAATTTTAAAAACTTGAGGACTATAGGTGAAAAAAGTGCAAACCACAGGGACCATTCGAGCAATTTTCTCTTTAGAATACGTCTATTTTTAGGTTTTCGTGAGCTACACATCAAAGCAGTAAATGACAAAAATAAGATTAAGTTAGGAATGTTTTTGTTGCTTTATCGTTTATTTCTTTGACACTTGCAAAAATATATTCTTAAAAAGTTAGATTGATGTAACAAATTATTGACTAAAATAACCTAACAAACACGAAAAATCCAACCGCCACTTAACATGAAATGTGTTCAATGTGATTTTCGTTTACTATAAAAATAAATTTAAATGGATGTTGATCTAAAAAATGTTGGTGATTATGTTAGACATAAAAATAATGCCGGTTTCACTATCCGAATCTGTATCCGAAATTTCGGATATCCAAAATTTCGGATATCTGATTAGATAGTGATTCGGATATCCGAATATCCAATTTTATAATAATATATTTTATTTTATATGTTTTATATATAAATTTTCGGATATTTCGGATAGTTTCGGATATTTTCGGATATTTTTTCGGATATTTTCAGATATTTCGGATATTTTTCTGATATCTGCGGATATTTTCGGATATTCGGATATTTTGGATATCCGATAAAAAACTTTTATAAATTTTCGGATATCCGAATTTCGGATATCTGGTTTTTCGGATAGTTTTGGATTCGGATATCGGATATTTTGGATCGAATTTTCGGATTCGGATATTTTTGAACACCCTTACTATCAACAATGGAGTTGGTACCTCACTACCCTTACGGGAACACCGCCGCCGGTGGCAGGGGTAGTGAATTAGTGAAGTATTTGCAGGCTTTTGTGGGGAATTTTTCTAGGGTAGTTCAGGGTAGTGCTACCTACAAAACTGTGTTTTAGTGAAGTGATTTGGCAATGCAAGATAGATGGAAATCATTACAGTTAAAAAAATTCAAGTGTAGCGCCTCTCTCTTCCTTAGTATAATTAATTGAACGCTTGATAAGAGCTACTAGGCCTATCTAGTAAAGTGAATTTAAACTTGAAGCATTGTTTATCTTTTAAAAATACACTACCTTCCAATTAGGGAGGAATGGACACTCTAGGATACTTACCCAAGACCCGATAAAAATCAATATATTCAATCGTTGTAGCTAGGTTAGTTCTTGCCAAGCTGCATTTTTTGGACCATTACCGAGAGGGTGACAACGATGTTACCGACTGAGTAGCACTACCTGAGGAGCTCCCCATCCCCCTAGGTTTGGAATTGACTAAATAGTCATTTATACCTAAAAATGAAAAAGAGCCATTTTTTTCAAAATAGGGTAAAATGTTAAAAATTTAGGCATAATGTCATACAAAACACATGTGCAAAAAGTTAGAAACAAAACACAATGATCTCGATAACTTTAATGATTCTTTTCTGTCATATAGTTAAACGATTTAAAATACGCTATGCAGATACAGTATGATTCACCTAAGACTGTCAACTTACAATTACTTACTTATGTAGGTCAAAATTGTACATATTCTAATGTCAACTTTAATGATTCTTTTGACAAACGATTCATATAGTTGGTTATTGGTAGTTATGCTGGTTGTGAAGGGTTGTGTGACACCCATCGATTTCCCAGGTCAAGGTCCGTACACACCCTTTTAAAACTATGTCATTTTATTCGTGCATTAGACATTAATACATTAACTATGTCATCCCGAGTCTAGCAAAGCCCAAAAAATCGCAGGATTTCGTTACATTTTCCAACAATGTCCATTTACGCATGCAACACTCGATTATTCCGAAACAATTGACAATGAACAATCAAGCCAATGACACGCTCAACAGAGAGCAACAAAATGTCCAATTATTACGTACAATCGAAACAAGAATACACGTGACAATATCCAACTTGGAAACTATACAATTCCACACGTAACACGAATAATTATAAGACATTTTATGAATATCCGACATGTTATTTCATATAGTTTTGTCATGGATCTAACTTTATCTAGAAACATATGTAAATATGGGTTTTACACAAGGTATAAACATATGTATAAATATTGATTTTCATATGATGACATATGGATCCAAAACATTGTTTCATTATACAACTATATATGTGTAAGTTATCAATAAACAATAACAAAACTCTACATATGTTTATACAATCAATTTACATGTATGTGTAAATATGATGGAGCTAAACAAACATATCCTATATATATACATACGACATCCATATATATGTGTTAGGACAAAACAAAACTCTATTATATATACACTAGTGAGAAACCCGCGCGTTGCGGCGGGACAGTTAAACTGAACAAAAAATAGATGAAAAAACGTTAAATCACGCACATGCATGGAGGCGAGTTAACTTGCCATATTAAAAAATAAAAAGTTAAAAATCATCATAGAAAAAGCTACTAAGTCGAAACCGTAACAAATTCACATAAAAAGAGAAATAAAAAACTAAAAAAAAACACTTTAAAGACTTGTCCGCCTCTGCTTAGATGACTTGTACATTATCACACGCAATTTTGTTTTAAACGAAGCTTCCATTGAAACGTATATAAAAATAGCACCAATAAAGGAACTTCTCCTTTCACTTTCTTCTAACACAAGATAAACTTTACGTTGTTTAGTAGGATAAGCTCGATTTTGCTCTAAATATGCCAAGTTATTCATGCAGTAGATATTTCCTAAACGACTCAAATACCTAAAAGTTTAGTAACATTGTTATGAATAATAATAGATTAACTAACTTTTTATAAAGTAACTAATTGTATATAAAAGATTGTAATAAAACATGTAGCATTATGAAAATTCTTTTTTTACATTTTTTGTATTTAATATTTTTGTAGAAATAAATGTCATGACCTATCATAAATATGACTCTTGATTTCATTTAGATTATTAAATATGATGCTTTAAAGACTAATTTGCCCTTAAAATGTAGTTATTATGTGCATTGTATGTTGTATCATAAGCAAATTAACTTGTACCTCTTAAATTTTAAGAAGTCCTTGCCAAATGCTTTATAGATATAGATATAGATATAGATATAGATATAGATACATACCTACGACATATATATATATATATCTATGTGTGTGTATAATCAAACAAATCCAATACAATGCACATATACACACACGGCTTCATATATATATATATATGTGTGTGTGTGTGTGTGTGTGTGTGTGTTTATGTGAATCAATGTATGCATACACACACAATACACAAACAAACAAATGTTATACATATACATATACATATACACGGACAACAAACATACATATGTGTGTGTTTGTTTGAACTCTCATGCATACACTAACATACAAACACATAGGCCACCCTAACACTAGCATTTCACCAACATTGCATCTTGTCCAAACCTCCATCTCCTACCAATGCATGTTTGACTACCCAAAACCCCTTTCGTCTTCACTAGAATCGGCCCACCCAAAGCTCAAGACAAGCATGCTTCACCTAGGTCAACTAATTGTATGAAAATAGCAATCACCTTTTTACACCATCAATCCCATGAAGGTTGACTTTCCTAAACAAGCTCCAACCCTTCTAACCTCTCCTTTCACTCTCGGCTATATATGGACCCCAAGGTTTGGGTTTATACACACCATAAACACTCAAAATCTACAAACACATCAAACGACACCTTCTCCATCTCTCCTTTGCCCTCTGCCGAACCAAAACCCCCCACCCGAACCCTCTTTTGATCGCAAACCACAACCATCACCCATACTCAAGCACTTACAAGTGTTTAGAAGTTATAAGGTGGAATCTAACCGAAAGATTCAATCGTTTTACTTTGCTTCTCGGTCACATTACATCGGTATGTTAGAAACGACTTTAACTCCTTTCATTTCTTTTCTTTCTAGTCGATACCAAGGTTCACCCTATCCCATGTGTACACATATACATAGATATATGTTACATACATATACGCATACGTGTACACATACATACTCGCGTACATACACATAAGATTATGCGTGTGTGTATAGAGCCGAATACGAGGTATAAACTCGACTTTTGAACTTAAACAAAAACATATACAAATTCTTGGTTTTTATGAAACATGTGTTAATTGAAAAAAAAAAAAGATGTGTTAATGACTCTTTTAACATATGAATTCTAAAACATGTGTTAACCATCCTTTTAACATAAGAACTTTAACATGTGTTAGCATGAGGTAACATATGGTGACATAGGGTAACTTGTGAACATGGTTTTGACAAGACTAGTTATTATTACAACTATAAACGAACGGATCTAACGAGGGTTTACGAGATCTACAAGTTAAAACCATAAACCTTTTTGAAAGAACAAGCAATGTTACGTAATAATCGTCACGTGTATGTCACAATAACACTATGTACATGTAGTCCAAAGACATACAAATCGGGTAAACAACTTGCATGGTAAATAATCGAGTACAAAGACTTAAGTTGTCCTTTCCATTCTAGGGCACTTTAGTTCGGACTCTAATCATTCAGGCTTTTTCATTTGCTAGTCTACTCATATGAACACAAGGTGAGTTTCACGGCCCCTTTTTACTTTTTTCATACTTTTGGGAAAAAAAACATGCTACATTATTCAAGTTACAAACTATCTAGACTGACTTTTATCATGACTACCATGTGAAACATGAGACAAACGGTTCACGAGCTCAACAGTGCTCGTGCATACATTTCACTGTAACCACTAGCTATCGGGTTAGCCATGGAACACTTAAATAGATCTATTGGGTTTAACACCCCCAATCTTGGTTAGTCGCCCTAACATGTTACATACAAAAGAGTGCTATTTTTCTATGATTCTTACATTGTCTTTATTGTACAATGCACGAGGCACAACAGTCAAGAGGTTTGGTTATGGGACTCATGTTGGCATAATAATTATTGGCTTAGCTAGCTTTGATTTGTCACACACGAATTTCACTAACTCTACTTTACGTACATTTAAACTTGTGAACTCACCAGCTTTATGTTGACAAATCTTTTATGCATGTTTTTCAGGTAATTGATTTGCATGAACAATGGGACTTGATAACCGTTTTGAGCACGCATTGTGTGATACCATCATTGTGGGGTCTTTTCTTGAACAAACAAACATTTACGTATGTTTTCATGATGTTTTACTGGTTTAAGAAAATTTTACTTATGTTTTGTAAAACAATGTAAGTATTTGGTATAAAATCTATCAGTTTCTTACGTGTTTGCTCAAACAATGTGCTTGAAAACCTTTCGACGTTACATCCCGTGTTTCCGCCTAGGCGGGGCGTGACAAGTTGTGTCAATACAAACATACCAGTTCACATAGTATATATATGTTGTACATGGTTCATTTATAATTTGTGTTTTATAGCCAACTTTTGTATTTCCCTCTCAAATTCATTCCTTCCATTTCTTTCAACTTGAAACCATCCAAACCTTACATCAATCTTAGTTTCAAACATGGTATTAGAGCCTAAAGATCCCAGAACCTGTGGAATATTCGACTGTGAGAGCGATTTAGAAGATGTGTACAAACCAGGGACAAAAGACGGACATGAAGAATCACCGTTATTCCCGATTTATTATGACTGTGAGAGTCATCAGAGAAAGAAGGCATGATGGCAGATCGTGAGGATCAAGAAGGTATTAGAGAACCGTTACACATCAAGTTTAGAAAGTTTAACATTGGATCATCATCATCAACGAATCCTGAGAAAGGAAAAGATTTAAAGAAGAAGGTTACCCAAGAGGAATTTAATCAACAAACAGGAAAAAGGAAAGTTATTTCCGAATATCCGATGGGCTTATGTTGTTTAAGGAACCATTCCATTATAGAAGAGATTGTCCAAAGAAAATGGGAAAAGTGGAATTCATGGTGAAAGGCACGGACAATCAAGGATGGGGAGTGAAGCACCCCAACCGATGGCGGAATCATCAAGGTGTCACGTAGTGACGATTGTTCAAAAGCACATGGTACTAAAATGTAAATATATTATTGAGTAATTTAAATTTTCTTACATGGATGAAATGGAAAAAAAAATACATAAGTCTGAACAAAACATGAAATTTGAAATAAATTATTAAAAGCAAGCACTAAAATCCAATGTTATGGAACTAAGATCAAACTGACCTAAAACATGTACAAAATAAGTTTTGTCAACATATGAAATGTTGGTGAGCATTCCTAGTTTTAATATATATAGTAAGTTGGAAAATGTTATACAATTCAAGTGCAAAGCTACAGTGCATTTATGTAAACTATGTATCATACAAATGAGCGAAATCAATCCTGTGACTGTATAAATGTACTAAAATGAACAGCGGTGTACTTGTCCAATAAATGGATAATAACTTAACAATGACCATGGATTCTCCGATGAAAAAGGGGGAGAATCACCTAGGTGGGTTGTCAATCCAATAGCGTTATCCAATGTTAAGGTCGACTTGTACATGGTTAATGATTTCACTAAGTACAAATGTATTCTACATGTAATGTCTAAGCATAAAGCACGTATGTAAGCAAATGCACAATGTACTAGAATTGTATTGTAAAAAATGTGAACTTGTATGTGTATTTTGTATAAATGTACATGTAACACCCCAAAAGTGAATAAAAACAAAAAGGGGATAGGAAATACTCACATTCGCCAAATAACTAGATGACTAAGCAAGCGTGAAAATGCGAGCAATCCAAAGACTCAACAACGAAACTAGTCCAATTTAGAAGAAAAGAAACTGAATAAGAAAAATATCCAGCTTCCAATTCGCCAATTACGAGAGCTTATAATCAAAGCTTCAAATGTAGAAGTAATATACTACAGAAGAAAGGTATGAGGGAGAGTTTAATCGAATTGAAACAATTGATTTAGAGGTGCAAAGTGTAATGGGTCATAGGTGGGTTTTTATACTAGTTTTGGATTCAATTAGGCTTTAAAATTGGTCAATACAATAAAGTAAGGTTTTAAGATAAATTGACTATTTGACTAGGACTTTGACTAGGATTTTGACTGAGACTTTGACTAGGATTTTGACTGAGACTTTGACTATTTGACTGTCTCAGCGGACCGCGAGGGCTAAAAAAAATAATTTTTCTAATTTAATCAATTTTAAGTTCTAGACTTGTTTCCTTCTGTTTCTAAGTTATTTTAGGACCGAAAATTAAGGGTTTTGAGTATCAAGGTCTGAAACATACGTACTCGGGTGTAGATGTGAGTATAAAACGTGCATACTTTTACTTATAAAAATTATAAGTTTTATTAAATTGTGAATTTTGGTCCTATTAAAATACGAGGGTTAAAAATGAAAATTTTGAAATAGTTGAGGAACCAATTATGCACATTTATGAAAAGTGAAGGGTGCAGGTTGTCACAGGGAGACATATGGTATGCGAGTCTCACTAGGAAAGAACATGGATGTGGTAGCAAGTTTTTGTCCACTACTTTGGACAAATCCGGACGGTTACAGGAAAGAGTATTTCTGAGGAAAAGGAAGTGTGATCATCACAAGTTCCGGACAAGTGCATGAGATCAAGTCGGTTTATTATATTCCTACACTTAGGAAGAATATGTTGAGTATAGAGAAACTCACACAAGAAGGCTATGAGATAAACTTTGATGGAGATGTTTGTTACATCACCAAGCTTATACCGACCAAACTAAAGAAAGTAAAGATCATCACATGTCTAATTTGCAAAGGAGAAGACCATTTTACATTCAAGTGTCCACAAAACAAAGGAAAAGAGATTATCAATACAGAAGGTGCTCATGATGCGCATCAAGGAAGAGTGGGATAGTTTCAAGATGATCATGATCACACAAAAAGGAATTACGAAGGAGGACAAAGAAAGCGCATCCGTATTCAAGCATTTTGAAGAATTCTCCATTAACAAAGATGAAGCCGAGACATTTACGGAGAAATGTCCGATTATGTATCCAACCAAAGGATCAAAGTTGCAAGATTGTATTGTTTTTATGGATCTAATCCATATAAACACTATGGTTGAGAGATACAAAAGGAAGTTCGAGATTAAATTCGAAAGAACCGTAGATTGGTTTATGAAAGACTTCCTAAAGAAAAGGATTAATGCCCCCATTCCCCCCAAGAGATAATAACAGATATCTAATAAGTCTATTGGATTTATACATTATGGTTCAACATTTTGGTGGCTATGATAAAGTATCAAAGGATGAGAATTGGGCAGGATTGCCATGTCCATGGGGTACGGAAGATGGCTACCAAGAATTGTGAAAAAAAGATGAAATTGCAAAGATTCTAAGGCAAGTATTCGTTCGCTATTTGGAAATGATGGAGTGGTACCATCTAAAGTATAAAGGCCGAGAGTTAACAGTCGAAGTTGGAGACGAAGGCATCAGCATCCAAAAGAAAAGGAAGGTTTGGAATGATGAAGATCTTCCACCAAAGAAGCGACCAAGGTCGTCCTCCAGTGAAGATTAAAAGGCTGCAGAAATCACAAGAAGGAGATTAATAAATCGTGATTAGGGGAGGCAATGTTAGAATAATAATCTTGTTTATTAATCCTAAGTTAATTAGTCATGTACATATGTAAATATTATATCCTAAGTCTAGGTAGTTATGAACACTATGTGACAAACTGCCACAGGTTCATATAGGTTGGTTATTGGTAGTTATGTTGGTTGTGAAGGGTTGTGTCGATACAAACACACCGGTTCACATAGTATATATATGTTGTACATGGTTCATTTATATAGTGTCTAAAGTTTGTGTTTTATAACCAACTTTTGTATTTCCCTTTCAAATTCATTCCCTCCATTTCTTTCAACCAAAACCATCCAAACCTTACATACAATCTCAGTTTCAAACATTGCTAATATGAAGTTTTGTTTGGCATATAGATCTCTTGTCAGCCGCCCTTGACGATTTGTCCCTCGCGAGACTCTTCCAGCATTGGCAAAATATGAATTTGTTATTCTGTCTTTGAGAAATCTTATTGGTAGTTTTCCAACACTTACTCGTCTGTTGCATAAACAAGTAAAATCTTAGTAGAAATGGCAAAAGAATGTACCATGTTTAGCATGTAACATCTATATATGCTAAGTAGAACCTTCTAAACAATGTTTTGGGAACTATCCTTAAAGACCTTAACAACAAATCAACAGGATGGCCTTATGTATACAACCTGTGGATGTTTCAGTTGTGGACATAAATGTTAGGCGTGAAAGAAGGCTACCTATGAACAAATTAAAGCTGCAATCAAGTAAGTACCGGAAGGAATACACTTGAACTAATAATATTAACACATGTAATCAAGTCTTACATAATTTCAGGGTGGAATCACAGCGGTAGCTTAAGGGGATTTGAGGAGTTAAAAAAAGATGATCTCGTATCCACATACTTCGTTAGTGACAACAGGTAGGTCCGCGAGCAGATTAATCTCTAAAAAACCGTATAAATTTAGATTCAAACATGCGTCGTGGTATGACAACGAATGGGGATACAAGCACTTGTATGATTGTATAAGATACTGCTCCTTTTATATGTTTTCAAATCTTTAAAATTCATGCTCTCACGAATAGTAATTATTTTCTCTGCAGTTATCATGTTAATAATATGATTTGTCACATTGCATCGGTTCGAGTTTATATATATCTTATGTGAGTGTTAATAATATGATTTGTCACATTGCATCGGTTCGAGTTTATATATATCTTATGTGGTTGGTTTCATTTGCTTCTGTTTTTTATTTGCATAAATTTTTAAGAACTCCATTGCTAAGCTGATTATGGGATTCAATGGCCAAGAGTAGTTGGTTAAGGGTATGTGATGTAATAAATATGTTAAACTAAGTAAACAATGGTGGTAAAACATAAATTCATACTTGGTATATAGTACTAGATACAATTATTGAAAAAGCATCAAGAAAAGTAATCATAATTTTTTTTTTTTTTTTGCCAATTTATGATACCATGTTGACAATTAATGTTAAATAAAATTTACTAAAAGACTTATAAAAAAATATATATGTGTGACCACATCGCTTTATTGCGATTTGTGGTTAAATGTACTTTTAATATGTGTAGTGATTTGTACAACGTATTGCTTTGTTTAGTTCCATGCTAATAAAAAAATGTACACATAGTATGATTGGTGTGTATAGGCTAAAAAAAATTTTGTTTACAATGTGTTTAACGAAAATATATAATAACCTTTGACCGTTGTATATAAAGTTTCATTAAAAAAAATCGTTTTATATGTAAATGTAATGTGACTAAATGAAAGAATTTTAATGTCTATATGGATTTGTATAATTTTAGTGCACTTAGTGAAACGAGTATAAAACTAGTTGCATTGGGGGACCAACAATCCCTATTTGAACACATTGGTCCGAATGAGGCTAGATCATGTGACATTGAGGTTACTTACTTACTTCCTACCGATTGAGACATATGGAATGCATCCAAGGTTTCCACCGCCCGAAGCCACTTTTTTCAGCGGCTCACAATGGCCAAAGTTTCCATTACATCATGACATGTCTCTATTTAGTGAAGTACTTGTCTTTTTTAATATTATTATTACTAGCTATATACCCCGGGAACGTCCCGGGATTGAAAAAATTAATATGAACTTTCTAAATAATCAACTTAATGATGTGTTAAAAAAACTTCTTATCTTATCAAAAGTATGTAATCAAACAAACTCAAAATAACAAAAAGTAACCCATGTCTGTTGTTGCCTAATCTGAAATAAAACGTTAACTAAACTAACTTCACAGAATATTGTGGAATTCATCATAGTTGCCATCATAGGCTCAGCCAAACATGCTTGACTGCATCAAGGCACACTGAATCGGACATAAAATCTCCTTGCGCATAGGCTTCACACCTTGAGTGCACCTTTAACTACCTAAAACAATCCTAGTAACTACAAAAGGCTTCAAACTGAAGATCAATTATATGAAAGCATACATTGCCTGAGTATTATTTTTGACACTTATTATCAAGACAGAGAGAGGAGAAGTGTTGAACTCCTCATTCTTAGTCTGCATCAGTTATTACCATACAATTAAACCATTTAAAATCAGATATGTATAGTTTAATGAAAAAATGGATTTTTAGCTAAAATCAATCAAGCTATGAATTAAAACTAAAAGCACTTACATGTGCATCTTCCTCCGTTGGCCGACTACAAAAACAAAAACAAAGTAAATCAAAATATGACTTAATAAAAATTGATAAACAAAGAAAACATACCAATCATAAACTCAATCATGCGGATCAGCATTGAACAAACTAAAATCATTACCAGTGTGTACACTAAATCTTTGTCTTCTTTCTATCTTTCTCCCTCCTCTCGTTATTTATTCATTATATCAGATATCAGACTAAGGCTTGTAATCCTCCTCGTACAGCTCAAGTGCCATGTATTCAGGTGTTCCTATCAATGAATGAGCCATGTGGCTCTTTCCTATAATCAATTGAAACAAAAAGGGATATTATTTAGTTAGCGGTACCCGGATGCTTCACGGATGGTGCCACCAGTGAGAGGGCTTCATGGGTAGTGGTGTGCGGGTAGTCCAGGTGGCGAGCTGCGATTCGTGCGGTGGAGGGGTACCCAGATGCTCCACGGGTGGCGTCCCTCCTTCCCTAGCTGAACAAAGAAAACTTGGTTCAATGTCATTTATTTTTGGTTTGACCCTGAAACGTGACTCTGGAATGAAAAAAATAAAGCATATGATGTAAGAAAGTGAACAACAAACCTATCAACAATTTCTAGAATTGAAAATATCATACCGCTTTAGTCCATTTATAGCCATGTTTAGCGAAAAGTGCACCAGTGATTTAAGCTTTGACCGCCACCTGTTAATAGCAACACAAATGGAGAAAAAAAAACTTATAAGCATAGTGATTAGTAGATGAAAACTTATTAAAACTTATTAATCATACATATGCAGTTTCAATTATTTTGAGCATGAGTAATATACTAACATGAAAATAGTTATGATAAAAAAAAAATACATAGGATCAATGCCTTATGAACATGAATAGCAAACATTTAATTCACACTCATTCAATTGTAAATGAACTAAATGAAGAAAGTGAATCTTTAGGAAATCAATTTGTGCATATACCAAAGCCAATGCATAAACAGACCACGGAATACAAATATGTACAGAAAGAGATATATGCAAAAACCATGAAATTTTTTGATAAATTAAGTAGAAACCAAAACAAAAAAAACCTGCATTCCAGCCTACAGAGCATAGTTTTTTTGCATCCAAAAGAAATATTCTCATCACCAATACATACTGTCTAACCCTATACATAACCATCTTAAATATATTCTTCAAACAAAACAAACGCTATACATCATTGAAATTCTTGAACATCATCAAACACCTGAACCTTCTTGTCCATATATATTAGAAATCTATATATGTCTATTTTTTTTGGATCGGCTAAGGACATCACCTCGGTACCCCGTTTCGAATCCCCTTTCCGCATCGTCCCTGAGGGCATAAGCCCTTTCAACGTCGAGGGGTGTATTTTTGCTAGCCGTAGGATTCGAACCGTGTACCTCTCCCGGACGGGAACCTCCCTAAGGAGTAAACCCTTCCACCTCTCCCCAACCGAGCTGGGGTCATTGGCACTATATCTGTCTATTTAATAATCATCATATACCTAAACTTAAAACATCTAACTTAAAATTGGTTCTTAAAAAAACATGGAGATGTATTAAAACAGTGTTCATATTTTTCATCATGTACCATTAATGAAAGGTGGAAATTGGGCAGGTGGGGTCCATCTTTTCTTCATGGACTTCAGTCTCACAAACATCGTGGGTCAACTTTTCTATTGTAGAGGATGAATGATTTTAATCCAAAATCTTCACCCTCACATTCCATTTAATATATACCAATCAACCAAACCCTCAAAATTCATCAACAAACTATCTTCCAATCAAAATCCCTATCAATTCAATAATATCACATTATGTAAACAACATATAACCTATGCATACAGATAAAAACCCACAAAATGCAAATGAAGATTCGAACAAAAAGGATATAAATTACCTTGTGGAAAAAGATCCATAGTTTGAATGCTCTGTTTAGAATTGATGGCAATAACCCAATTGAACCATAAGTTCCCTCTGTTTCTCTTGAATGGAAAAGAAAAAGATACAGAGGAAGCTTGGAACTCCAAACGATTGGCCGTCAGGGGTTTTTACACGCTAACAAAAACCTTTTTTCTGTGATGATTGGATTATACGTGCAGGGATAAAACAGAAAAACGAAAAAAAAAAAAATTATTAGGGTTTAGGTGAGAAGATGAGGATTATATTATATGTGATGATAGATAGGTTTGATTAATGTGATCTAATAAAAAAACGAAAATTTTAAAAAAATTAAAAAAATGCACCATATGATGCCACATGACATATTCAAAGGGTGAAAGGTTGATCCATTGAATGCCATGTCATCATAGTGCAATTCTTTTATATATAGTTATAGATTATTATATTTATTTTATAACTTCTCATCATTATATTTTAAAGTGTGTTGAGTTCAAAAATAAATGAGAAATGTAGAAGCCATCATAAAGTGACATGAGTTTAAAGAATGAGCAAGTGAGAATGGTAGCTTTATCCAAGTAGAAAAGAAAAGGAATATGGATATGCTTTTCACATGCCAAAAAACATGCACATCCAAGTTACACACCCACTCCTTTTGTAAACATATGTAACTTTTTTACATGTCACCTTTAAAAGAAATTATACAATATATTCAAGCTATTTTTTATCTTTAATATGACTACCCTATTGTTATACTTTTGAAAAAAATAATCGAAACACAATGGACAAGAAACAAAAACACAATAAAAATCATACTAAAAACACAATAGACAAACTCAAATTATGTGTAGACTATAAAACACAATAAATGTATTTATAACACACATTTGCATACTAATAACACAATGGATAGGTTCCAAGGTGTTCCGGGGGGTAGTGCCCCTAGTAAGTTCCAAGGGGTTTAGTCCCTGGTGGGGGTCCTAGTAAATGATACGCGCCCACAACGTGCGGAAATTTGACCTCATACTTGAAAGCCTACGAAATTTGCTTCTGATTGAGCTAATTGATTGATCATTAGGAAGAGTTGGTCATTAATAGGAATTGAACATCAGTAGAAATTGATTTATTGGTAGGAACTGATTCATGAGCATAGCTAAGTGATTAGTAGTAACTGAACAATCAACAATCGTGCAATCAATAGTAACCAAGTTACTTTTGATATAAGGCTATCATCAACAATTGTTAATTACTATTGGCATATTTTTTGTTTTTTGTTTTTTTTTATTAAATATATAATTATTATTATTAAAACAAAATACGAAAGTTACATTACAATAGAAGGTAGACGGGCAACAAGCTACGCCGCCACCCCTTTTTGGATAGCGAAACCTAGTCTACCAAAGACAAACTGTTTTAACCATCAACTGTTACACGTTTTCACAAAGCATTGCGTCGTTTCAACTAAATGTTGAGATAGTTCGCAAACTATAAACATAAGTATTTGGTCTATTTTGGTTACAAGTTTCGCAACAGAAATATGTTTTCTTGCTTTTTTGTTTTTGTTTTTGAATCATCTGATTGAGTTGGAGAGTACCATCAAAATACCTTAATCTGATGATGACTTAACACGGCGACTAAGAAAGATTATTGAGGCAATAAACCTACAATTTACTCGTTATGATTCTCATCGGTTGCAATCCAATCATAGAAGGTGAATTAAGAGATCGCATTTTTATTTATTCCACAAATTTAAAATTTTAATTGGTTTCGATACAAAGTATAATAGGGGGTCATGTTTGAGTAATTCTGTTACCATTCTGAATAGCTTCTAGGCAAATTAATTTTTTTTTACAAAAGATTATTTCTTATTAATATTATTTGTTATTCAAATTATTGCTTCACTAAAAAGAATTGATATACTTAAAAGAATTGATATAGTTGCATCTCACTTAAGCTAAGAGCATGTTTTGCCCTCCATTTTTTCACCTCTTTATGACTTATAACTTCTTAAAAAAGGAGTTTTTAGGAGTTTTTGTGCGTTGAAAAGGAGATAAGTCATAAGTTAGAAATTGTGACTTTTGGATTAAGGAGAAAAGAGGTAGAAGATGGAGATAAGGAAATGGACACCCAAACATGCCCTAAATGTAGCTCATAAAATACCCGTCTTATAGCCAAAAGTAGATATTAGTAACACAAATTGACATTTAAATGAAATAGAATAAGACTAAAATTAGTATCAAGTGTTTATGTAGGTTATATCACATCAATAGTATGTTGTCCGACAGTGATGTAATACATAATACATAATAAATAATGTAGCACGAGCTTCTAAAATTATTTACGAGTTAATCTCGAGCTTAAGACACATACATACAATGCTTGACTCGAGCTTTCTTACCTAAAAGAAGTCGGGCTTAAGTTTGGACGACTGAGGCTAGACTCAGCTTGTTTGAACCTCTGTTCTCTGGACATGTTTCAATAATGGAAAGTGGTGGATCTGAAAACAACCCATAAGTTATCTGGTTCGCAATCCATTTATTTGCGGCATCAGAGTAGTGTACACCATCCCAACTTATGACCTTTGTCGGGTCGTTACATGAACCCGCAAATACTTCACTACCATTGATCTTTCCTTTGTTTCCACAATATACGTCATCGTCTTGATCATGATACCCACAACATATCGTGAACCGTTCCTTAAATCCTATTACAAATTTAAATATAATAAAATAATAATATTGTCACAAAACTGATGTATACGTAATAAAAACATGTTAACCATGGATAAAAAGTAACTTTGTGGTTATTAAGCAGTTATTTGTTTTTGAGTTAATGACTAAAATCGTCCTTGAGGTATGGTCAGTTTTGCTACATCAGTCTAAAATCAAAACTTTTTACATCTTGGTCCTTCTGTTTTACATTTTGTTGCCAAATTCATCACTGACACTAAACCCAGTTAACTATTGTCGTTAACTCTGAGGGTATTTTTGTCTTTTTAGCTTCCCCCTTTTTACATCTGGTTATTTTTGTCTTCTGGTGGTATGAATAACTCTGTTTAAATTGGGTTTTAAAATGGGGGCAGCCAAAAATACAAAAATACCCCCATAGTTAACGACCAAGGACGGATCTTAGTGAAGGGTAGACCGGGCCTCGGCCCGGTCTGTTTTTTCGTTTCGTAGTGTAAATTTTACCAAAAATTTCCGAAAATTTGTATACGTTTTAAGCCCGGCCCGCCCAGATTGAGCCTGGCCCTACCAGGTGTTTGGTCCAAGATCCGCCATTGTTAACGACAATAGTTAACTGGGTTTAGTGACAGGGACGAATTTGACAACAAAATGTAAAACAGAAGGACACAGATGTAAAAAGTTCCAATTTTGGATTGATGTAGCAAAACTGGCAAACCTGAAGGACGATTTTGGCCATTAACTCTTTATTTTTCTTAAAATAACAAGTTGATTTATAACAGTATAACACTTGGCTATGGTTAAGATTTATCCTAAATAATAAACAAAATACTATAACGTTGAAATAAAACGTTAACACACTCAAAAAACTATGAGACTGATTGACATACCTAGGTCCTTTGCATTGCTAATTAGTTTATACTTTGCCGAGTACATGTCGACATACGCCAATATAGCTTTGGGGAGCTCAGATCTCAGTTGAACGACTTTGGCTCTAAGCTTCTCATTGAATTCATTCGCTATTCGGTTTTGGCCATCAACACACCCGATCTCATCAAGATAACGCGGGGGTGGGTTAACAACTTTCGTATGTGTTACGGGCAAGCAGCCTATCGGGCCGGTGTTGTGTATCCAAAATGCTCGTGCCCCTTTTCCATACAATTGCTATATATTCATAAACAAGTAAAATACATGTTTTTAATTAATCTTTTTTTTAATAGCCGAACGGTGCAACACCCTTAAAAACAACACCCCCACACAGGATCGATCCATGGGCTACCCGAATGTGCCTTTAGCCCCCCTAATAAGGAGTGAGATTCGAACATGTGACCACCCGGGCAGGAAACCCAAAGGAAAACCTTCCCACCTCTCCACAGACCAACTGGTCTGTGAGTCATTGGCTTTTAATTAATCGATTTATCAAAATCATACACAATGTGTATGGAGAGCTATAAGTCAATGTGAAGCCATATTTTCCCATAAATAGGTTGATAACAACTTATTACCGTATTGCACAAACTAACTAGTCTCGACTTGATTTATATGGTTTATTCTTGGGCGATATTTTGTTTGAAATATTGGTAATAGTGGGTACCACTTTGACATGTTATTCTTGGGCGATATTTTGTTTGAAATATATGGTAGACCGCTTTGGCAGAGCTACATTGATGAATGGTGACACATGACATCAATGTATTTTGTTTATCATACAGAACGTCTAACAGGGAAATTCCAAACGATACCAATGCTTTATTTATTTATTTATTTTTTCTACGATTGACACCGTTGATTAAAAAAATGACATCACTGGCATGAAAAACTTCATATATTTTTTACATAATTAAAAAAGAAAATCATATGCCCTATACCTAATAAACTTTTTTTTATATAGTTTAGTAATTAAGCCATGTTTTATTCAAAAACCAACTAAAGGCCCATGGTTTATTTACCCTAACTCAATAAGATACAACCAATTACCTAATTATTTAACTTAAATAAATTTAAAAAACAAAACACTTTAAAATTGAAACTTAAGAGATGAAGAGTCGAGCCAGTTCTGTCATGACTCGTGAGGCCAATTGAGTGAAGCCGTTACGAAAAAGACCTGACCCGACCCAACCCAATATCTTGACATCAAGTTGTTACAAATCGAACTGCCAAAAAAATTTACAGCAAAGGAAAAATTCCTGGTTCACCGCTAGTAGAACCACGATTCTTTTACTAGTGTTACTATTCCAAAATATGCAGTTAATCGATCACTTGATGGTTGAATACATATATTACATATAAAGACAAGTATGCCTGTAAATGAATCGAACGAACATGAACAGAGGCATGTTCGTGTTTGTCCATTTAACCTTAACCGCACACGAATATATAATCGAACACATTATTGTGTTCGTGTTTGTTCATTTAGAAAATGGTCATGTTCGTGTTCGTTCATTTAAACTTAAACGAACAATTCACGAACGTAAACGAACATAAACAAACAAACAAACTTACACGAACATAATCTAATAAACATAACACAACACAAATAATCATTATTAAACAAACATAAAATAAACACGAATGAAGATAATTGAACAGACAAACAAATCTAGAGTAGTTTTTTTTTTGTATAAACTAGTTACTAATTATGATTAGTTTCATTAAAAAAAAAACTTATTTTTATTACTAGAAAGCTCATTTACTAATTAGTTATATTTGTATAAGTAGTTAAAAACTTATTTTATGTATATGTTAATGTAAATATAACTACTTACGTATCTATTGAAATTTAAACGGACATATACGAACAAACATAAAGTAAAGTAAATAAACGAACGTTTATGAACATGAAAAACGAATAAAAAAATTGTTCGTGTTCGTTTGTTTTTTAAATAAACGAACATAATGGAACTACCTGCCGAACAAGTTCACGAACAGCTCATGAAGTGCAAACCTTATGATCTTTATTTTTAAAATTTTAAATTTAGTCGGTAGATTTATGTTATTACGTTATAATTTCTTTTTTCTAACATCTAGAACTATAAAAGGGATAAATTAGTAAATCCGCAAAGCCTCAACCTCAACCCGAATACGACCCGTTTAGTTAAGCGTGTTTACGGATTCGTATTGAAATTGTTCCGAACCCGTTTAGGCTAAACACAAATCTATAAATTTCGCGGTAGGTTTGTGTCCTTTTCTTGTCATGTCATAAATCACACACATACTTGGATATACCCACTTTTAGTCATGGATTTATTTCTAACATAAAAAGATCGTAAAACGTACTTGAATAGAAGCAGTAAACTGATTGATGATGTCGGGGATTGCAGCTCGGCTCGCTTCAACGCCCATCGTTCTAAATACGTATGCGAGATCGTTTTGGCCTATATCGATTGTGTATATGGCTTTCTCAAAATCGTCAGGTCTAGGTAGATTATGTCTTTGAGATTCATCCTTGGCTATCAAAGACAAATTAAAATAAATTATAAAACTCGTACTAACCACACTTATTTTAACCCGTCACCCAAAGCCATCCGAGTTTACAGTTTGCAAGGCTTATTTAAATATCATTGGGTAATATCGAATATGAGTAACACCTTGTTTAATAGAGTTTACCTTGATTATAAAGATAAGTAGTTCTATCTTTGAATTGATTAAACTGTTCAACCTGAATGTCGAGCGAAAACGGGCTAACATCATGTTCGAACCATGACTCGTTGACGCGCCTAATGGTTGCACCACCGGTTGCAAAATTAGCACCATGTGTGTAGTTTGCTTTGATCGAATCCAAATAGGCACTCAAGTAGGGCAATCCAAGTTTCTCAGCTGATCATAAATGTTTGGATTTATTATATAACCTTTAATTATATTTACTATAACTAAGATATATGATTTATTATCTTTCTTTTACAAATATTGTTATTATTCTCTTATAAATAGTTGGTCAATAATACGAAATACCTTAAAGAGTTTAGGAAAATACAATATGTATAATTTTTTGTTTACCGATGAAATCGATGATCAAGCGGCCATCGCTGGCTCGTCCAACTGGTCTTTTGAAGAAGGTTTCGCCCGAGGGTGGCCCCGGAGGATAAAATGCTGCGGCTATGCCTCCAGTGTCCGAGTTTGAATCACCGAAATTGTATATTACGGGTATGTTACATTCGGGAGAAGGGGGCGGAAACGGCTGAGCCTTGGCTACTCCCGCAACTAGCAAGAGAAGTATAATAGGTTCCATGATGAATACAAGAACTCAAAGCAACTCAAATGGTTCCTTTTTATGTATGTACACGAGCACCATTTTGGTCAATCGGTCACTTTGCTTAAATGTTACCTTAACCATTGTAGTCTCACCAACCGTTTTTAATTTTGTTTGTTAAAGAATTCAAGCATAAAGAGTAGATACAAATGTGAAAGTATTTTCAAAGTTTTTTTATTCTTTTTATTTTGATGTTTTAGAGTCCGCTAAACTTGTATAAAAGGGCAATACTTTTGAAATTGTTATTTTTTAAACGGGTCAAAAATTGATGAAGTAAAATTTTGACGTGTAAAAATATAGATATGGGCAATTTCATATATCATATTAAACGTTATAAATTTTGATATATATATATATATTGAAAGAGGAAAATTATTAAATTAGACGGTTTACCAAACAAAGTTTCTAAGACTGTCCGGAGTGGGGGCGGGGGGGGAGGGGGGGGGGGGGGGGGGGGGGGGGGGGGGGGGGGGGGGGGGGGAACACCGCCGCCGGTAGGGCGTGAGGGGGGGGGGGGGGGGGGTGGGGGGCAACTCACCGGCGTGGGGCAAATGCTTGGGACACGTGGCACTTCATGATTGGTCAGTTTTTTTTTTTAACACAATATAATATTATTTCCTTCCCCCACTCTTCCCCCCTTACACATGTGCTAATTTGTTTAGCTATTGACCCATTGCACTTTTTAAAGTTTTTTTGCCAACTAAATTTAGGCGTCTTTGCTGACAGATACTATGTGCCTTCTCCTGTTTGGTAGGTTTGGATATGTCTATTTTCGCATTGGCTGAAAGTTAATGACTAGTTTGTTAACTTTGTCTAATAACTTTTCTAGTTTGAAAACAACTGATGAGATAACACCTCCACATATTTAACGAGTGTGCCATTAGTTTATGTTTATTGTTTATTTCATGAATACAATGTATTTTAATCGAGATTAGTAACTTTAATATATCCAAATTTGATTTAGTGACTTTTAGCAGGAAAAGTATGTTAGTTTTATTTGTACTTTGTTATCTAGGGTATGTTTGTCAAAACTAGCTGGAGGCTGGTAGCTGGAAGCTGCAAGCTGGTAGCTGCAAGCTGGTAGCTGGAAGCTGTTAGCTGAAAGCTTTTTAAATATATTTTGGTGTTTGGCAGAGTAGCTGGAGCTTTTAATAAAATGTATAAAATGACCAAAATGGTCATAATTAAAAGATTGTAAAGAAGGTTTTTATTTTAATTTTAAAATAGAATGGGTATTTGTGTCATTTACTAACTAAAAGCTTGTAGCTAGTAGAGTTTTTTCTTAAAAGCTACTACTAGTAGCTTTTCACTGTAGAGCTTTTTCTCTAACCTAAAAGCTTCCAGCCCCTTCAACCAAACAAGACTTTTTATTAAGTAGGAGTTTTTTCTTAAAAGCTTGAAGCTTGAAGCTCCTAAAAGCTCTTAAAAGCTCCTTGCCAAACATACCCCTAGACGAACAAAAAATGTTTTAGTTAAATTACTTGAATATATTTATATCCTTAAAACCATATCATGCCGTTTATACGTGTAGAAAGTAGAATGTCTTATTGTCTTTTCTTTACGTCTACAAAACACAAACGTTAACAGAGGACATCATGCTGACGTATACTGGGTCATATATTTACATCAACCCACTATTATTCGCCCAGTAAAATTGGGTTAGTGTTCCTGTGGCCCATCAGACTAATAGGATCCAACTTAAGTTGCACATACGTACAAGCTATTTTTCTCCAATCGGTTTGTGTCAGCAAAGTCAAAACCTGTTTTTGCTGGATCTGGTTCGGGTTGGAACCAGTTTGGAACCGGGTTTTGACTGGGGTCAAACCGGTACAAAGTATAGTGTTATAACCCGATTACAACCCTACGGTTTGGTGCGATTCCTAACTGGTTCTTACCAAACCGGTTCCAGATCCAGAACTTATTTCTTTTTTGCACCTCTAGAACCATTTACAAACAGTGACAAAAGTAATGATCAAAGTATCAATCTCTAAACACACCCACCACGTCTAGAACGACCTTGAACACACCCATGTCATGAATGACTTTAAATCGTTGAATGATAATGTTTTTTTTTTTCTTTTTAAACGATCACACCTATAAATTTTCATTGTGGTACCCAAGTCTAAGATAACTTTTTAAATTTTTATCCTTAGATTGTTTTATTAGATATTTGGATGTTTTTGCAATAATGTAAAACGTTATTTATTTTTATTGTGATTCTTTACATATGGATTGTTAGTTGTTAGTATCTTGTTAAAATGTTATTGATTCAACATTAGTTTAAAGAGATAATGAAAAGGTTTTTAAAACGAAGCTGTGAACATTGGTGAATAAGAAAATCTATACCTTTTATATAATCTGGAAATAAATCTAAAACGCAGAGAATAATTCAAGATACAAACTGATGGCCACCACAATGTATGAGCTTAACGTAATTGTAAATAAGCTATTACAAATATGTTATAAAACTATACGGTATTTATCAACGAAGCCCCTATAGCTCAGTGGTAGAGCGCCAGTCTTGTAAACTGGAGGTCTGTAGTTCGATCCTGCATGGGGGCATGTCAAGTTGATGCTTATTTTTTTTTCGACATTTATATAATATTTTGACATCTTTTATTTATTTATTTATTTATTTTTATCTGAATTGAAATATTTTGGCTTTTATTCTTTTGGCATATTTTGTTTACTTTTTTTACTGAATTTAAATTCTTTTGGCACTTTTTGTTTATTGTTTCTGAATATATTTGCACGTTTTGTTTATTTTTTTCTGATTTTATCCAAAAACCAATTTTTTTTTTTTTCTTAAGAGTTCATTTTCTTTCTTCAAAATAGAATTATTGATTTGTAACCAAGGTTTTTATAACCGGGCCGATAAGCGAACCGATCACTCTACTGGTTCACTGGTCGGACCGGTCTAACCGGTTATAAGAACCGGAATATATAATAGTTATTTTATAAATATATAGAATATAAATTATGTTTTTATAATAAAAATATATGTTCAATATCAACTTTAAAAAAAATGTAATCCCTACCTACTACCTAACACATAAGCCCACAACCCCAATCTGATTTGTCTCCTCAAAATTTAAAACCCTAGCCTGCCTCACTAGTGGTTACCAGTTGAAAAGCCATCGTCTTTCTACGTCTACTTTGTGATTTTTGCAGGATTCCATACGATCATCATCCATAGCCATCGTGAGCGTCTTTACAGTAACAAATTGTTGTTGTTGCTCGTCTTTAGATCTCTCTACTGTTCATATTCAAACCAATGTCGGAAAGAAACAACTACAGTTACGAATCGTTGCTCTGTTGCAGATCTTTGTCGATGCTTATTCTTCTTCCTTTCTTCATTTCATTTGTGTTTCAGTCTTTTAGATCTAGCTGTTTTCATTCCCGGCCGGCCCTTATTACGCCGGTTTACCGGTTCAACCACCGGTCTCCTGTTTGACCGGGCCGGTTGCTTCACAAGCGATCCAAATGGGGTGACCGGACCGGCGGTACCGCCGTCTCCGGTTAAACCGGTCGGACCGGCCGGTCCGGTTTTTAAAACCTTGTTTGTAACTAGCAATCACCTGATATCTAAGGCTGAAAATGAATGTTATTGCTATGGTAACCTTTTGATATAAATTATTGATCTCATCTAAAATCTATAATCTATAACTTATAATAAAAGAATTGAAAATTGATGAGTTGTCATTCAATGAAAGCCTAAGAAAGTCATTTTAATGACATAACATTCAAGGAGGCATTCTCCTCCTTGAGTGTGTCATGTGTCATGCCATGTGGCAAATAAAAATAAATAAATAATAATATAAAACCTAATCTACTAAATTTAAATTGAGTTATTTTAGGAAAAAAAGTATTTAAAAACAAATTTAATTTTTTCTCTCTTATGTTTCTTTCCATAATTTTTAAACGTTAATATCTTTTATATACGAGATTTTTTAAAGAAAAAAATTACACCAAATTAACGAGCGTTTTATTATCTTTCCAACGAGTACCACAGTGCTATACAAAAAACGGAGAAAAAAACGACTATTTTTTGTGGGGTTTCGTTCATACAGGAAAAAAACACAAAGTGTTCATGTTATTCATTAATAATGTTTTTTCTTTTAAATCATGTTCTTATCTACGATGTTGAAATTCAGCCCAATCGCCATGCTTTCTTTGGAATTTTACTCTTTTAAAGATGCATTGGTATACTTCATCAAGAGAAGCTAGGAGAAAAGAATCGCGCAACACTGCAACACATGGTGTCACCTTATAGCAAGGTTATTTGTTTATTTATTTAATTACAAGAGTAATAATTATTACTATTAGTATTAGTATTATTAGAATTGCTATATTTTTCAACCTCGGGACGCTCCCGAGATAAAAGCTAGTTAGATATAAATTTAAATAGATCATATATATTCACATATATGTTCAACTATTATATTTATCGATCAATTTTTTTTAAACTTAACTTTCATTAAACAAACGCCAAAATCACAAACCACCTATTTCCAAGACGTGAATAGGAAGCCGAAATCCACAAAATTACATCAAATGAAATGAACACCACCTATCCCAATCGACTACATCACCTTTAAACCTATGTGTAACATTTCGCAATTATACTTGTACGTTACACATCGTTATTAATTAAAACGTCAAGTTCCGGTATTAATGTGTGCATTTAATTATTTTTGTAGCATTTTGGAAACCCTAATACCATATTAATTATTTATATATATGATTATATCATGGAAAACGTTTTAAAAAAAAGTGCTTGGGCCGGGACTCGAACCCGCGCCCAAGCCGGTTCAAACATTCAACACACACAAACCAACTGGTCTAGCTATCATATCTGTTTCTAACCCGGCTTATTATTATATCAATAGCCTAAAAACTCCACAGTTGACTTAGAAAGTCAACTGTGAGGACGCGACATACCAAAATTATCACCAAAGCTCGTAATTGATCTGTGTTTGGTATAATAACGTGATTACCGGCCTGTTATGACTCATATACACGGCAATTAGCATTCAATTGTTACCAAGATTAATCCAAGACGCGTCCCACATTCAATACGAGTCAACGATTGCCAAATTCGTATACCTAAGCCATTATACTATAAATTGAACCTCTCTGGATGATCACAACTCGCCAATACATCTTTCTCAACCTCCAATTCTTCATAATAATACTCTGTTCTAGTTATACGATCGCGTTTTTGACTTATAGAGTTGACTGAGCAATCGTGCACGATACGTGATTGTAAGTAACACTTTTTCTGTGGGTTTTAATCTTCGACATCCACACATCAATAGCCCTAAGGTTAATTGGGTTATTGATGTGTGAATTGACCAATTGCAAAATCTAGGGTTCGTGGGTTTATTTGGGGAAGAAAACTGTTTCGCGAATGATTATAAAGTTTTAACAAACTGAATCCAAACACAACCACAGGTCTAGACCAAGTGGTTGTGCTTGGTGCTTGTGCAGCCGGCCACGCGGGTTCGAAACCCGGCAGCCACATATATTCTTTTCTTTTTCTTTGTTTTACTCAAAAACAATCAACCTTATATATATATTAATTATATCTTATAAATTCATTTTAAAATACTAAAACATTTTTAAAAATTCTACAAAAATTATCTTGTATTAATCTAATGGAAAAGTTTAACTCAAAATTTTTAGTTTTCAAAAATTTATTTATTTAATATATATAATAATTAAATCAATTTTATTCTATTATATTTATAAAATTCCATTAAAATATCAAAACAATTTTATAAATTTCCACAAAAATTATTCTGAGTTTATATAATGATAAACTTTTCTGAAATGATTTTTAATCCTAAAAAATCATTTATTTAATATTTTTAATCAATTTTTGTTACTTTTAATCATAATTAAATCATAATAAATTCAATTTCTAATATTTTTGCACCAAAATTTTATACAAATTGTTTCTGAATATTTAGAACAGAAATATAAATTTTAAACTAATAATTCTTTAATTTTAGTATTTTTAAATATTAAAATTAAATCTTGATAATTTGTTATAAATAGAATTAATATTCTATTTTAAAGAAAATAATTTAGTAAAAATTATTTTTATACTTTAAACACATTATTGTGACCATCCTAAATCCAAACTTTATAAAAAGACTTTTCATTTATTTAATTATCAAATTTCCCTTTATTTATTAAAACATTTTATTATAAATTCAACAAATGGTTATTCCCAAATCGAAACCCTAGATTATACTCGTAGACTAGATAGACTTAGACTTATTTGTTACCTTATACATAGGGTAATACTTGGCAATCTATTGGGCTACACTCATACTATTCCTCAAGACCTAATACTATACTAAGGTGAGTTTACGTAACCATGTTTATGCGATTCTTTATACTTGCAACATTTTACTTAAGCAATTCAACATGCATGTCTAGTTGTAAACTTTATTGCCTCATGAATTAGACAACAACAGTTTCAACGAGTTTCAACATTACATAATCATTAGCTATGGCCAAGCCGGCGATACTCAATAATAGATCTATTGGATTGACAATCCCACCCGGATACGTGTACCTCCTACATAGGTAGCGTGGGTGATTGTTATCGTTCCAACATATTACTAAGGTGAACCGTGGATGACGGGATGGACCTAAACTAGTCGGAGGTTTGATTATGTCGATTCAACATATTATGCTTATTCATGTAGACTTAAACTTACGATAGACATATGAATTGCTAAACTTTTATACTTAAACTATTTGCTTAACATGAATTATGTATTCTCACCAACTTCTAGTTGACCCCCCCCCCCCATTTTTACAACTCAACAGGAAATAATGATGCATGAAGACTAGAGTATTTTCGTGAAGACAATATGAAGTCTATGCTTGTTTGATCTTTGTGATGTATTAGATTTCCACATTGAAACTCATTATGTATTTCTATTTTTGGATATTTGCACTTTAAATTTATTTCAATTAAAATTTGGTTACCATGTGCTACTGTATACTCATTCTTACGTGACACCTCGATGTTTCCGCCATCGGTTGGGGTGTTACAAATTGGTATCAGAGCCTTGGTTATAGGGAATTAGGTTATTAGAAAATAATCTAGACTATAACCTTAGGGACTTAAACAGTACTTGCTCCTCTTACTTGTAACCCTAATTGCTTTCCTAATCTTATCCTTATCCTATGCCTTATATAACCCTAAGCCTACATGTGATTACTCTTATTCGTCTGCTGCAATCTTGATCCATCATTAGATTAATAGGACAAAATCCTCAGGTTTAACCTGAACCCCCTTGAGATCTCGTCGAAGTTCTAGATTTTAATAACGAACACGTGCAATCTGGAAGGGTGAACGCCTGTATTCTGAGTCTTCTGTCTAGGCTGGCATTGCGCATATATCCCAATCAGACGAGGGACCCGGATGCCTACCTGGGAATTCTCGGGATGAGTGTTCACTTATAGGCTAAAACATGTCTTCATATGTTATTAGAATTTAGAATCTTTGATAAGTCAACGTTTTCGTTTATTCGTTTTAATTAATGAATAAATGATTACATTCCTTATATAATCTCATTCATTTCATTGTGTCTATTACAGATCATGCCTCCACGTCGCAGCACTCGCAACAGCAATGGTGAGAACCACGATGAAGGTGGTGACAACCATAACCATAACCACGGTCCTAACCACAACAACAATGGTGTCGATGCCCAACTGGCTGCGATCATTTCTCAACAAATGGCGCAGCAAATCGCGACTCTGGTTCCCAATTTACTAGCTCAAGTCATCCAGATGAATGGCAATGGGAACGGTAACGGGAACGGGAACGGCAATGGTAATGGAAATGGAAACCACAACGGGAATGGAAATGGTCTCCCAGCCTGTACCCTTAAGCACTTCAATTCTTGTACCCCCCAAAGTTTAGTGGAGAAGAAGGAGCTACAGGACTTCTCCAATGGTTTGAGGGTATTGAGAATACCTTCATCAACAGTGAATGCCCCGACAACTTCAAGGTTCGTTACGCCATGAGTGTTCTTCACAAACGAGCACTCACTTGGTGGAATGAAGAAAAGCGCACTCGTGGGGCTGAAGTTGCTCTTGCTATGACATGGGAACAAGTCAAGGAGGTTATGAAGGAAGAGTTTTGTCCTCGCAACGAGGTTAAGAAGCTTGAAGATGAGTTCCACACCCTAGCTCAAGATAGTGGGGAAAACCTTGCCTACAACACCCGCTTTCACGAGCTTAGCTTATTGTTGCCTCACAAAGTCACTCCCCTGCCGGTAGCCATCGAGAAGTACATCGGTGGTCTGCCCATGCAAATCCAGGACACCGTTTGGGGAAGAAATCCTGCCACTTTGGAAGAAGCCAAACGTCTAGCGGCTACTCTTACTGATAATCATGTGAAGAACGGTACTCTCTTTCGTAAGGGCACTAAGAAGACTGTTGCCAAAGATGCTCCTCAGCCCGCTATTGAAGTCAAGCCTGAGACCTCAAGCAATAAAAAGCGCAAGGCTAGGAACTACATGGTTGCTACCACTCCACCTGCTGCCCAAAACCCAGCCAAGAAGCCGTATGGCGGGAGTCACCCTCTCTGCAACACTTGTCAATACCATCATCTTCCTGGTAGACCGTGCCGCCAGTGTAATAGCTGTAAGCGGTATGGACACTACACCAACGCTTGTCAAGCCCCTGCTGCCCAAAACAACCAAAACAACCCAGCCAGAAATGCCGCAGCTCCCAACCAACAAAACAACAGGCCTGCTCGTGGTCAATGCTACGAGTGTGGCAGCCCTGATCACTATATCAACAATTGCCCCAATCGTAACCAAAACCAGAATCACAACCAGAACCAAGGTGCTCGAGGCCGCGCCTACAATCTCAATGCTAACCAGGCACGTGACAACAACGAAGTGGTGAATGGTACGTTTCTCATTAATAACCACTATGCATCCATATTATTTGATTCGGGAGCTGATAAGTCATTTGTATCACTAAAGTTTGAACCTTTACTTAACTTACCCCAAACTAATCTAGAGGAACCTTTAGTGGTAGAGGTAGCTAATGGGAAGTCTATCTCGATCGACTCTATTATTCGTAACTATGTGTTGAACCTCGACGATCATACTTTCTCTATCGATCTCATCCCTATGCATCTTTGAAGTTTTGATGTCATAGTAGGCATGGACTGGTTGTCAACTCATCGTGCCGAAATTCTGTGTTTTGAGAAAGTCATACGCATCCCTCTCGAATCTGGTGAGATTTTAAAGATCTATGGTGAAAAGCCTTGTGGCGAGCTTAAGCTCATGTCTTGTACTACTGCCCAAAAGTACTTACGAAAGGGGTATACAGCCTTCTTAGCTAACGTGATAGAGAAGAAGGACAAAGGCAAAAGTATCCAAGACATTCCAATTATTCGGGACTATCCTGAAGTCTTTCCAGAGGATTTACCTGGTTTGCCTCCTGCTCGACAAGTAGAATTTAGAATTGATCTTGTTCCTGGTGCTAATCCTGTCGCCAAAGCTCCTTATCGTCTTGCACCCTCTGAGATGCAAGAACTTGCTAGTCAACTACAAGAACTTTCTGATAAAGGGTTCATTCGCCCCAGTTCTTCTCCATGGGGAGCCCCTGTCTTGTTCGTTAAGAAGAAAGACAGATCTCTTAGAATGTGTATCGACTATCGTGAACTCAACAAACTCACTATCAAGAATCGTTATCCATTGCCTAGGATTGACGATATCTTCGATCAACTTCAAGGAGCAACACACTTCTCGAAGATTGATCTTCGTTCTGGTTATCATCAGCTTAGAGTCCACGATGAAGATATTCCCAAGACAGCTTTTCGTACACAATATGGTCACTATGAATTCATGGTCATGCCTTTTGGATTGACCAACGCTCCCGCAGTGTTTATGGATTTGATGAATCGGGTTTGTAGACCCTACCTCGACAAATTCGTGATCGTTTTCATCGATGATATTTTGATTTACTCTAAATCAAAATCCGATCACGAGCAACATCTTCACTCCATCTTGGGTCTCCTAAAGAAAGAACAACTGTATGCTAAGTTCTCGAAATGTGAATTTTGGCTTAAGGAAGTTCAATTTTGGGACATGTCATTGATATGAACGGAATTCATGTTGATCCTGCAAAGATCGAAGCTGTGAAGAACTGGAGTGTTCCTAAAACTCCAACTGAAGTTCGTTCTTTCCTTGGTTTGGCTGGTTATTATCGTCGATTCATCGCCAACTTCTCCAAGATCGCTGTTCCTCTCACTACCTTAACTCACAAGGGTAAACCCTATGAGTGGGGACCAAAGCAAGAGGAAGCATTTGAAACTCTTAAGCTGAAACTCTGTGAAGCTCCTATCTTGTCTCTACCTGATGGTAATGATGATTTCGTGGTCTATTGTGATGCATCAAACCAAGGTCTTGGTTGTGTTCTCATGCAACGAGGAAAGGTTATTGCTTATGCGTCTAGACAGCTCAAGACTCACGAAAAGAATTATACCACCCATGATCTTGAATTGGGCGCTGTTGTCTTTGCTCTCAAGATTTGGAGACATTATCTTTATGGGACCAAATGTGTGGTGTTCACAGACCACAAGAGTCTCTAACATGTCTTCGACCAGAAAAATCTTAACATGAGGCAACGACGTTGGGTTGAGTTACTTAACGACTATGATTGCGAAATTCGCTACCATCCTGGCAAGGCGAATGTTGTGGCTGACGCACTTAGTCGTAAAGAGTGTATCAAACTTCAATGTGCGAGAGTTCGTACTGATCTTCAGGATCACATTCTCTAGGCTCAACATACATCAGTCACCCAAGGTAACATGTACGATGAAATGTCTTGTGGTGCTGAAACTCAACTTGAAACCAAACCTGATGGTCTTCTCTATTTCCTTAACCGACTGTGGATTCCTGACCGTGATGATCTTCGTACCTTTCTCATGAACGAGGCTCATAAGTCTCGTTATTCTATTCATCCTGGAGCTGACAAGATGTACCAAAATCTCCGTTATTCATATTGGTGGCCTGGTATGAAGAAAGACATTGCTCTTTTCGTTGCAAAATGCCTCACTTGTTCAAAGGTCAAGGCTGAACACCAACGACCATCTGGTATGCTCGAACAACCAGAAATTCCTGTATGGAAATGGGAGAGCATAGCTATGGACTTCATCACCAAACTCCCTCGTACACCCAAAGGTTTTGACAGTATTTGGGTAATCGTCGATCGTTTGACCAAGTCAGCCCACTTCTTACCTATTCGTGAGAAGTATTCTGTGGAAAGGTTGGCAAGGATGTACGTAAGTGAAATCGTATGTCGTCATGGTATACCTTTGGACATTATCTCTGATCGTGATGGTCGTTTCACCTCTCACTTTTGGGATTCGTTACAAGATGCTTTGGGCACCAAGTTAAACCTGAGTACTGCTTATCACCCTCAAACAGATGGTCAGACTGAACGAACCATCCAGACACTTGAGGATATGCTCAGGGCATGTATCATCGATTTTGGTGGCGCATGGGATTCTCATCTTCCTTTGGTTGAGTTTTCATACAACAACAGTTATCACGCCAGCATTAACATGGCTCTATTCGAGGCACTCTATGGTCGTAAATGTCGTTCACCTGTCTGTTGGACCGAGGTTGGTGAAGCCCGTATCACTGGACCCGAACTAATCCAGGAAACCACAGACAAAATTCAACTTATTCAGGATAATCTTCTCAAGGCTAGAAGTCGTCAGAAGAGTTATGCTGATAAACGTCATAAACCCTTGGAATTTCAAGTTGGGGACCTTGTACTACTTAAGGTATCCCCTTGGAAAGGAGTAATTCGTTTCGGTAGAATGGGAAAACTAGCTCCTCGATACGTAGGCCCATTCAAAATTCTTGACAGAGTTGGAAAAGTGGCTTACAAACTTGACCTTCCACCTGAGCTAAGCAATGTTCACCCGACCTTCCATGTTTCGAACCTCAAGAAATGCTTAGCAGATGAGAACCTTCATGTTCCTCTTGAAGATGTGCAAATTGATGAAACTATGCATATTATCGAGAAACCCGTCGAGATTGTTGATACTGGAGTCAAGAAACTCAAGCGCAGTCGTATTCTGATTGTTAAGGTTCGCTGGGAATCTAAACGAGGTCCAGAGTTCACTTGGGAACGTAAAGACCAGATGAAGTCTAAGTACCCACATCTTTTTCCACCAGACTCTCCAACTCCAACTTCGGGACGAAGTTCCTAAAAGTAGGGGAGACTGTAACATTTCGCAATTATACTTGTACGTTACACATCGTTATTAATAAAAACGTCAAGTTCCGGTATTAATGTGTGCATTTAATTATTTTTGTAGCATTTTGGAAACTCTAATACCATATTAATTATTTATATATATGATTATATCATGGAAAACGTTTTAAAAAAAGTGCTTGGGCCGGGACTCGAACCCGCGCCCAAGCCGGTTCAAACATTCAACACACACAAACCATCTGGTCTAGCTATCATATCTGTTTCTAACCCGGCTTATTATTATTATATCAATAACCTAAAAACTCCACAGTTGACTTAGAAAGTCAACTGTGAGGACGCGACATACCAAAATTATCACCAAAGCTCGTAATTGATCTGTGTTTGGTATAATAACGTGATTACCGGCCTGTTATGACTCATATACACGGCAATTAGCATTCAATTGTTACCAAGATTAATCCAAGACGCGTCCCACATTCAATACGAGTCAACGATTGCCAAATTCGTATACCTAAGCCATTATACTATAAATTGAACCTCTCTGGATGATCACAACTCGCCAATACATCTTTCTCAACCTCCAATTCTTCATAATAATACTCTGTTCTAGTTATACGATCGCGTTTTTGACTTATAGAGTTGACTGAGCAATCGTGCACGATACGTGATTGTAAGTAACACTTTTTCTGTGGGTTTTAATCTTCGACATCCACACATCAATAGCCCTAAGGTTAATTGGGTTATTGATGTGTGAATTGACCAATTGCAAAATCTAGGGTTCGTGGGTTTATTTGGGGAAGAAAACTGTTTCGCGAATGATTATAAAGTTTTAACAAACTGAATCCAAACACAACCACAGGTCTAGACCAAGTGGTTGTGCTTGGTGCTTGTGCAGCCGGCCACGCGGGTTCGAAACCCGGCAGCCACATATATTCTTTTCTTTTTCTTTGTTTTACTAAAAAACAATCAACCTTATATATATATTAATTATATCTTATAAATTCATTTTAAAATACTAAAACATTTTTAAAAATTCTACAAAAATTATCTTGTATTAATCTAATGGAAAAGTTTAACTCAAAATTTTTAGTTTTCAAAAATTTATTTATTTAATATATATAATAATTAAATCAATTTTATTCTATTATATTTATAAAATTCCATTAAAATATCAAAACAATTTTATAAATTTCCACAAAAATTATTCCGAGTTTATATAATGATAAACTTTTCTGAAATGATTTTTAATCCTAAAAAATCATTTATTTAATATTTTTAATCAATTTTTGTTACTTTTAATCATAATTAAATCATAATAAATTCAATTTCTAATATTTTTGCACCAAAATTTTATACAAATTGTTTCTGAATATTTAGAACAGAAATATAAATTTTAAACTAATAATTCTTTAATTTTAGTATTTTTAAATATTAAAATTAAATCTTGATAATTTGTTATAAATAGAATTAATATTCTATTTTAAAGAAAATAATTTAGTAAAAATTATTTTTATACTTTAAACACATTATTGTGACCATCCTAAATCCAAACTTTATAAAAAGACTTTTCATTTATTTAATTATCAAATTTCCCTTTATTTATTAAAACATTTTATTATAAATTCAACAAATGGTTATTCCCAAATCGAAACCCTAGATTATACTCGTAGACTAGATAGACTTAGACTTATTTGTTACCTTATACATAGGGTAATACTTGGCAATCTATTGGGCTACACTCATACTATTCCTCAAGACGTAATACTATACTAAGGTGAGTTTACGTAACCATGTTTATGCGATTCTTTATACTTGCAACATTTTACTTAAGCAATTCAACATGCATGTCTAGTTGTAAACTTTATTGCCTCATGAATTAGACAACAACAGTTTCAACGAGTTTCAACATTACATAATCATTAGCTATGGCCAAGCCGGCGATACTCAATAATAGATCTATTGGATTGACAATCCCACCCGGATACGTGTACCTCCTACATAGGTAGCGTGGGTGATTGTTATCGTTCCAACATATTACTAAGGTGAACCGTGGATGACGGGATGGACCTAAACTAGTCGGAGGTTTGATTATGTCGATTCAACATATTATGCTTATTCATGTAGACTTAAACTTACGATAGACATATGAATTGCTAAACTTTTATACTTAAACTATTTGCTTAACATGAATTATGTATTCTCACCAACTTCTAGTTGACCCCCCCCCCCATTTTTACAACTCAACAGGAAATAATGATGCATGAAGACTAGAGTATTTTCGTGAAGACAATATGAAGTCTATGCTTGTTTGATCTTTGTGATGTATTAGATTTCCACATTGAAACTCATTATGTATTTCTATTTTTGGATATTTGCACTTTAAATTTATTTCAATTAAAATTTGGTTACCATGTGCTACTGTATACTCATTCTTACGTGACACCTCGATGTTTCCGCCATCGGTTGGGGTGTTACACTATGTTTATACCATAAAAAACCCAAAGCCTTAATATCCGCGATCATGTCCACAACCTTCGGTTCCTTACCCGAGAAAATAGTATCATTCCTCGCCTTCCATATCCACCAACAAGCAATTATAATTATCCCATGAAGCACCATCTTCTTATTTTGGGATGTGTCACAGTGTTCGTGCCGTTCCACCAAATCATTAACATGAAACAAAAACGTACCAGGAATCTTGCACCATGTCGAAATACCTTGCCAGATTCTAGCTGCAGTAACACAACCCGTAAGAATATGCTCGATAGACTCATCACTACTCTCACAACAAGCACAATGTTGATTATCAATCCAAATGCCATGTCTCATCAAAGCCACCTTTGTAGGGAGACGATCCAAAAACGCCCTCCACATAAAGATATTACATTTGATAGGAACCCACTTGTTCCACGTGAACCCAAAGCACTCGGTATTAGAGTTACCCACTCCCCGTAACCACTCCTTAACCGAAGCCACTGTAAAACCAATATCATCGCCAACTCTCCATACCCAACTATCTTGATTGTCTTCTAAACGCACTCCCTGAATCAATAACTCCATTTGATGTTTGGCCTCAATCTCATCCACAGAAGCTGGGAGTCGGTTCCGTTCCCAAAATAGAACCGAAGAACTGTTTTGTAATCGCACTCTATAAAAAACGAGCGTCCGCTTATTTCTTTCGAGCGTGAACAAAGAAGGAAATTTATCCTTTAATGGCACATTGCCCACCCACGTGTCTAAGCAAAATCGTATTTGCTTTCCATTTCAAGTTGACCCCGGATCAAACAGTTAAAACCAAAACCTTGGACCATGTGTTTATTCCAAAATGTAACACAATTCTTCCAAATACCGATAATAGAACCATTAACCGGCGCAACTCCCCAACTTCGACTAGCACCATGAATCGACACTACGACTCTCCTCCATAACGCCTGATGTTCATAATAAAGTAATAATTTAGAGTATTAACTTTATTTTTAACATGTTATAGATTTATGGTTTCAATTTTGTAATATGTCGAGATACTAAGGTCAACTCTGTTAGTTTTTTAGTTAAGTTTTAATCAAATGACTAAAATGTCCAAGAATAACTAGTTGAACTATTCTTGTAATTAACTCTATTTGATTTACAAGGAAAATTTTTGCAATTTATTGAAATTAGAATTATTTATTAAAATTATTAAAATATACTAAATTAAATAATTATTCTCTACACGCTTTAATATATATTTTTTATAAATAATAATTTTATCCATCTAAACTACTGTTGATAAGCCTAATTCGTATCCGCCATCAAGTACCATGTCAACTCCCATCTCCACCACCATTGCCGCCAAGTGTTATGTATATTTGACAAGGTTATTTATATTTTTAATATATACAATTATTTATTAATATATTAAACTTAAACATTTTTAATTATAAAAATATACTAAATCAAATAGTAATAATCTATACGTTTTAGTATTTGTTTTTTTATAAAACAATACTTCTATCCATGTAAACCACCACCAATGTGCCTATATCGTATTTGCCATTAAGCACCACATACACTCTCATCTTCACCACTATTGCTGTCATGCATTATCTATATTTGACAAGGTCGTATATATTGATACATAAAATCATCGATTAATATTATTTAAAAAACTTTAAATTATATAAATATATTAAATTAAATAATTGTGCTTTATGCGCTTTAATAATATTAATAGCTAATTCTACATCAGGTAACACGCCAACTCTATGCTTTTTAAATATTGACAACGCATGGCGGCAATGGCAGTGAAGATGAGTGTTGACGTGGTGCTTGATGGCAGTACAAATTACGCTTATATGGATAAAAGTATTGTTTTTTTAAAGATACATACTAAAACACAAAATGAATAATTATTTAAGTTAATTTAATATATTTTTATAACTTAAAATTTTATATTTTAATAATATTAATAGATAATTCTAGTTTAAATAAAATGCAAAATTATCATTGTAATCCAACGGAGTTAATTACAAGAATATCTAGTTATAATAGGGCATATTAGTCATTTTATCAAAACTTAACAAGAAAAACTAACGGAGTTGGCATTCGTACCCCAACATCTTAGAAGACTAAAATCATAAACCCTTAACACGTTAAAAATAAAGTTAGGGGTTGTTTGGTTGATTAAGTGGTGAATCATTAACAAGTCTTAATGGTTAAGAGAATCTGAATGTCTAAGTGCTGAATCATTAAGTGTTGTTTTGTTGGACCTCTAAATGGTTAGTCTTCTTGTCCCACATTGGTAGGGGAAACAAAAATTGATTCATTCAGTGCTTAATGGTTCAGCAACATCCCAAGTCTTAATGATTGAGCCTTAACCATTCCATTCGGATGTTGAAACAAACACGTTGAATGGGCTGAATGCTGAATGATTCAGAGGCTCATTAAGAGCCTTTTCAAATAACCTCTTAGTATTTTAAAATGTTACTTTCTATAAACCGTAACCATATAGACTATCAAGGGCCTAGAGATATGAACCACATAAATATATAAACTTATCTCATCAATATATAAAGTTATAAACAAGCACTCACCGACCAATTTAGTTAGTTTATTTGTGCTATGCATTTCCATCAGTTTGAACTATCAAAGGGCCTAGAGATATGAACCACATAAATCTCACACATGCCTCATTTCGTACGAGAAAGCGATCCTTATGGTTACCTAGTGGAGGTGCAATGTTGGATACACGTCGAAGCACGACTTTGACACCTAGATGCCGGAGCCATGACTCAGAATGTTACTACTAGCAAGTGTGATTCAACCGGTTTAGAGGCCTAAACCGAAGTAAAAAGTATTAGAACACATTCGGTCAAAACCGAATTTTCAACTAAAGAAGCTGTCAATTCAAATTAATTTTCATATTGTAACTTATCAATTAATTGGTCAATATTGTAGTCAATAACTCCTAGTCAATAGCTCTAATATTCTAGTCAATCATTAATTCCTAGTTAATTCTAATCAATCATTAGTTCCTAGTTAATTCTAATCAATCATTAGTTCCTAGTAAATATTTGTTCAATGACAAAACACAAGTTTTGATACTTTCATATGGTATCAGAGCCAGGTTTTGCAAAACCTAAACACAAACACCTTCTCTTCCATGGTTGATAATGTTATTACCACTGGCCCTATGACCGATTGCACAACAGCCACACATTCGGTCACCACGGTCAACTTCCATTCATCTCTAAAACTCACTTCCGTCTCTAGCCAACAACCCTTCCTTGGTAAATTCCAATGGTGTTTTCTTAAAGAACATTCATTAACCTCATGCCCATCATTTAAGAAAGCTCATCCCTCAATCACATCTCCAACCTACAACCGATCCAATAACCAACCAAAACCGCAAGCACACATGATGACAACCCACCCCACCGTGAACTCCGATTTATCTTGGTTGAAGGATAGTGGTGCCTCTCATCACATTATCAATGATCTTAGTGCACTCTCTATCTCTAGGCCATACGATAGTACTGAGGAACTTATCATCGGTGATGGTTCGTCCCTTAAAATTCCTCACATTGTGTAACATCCAAAATTTTTATAGTATTTTTCTATTTATTTTATTTGTAATTTTACCCTCATATTAATCAATAAGTGTTGGTGTTATAACACTCGGATTTTTCAATTTTAAACTAGTAATAATAATAATTGTTATTTTTATAATGAAATTTATAACTTATAAATTGAATAAGAAATTTGTGTGAACCTAAAGTATTCAAAAGAGGTTAAAATAGAATTATATTAATTTTTAGTTAATAGGAAATTTAATATCCCTTAATTTCTAGTTCATATTCTTTCCACAATTTTTTGTAACCGACAATTTTATTATTCATATTAATTGCTCCATCAAAGTTGAATGCTATTTATTTAAAAAAAAACATTATGCAACTTGCTTCTAAAGCTTTTGGTTATGGCAACAAAACCATATATAAATATACATATCTCTAGTTCTCATTTTTTCTTGAAATTCATGAAGAAAATTTTGTCTCAAAAACTCTATACATTTATCGCTCGCAACTATTTCCAAACGGGGTTGTTGTTCGTTCAATAGCACGGTTTCTTTAACGTATGAGTGGGAGATGATTCACTTTTAGGAATTTGCTATAAAGGTTGAATTTCTTGGGATTCCCATTACTTAGCTCACGACCGCTTAAGTTGGATTTTGATCGCTTTCGCAAACTGTGAGTATATCTTTCCCCGTTTTCATGTTTTACTCTTTTGAGGCTATTCATGTACACTATGACTAAATGTTACTCTTTCACTAAATGCAATTCTCATGTGTGTTTGCTTTATGTTAATTTGTGTGTCTATGACTTGTCAAAATCATTAACCTTTGAGGGCCTAAGATTTCAATGAATAGTACTATGGTATATACCCATTGTGACTCTGTTGAGAGACCTTGGTCATTGTCTTGTGATTCATTATACTCAAAAATGGTTTTCAAAGTGGTTGTTTGATTCTTGATTCTTGATACTTGATTCTTAGGGTTGATTTTGAACGGATATTACTTATTACATAATTGCAAATGGTACCGCACATGAATTGCTAAACACTTTTTATACTATATGTATTCAAAACAGGGTATGCTCACCAATACATTTTTGTATTGACAAAACCATTTTCGTACATGTTTCAGGTTGTTCTGAGATCACTTTTAAGCTGTTGGAACTTAGTCTAAGATTTGAGATTTATTGTATTTCGGTTTTAGTTGCCAGTTTAGAATTTTGTATCGTGTAATTTTTGTTAATGTAATAAACTATTCAATTCAATGTATCAATATTTACACTTTTAGTCCATGAGCTATTGAACAATCATCACTACGTGACACCTCGATGTTTCCACCATCGGTTGGGGTGTTACAGATTGGTATCAGAGCCATGGTTATAGGGAATTAGGTTATTAGAATGTCTTTTAGCCTAGTCTATAACTAAGTTTACCTTCACGAGTCCTCTCGTGTATATTTCTCTTTATTCTTATATTTTGTTTTAAGATATTTTCGCTATGATTTCTTCTCGTTATTCTTTTTGTATTTTGCTTGGAGTAGAAGACATTCGTATTTCACCAACGAAACGATATCACCAAGTTAGGAGTGACATCCATACATTGGTGATTAGTTTCACTCCTCTATATTCTATACATCTTAGGAATATATCTTTGAGATAGGAGTGACATCCACACCTCAAAGAGTATTTCCTTAAAAAAAACTTAACCCCTAAGCTGAGAGTGATATCCTTAACTTAGTGATTGGTTTTATTCCACAATAGTTTTCAATTTTGAAATACATCTTTGAGTTAGGAGTGAAATCCACATCTCAAGGATCTATTTCTACATCTCGTTTTTAATCTCGCTAAAATTTTGAAATTCACTAATATCCTCATTCACTCAATACTAATTTACCAATATAGCTACACCCAGTCTCCTAAGCCTATTTGCCAGATTAGCACACATTTTTATACACCTTGTGCCATGAAACAAGTAGCCCGCTATGAGCCCAAAGGGATGCATTAACGATCCTTACAAACAAACGATCTTTCAATGTATAAATTTCGTAAAAGTTTAACAATTAAAGGGTTTCAAGTTTACCCAGTCCTAACGGGTAATACGTAGATTTTCTCAACATTTCATAACAATTAAAAGTTTTTTGACTTTTCAACCCACAAGTTAAAAAAATGTTTTAATACAGAAAAATTTATTTTCCAAAATTCGCCAAGGCATCTGGGATCATTCACAACCTTCACGCCATTCTAAATCTTGGTCTATTAAAACACATTAGATCTACACATACTTCATGAAATGATTTCATCTTGCATTTTATAAACTTGTATTGCATATTTTATAAGTCAAATGTAAATCTGCTTGTTTTCATATAACGTATCCAATATATATTTTCGGGAGAAATTTGCAACTAATAATAAGCCTTATAACATTTTTCAAACTTGACTTCTCGTAAACACATGAAAATGTGTACCTACGAAATCTTTTCAAGTGAACCTGTCTTGAACCTAAAACATTCTTTGGTTACTAAAAAGTTATCTTTTTACACTCGCACTCTTTCAGTCACAAAACTTTTGGTCTAACAAAATATTGGACATACTCTCTTCTCAGAAGGTTGCTAAATGTCTTTTATAGTATAACTTATATATATATAATTACTAAATTCTAACTCGCATGCCAATAGGCTACACCTGTTCCGTGCACCCTCATTTGCTGTAAATTTTATTATTTTATTCTTGCACCATTTTTATTCATAGTTATTTCTAACATGTTATTTGTGATTATCTTCACACTGCTTATTTGCAAGAGTTCAACTCGTTTACTTTCATTTTGTGCAAATTGTGCTATTTACTCGATTTACATTATACTATTCTTTCAATCGAAATTTTATGCTATACTTATATACTTACATGAACGCATATTTGGTATGCATATTTTTTTTTCTGTTGTGAGCAAAACCCTGTTATACTTTACATTATTTTGTTCATCATCATGGCCAACAAACTTACTAGTTGATAACTCGTATGAGATCTAAGCCAGTGCCTACGTACGACTCGGATTAGAGTATTTCTTCAATCCGAGGGGAACGGTGTAAACCTCAGAGTCTATCAATATGAGTGTTTAGAGCCAACGATGTGAACAGAAGTTACCGTTAAGGGTGAACCCGAAAGGGAAGAACCTCTAACCATGTCTATTACTTACATGTTACTCTCATTACGGTTAATGGGTAAACCCGAAAGGGAAGGACCTCTAACCATGTCATTGTTTCATTGCAGTATCAATTACTTAGCATATCCTCATTGCACGCATTTGTTTCTAGTATTACTTAGGATAGGGTTATGGAAAAGCATAACACCCTAGTGTAAGGTAAATCGATGATTACGGTTCAGAACGCAATCATGGGTTTACAGGTACATGAGGGTGGTGTGTAATTCTATTTAGGTTGTTGGTAGACAATCAGTATGAGTCCAAAGTATCGGGAGTGTGGTGGGTCAGCTGCGGTACACCCTATATATAAGCATAAACGATACTGCGGGAGTGGACTAGGAGTCTGACCAAGAACCTACCCATTACTTTATAATCACCTCTTCATTAGATCATTGACTAATATCTAGCATTGTCGATAAGAAAGTTCTTACCCGAGCTTTAATTCGTCCTCCTAGAGTTCTTCTCTTGACCACCCACACAGAAAACACGAACCTTGTACACTCTTACCCTCTCTGTTAGTCGAAATCCTTTTGCATGTCCTTAATAAAGTTCAGTTAGAAACCTTTCTAAAGTAGGGGAGATTGCTTCATTAGTACCTCTACCCCTCACCCGTTACACATTCCCAAAACCTTTCTCGTTTAAACTCTCAACTTCCTAACATCGGGTCAACTATCAAAGATTTTGAAACTTTTACTTTGGATATTAGACAACTACTTTAAAATTTGTCAAATCATGACTGATTCAATTTTTTTAAAACCTATTTGACGTTTACAATGCCTTTTGTTTTATAGAAACTACCACTTGAAAGAATTTCGAGACGAAATTTTCTAAAGTAGGGGAGATTGTAACATCCAAAATTTTTATAGTATTTTTCTATTTATTTTATTTTTAATTTTACCCTCATATTAATCAATAAGTGTTGGTGTTATAACACTCGGATTTTTCAATTTTAAACTAGTAATAATAATAATTGTTATTTTTATAATGAAATTTATAACTTATAAATTGAATAAGAAATTTGTGTGAACCTAAAGTATTCAAAAGAGGTTAAAATAGAATTACATTAATTTTTAGTTAATAGGAAATTTAATATCCCTTAATTTCTAGTTCATATTCTTTCCACAAATTTTTGTAACCGACAATTTCATTATTCATATTAATTGCTCCATCAAAGTTGAATGCTATTTATTTAAAAAAAAAACATTATGCAACTTGCTTCTAAAGTTTTTGGTTATGGCAACAAAACCATATATCAATATACATATCTCTAGTACTCATTTTTTCTTGAAATCCATGAAGAAAATTTTGTCTCAAAAACTCTATACGTTTATCGCTCGCAACTATTTCCAAACGGGGTTGTTGTTCGTTCAACATCACGGTTTCTTTAACGTATGAGTGGGAGATGATTCACTTTTAGGAATTTGCTATAAAGGTTGAATTTCTCGGGATTCCCATTACTTAGCTCACGACCGCTTGAGTTGGATTTTGATCGCTTTCGCAAACTGTGAGTATATCTTTCCCCGTTTTCATGTTTTACTCTTTTGGGGCTATTCATGTACACTATGACTAAATGTTACTCTTTCACTAAATGCAATTCTCATGTGTGTTTGCTTTATGTTAATTTGTGTGTCTATGACTTGTCAAAATCATTAACCTTTGAGGGCCTGAGATTTCAATGAATAGTACTATGGTATATACCCCTTGTGACTCTGTTGAGAGACCTTGGTCATTGTCTTGTGATTCATTATACTCAAAAATGGTTTTCAAAGTGGTTGTTTGATTCTTGATTCTTGATACTTGATTCTTAGGGTTGATTTTGAACGGATATTACTTATTACATAATTGCAAATGGTACCGCACATGAATTGCTAAACACTTTTTATACTATATGTATTCAAAACAGGGTATGCTCACCAATACATTTTTGTATTGACAAAACCATTTTCGTACATGTTTCAGGTTGTCCTGAGATCACTTTTAAGCTTTTGAAACTTAGTCTTAGATTTGAGATTTATTGTATTTCGGTTTTAGTTTCCACTTTAGAATTTTGTATCTTGTAATTTCTGTTAATGTAATAAACTATTCAATGTATCAATATGAGCTATTGAACAATCGTCACTACGTGACACCTCGATGTTTCCGCCATCGGTTGGGGTGTTACACATTGGCACCATGACTCTTTATTTTTCTAATGTTCCCATTGTTCTTAAAAATATTTTTTGTGTTCCTTCTATCTCTCATAACATCATATCTATCTCTCGCTTATGCCTTGATAACATCTAATCTTATTTTTCTCTTTTTATTTTGTCATCAAAGACTTTCCCACCCGCTGAACCATTCTTCGGTGAATCATTAATCATGGTCTCTACGAACTCTCATCAACTAAGTCTTCTCAAGCTTTTTACTTGCAAACCACCAAAAAGTCTTCATGGCATCACCGCCTAGGACATCCAAATTTCCGTGTTTTACAACAATTAGCTTCCTTTTCTCCATTTAATTATAACAAGCATGAATCATGCAATTCTTGCTGCATCAATAAAAGTCACAAACTTTCCTTTCATTTATCTTCTTTAACTTCTAATACACCTCTAGAATTAATCTTTTCTGATGTTTGGTCATCTCCAATTACATCTTTTGATGGTTACAAATATTACATAATTTTTGTTGACCATTTCACAAAATACATTTTGATTTATCCATTAAAACATAAATCAGACTCTCTTAATACTTTCATTCGAATTCAAAACCTTGTTGAGAATTTTTTTCAAAACCAAAATCAAACAATTATTTTCAGACAATGGGTGGAGAAGACATCAAACTATCCTCTCACGTTGTCACACCCTCAAATTCCACATGCGGGGTTTTACCGCGAGGCGCATGACACACTAGGATCCCAGTCAACGATCACAATAAACAAACAACAAACATGCATACATATATATATTAAAACCAAAACATCATGCTTTGAGCCGTAAACCAGCAGCGGAAGCATTTCTTGTTTACAACCAAAAGGTATATTATAGTTTACAAAACATTGTTTAATATGCATCAAAATTCTAGACGCTGTGCAAGACTCCGTGCGCCTAGTCCATTAACTGCTACCTTAGCGACCTGAGAAAACATGCCAAAATTGTCAACATATAATGTTGGTGAGTTCACAGGTTTTCTTTTATAAAAGAGTTGTTATAAGTTTGAAAAGATCATTCTCGTTACTACTAGGTTATAAGAACGTTAGCTAGACGTTAAGTGTTTTACTACTACGGTTGGGAACCCATTACTATACGCGTGTAAGTAGTTGAATCATGCCCAGACGTTTTGGCTATAACCGATGCCTCGGTGAGCCAGTAATAAGAGACAATATGCACCCGCCCTGCCCTGCCGTCGAGTGGGGTTTGTGAGGCCCAATAGATCTATCCACATTTCCCCCATTGTGCATCCCCGCACATTCATGGTTTCCCCCTGGGACTTTCTATAAAAGCCGTATAGTATTATAAAGTAACCATAGTATAACATGACCTTTAGTAAGTAAGTATGTAGCATGTTTCTCCCCCGAAAATAAAACAGTGAAAGTGGGGCTGTGACACTCACCTTAGATTGCGTTACTTGAGTATAGTTAAATCAATAAGCTATGATAGCCCCAAATAGCGGCGACCTATCATAAGACGTATATAAGTACCCAGACTAATAACCCGTAGGTTAACTAGTCCCCGAATGTCCAGACCATAACCATGTACATTAGAAAACACCTTTGACTGTTAAACCGATCGAACCAGACAAGACCCGACATCCCATTGGTGACCCGACATTCCAAGCGTTAGCCAAATACAAGATATCATGCAACATATGTAGTTAAACACTTAGCACGCGAAAAGTTCACTAAGTCTAGCATAACGCTCAATTAATTCATAAACGAGTCCGAACACGTGTTACTAAGTCATTAGGCATGTCACGGGGTTCCTATCATGTTCCTAGGTGTCAAATCATGCTTCGGGATGTCAAAATACGCTTACAACAGCAGCACACGCGATTAGGAAATTAACATGCAATTAGGAAAAGTCAACTGGTGAGTAGGGGAGTTCAACATGCGATTAGGGTGTGTAATCGCCTGATACTATTGGCGATTGGGCTGTAATCGCCTGTCAGGAGTGGCGATTAGGATTCTAATCGCCCCCTGCAGCGCTGTCCCGCATTTTCACGCGTTAAACCCTCCAAATAAGATCCGAAACATGTAAAAACACCGAACATCAAACCTAAACCATTAACCAACCCATTCCAAGCAAAAACCCCTAATTTATCTCTGCTCTAACGGCCTCGGTGCGATTATTTCCAAAAATGGCAAAGTACTAGGTTTCATTAACTATGAAATCTTTCCTTAAATGGCAATAATCAGATTACACCTCCTACAACTTGCAAATCATTATCTCTTTGTTATAATATCATTCTAGTGTGATTCCAAACAACAAACAAGCATTGAATCATATCATAACATCCTAATTGTTCAAGAATCATCCAAATGGGTCAAAATGCATACTTTCATCAAAACACTATAACAATAGCTCAAATCCTTAGATAATCATCCTAATAACTCCTACACATCAGAAGTACATCAATTTCATGGAAACATTCATGTTATAACCACCAAAAATCATCAAATGCATAAATACTTCACATATAGCAAGTATTATGGTGTAGACTTGTTTTAGAACTCATTTCAAAGGTTTTTAAAGACACATACTTAGAAAAAAAAGGTCTGGACTTTTGGGGAACCAAAACAATAACATTACAAAGGTTTGGGATGAAGAACACACCTTGGATTTTATCAAAGAAAGGTGTGTTAGCTTGGAAATGGTGAGTTTTGAAGCAAAATGAGTTCCAGAAGTGTTTTGAGGTGTGTGGGAGGCTTAGGATCTGTTAAGGTTGCACTAAGGGTGTTTGGGGATTAAAGGGTTGTATTTATAGGTGTTTTGACTCGTGCTTAGCAGACTAGGCGATTACACAGACAGTTTAGGCGATTAGGAGCCTAATCGCCTGTACAACAGGCGATTTGGAGCCTAATCGCCTGTACAACAGGCGATTAGGACTCTAATTGCCCATACTTCCTTCCCAATCGCCTGTTAACTGGCGATTAGGCTACTCACATGTGCCTAATCGCCTGCAACATGTTTTACCGGATTTTTGGCGCGTTAAACACTATTTTAACATATATAAACATGTATTCACATACCGATAAGTCACATAATGATTACAAACATATAATGCATTATAACTAACACGTTTATGTCCGTTCACCAATTCCCGGGACTCGAGACTTGCGTGTGTGTGTTAAACCCGGTGATTCCACGAATCAGCAATCCTTGTACACATAGTTATGGACCGACTCCCGATGATCCCGCGGATCATTGTAACGACTCCCGATGATTCCCTAGAATCATCGTAACGACTTGACTGACCCTGTTAAGTACGTAATATGCATGACTCGCTAAGGTAGACTTACTAGTTTAGTCAATGTTACTAACCTGAGTTTGCCGGGTGTCACACACGTAGCCTCTTGTGGCATTTCTCATCTCACTTCTCCTCCTCACACAACTGAACACAATGGCTATGCTGAACGACGTCATCACCACATTGTCGAAACCGGCCTATCACTACTCTCTCATGCTAAAATACCTCTAAAATTTTGGCCTTTTGCTTTCACCACCGCCACTTATCTCATAAATAGATTACCCACCCCCACCTTAAATAATGATTCTCCTTATTTTTGGCTTTTCCATATCTATCCAAACTATGAAAAACTTCATAGTTTCGGTTGCTTATAATACCCTTGGTTGCGACCATACTCAAAGCATAAACTTGAGTCTCGGTCAAAACCATGCATTCTTATTGGCTACTCATCATCTCAAAGTGCTTTCCATCTCCTTGATCCCCTCACTCATCGGATCTACACTTCTCGTCATGTCCACTTTCTTGACCATATCTTTCCCTATGAATCCCTTTCTCAAACCTCTACTTCCATCTCACCCTCACCCAACACTTGGTTACCCCTCACCACACAATCAATTTCCCTTTCTACACCTTCTTCCCCTCCTCCTCAAAATTGAACCCCTTCCAATCCCACTACCACTGCTTCTACACCTTCTTCCAACCAAACCCACTCCACCGAACCTCCAAAACCACACATCGAACCCTCTCAACCACCCACCGACCCTCCCACCAATACAAACCCGATGCCTCCACGCACCCCCTCTGACTTATTCTCCTTTTCTCAACCTACTGAAATAATTCCCTCCCCTACACCCGAATCAACTACTTCTCATCGAACACGTAAACTGAACCTAAAGTATCACAACTTTGACTTTGTATTATATCACTCTACCACTCACACCCTTCCCGATCCCACTACTACTACCCAAGCCCTCAAACAATCATTATGGCGAGAAGCCATGCAATCCGAGTTTGACGCTCTCACACGCAATTAAACTTGGACACTCGTTCCTCCCGATAATGCTCCTAACCTTGTTGGATGCAAATGGGTCTACCTCACTAAATTCAAACCCGATGGTTCGGTGGACCGCCTAAAAGCACGACTTGTTGCTAAAGGCTTTCATCAACGTCCCGGTTTAGATTATGTTTTAGTCCCGTGGTTAAACCCGCCACCTTACGCCTCATCCTTGCCATAACCACTTCTTTCAATTATCCTCTACGCCAACTTGACATTAACAACGCCTTCTTACAAGGTACTCTAACCGAATCGGTTTATATGTCTCAACCACCCGGCTTCGTGGATCCTTCCCACCCTACACATGTTTGCAAACTTAACAAGGCTATCTATGGTATTCGTCAAGCCTCCCGTGCTTGGTATGATGAACTCAAACACTATCTTTTATCAGTTCACTTTAAACCCTCTATCTCCGATCCCTCCCTCTTCATTAACAAAGTCACATCTTCAACCATCTTCATCCTAGTTTACGTTGATGATATAATCATCACCGGCGCAAATCCATCTCTCATTGACTCTTTCATCAAAACACTTGCCACTAGATTTTCTCTAAAAGATCTTGGCAACCTCTCATACTTCTGTGGTATCAAGGTCATACCTCACAACCATGGCCTATTCCTATCTCAATCCAAATACATCCTTGACATTCTCATAAAAGCTAATATGAGTAATTGAAAACCGTTGCCCACACCGATGTCTAGTTACTCTACTATCACCGTATTGGATGGTGATCCCTTACCATCCCCGACTGAATACCGTACTTTTGTCGGCGCATTACAATATTTATATTCAACCTGTCCTGATATTTATTTTACAGTTATTAAGCTTTCACAATTCATGCATAAGCCAACTACTACACATTGGGAAGCTCTAAAGAGATTATTCTGGTATTTACATGGCACTCTAAATCATGGAATATTTTTCAGACGTCACTCACCTCTACAACTCCACGCCTTCACTGATGCGGATTGGGCTGGCAATCGACCACCTTACCGATGCACAACCGGCTATATTTTTTACCTCGGTCAAAACCCAATCTCAAGGAGTTCTAAACGTCAACCGAAACTTGCCCGTTCATCAACTGAAACTGAATTTCGAGTTGTAGCTTCCACAACAACTAAATACAATGGCTCATTTCCTTGATGGTTGAACTGGGCTTCAAATTCACGGCCACCCCTACCATTTATTGTGAAAATCTAAGTGCAACATACTATTCAGCAACTCCGGTTTTCTACTCACGTCTGAAGCAGCTTGTCTTAGATTTTCATTTCGTTCGTGAAAAGGTTCAAAACGGCACTATCCGCGTCCCTCACATCTCTGGAGACGATCAACTTGCGGATGCTAGTCAATAGATCGTAGTCAATAGCTTTAATATTCTAGTCAATCATTAATTCCTAGTTAATTCTAGTCAATCATTAGTTCCTAGTTAATAGCTTCAATCTCGTATATAAGTAAATCTTGTTCAATGACAAAACACTTGATTTGCCAATTCTTTTGGGTTTGTACTTAGCTTTCGTATTCATGATGCAACTTAATGTAACACCTAATTAATTTATAAACTCGACGGTTATTTCTTTCCAAATTAAGGTTTTTTTGAAAGACTTAGTTCAATGGAAATCGTTGGACAACCCTAACTTAGCGGTCCCAAGTTCGAATCCCTATCCACACATTGGTGTCCTCCTTGCCTAAGCGCAAACCGTCACGGGGATTTTTTGTGTGGTGTGCATCATTTTTTGCCAAATAAAGTTAGTTATCTAAAATATATATCAAAACAAATTTGGTTAAATAATTTTGACAAATAAACCAAATAAAAACATTTTTAACGATTGCGATTGTGATGGGCAATTCAAGAGCAAGCTTCAATAAACGATGATTCTCACATAATCATAAAAACAACTAGTTGTATAAAATCACGCCCGTTGCGTGTTTTACAGTCAAGATTTAGATGCGGTGTTAATCAATCAATGAATTATACAATCGAGATTCTATTTTGGTTGTAAACATTAAAAAAAATAAAGAAATCTACACATAAGGTAACACATGAAATTGGTAACGAAATTACATAAGATTATGTTATTTATATTAATAGTATATAATATAATAAATTTTTTTAATAAAATAATATGAATAAAATAATAGTATATAATATATTAGTTAGGGATGCGCATACAAGGCCGAATACCGATCCCGTCCCGATCCCGATACCGTACCGATACCGAACCGAGTGGTTTCGGGATCAGTATCGGTACCCATATTTATGGATTTTCGGTTTCGGTATTATCGGTATCGGTATGGGATCGGTATTTTAAGGTAAAACACCGATACCATACCGGTAACGTACCGATACCGAACCGATACCGTACCGTTCGGTATCGGTATTGTCGGGATCGGTATAAAAAGTTATTGAATAAAATAATAGTATATAATATATTAATTAGGGATGAGCATATAAGGCCGAATACCGATCCCGTCCCGTCCCGATCCCGATACCGTACCGAACCGAGTGGTTTCGGGATCGAGATCGGTATCGGTACCCATATTTATGGATTTTCGGTTTCGGTGTTATCGGTATCGGTACGGGATCGGTATGGTATCAGTATTTTAAGGTAAAGTACCGATACCATACCGGTATCGTACCGATACCGTACCGTACCGTTCGGTATCGGTATTGTCGGGATCGGTATAATATATTAATAGTATATAATATAATATATTATTAATAGTATATAATATAATAAAGTTTTTTAATAAAATAATAATATAAATAAAATATTAATATTTTTACTATTCATTTTAAATACTATTCATTTAGTTGTATTATTAATATATTGTAATGTCTCATCCCTTGTTTTTTTTTTTTTTTTTTGCTGGTATGCTTTAATGCTAAATTCCATTTATTTGTGTTTAATTTTGAGTTTGAGTTGCTTAAATTTCATAACCGTACGTAGATCCTAAAGGTTCCTAATTATATATACTAGCGGTGATGCCCGCGCGTTGCCGCGGGTTTTTATATGTGCTTTGTTCACACGTTGCGTGGCTGAATCCAGGTATTTTAATTAAAAAATTAAATTTGCTAATACAACTAATATATCAACTCTTTATGAGCAATCGAGTATAAAGAAAAGAATCGACACTAAGTAGATACATTAATAAGAGTATGTTCACTTATCACCTAATCTATTTTCATCTTACTTGATAAGTATTGCTCTAATGAATCATTGCACATAATCTCAATAATCAAGCACCGTGTGAATTTTTAATAGCACATATGGTTGCAGTTAGATGCTTTATGCATTACTAGTGAGAATGCCCGCGCGTTGCTGCGGGTATTTATATTTTTTTTGCCACGTGTTACGAATAAAACAAAAATACAAAAATGTGTGCACTGCGTCTTAATAAATACTTGTAAAAATAAAAATGTGCACGACTACCAAATCACTTAAAACTGGTTGCAGTTCGTATTCATTGTCAAACAAATCTTGACAAACCAAAGATAAGTAACATTATCCATGTTCTCAAACCAAAAACTATAAATGCAAAGATTTATGTGCCTTGATCAAACCAAACTCTACGGTCATAAAGCTGTTGCAGATGCAAACCAGCAGTCACAAACTCATTTGCTTTTGTGAGCTCTAAATACTGGTTGAAGAACTTTCACAACAACGTTCATAGTAAGGCTAAACTCATCGTGCAATGTCATGTGGTGATCACATGGTTTCAAATTCATAAGCTACGATGTGTGTATTTCTTTCCACACAGTAATCACATAGCTCAACAAGATTTTTGTGCTTCAATGTTTTAGCAGGGAGAAAAACATTATAAAGGAAAGAAAAAGATAACCTCAATTCGAACAGACAAGCATAGAGGTGGCAATATGAATTTCCTATAATTTCATCACATTCTACAAAAGCCCATCAAAGACCATAACCTTAAAACCTCCTAATAAACAAGATTGTTTCTTGACGACTTCAAGCGCAACAGATCAAATGCATAACCTTGGACCAAATAATCTAGTCAATACGCTCAAGATTGAATTTGACCATTCCCTCGAGGGCTAACCGAAATGCACTCTGAGGAAGGCACTGAATTGCCTCATCAGCTTTCTGTTTAGCAAGCACTCAGCCTCTTTCAATCCCGTTACTATTCATCACAAGCTCAATAGCTTCGTTTAGAGAACCTGTTTCACAAAACTCTGATGCGGTGAGGCTTCCTTTCGCCACGTCACTACCAGTTGGCTTTCCTAACTGCTCTGCTGACTGTGTGAAATCCAATATGTCATCGACAATCTGGAATGACAAACCAAGATTATTGTCGTATTGGTAATTTGCTCGCTGCGCCTTTTGTGCTAGCAACGATTAAAGAAACTGTTTTATATTAGCTTTTGATCAAGTATTCATCGAGTTTCACATCACAAAACTCGATGTTTGCTTAATTTCTCCGCTTGCAAAATCTTTAATAACCTGTCATAGTTCAAGTTTTAGCTTCTGTTTTTTGTTTAATCCTTTTGAAGCAGAGGTGAGAATTTCTAACATGGCAGGGAAACACAAAAGTTGACACGAACCTCACACGAAATTTGTGGGTTTAGGCCAAACCCGCACACACATTTAGTTAAACGGGTCGCATTGGTTGACCCGGTAGGTTTGTGGCTATGGGTTTGACCCGTTTAGCAATTTCATATTATAATTTCTTTTAAATTAAATTTTGTCATAACTTAAATGGATTGGTTATTTTATGCTAAATTACAATAGATTAAACAGAATTGACAATTAAGTTTTATAGGTTAAATGTAATTATTTTATATAGAAATTTACTTTTCTTTGTAAATTGTTATTTAGTGTATTTAATTTGAAGATAAATATAAAATAAAACAAAAAAACTTCGGGCTAAATTGGATGTTCTTTTCAACTTGCGAAAATTTGTGTTGTGCTAAGGCGTACGTGTCAAGACACGATCTTCAGGTTATTGCTGTGTTCGGGCTGGTGTAAATTTTTGGATTTCAATCAGCCAACTCGCGAACACGACCCATTTAACACTACTTATACTAAAGTATAAACAATGCAATTATATACCTGGCTAATAAGCTTTATGACCTCAAGGTTTTCAAGATTCGCGAGATACTATGATGATTGTGCAAACATAAAGTCACCAGCTAGTACATCCACTCGTGTTCCATATAGCTGATGGACGGTTTTCTTGGCCTGCATATAGAACACAAAATGCTAAATTTGTAAAATCTTTCAAGGGACTGAAGGAAAAAACGAACAATGGGATTTGACCTTTAGGGCCATGCCAGAAAAGATCACAAGCTGTTTGTATTTTGTAGCGATTATGTGATTTTAACGAATTAGAGGTAGTAATCAGTAATAACAAAATTGGTTGAAGATGCTAGATTATAGTCAATGGGTGTGCTTCTACTGTTTGAAGTTGTAATAATCAGAGGATGTTTCAATGTTTGGGGAATTCTAACCAGCATGGTCTTAAAAGGCGTGATGCACTCCGAGGTAGAGGTGTACGGAAAAACCGAAAAAAACCAAAACTGTTTTTTTTAACAGGTCTTTTTACGAATGGTCTTTTTTGGTTCCCCACTCTAGGAAAAAAACTGGGTTTTTAGAAAAAAAAATACGGTTTTAAAACCGATCCCAACCCGTTATACCGATTTGGGGGCTTTCTAAAAACACAGTTTTTTCCTCCATATATAAAAAAAACCGGTGTGTAACATAACCGCTTTGGTTTATAAAAAAACGATTTGTACACCTCTACTCCGAGGCACTATTACCTTGCACCTCAAGCACACTTTTCTAATCGGGCAAAGACAAATTGACTATATATGGTGAAAAATACAGGTGGTTCATGAAACAGAACATGTATAGAAGTTTTTCAAAACATGTTTAAATTAGGTGTAAATTAGTAATCAGTTTTGTTGCAGTTGATACGAAATTGATAACCAAGCCCCTAAAAAACCAATAGCATAATCTATTTCTCTATTAGATACCGATAACTATGACTTAAAGTCATAATATCTTATTATCACTTCCAAAATGCAAATCCAAACACCCGCTTAGATGAAGCTTTTCTAAAAAAATAAAATAAAAAAGTTGACCACTATTAACCTACAAACAATAGAAATCATGAAACATCTCTACGGGTCTGAAAATTTTTACCTCTTCTCATGTCACTCTCATCCAACACATCATCATGTATTAAGCTTGCAGTATGGATCATTTCAATGATTTCTGCCAAGCGCCTGTGTTCTCGTGTGAGTTCCCTGAGCCAAATAAAAAACAAATTACATTACAATTGAACCATTTGATCCAGAGTGCTTCCCGCCTGCAAGTCATGCAACATCACAATTAAAAACGCTCTTTGATATCAGCATTAGTAAGATTATTTAGAGGTAGATCACCTGCAAACTGTAATTTTTTTACGGTGAAATAATCCGGAAGCAGAATCTGAGGTCGGATTGGTCAGCGCCAACTTTTATTGTTGATGTTAAGAGGTTCAAAGTGTGATGAGCAACAAATTTCTGATCATGTACTCCACCGCCGCCATGGTGATGAGAAGAAAGCCAACGACTCAGCAGCCCGTGACCCAGTTCAGAACTATTTCGCTGAGCAGAAATTTGAGTGCCAGAATCCTAAAAATATTAAATTAAATATTAATAATAATCATAAGATCATAGCCAGAAATAAGCATATACTTACAGAAGGTTTACTGCTTTGTTTGCGATAATAGTACAACATTCCTCGGCTATCAAGAACAAAATAATCTTCTTTTCCAGTCCCTCCTCAAGTTCGATGAGCGTTTTGAAAGAAACCCTTGCCGAATTGTTTGAACCTGATATATATAGACATGTTTTAAAGTGTAACCTTCTTTAACCTAGGTACTAAGAAAAATTAGATAAGTACTTTGAAGGTGTTTGTTGTAAAAAATGGTTCTACAAATGGAGAATGAGCAGAAACATATGAAATGAGTCGAAAGTCGTCGAAAATGATTTTTTAACCCGCTACAACATTTTATTTGAAAAATTAGATTATTATTGTAGTATAATATATTTTGTAATAACATTTAATAATCAGCTTGTTTATAAACAAGCTTAAATAATTGAAGAGAGTTTCTTGCCAACCCAACCTGATGTGGCTCTGCAAAAAATATATTGTTTTGACAGAACCTGAGCCGACCCATCCATTTTGCCACCTCTAAAAATAATTAGACACTATAATACCCTTACACACAAGCCAGCCCACATGTCATCATACCAACCATTAGGCTGGCCATCTCCCATGAGCCCAAACTACATGATGGGTCCGACAAGTTCCCTATGGAAACCACACTTACCTTTCTGTTTGTAAATTACATACGAGTGGGATGACATTCACTTTATCCACAATAGCGGTGTAAATGTACTACTTGTGAGCTGCAAAAAAATTAAAGTGAACTTGAAAAAAAATTATTGTCCTGATGAGATTTCATATTGTAGAATTTGAACAAATAACCTCGTAGTTTCACCCGTGGGGCGGACCGGGCCAGTCAGAAAGAGCTTCAACATGCAGGCAGGTATATGGACTTTGGTACCAAAATGATGGTTTTTATTTTTTAGTTTCAAAAGCCAAATCAAATCAAATAGGTGTCAGCTACAAAGTGCACATCAAGAACTTTCGTCACATTAGGTGTCAGCTCATCAAAGTCTCTTTTGTTAGCCAAAGGAAAGTATTCACACGACTTAGTCTTGCATCTCTGGTCTTCTCCTTAACCTATATTTACACACAATAATTTCACAACTATACTAAAATATTAGAGGTGGCAAGATTGGTCGGTCTATTTGACTAATTTGTCCATTTTAAGGCTCCAATAGTCAATGTAAATGGACCATCAAAATCTACCATCAATAGCACCATGAAGTCGATATGACGACAAGGGGCAAATAGGTAACTTAGTTTAAATATATGCTGTAAATGAAAATGCTAACTACTGAGATATGACAGAATATGTTATGTACTGATCTTAACATGAATTGCAGCCTAGCTTCATTTTTTCACATATAAAAGTTGTTAAAAAAATAACACATGTTAAAAGTTGCAGAAACAATAAACATATTCAAAATGATTATGCGAAAAACGAAATCAAAATAATAAATATACAAACCTAATGCAATACATTGAAACTGAAACGACTTTAGAAAGATCCAAAGATCTCGGTTTGGATGAGAATAAAGACGGATGTGAAGAGGAATCTACGACGTTCAGAAGTGACCCACTAATCCTTTGGTGCACGTCCAGAGATAGCCAATGTTTGAACGTCTTACCAAGGAGGTATCTACATATCGTACAATATTAACGTCATGTTACTACCACAGAACCATATATGCATGTTTATGGTTTTGGAATTTATTCTTCACTATTCAGGCAGATAAGCAACTGTGCGCCTATAACTTGCAGGAAGATTGACCTAAGGTGCTAACGAATTTTCTACCAGACACACAGGATGTTACTTCTAAAAACATAATGGAAATCATTTGACATAGCAAAGTTATATAACAGTGATATTTGTGAGTGCTAATTAACCTTTCGTGCAACCAGAAGATCATGACTCCAGTCTATGTAGCAACAATCATCAATACCTAAAAATAATACGCAAAGCAGCAATGTCAAACTAAAAACCAACAAGAAAAAAACATTTTACATGAAAATATTATGTAATCAAGGATTCAAGGCCCTAAAGCTATTAAACAGACACTGGTTAAATAAAAAAACAAACTCACTCGATGCAAATACATAGGGCATGGTGGTAAAAATCGCGCCTAGGCGCCGATTACTTGACGACTAATCCCCAAGTACTCCCCGCCTGTGGACATCCAAGAAGAAAACCTTATTTCCATAAAATCTAAACTTTTTTTTTTTGTTAAGTTAGTAACTAAGACCATTGAAATATGAGAAATTGTACTCACCGAGTAAGGCATAGGAGCAGAGCGACCAATATGCTGAAATGTTGCTACAAAACGGCAAGTGGGGACGGCCGTAAATCACATCAGAATTTTTTACATTCAAACCCTTGGAATCGAATATTCAGTTCTCCCCGAATCACAGCAGTGTATGGCAGTTTCGTGATGGCGTTTGGTGGTGATTATGTGGCGGCTTGTTGCTGGCTTCCGGAGAAAACAGAAAAAACGAATTCTTAAGATGAAACCCTCATCGAGATGGCTTATATTGCCATCAGATTAACCCACAACCACCACCACCGGCGTTACAGGTGGCGCAACCATCGAAGCCGCCTTGCAGAGTGACAAAGAATAGAAAAACAAGTTGGGAGAGTTTTTGATTGAGATATTAGGTTTAGGGGTTTGAAAGATTTGCTTTAAATTCTTTAAAAAACGCACAGTGAAGGAATATGGAAGAGCCAAGGGTAACTTATCAGCCGGAGTGGGTTTCTTCATCAATGAATCATTCAAGAAGAAGGCAAATGAATGAGGGCAAGGATGGGAAATGGAGGGTAATATTGTAAATTTGTTTTGATATTGCAAAGGAAGAGGTGGGTGAAATGTCTATATTACCCTTCTAAGTGTCTTAATTGTCACAAATATGCCTATAATACCCTTAAATTTCTTGCTTAAATATGTTGTACATGTTGCTTGTTAAGTTGTACGGAAATGCAAATTACCAATGTGTACATCACTCTTCCTTTATAATGTATTATAGATTAGTCAACTGTACGCCTAATTAGGAATTAAATTCCTGGAAAATGAAGCCAAGATTAGGAATTAAATCATAATGATTCGTAAAAGGATCCAAAGTCATTTGCATAAATTTAACACATAATCTATATAATCCCCATTATTAACAAAAGTAAATTATGCAATACATAAATACTTATGCCACCTTGCTGTACATGTCCATAATAAATAAATTTTATGCGAACGAAAAACAAAGAAAAACGTTTTTTTTTTACCAAACTCCCCGAACTTTGTTTTCATCACATCATGCGCATCCCGCATTATGCTGAAATTTACCTAATGTTAATCTGCATCATTAATAAAACCAGTAAAACTAAAGCTGGTAGAAAAAAAAAAGGTATCTAGTATCTACTGACTATTACAGATTACCTGATAGTAAGCAAAGGCTATGTTGATGCAAATGTACCTATTGTGTATCTTTTCCTTTGTAAACCTCCAAAAAGTCATGCTTTTTTACAATGCTCTTTCTATGCACTTTAGTTCACTTGAATGTGACAAAACATAACATAACATTACATAAGTAATGTTTAAATCACTGAGAACAAACATAAGTTGACACGTAATCAAGGGTTACAGGGTCTACTCATATTCATTTTGATTTCATCACTTTCGCATGATTATGCCCATTTCAAAAGTAAAATGCTACTTATTTAAATAATAATATATCACTCAAGTTCATGTTGTACCCGTGCTAGCTTATGGGGATATCTAATTAATTTGGACAATGATAAGCATATTGGGATTTCTAATCATGTATCATGCTTCCTTGTTGGCCCAATAAGTATATATAATATGTAAATATAACAATTTGCCAATAATATTGTGTGATATACCTGTTCTTGATATCAGCTTCCCTTTGGCCAAGTCTCGGGGTATCAACAGTCAGGACAATCGCCTTAAAACCAGCCTTTTCGGCTCGTTTCACCAGCTGAGTTACCACATTCCTGTCACCTAGCAATTGAAATTAGAACTGTTGTATGAAATAATCCGTGTGTATGTTTATATAATCTTGAAAAAGAGAGGAGGGAGTGAGAGACTCACATAGAGCTGAAAAAACCGAACACCAGGACCAGTTGAAGCAACCTCCCCGACACTGGAGGTACCCCATGAGGACAATGTCTGGAAAACAAATGGTGTACAATGTAAAAAACTGAAATTCAAACGTAGAAAACGGAAACAGATGATAAACTTGAAGGACGAAAAACAGTGGAAAATAAATTTAATATAAGACGGTAATTAAGGGACTAAACCATATTGTTCCAGCAGCTGCTGATGCTCTTGCAGTTGCATACTCTCCTGCACCAAATTAATCATGTTTTAATAATGTCTCAAGTTCATAGATATAAAGTTGATACATGAAGCAAACGTACGATGAGTTTGGAAGTGCCTTTTCAAAGCAATTATGTTAAAAGGAAGGGTGAACATGTAACTTTATATACCCTTTATCTATTTTGTTAAAGCTCGTATGGAACTAATTATTCATCTAAATAATCAGATAATCATAAGCAGAACCCATTAATCCATACATCAAAATCTGATTGTTGTGACTTCAGATAATCAGTTTCAAAATGCCAATACCAAGTTTAACTTATATCAAGTTATAAGTTACATATAGATGATTGCTTTTTATGTTGATTATATTTATCTCATAACAAGTCACCAATTAATATTTGATCCAACAAAATTAGGACAATACACAGTTCATATTTGACACTACTGATCCAACAAAAGTACCCATTAACTTTTGAATAACTTTATACAGGAGTCATTACCATCAGGGTGAGCCAATTTCTGCATATTCGTAGGTGCAACCATGATCGGCATAGAAATCTTGAACCCCAAAACCGCTGTTGCCATATCTATCTTGCTCACATCAACAAGTATACGCGGCCGAAACCTATAAACAAAGTTAACAAATGTCATGTTGAATATCAAAACACCCTCCTACAATCACCAAATCAGAGAATCACGTTACAAGATTCTCGAAAAAAGCATATTGATTCTCTTTAAGAGTCCACTGGTCCTCTATGCCTGACACATAATAATCATAGATCATTTTCGGCAACTTTTCCTTTGCAAGTGTCTCATATTCCATAGCATTGGTTATCTCCATCTTTAACCAGAACAAATCTACTGAAAAAAAATAAAAAACAAATCAATAGAGTTTGTTTTAGCCTTTTAAGAACTCACTTATGATCATACTTTTGTAGTTGCTTATATAACATTATTTAAAGTTCATTTCAAATAGGAAAATGAACTAAGGCTATACAGAAAGTTGATAGCACAATAAATCATATTAGTTTCATCATAACATAACTTTAACAACTATTATATGACCATCTATCTAATAGCAAGATCATGATACCAAACCATAATTAATTAAATAAAAAAGGGTAAATAAAATGTAAAAAAAATGAACACCCTCTTATTTTCCTATTCCAAATAATCGAAAGTCCTCTGCCAATACTATGTTTTTTCCTTCTCTTATGAAGCTGAAGATCAGCAATAGCATCAAGAAGCTCGACAGCTGTTGAGCAAGATCCGAGATTCAGAACGTTTACCCAGTTCCCAATCAACCGCCAAAGTGTTACTTCAGAGTCTCACATCTGTCACGTCTCGATTCAACGAATGAAACCAAAACTGATGAATCAATTAAGAAAGTAAGCATCACAAACGCCTAAAATTGGTATAGGATTGAAAATTTTATTACATGTGTTCAGCGCTCCTGAACGAATCCATATATTCCTTTACTCATTTTCAGTCCTAGATGTCATGCTTTTAGTCCGGATCTAATCATTAATATTATCTTGACATAAGTCTGGTTAATTACCTATAAGTCCCATAATAAGTATACAATAACCAAATTATACTTCTATGCCTTGTGCCCGCATGATTCTTCTTATGGTCCCATGCTAATAATTATAATAGTGATGGCAATAACATTAAGAAAATAATACTGTAAAGAAGTTATAATACCATATTGGTGTCAATAATCAAAGTTAAGTTTTATATTTCTAAATCTAATTGATGGAGTCAAAGAGAAAACAAAGAGTATCCTAAATAAGTCCAACATATTTATGATTTATCTGTTCATTTGTTACTATACTATACAGCACAACATCAAATGGTTCTAATGTGGCACTGTATACGAAATGGTTCTTAAGTACATTGATCCACAACCCAAAATTAGCAGCTAAAGAAACAGGTTCTGGTTTTGGGTCCGGGTCAGGTCGGGTCATTTGCGGGTTGAACCGAATGATTGGTTATCACTTATCAGGTTCTGGGTCTAAGATTCACCACTAAAAGGTTCCGGTTCGGGTTGGCTGTGGTTCGGTTTTCACGGCTCAGAACCGGTTGATCATCCCTACGTGTCTTTTGTTTGTATCTATTCCGCATCGTTATTACTATCAACATATTCATCACCACGTAACCTTACCCAACCACCACGATTCTTCCTTATTTGAATGCAAGCACAATTACTTTATCAGGTTCAAAGTTTAAGTAGATTGGTTGGTCATTGTTGAGACCGTGGAACAAAAAATCAAGCAACAGAATATATATTATAGGATTATGCATACAAAAATTACTTCAAATTAGGAAGAGATTTAACTTTACCTACAATTAAAGATCACAGAACCAGAAAACACAAGCCGGTATATGGAAGCTTTGATCGATGATTTTTGTTGTTCTGATGTATTTTGTTGTTGACACTAATCAATTAGTAAACGCTAACTAATTTGAGCACATCGACATAAGAGTCCAAAATATCTGAAGATGGAACTCCAAAAGTACCCCTGTTCACAATAAAAGACCAAACTTTAACCTGCCAACGGAAGACGACGGTACGTCTTCTAGAGACGTTTATGGTGGGAGGAGAAGAAGAGACTGAAACTAATGTATGCAATTAGAGAAATTGAATTGGAGACTTGAAGGGGGGAGTCGATTAGTATGACATTGACATAAGCTGACATTGACATAAGGGCAGGGATGGAAATTAGGGTTAGTATTGTAAATTTGGTTTGAAATTGTAAAGGAGGAGGTGAGTAAAATGTCTATATTGCCCTTTTAAGTGTCTTAATTGTCACATTTATCCCCATAATACCCTTAAATTTTTTGCTTAAATATGTTGTACATGGTGCTTGTTAAGTTGTATGGAGGTGAAAATGACCATGTTGGCCATCACTCTTCCTTTATAATGTACTAGTAGGAATGCCCGCGCGTTGCTGCGGGTTCATTTGTTTTTTGCCTCGTAGTGGTTGATGTTTGTTTTGTGTGTATGGCGTTTGTGGATGATCCATTATGGTGACATGAAATATATAGAAAGCAACAACCTAGTAGCAATGTTTAACTCATAAATCTGCAACCATGGAAGCAACGGGGATCTTTCTTGTATCTTGACACAAATAATGAAGAACGCACGAAAGCTTGGGTACATGTTACTAAAGTTTGGAACTCATAAGTATAGGTTATGAAAAGTTTAAACAGGTACATCATAGTTTTTATTAAGCATGAGAGTAGTTTAGTAACGTTGAATTAAAGATCTAGCTGGGGCTATTAGTGTGATCTAATTTATCATGTGCATATTTAACAATAGCCAGGCATAGAACAACTAATCTTTCTGAAGTGCTTTTTACGAAAAATGGAGTCTCTCTAAATGTGGCAAGTTTGTCTTGTTGAAGGACTTATAACTAACTTGATCATAAGTCTTACTTTGAAAAAATATAATTAGAAAACAAACAAACTGGTTTTAGAAGGAAAGAAAAATATAATCAGTTTAGATCACATGGACTTCATTCTTGAGCTTGTCTACAAGTTCATCCATTATGAAAAGTACAACCCCTGCCTTTCTTACCAGAGGCATATTCACTTGCATAATCACCAAATTAGATGTCAGGGAGTGTGATATACCTTGGCTTGTTCAGCCTTAGATTTGTGCTGCATTCACATCTCAAACTCATTGATTACCTTTTTGTTCATCAAGAATCACTCGCTTTAGTGAGAGAAACAAATTACGTGATGACTATAGGCAAGTGTGAACATAAATGCTAGGCCACTCACCACCTCTCTATCCACTGTTGCTGCTTTTTTCTATATGTCTAGAACAACCTTCGAGACACAAATAAAAGACTATATTAACAAACCAGACAAAGATGCATTATGCATGATCATGGAACTATAAAAATCAACATAATATTACTAACGCACTATGCATATGATCGAATTATAAAAATTAGCAGACATGCCAAAAGTACAGGTCTAATTGCTTTCTTCTCTAAGAAGAAAAATATTTATCACGGTAGTTGATAAGTCAAAAGACCAAAGTGTTGGATAATAACTTTTACAAAATTTTACATACAAGCCCTAACGGTGTTCTGGTGGGAGCCCTTTAAATCAACCAATCAATGTTTTTTTCGTTTTCTCTTTTTTTACATTAAAGTGACGTTTTTCTATTTCCTGTTAGTTATTGAATAGAGCCCCTGTCTACGTGGCGCTGAGATGGCGGAACCATCCGGCCTGAGTACTAAGTACTAACTACTAAGCATCAATTTCCACGAACTATATTCAACTTTATACCAATTATAACAAAAACAAAGAGAGATGCTTATTAATTATTTTTCCTAACAATACAGTAACTGGCAAACAAATAAAGTGAGCATAATTAGGCACCAATTTGCACACACAAACACTAAAAAAACAATAAAACTGATGCAACAGATATGAGTGTACCTGAACATCAGAAGGGTCATCAAAAATTTCTTCAGGGGAGGGAAAGGAAGGGCCTTTATCCAGTTTACAACAGGCACCACAATTGGTTACACACTGCCATGAAGCTTCTTTTTTCTTTGCACCAAAACCTGCAGAAGCCGATTTTTTCGGGGACTTTGTTGAGACTTGAACTTTTTTCCGGCGCTGGTTTCACGGAGGCGATAGGATAAGGAACGGCCATCAACGGCCATAACATTGTATGAACTGTATTATTATTTTTTTTAATTTTAATAATATGATGAAATGGATTATGGATTCTAAATCAAATTGGTGGTTCTATAAACAAGTTACTGGGCATAAAGTTAGTGCTCAAACAATAACACATTTTTTAGCCTACAAACTCCAGAATGGAAAAGAAGATAAAGAACAAGAAAAACATATGAACATGTACATGTATGAATACCAACCAAAACGGGTTGTGTCTACGAGTTGGCGGGTCAAACACTCTAACCTGACCCGTATCCAAAATTTTTGGATGAACCCAAGCCCAAACGGCCAAACCCGAGAATTTACTTTATTAATACCGTTTGTGATTATTAAACTACAAAAGAATAAAGATTAATGTGGTGAAAGAATGACAATAACCTCTATATCAAGAGTACCAGGCCCATCATCAAGGTAAGTTGTCTTTATAGCTGTAACGTCAAAGCACTTAATTTCAATCTTGTTCTTGAGACCACCATCAAGAAACTCCCATACAAGCTTATGCTTTGCAAAGAAACACTCTGCCACCAAGTCTCCTTCATTCATTGATTTATACTATAAAACCATAAAAGTGTTGGTCAATTTCAACATGAATTGTTAAAATTTGTTCTGATAATATTTTGTAATTTTTGTCTTTAGAAACCTACATATAAACTCTAGCTTTAGACAACATTTGCACCCAACATTTCTAAAAAAAAAACAGTGATCCAAAATACATATCGTCATAACCTCTTAAGTGATCTTCCATTTAATTATCACATCAACATGCAAGATCAAAGAAGTAAATCATGATTAAAAAAAGGTTAAAGATATGAAAAGAGTTTGTGTGATCCTTTTAATAAACATTCATAACCAAACTAACATATAACTTGTAAGCCGCTATCACTAACCAGTAGCGAAAATCAAAGAGATGATCACTGATCACTACCTAGAATCATGAGAACATGAAATGTGGAATACTTATCTCCTAGGTATATCTTAATTACAAGCACATAATTAGCTACTTGGTTATAAGGGGTGCATAACTTCAAGTTTCAACTATTGAATCTTTAACTACCAACTATTTTGCCTTGTTAATTTTTATAGCACATGTTCAAGGACGGGTCCGGGTAAGAGGCGATCCATCTACAAATGGTTATTTTTCATTGGACAACAAGTTATTTTTTATTACAGAACATCCAACAACATCAGATGCACCTTTCTTATAAACTTCCATCAGGTGAACATTAAATTCCATCAGGTGCAGTACCTTTCTTATAAACTTCCATCCAAACAAAAAATGGCCAAAACAAATTCAAGGCTTTAATATATCAAATAAGATCATGAGAAATAAAAACTAATTTAGGGAAAGGTATTTAGAGCAGAAAATATAGTTGGATCTAAGATTTATATATCATAGATGCATACACTACCACATAAAGATGATGTAACAGAAAATATAAACAGATTCATCACTGCGAACACATATTTTGACCCTATGTTGTAACTACTAACAAGTGTTAATATATTAAATTATTCCCTTTTATATATAAAATTTTTAACTTTTGATCATTGTGTTTCTTGCCTTGAATAGTTGTGCACATGCTGTCATGAGCGTTTATTTTGCGCCTTGTGCCTAGGCGAAAACCACACCCTTTGCGCCTTGGGCGTTTAGCTACTTAGTGTTTCCGTATCTTTTGACATCCAAATATAAGGATGGTGTGGAGTCTCACTAAGGATGGGCCTTTCTTTGAAGTTGGTATCACTAAAAATAATTACGGAAGGATTTAGTGAGGTTGTGACTGACCGCCAAAACTGACAAGGGAATATAGCGATTTACATTAAGCAGGCAAAGATCCAAGCACAACAACAGCTCAACTCGGCCAAAACTACCTAGAACTGCCCCAAGCGAGTGCATATAGTTAGGCCATTGGTCATAAGGTTTATTATGAGCAACTGTGAATTAAATAGATCAACACCATCCAAACCAAGACCAGGAACATAAGGTCATGCAGTCTGCAACTCTCACACCAACACTTTACATCACCAATCAGTCCTAGACCAAATTTAAGACGGAACCAACCAACCGAAACTCGACCAACCTAGAACCAACTGACTACTAATGATCCAGTTTGATGTCTCTATTTGCCCACATTTAAATCAAGTCTATAATCTAAACTAACACTACAAAGCGATAAACGAGCATCATGTTTGTCATCAAAAGCATAGTCAGGAGGTCGTTTTGCAACCCACACACTGCACGAAGTAATTAAATTTACCCAATCACCAATAAGAACACTAAGATCCACACTAATTAACAACAACAGTTTACATTAAATAGAACCTCATCCGCTACTCATAACAACAATCCGTAATTACCTTCTAATAACACCAAAGGTGCGGAATTCATCCTCTATATCCCGTTCATTAAGCTTTGGATCCAGATTACCAACATACATACGAGCCATCTTCAATAATTACCTGTCAAGAACATCAAAGATTATTTACGACAGTTTGAACTGTTTTGACCAAAGAAGGTAAAACTCTACAAACTGAATTGCGTTCTTATTATGCCGAACCCAACGTCAAACTCCTGAGATTACAGTCACGAGGCTGAAACAAAAAATACTTAAACTGTAGTTACCACCTAAAATCGCTGTTGTTTAAAGAACCAATCGGTTTTCCAGGATTATAGACAAATTAACCAACTCATAATCATCTCTAATCGACATTAGGGACTGATAAAAAAGGGAAAATGTACCTGGTTTGCTTTCATCTCCAATTGAATCATGGAACCTCTTTCATCTGCTTCAATTTATTATGAAGGAAATGTGGGTTAAATTATATGGAAACGGACAGGGCCATTGATGGAGGGACGATTGAGTGCACAGACTGATTATAATAAAATTGAAGGCTGCTCAATCTGGTAATTAATTGATGGGAGAATACCTAAGGATTTCAGATCGATTCAGTGATCAGAAGGGCAGTTGTGGAACACTTGTTTTATATTGTTAAGATGAGGGTAGATGAAATGTCTACAATACCCTCCTAAGTGTCTTAATTGTCACATTTATACCTATTATACCCTTATAAATTAAGCTTAAATATGTTGTACATGTTGCTTGTTAAGTTGGACAGCTATGAAAATTACTAAAGGGTACATAACTCCTCCTTTATAATGTATATATATATATATAGATTATAGATTATAGATTATAGATTATAGATTATAGATTATAGATATACAATTAGCAATTTGGGTTACCTCTAATCATCACCACCTTTCTGTTGTCCAATACCCACCTTTTCACAATTTAATATGAATCTCCTTCGATAGTCACGACTCTTTACCCATCCATTGGCACCGTTTCACAAACTATACAATTTGCAACTTGGGTTATCTCTAATCATCACCACCTTTCTATTGTCCAATACCCACCTTTTCACAATTTAACATGAATCTCCTTCAATAGTCACGACCATTTACCCATCCATTGCACCGTTTCACAAACTATATATTATATATCCATAAAAAACAAGTTTACTTACGATTTATTACGTTTAATTAATTTTAGCCCATTTATTTAAGATTTAAAAACGAAGAACACATCAATTATAATTTCCCCCTATTTTGTTCATCAAAATTCTGAAGCATATTGAATCCAAAATCAACATCCATAAAAAGATCCAATAAACCGTTTTTTAGATTTTTTTGACAATTTTTGTAAGGAAAAAACAGAATTTAAAATTTTTAAATAATAACAAAATATATTAATTTTATTTTTCAAGGAATTTGAATTGGTGTGAAAACTCCGACGATTGATAACCGCCATCCATTTAGGACTACTTTCTAATCGTCGGTTATCTAATTATCAATTACACGCTTACCGGTTACGTCATTCGATCTACCTTGCTCTTTGTTTCGTTGTTGCAATTGTACACCGACTTTGGCCGTAGTCGCCCATCACTATACATCACCGACAATCACCTCTATTTATCCATCAGGCAAGAATCTATATACTTTTAGGTAATCAAGCGAGGTAATCGTTTTGTTACGTCAATCGTCGCATTCTCAGTAGCCGATACGACCTCTCATACAACACTGAAACGCCATAGTCGATGATGTAGTCATAAGTCGGTATTTTTCTTCTCCAATCTCACCCGCTCTTTCTCCACTCAATTTACCCGTCTATTTATTTCCTATCTTAAAAAAAGTTGAATAGTCCGACCCTTTTAACATTTTTAACTTATCCAAAACCACCTAATTTACATATATGATAACCATTAACAAACTTCGCCAATTGTCTAGCCCCATGCGAACCCCTACCATTCTTGCTCAAATCGCGAATACCAATTAATTCACGATTCGCAAAACAACCAGATAGATTTTAGAAATCTTCGCATATCATATAACAATACTAAACACATTCATAATCAACGACCTGTTGCAACGCGCGAGGTGGCATAAACTCGTTAAGAACAAGTGATAATTATTTGCTGTTGGGGCTACTTGTTGTATATTGAAGGTTCTCTCTTTTGTTTGTCTTCTTCTAGGGATTACATTCTTATATGACTTTTGATTCATGGATATGTAATGATCCAAAGTTGTGATGTGGCAGCACCGTGAGTGAACTTGGGGGTGTATCAACTGAAGCATGCATTGCCTAATGGCTAATGGCACTTGAATGAATTTTGATTTTGAAGATTCCCATACAGTACGAAAAACTTCCAAAAAAAAATTGTTTGAATCATTGGATATCTTGTTTATCGGTCTAATTGCATTATGTCGCACATGGCATTATTGCTTAGTGACATCTTTAGGGTGAGATAAGCTTAGAAACCATTTGGTCCTGAGTTCGATTCTCATAACTCATAAGTGGGTTTTTTTCAGCTTTATTTGGTTTCCTCCTGAATTGATGTATAGACATTATTGCTTAGTGGAGATGAATATGATTTGGTGGTTTCACTAGTGGCACGATCTCACTCTAGTGATCCGTGAGTGATACAAATTTGCCGTTAAAAAATTGCATTATGTCAATAAATGGTCGCATAATTATGTGGATTCAAATTTGCCGTTAAAAAAATTACATTATGTCAATAAATGGCCGCATAATTATGTGGATTTTTAGGATTTATCTGCACTGTATTTACAAGGAGGATCAATTATTCCTTTCCGTCCACGGTCCACCTCATCAACTTGTTGGTGAAGCGGAACTAAAAGATCTTACGTTGATTGTTGCTTTGGATGAAAATGGTAGGCCTGTAAACGAACCGAACGAACACGAACACAGGCGTGTTCGTGTTTGTTCATTTAACTTTAACCGAACACGAACACGAACACGAACACATAATCGAACACATTTTTGTGTTCGTGTTCGTTCATTAAGAAATTTGTCGTGTTCGTGTTCGTTTATGTTCGTTCATTTAAACATAAACGAACAGTTCATGAACATAAACGAACACAAATGATTAATATAAACGAACACAAATGAACATAAACGAACACAAACAAAAACAAGTTAATAATGATTCATGAACATAAATGAACGTTAGGGTTAGGGTGGAGAGCGGATGTGAAGTGTAGGCTGTGAAGTGTGAAGAGCGGATAATAAGTGATATGTTTAGAATGTTAGGGTTTGGGTTAAGTTTTTAGAACATATGAATTAAGGTTACTTAACAAAAGGAAATAAATAATAAAAATAAAGCTAAGTTTAATTAAACGAACATAAACGAACAAAATAAACGAACATAAACGAACAAAATAAACGAACATAAATGAACGAACATAAACGAACGTTCATGAACATAAATGAACGAACACAACGTGTGTTCATGTTCGTTCGTTTAATTAAACGAACAAAAAATTGTGTTCGTGTTCGTTCATTTATTTAAATAAACGAACATAAACGAACTTCCCGCCAAACAGTTCACGAACAGTTCATGAACGTTCGGTTCGTTTACAGGCCTAGAAAATGGTAAAAATATGAGGCCACAGACTATCTTGTGTGTCTTTTTAGTAAATAGTTAATTTGTAAATTATGATTAGAAAAACAGTGTTACGTTAAGACTGTCCGGAGTAGGGCTGTTCACGAGCCGAGCCGATCCGAGCGGAGCTTTGCTCGTGCTTGGCTCATTTACAAACCGAACCGAGCGAAGCGGCTCGTTTACAATCGAGCCGAAAACCGAACGAACATTCTTCGAGCACAAATTTTCCGAGCGAGCGCCAAGCGAGAATCGAGCGGAGAATAATATGGACGATCATAAAATTGGGATGTTTCCTTCGATGTTTTCATTGTCGAGTGACAACTAAGGTCGAAATGTCCAATGATGAAGCTTAGATTGAGGCTGATGAGGTGATGAGCATACGTCAGAAAACAGTTGTTGCATTGTGACGTAGGTGTGATATCATGCAACAATTAGCGATGGACGACTAATAACATAAAGAAGTCAAGACTGTCACCTCATGGCTTATTGTTTTACTATTAAATCTAGTATTAATTTTTTTATTGAGTTAAGTGGACTGGTTATATTTTGTTTGCATATACTGAGTCAAATCCAATATAATCTTATATATAAAGCCATAAATTTATCTGTAAATTGTATGTATATTTTATTATTAAATAAATAAATATTTTATTCGAGCCGAACCGAGCCGAGCGTACCTTTGCTCGTGCTTGGCTCATTTAAAAACCGAACCGAGCCGATCTGCTCATATACAACCGAGCGGAAGATCGAACGAGCATTTTTTGAGCATTTTCCGAACGAACGACGAGCGAATCCACGAGCGGCGAGCGATTTGAACAGCCCTACGGAGTGGGGGGGGGGGAGGGGCATGAAGCGTCGTGTGGCATTTGTGAGACTCGTGTTTGAAATGTGAAAATTGTGGGGAAGTGGAAAGGGGGGGAGGGTTGAATGGAATAATATTATATTGATTTATTTGTGTGTTAAAGTTAAAAAAACAAGGGCCAATTAGCTTGCTCCACCTAATCCCAACTCCCTGCCCCACGCCAGTGGAGTTCTTCCCCCCCCCCCCCCCTCTCCCAAGGGGCTACCCCCTCCGGACGGTCTAATGAAAATCATTTATTAACAAAACCATATAGAAGGATGTAAGTAGTAAAAAATGCTTTTGATATATGAGATAATCAAAATGTGTAACACTTGTGACAAAACCTAATCTTTAGAGTTACGAGTTTTAATAATATGTATCTGTGAGTTACACCATACTACTAGGTTGTTGCTTCCTAAATACACACATCACAAACCTTAATAATAGATACTACATAATTATCGGCTCCTTTCTCTGAACTTTGAATTGTATAGTCAAAGTCAACAGTCAAACATATTTATTGTATAGTCAAAGTCAGCAGTCAAACATATTCATTGTATAGTCAAAATCAGCAGTCAAACATATTCATTGTAATCATTGTATAGGCCTTGTATTGTAACTATATAAGAGACTGAAATGAGAATGAGAAAGACAAGTTGACATTCATACCTTTTTATATGGTATCAGAGCATTCTTGCTCCAACGAGTACCGATCCCCCTCTCTTCTTGAAACAATGTCTTATTTTTCTTAATCTAAGTCATAACTTCCATATCAACTTTCAACCATTGTTGATCCTCCACTCTCGGCCGCCCACTGCAGTCGTTCACCACCCATCTTCCGCTTTCACCTCCTTCTTACCCTTTGTTCGCATCTCCTTCCCTCTAATAAATGGATCCTAAACTCCTTCATCCTGAGCAGGCACTCTACTCATTGGCTCTCAACCCACCAGACCATGGCTTGATGGATACTGGAGCCTCCTCTCACTCTGCCAATGCGTAAGGTATTTAATCTCCGTCTAATTTTAATAAATGCACTAATAAAAATATAATAGTTGGTAATGGCATGACCATCCCGGTTTTGGCACAAGGCAACCAAGTCCTCCCACCACCTTCCCCCCCACTTAAACTTAACAATGTCTTATTTGCCCCAAACATCATTAAAAACCTAATCTCGGTCCGTCGCCTTACCACTGATAACTTACTCTCTATTGAGTTTGACCCATTTGGTTTTCTTGTGAAAGATCTCAAAACCCGTGCTCCTATCCTACGATGCAATAGCACGGGCGATCTTTATCCTCTGACTGCACCACTCCCACTTCCACAAAACCAACCCTCTGCCTTTACTGCTTTTCCTCAAGATCGCTGGCATCAACGTTTGGGTCATCCTGGCAATAATTTGTTACAGTCTTTGAAACTGTCTTCTTTTGTTGATTATGGAAAATTTAATAAAACACTTTGTCAATCTTGCATTTTTGGTAAAAGTGTTTAATTGCCATTTTATGATTCGGTTAATTGTACTCGTGCACCCTTTGATATTGTTCACAGTGACCTTTGGACCTCACCCGTACTCAGTACGGGTGGCAACAAATATTACATCCTCTTTTTGGATGACGTTACCAATTTCTTGTGGACATTTCCCATTGCCAACAAATCACAAGTCTTCGCCATTTTTACCACCCTCCACAACCTAATCTTCACCATTTTGAGCGCAGAATTAAACAATTCCAATGTGACAATGGCAAAGAATATGCTAATCAAAATTTTTAAAATTTTTGCAATCAAAATAGCATGCAATTTCGATTCTCGTGTCCCTACACCTCCTCCCAAAACGGCAAAGCGGAACGCAAAATCCGCACCATCAATAACATGGTTCGCGCTCTCCTTGCCCAACCCTCCCTACCACCTAACATGTGGCACCATGCCCTCGAAACCGCCACATACCTTCTTAACATCCTACCCAACAAAACGTACAACTTCAAATCCCCTACCACTTTGCTCTACAATTGCACCCCGGAATACGAACATCTTCGTGTTTTCGGGTGCCTATGCTACCCTCTCACCCCTTCTACAACCATCCACAAACTAAACCATCGATCCCACCCATGTGTCTTCCTTGGTTATCCACCAAACCATCGTGGATACAAGTGTCTTGATTTAACTTCGCATCAACTTAAATCCCACCATCAACCCATTGGTCTGGGAATACTTACAAACCTCCAAAACAAACCGCCAACCCCCTCACACACCCACTCCTCCCGCTACTCCTACACCCGCACCACGATCTCCCTCCCAGAACCATATCGTCCCGCCGCCCCAACAGCCTACTCCATAATCTCCTAACAGCTCACCCTCACAGCCTGTTTCACATACTGGCCCAATCCCTACCACTCCTGGCCCACTTAACCAAACAACCACCTCCCCTACTTCGGCCCATCAATCGGCCCACTCACTTCCGTCCACCTCGCCGGCCTCTGACCTGGCTACTATAGCGTCTCCGACGCCCATCCACCATGTGCCGCCTCCCCCACCCCCACCCCCTCATCCCACTACTCGCACCATTCACACCCGCTCTATGAGTGGTATTGTCAAACCCAAACAACTCCTTAACCTACACACCTCATCTGTCGAACCTATCCCCAAGTCCCCACAGGTTGCCTTGTCCTCACCAGAGTGGTATAATGCCATGTCCAATGAATTTTGCGCACTTATTAAAAATAAGACATGGGAGCTTGTACCTAGACACCTGATATGAACATTATACGTAGCATGTGGTTATTCAAACATATGTTCAGGTCTGACGGCAGTTTGGAGCGTTATAAAGCACGTTTGGTTTGTGATGGTCATAAGCAACAACCAGGCATTGACTGTAGCGAAACTTTTAGCCCAGTTGTTAAGTCGGCTACTATCCGCCTGGTACTTTCTCTTGCCTTGTCTAAGTCTTGGCGTATTCACCAGTTGGACATCACTAATGCTTTTCTGCACGGTAATTTGAGGAAACCGTGTATATGCATCAACCCATGGGGTTTCGCCACAGAGACTTCCCTGATCATGTTTGTCAACTCAGGAAGTCCTTATATGGCCTCAAGCAGGCCCCTCGTGCCTGGTACCAGTGGTTCACAGACTTTGTTACATTGCAGGGGTTTCAACAAAGCAAGTATGACAACTCTCTGTTTATTTACCATCACGGTACGGATATTGCCTATCTTCTCATCTGCGTGGATGACATCATTCTCACCACATCCACGATGGCTCTTCGTAACCGTCTCTTACAAACACTGTCTGGTGAGTTCGCCATGAAAGATTTGGGTCCACTTTCTTATTTTCTGGGCATCCAGGTCATCAGGGACGGCAACACAATGTTTCTCTCTCAACAGGCGTATGTTAAGGATATTCTTCACCGGGCATCGATGGACTCGTGCAAACCGGTAGCTACTCCGGTCGACACCCAGTCCAAGCTTTCTGCTGACTCGGGTCCTCTACACGACGACCCCTCCACATACCGCAGTTTGGCGGGCGCCCTCCAGTATCTTACGTTCACTCGCCCAGACATATCCTACGCGGTTCAGCAGATCTGTATGTATATGCATGCTCCCCGTCTTGATCATTGGAACGCTTTGAAGCGCATCATTCGGTATCTTCAGGGTACAGCAGATTATGGTCTTCATCTAGGACCCGTACCCAGTCTCTCCTTACACGCCTACACAGATGCTGACTGGGCCGGTTGCCCTGACACTCGTCGCTCCACATCAGGGTATTGTGTATATCTCGGAAACAACCTCATCTCGTGGTCCTCAAAACGCCAATCAACAATTTATTGATCCAGTGTCGAGGCAGAATATCGCGGCGTTGCCAACGTTGTGGCAGAAATTGTTGGTTACGAAATCTCCTCCTTGAGCTACACCGTCCTTTATCTCATGCTACACTGGTATATTGTGATAACGTGAGCGCCATCTACTTGTCAGGTAATCCCGTTCAGCATCAGCGCACAAAGCACACTGAACTAGACATTCATTTTGTCCGTGAGCATGTTCAGAAAGGACTGGTTCGGGTTTTACATGTGACCTCTCGTTACCAAATAGCCGACATTTTTACCAAAGGACTGCCACAGATTCTCTTTGAAGACTTTCGTTCCAGTCTAAGCATTCGTTCTCCTCTCGCTTCGACTGCGGGGTGTAATAGATACTACATAATTATCGGCTCCATTCTCTGAACTTTGAATTGTATAGTCAAAGTCAGCAGTCAAACATATTCATTAGTCAAAGTCAGCAGTCAAACATATTCATTGTATAGTCAAAGTCAGCAGTCAAACATATTCATTGTATAGTCAAAGTCAGCAGTCAAACATATTCATTGTAATCATTGTATAGGCCTTGTATTGTAACTATATAAGAGACTGGAATGAGAATGAGAAAGACAAGTTGACATTCATACCTTTCTATACTTAACAAAACTACAATACAAGTATACAACAATACAAAAGAAACGCACTCGCATTAAAGCACGGACATTTTTGCTAGCTAATATTCATACATGTCCCATTAAGATAATTAAATATAAACAAAATTAACTATTAGGCCACATCCAGAACACTAATAAAGTTGATGATACCAAAGCAGCCAATATTGATCTTATTATTGAATGAATGAATAAAAACATCGGACATTACCCCAATTTATAAAACAGGAACAATAGAAAAAAAGGAAATAGAATCAACTCAATACATGGAAAGGGAATAAAGTAGGCGAAGATTGTAGAAGATCAATTCCAATACTCCCCCTCAAGTTGGAGTGTGTAAGTTGATTACACCCAACTTGCCAAGAAGGAATTGCAGCTGTGGTGCTCCTAACCCCTTTGTGAAAAGATCTGCTATTTGCATCTTCGAGTCAATGTAGGTAGGAATAATTTCATGGCTTTCCACTCGTTCACGGATAAAATAACAATTCATTTCAACATATTTCGTTCTTTCATGAAAAACTGGATTGTTTGCAATGTGTCTGGCTGCCTGGTTATCACAAAACAAAGGAGTTGGCCCCTCATCGAGCACGCCTAACACTTGCAGAAGCCAGCGCATCCACAAGACCTCACTAACGGTATTGGCCATAGAACGGTATTCTGCCTCAGCTGAAGAACGAGAAACCACCGTTTGCTTCTTTGTTTTCCATGAGATTGGAGCACCTCCTAGGAGAAGAACGTAACGAGTACGTGAACGCCTTGTGAAAGGACAACCGAGCCAGTCTGCATCACAATATGCTGAAAGTTGATAGTCGCCATCACGAGGGAGAAGAATACCTTGACTGGAGTGTTTTTTAAGTAACGAAGCACACGAAACGCAGCATCAAGGTGAGGTTGTCGCGGGTCAGAAACAAATTGACTTAAAACATTTACCGCATAGGTGATGTCTGGTCGAGTGGCTTGAAGATATAAAAGGGGACCTACCATTCGACAGTACTGGTGTTCGTCTACCTTTGGTTGGTTGCTAGACATATCAAGTTTTAAATTAGGCTCCATAGGAAAAGTGCTAGGATGACATCCTCCCATCCCACAATCTTCAAGGATATCAAGCGTATACTTCCTTTGACTCAAAACTAAGCCTTTAGCGGTTCGAGCCACCTCAATACCAAGAAAATACGTAAGGTTTCCCAAATCTTTGATACTGAAGCGTCTGTCAAGTTCTTCCTTCACAGCCTTGATGTGATGTTGATCATTTCCAACCACAATAACGTCATCAACATAGATAAGGGTTGCCACAAATTTTTCACCCTTTTTATAAGTGAAAAGTGAGTAATCTGCCTTGCTTTGTTGAAAACCAAGATCAAGGAGTGAGGTGGTGAACTTTTGATACCAATTCCGAGAAGCTTGCTTTAATCCGTACAACGATTTTTTTAGTTTGCAGACTCGAGTTTCCTTTTCTTTAGTAAAGCCTTGTGGTATTTTCATGTAAACGTCTTCTTCCAAATCTCCAAGAAGAAAAGCGTTGTTCACATCCAGTTGATTAATGATACAGCTTTTTTTTGCTGCTACTACTGCCAATAGAGTTCTTACAGTAACAAGTTTAGCGACTGGAGCGAAAGTATCATGGTAATCGATGCTTTCTTGCTGTGTGAAACCCTTTGCTACAACGCGTGCCTTGTAACGTTCAACTTCTCCATTAGGCTTGTACTTAATCTTGAATACCCACTTTGAGTCTATGGCTCGTTTTCCTTTCGGTAGACTCTCGAGAGACCACGTACCATTTTCTTCCAAAGCTCGGATCTCCTTCTTCATAGTCTCTCTCTACCTTTAATCCTGTATAGCTTGATGGAAATTTTTGGGTTCATCATTTGAACTAATGGCCGCCAAGAAAGCCTTATGATTGTTAGAAAAATTGTCATAAGAAACAAAATTTGAGAAAGGATGTACCGTTGAAGAGCTTTGATTGGAAGTGTGGAGCGCGAGATCGACGGATGGAGGAAGTTTCACATAAAAATCTTTGAACCTAGCTAGTTGCGTTCGAGCTCTTTTCTCTCGTACCGGTCCAACAGTTATTTCTTGGGCTTCACTTTGTTATACTGCATCTGATTGAAAAGTGGGCTGATCATGAGGATCATGTTCTAATGGTGGGTTATTTGTTGATCAGGCCCATTATCGAAGGTTGGGGCTTGGTTGTCCAAATTTGAAACTTCACTTTCTTCAAACTGTGCATCCTTTTCGATTAAATCTTGACCAATAGGCTCATTTTTCTTTATAAGAAACTCATCATATTGATAATCAACTGTTATCTCACTAAAAGGAAAATGTTCTTCATGGAATTTAACATCCCTTGACACAATTATTTTCTTGTTCTCAAGGTCATATATTTTGTACCCCTTTGTGCCCGGAGGATATCCTAGAAAAACCCCAGGTCTCCCCCTCATCTCGAACTTATCCCCTCCGGTATTGGTGTTTCTATAATATGCCAAACAACCAAAAACATGCATAAAATCATAGTCGGGCTTCTGGTTGTGCAGTAATTCAAAAGGAGATTTATTTTCTATTACACTAGAAGGTAGGCGATTGATGATATAAGCTGCAGTTAGAACACATTCTCCCGAAAACCTTTTAGGCAAATTTGTGACATCCGTCACTTTTCTTTTTTTTTATTTTATTTTTTTTATTTTCGTATATAATAATAATAATAATAATAATAATACTAGCCTAGACCACTCTTGAGCCCAAAACAACAACCCAACCATTCCTTTTTCGGAGCCCATCTGAACCCAAGAAGCAGGCCCAAGCTTGTCTTCCTGCTGCTGCTCGGCCCAGTACACCCGGCCCATCAACCATGCCCAACTCCCCTCTCCTTTCCCCTTTCTGTTTTAAACAAAAAAAAAGAGTTGCTCCTACCTGGACTCGAACCCGGGCAGAGAGCTGGCTCAAACACAACACAAACACACCACAACCAACTAAGCTAAGGCTCACATCTGATTATATCTCAACCATCATTATATAAAAGCCCAAACAAACCCTGCTGTTTTCTTTTTCCTTGATCGCTGTTGTGCGATGGCTGATTGACCAAGGATTGGCCGTGAATCTTGCAACCATTATCACCATTTATTGCTTTGACTTGACCTACAAATCAATCCCCATCAGTATGCCCTTGATTACAGCTATTAACATTCGATTTCAAGACCAATTAACACGTTTTTGACCATTACAAGTCAACGAATTTAAACCTTCCAATTTCATTATTGTACTATAAATTGAATCCTCTCCCATAGCCTAAAAGTGCCGATAAACCTATCCTGACTCACAAATCTTTACTTTTCTTCTCTGATTCGCGGTCATAGCTCGGATTGACTTTCAGTTTGACTCGCATTCTAGGAAGCATTACAAACAGTATGTTTAATTTTATTGTTCTTACCTAATTATCATTCCTTTATAATTATTAGCCCCATGATTAATTGGGGTAAAACCGCGTGTTTAATCGAATCAAGGATCTAGGGTTCTTATGTATAATTTGGGGAAGATAACACTTCACAGGTATCTTTTTATTTAAAACATTCTTAAAACAATCACCAACTGATCCACAGATCAGTTGGTGAAACCCTTGTTGTTTAAAAACTGTGAACCGGCCAAGGGCCCAGGTTCGACCCCCACCATCAACAACCATTTTCTTTTTTTCAAATTCCTTATAATTATGTATTTATATTTGATAATTAACTCTTGAATTAGTTTTAAAATATCAAAATTGATTTTTAAATTCTATTAAAATTTTATTCTGATATACAAACAATAAATTTATTCTTACAATTTTTATTTTCAGAAAATATATTTATTTTATATATATAATAAATATTACAAGTTTATTCATTTAAAACTATAAAATTCTATAAAAATACCTAAACGATTTTATAAAATTCCACAAAAATTATTCTAAACTTGTATATCAATAGGCATTTCAGAAATAATTTTTATTTCAGAAAAATCATTCGTTTTATATTTTTAATCGATTTTTATTACTTTTAAAACCATAAATAAATCATAATAAATTCATTTTTCAATGTTTTTGCACCAAAATTTTACACAAATTATTTCTATTCATTTGGGACAGAAATACAATTTTTAATTCAAAAATTCTTTAATTTTAATATTTTTAAATATTAAAGTTATATTTTTGACAAATTGAAATAAATAGATTTAATATTCTATTTTTAAGAAAATAATTTTATAAAAATTATTTTCATACTTAAAACTTTATATTGTGACCATCTTTAATTTAAAATTTACAAAAAGACCTTTGCTTATTTATTTATCAAATTTCTCTTATTTATTAAGCATTTTATTTATTAATCAAACGAATACTTATCCCCAAATTAGGAACCCTAGAAATACTTATAGACTAGATAGACTTAGACTTATTTGTTACCTTATACATAGGGTGATACTTGACAACGTTGGATTACACTTATTCAATTCCACAAGACTTACCACCTTGCTAAGGTGAGTATTACTTATCCCCTTTTTTCGCTTTTACAACTTTTGGGGTGATTCATGCACAAGTATACAAAACTTTCATATTCAGTTACACATACACTTTCTTCATTTACAATTCATATACGTGTCTTGTTTATCTTTGTGCTTATGTTTGAATATGAACGTAGCTTACATACAAAATCATACATCTAGACATAACTCATGTTATGGTGCTCTTTACATATAGACGTAACTTATGTTACGGTGCTCATTTAGACATAACTTATGTTATGGTGCTCTTTTAGACTTGACACGTGTTAGGGTGCTCATTATCAATTTCATCTTATCAACTTTACATCTGATCTTTGTCTTGTTTGCTTACTTGTGTGTTTACATAATGCCTTGGTGATGCTAGACACATGAATTGTACATCTTTTCAAACTTATACTATATGTACAAAGCTAGGTAGTACTCACCAACATCATATGTTGACCAAATTTATTTTCGTGCATGTTTCAGGATAAGCTGCTTGACGCTTCACATAGGACTTTGGACTTAGACTAAATAAATCAACTATCTCAATTGTTGTTGTGTATTTATTTTCACATGTTGTAAAACAATATTCAATAATCAAATATTTACATTTTAGTACCATGAGCTTTTGAACAATCGTCATTACGTGGCACCTCGATGATTCCGCCATCGGTTGGGGTGTTACAAAATTGGCCTCAAATCTTAAGGCCCGAGCTGTTTCTAAGAGGTGTCGATGTTTTCTTTCAACAACATCGTTCTGTTGAGGTGTGTGTGGGCACGTGGTTTCTAGTAAAAAATCCATTTTCTTTATAAAAGGATAACATTTCATTAGATTTGAATTCCCCACCATTATCACATCTAATCCTTTTAACAACTTTTCCAAATTGTGTTTTCACTATCTTATGAAAATACTTTAGACAACTAGCTGCTTCATGTTTGAATTTTAAAAGAAATAACCACACTACCTGGCTAAAATCATCGACTATGGTCAAAAAAATAACTTGCCCCTATAATAGAAGGTGAACGATATCTACCCCAAACATCACAATGTATCAAATCAAAACAATCAATAGATTTTGTAATACTATCCGGAAAAGGGTTTCTTGTGTGTTTCGCCTTAGAACATGAATCACATAAAGTATCAAACTTAATGTTTTTAAGAAAACTAATATCTTTGAGTTTCTTAGCAAAAGCGTGTCCCAATCGTTTGTGCCATGTATCATTATTCACCACCATTGCCCTCCTTTTGTTTTTGACCATCCCCATCCGGTACAATCCGTTTTCGCGCCTACCCACACCAATCAAGCTCTTCGTCCGGAGTTTCTACATCATACAAAAATCGGGAAAAAATGAGACTACAGATTATAAGTCATTGGCAAGTCGGCCAATAGATAAAAGGTTGCATTTAAAATCAGGAACATAGAGGATTCCTTCAATCTTAGTGCCCCCTTCAAGGTACAATCGCCTCTTCCCTTTACAGGAACTTTAGTTCCATCAGCTATGATGACAGGAGCTTCAAAATCATTTTTTGTTTCGTTAGACATGAAGTCAGGGTCATGAGTGATGTGTTCTGTGGCTCCTGAATCAGTCACCCCATCATCGACCCCTTCTTCTTTACCTGCAATGTTTGCCATATGTGGATTTTCATCTTTCTGGTTGTCATCTTCCTTCCCAAAAGTCTTCAAAAAAAGCTGGTATTGTTCCCTTGATAGACCGGGGATGGGACTGGTATTGGTTTCAACAAACGCCACCTTTGTTCCTTCTTGTTTCCCTTTGTTTCCTGGCCACCAATCTGGGCAACCAATCCTCTTAAAACACCCTTCTTTGTTGTGACCATCTTTCCCACAGAAGGTACAATGCTCCACAACGTCACTGCGTTTTGCTTCCTTGATTACGGGTTTGTCACGTTTTGTTGCATCTCGGTTGGGATTACCTTCGCGGCGATTAGGATGAGAAGCTTTGAAGGCAACAGGTTTTGTCAAAGGTCTTTTTTTTTGTGAGATTGTTCTTTGTCTTTCATCCTCTACAACAAGATGGTAAGCATTGCTCAAGCTAGGGGTTGGTTTAGATGCTAAGATTTGTGTTCTAATGACCGAAAATTCATTGTCGAGACCCATCAGGAACTCATAAAGTCTCTCTTTCTCCTTTGCTTCACTTATTCTTTTCCAATATCACAGCTACACCCCTCATAAGTGCATCATGGCGTTGGCATAACCGAAGCGATTTCATCCCAGAGGCTGCGAAGCTTCGTGTAGTAGGCTGACATGGAGTTACCCGATTGTTGTATTGTGGTTAAAGCTTGCTTGAGTTCATAGGCCCTAGGTGCACTTTCCTTTCCGAACCTCTCATGAAGATCGGACCATATCTCCAAGGCCGTGTCGGCGTACTTTACGCTGCTTCTTATGTCTTTTTCCATGGCCGTAATGAGCCATCCTTTTAACATAGCGTCACAGCGCATCCAAGGCATGTAATTAGTTGATGTCTTCTCAGGCTTCTTCATGGTTTCATCGATGAAGGCAACCTTGTTCTTTGCAAATAGGAAGTTTAACATCTCCTGTGACCAATCTGCATAATTATGATCATTGAGGAGATCGTTTACATGGAGTTGTTTTGGGTAGAGTGATGGGTGGATGTACAACGAAGAATTGACATCAGGGCCTCCATCGTTCTTGCTTGTTCCGCATCTGTTCTTATCACCTTCATCGCCTGCCATGAGGACCGACTGATGATACCTTCTTTTCTTCGGATTAGGGTTTTGTTTTTAGAGCAAAATTAACTGCTCTACACCATAATAAAGTTGATGATACCAAAGCAGCCAATATTGATCTTATTATTGAATAAATGAATAAAAACATCGGACATCACCCCTATTTATAAAACAGGAACAATAGAAAAAAAAAGGAAATAGAATCAACTCAATGCATGGAAAGGAAATAAAGTAGGCGAAGATTGTAGAAGATCAATTCCAATAAACACTTCATAATGAGCCTCGTCAACCCCCCCCCCCCCCCCGGTTTAATTTCATCATGGGCAAGTGATAGTTTGGCGGTTTACTCATCATGGAAACAGCTTAATGTCAATCACGTTTAAGAATATCAAGCTATTTTTAATTGTAAATTTACATGATAAAAGTTATTGAAAATGCATAGAATGTAAAACTAAGAATCATAAAATGAATTAACACAGTTAACCAAATAAGTAAATACTAATTTCTTCTCGATAGAAAACAAAAATAAAAAGAGAAAGATAAGTGAGTAACTTTTCAGTAGTCACATGGTTAAACCTGCAAGTTTCAAAGTTATGCTCACCTACTTATCTTCCATGCAAATGTTCTCTCTTCCTCCTCCATTCAACAGAAAATATGACAAGCCCCAACCGATCTATTCTAAATTCGACTAGCATGGAGGCACTTTTTTTTGGAGGCCCTAGCTTGTTTGTGATCGGCACTTATTGCATACAATAATATGAGTATGATTTTTAGAGGGAAAGAAAGGAGGGAGTTTTTAAAAGTTGGTTATAAGAAAACGCAAATTTTCTATATATGAAAATGTACATGAGAGGACCTATATATACAAACTAATCGGTATGTTAATGAACTGACATGTCCCTATAACTAACAATAACTTCCATGTGAACCGGTGTGACCTATAACCGATTCTTTTTATTTTCTAAACTTAGGATATAACATTTATCTACAATATTAACATATGTACATAATATAATTAACGTATGATAACTTAATATGTTTATGTTAGATTAGTATCTAACATTCACCCCCCCCCCCTAATCAACATAAACATAAATTCTTAATGATGTTCTTCATTCTTCACTTGAGGACCTTGATCGCTTCTTAGGTGGCAAGTCTTCTTCCTTTAGAATCGTTTTTCCTTTGGATGTGCCTTCGACTTCTTCTTCTTCTCCTACTTTTACCACCAATTCTCTTCCCTTGTATTTTAGATGGTACCACTCCATCATCTCTAGATATCTCACAAAAAGCTTCCTTAAAGTGTTTGCGGTCTCTTCTTTCTCAACAATGCTTGGTTGCCCTCGTCCATATCCTATAGACAACCCTATTACACCCCAATTGTCTTCGTTTGTAACCTTATTATATCTACCAAACTTTTGCACCGTCATGTATAATTCTAGTAGACTAATAGGATAAGCATTGATATCCCTTGGTGGAATTGGGGCATGAGTTCGAACTTTTAAGAAATCTTTCACAAACCATTCAACAAATTTTTCGAATTCTAATTCAAACTTTCTCTTGTGTCTTTCTAACATTGTACCACTATGAACAAGATCTATAAACACTATGCAATCTTGTAGTTTTGATTCTTCTGTTGGGTACATGATTCGGCCTTTCTCCATATAATTTTCGGCATTGTCTTGATCCTCCTTGATTGAAATATCTTCGAAATGTTTAAACAACAATGCTCTTTCTTTGTCTTCATTTGATAAACTTGCTTGATCACTCGGTTCCTTTTTGCTCTTGCTTTCTTCTGCTTTTCGTTCATCTTGTGCACTACTACCCATTTCTTCTTGTCTTTGTGGGCATTTAAATGTGAAGTGATCATCTCCTTTGCAAATTCTACATGTGATAAGTTTCACTTTCTTGATTACTTTCGGCCTTGGAACCGGTTTGAGTATCTGACACACATCTCCTTCAAATTTAACTTCAAACCCTTCTTGTGTCAATGCATCGATACTCAATACATTCCTCCTTAAAGTCGGTACATAATAAACATCTTTGATTTTGTTGATTTATCCCGAACTTGTTATCAAACACTTCCTTTTCCTCTAAAATATTCTTTTCAATATCCTTGTGGACATCCTTCTACCCCAAACGAATTAACTAGAGTCATAAACAATGATTTGGTTCCACAACAATGTTGCTTTCTAGTTAAACTTCCAAACCATATATCATCCCATCCTTGGTTTTCGGTTCCCTTAACCATAAATTCAGTTTTACCTATTTTTTTTGGACAATTTCTTCTAAATTGGAATGGTTCTTTACATTTTCCACAACACATAATAGATGGGTATTTGGGGATTTTAACTTTCTTACTTTTTTGCCGATTAAATTCACTTTGTGCCTTTCCTTTCTTTCTTTTGTCGCCCATACGGTTTTTGTTTGTTGATGATGATCCGATGTGGAAAACAGTTAAACTTGACATTAATGAAGTCTTCATAGTCTTCTGTCTTGAATGCCCTCACGGCTTCCTTTGTGTGATTCTCATAATCACTAGAATTGTTCGAGAATAATGGTGTCACATACGATCCTTTGTCTCGACATCAATCTCTTCTTCTAAACGATTTTAATCATCGAATATCCCACAGGTTCTTGAATCTTTCGGCTCTGATGCCATGTTTGTGATTAGCACTTATTGCATATATACAATAATATGAATATGATTTTTAGAGGGAAAAAGGGGAGGGAGTTTCTAAAAGTTGGTTATAAGAAAACACAAACTTTCTATATATTAAAATGTACATGAGAGGACCTATATATACAAACTAATTGGTATGTTAATGAATCGACATGTCCCTATAACTAATAATAACTTTCATGTGAACTGGTGTGACCTATAACCGATTCTTTTTATTTTCTAAACTTAGGATAAAACATTTATCTACAATATTAACATATGTACATAATAAAATTAACGTATGATAACTTAATATGTTTATGCTAGATTAGTGTCTAACATAGCTTGGGTTAATTGTACTATCCAGCCGGTTCTGGGTTTAACTACTAATGGCTAGAACACTCCCACAACCTCTTTGATCTTGTGTGAATCCATAATATAAAAAAGATAAGATGACATGACTTGATTGGTTAGTAAAATGAGTTCAAGTGATGAATTTGAGAGGTGTCCGGTCCCCTTTACAATATTTCTAACAAAACTATAATATATTACGAGACCTTGAGTGAATTATTTTCCATATGCATTAATTTCCAAGAAAAGTGTTAGTATCATCACTTATTCTTTAAAGTTCATCAATTTATTTCTAACAAAACCTTCACCAATTATCACGTGTGAGGGCATCTACTCTCTTATCTATAGCATCCAAACGAAATCTTCCAAATAACCAATCACCTCATCCCACTCCCTTTCCTCAATCCATCCAAAAACACACCTACAAAAACCTCAACCAACCCTAAAAAAAACATCATATTTTCATCCTAAATTCCTACCATGATTGCAAAACAATCCAAATCCCAATCCACACGTAAATCTAGAACCAAACTCCGTAAACCTAAATACCTAAGCTCCGTTTTCAACTCACTGCCACCACACCACAAATGCCACCCATAAACCACCATGATCATGGTCATGACCATAAACAACAACTTAATCTTTTTCCACTACACCCAGAGAACCTAGTGGAACAAGATAAAATAGACGAAGAACCTATCATTGGTTGCATGTTCTCATCTGGTGATGATGTAGACGTAGCAGCCACTACTCTCAATGGAATTCTATGCTCTGGAGCGGATGATGAGGAAGAGGATAACAGTCACAACACGAACAATGTTCCATCTCCTTCGTCGGTAAACTATGCTGACGAGGAGGTGGAACTTGTCCGGACCGCCATGAGGCGGAATAAAACGGACAAAGTTATTGATCAGGAAAAATGGGTTTGTTATTCGGAGGTTGTGGATAGGAAAAAGGTGGTTAGAGAGATATCGTCGTCATCATCTACAACAGCTTTCTCCTGTCGTCGTAATAGCAGTACTAATAGTAATAGTATTAATATTAATAAGAATAAAAGCAAACTTGTGTTGAAGCTTGACTATGAGAAGATCATGAAGTCTTGGGTCAACAAGGGTCCACTTTACATTTCGGATGTGGATGCTCCACAACCACAAACTGTACCCGATCTCCAAGATGATCATGACTTCTTTTCACCATCTTTCATCAATGTGAGATTCATCTCTTCTCCCTTTTCATATTTATAAAACGTATAAAACGCTACAAGAAAATTAAAAGTCTGATTTCCTACGATAATTCGAGTATGAAAAAACGGGTGGTTAATTCCTACACGTTTTTGACAAAATTTCAACACGCTAGAAAACCCTAATTTAGTGACAGATTACCGGCCAACTAATTTCTTTATACCTTAATCTGGAATACGAAATGACCCAATTTTCTAGTAGTGAATTTTTAAGCGTTTACAAACGAATATATTATACGGTATAACTCAATAAGACAAAAGATCAAATACAAACAAAATTATCGTGCGAACATACGAACTGAAGGGAACAAAAAAAAAAGTGGCGGTGGCATTTTCGTAAATAATGACCACCACTCTTTGTTTGTATAATTACTCTAGTGTATATAATTACTCTAGAGTAAAAAAGTGGCGGTGGCATTTTCGTAAATAATGACCACCACTCTTATTGTATAATTACTCTAGTGTATATAATTCTTCTAGAGTAATTACCCTAGAGTAATTATATAATTACTCTAGTTATATAACTACGCTATATAATTACTTTAGAGTAATTTTATAATTACTCTAGTTATATAATTACGCTAGAGTAATTACGCTAGTTATATAACTAGAGTAATTATATAATTACTCTAGTTATATAAAGTTTCCAATATTTACAGAAATGCCACCGCGTGTTTTTTACTTCAGTTCGTACTGTTCGTACGATAAAGCTATTTGTACGTGAACTTTACTCGACTCAATAATATATAAGTACATGAATTATTGATGCTATATGAATTATTGTTGTACCTCGTCTAGGTTGTGCTAGGTTTCAATCTTTCCGTTTTCTAATAAGTAAGAGCTTGACTAAGAATAAACAATGATATGTCATGAACATGTTTATATATCGGAATGTTAGATACATAACATATTTTATGTTAAGAATTGTACAAACGTTTTACATAGGTTAAAAGCTGTAATGAACCAAACAAACACGAATATGTTTGGGTTCTTTTATTTAATTTTAACTTTAAATTTAAACGAACACGAACACAAAAGTAAAATCATACGATTTTTTCATGTTCGTTTATTAATATAATGGGCATGTTCATGCTCGTTCGAACAGTTCACAAACGTAAATTTACACAAACAAACTTAAACGAACATATTTGATGAAAATAAATAAAAATTAACATAATTAGATAAAGATAAACGAACATAAAAGGACGTAAACGAACATAAAGGCATTCATGAACATAAATGAACAAACAAAACACTTGTTCATGTCCATTTGTTTATAACATAAATGAACATAAACAAACCTCCTGCCGAACATTTTACAAATAGTTCAAGAAAGTTCGGTTCATTTACAGGCACACATATTTTGCTTTATACTATGATATATCGTATGTGAGCCGGTTATGTAACCACTTGCTTTATATATCTCATTCATCCCTTAAAGTTGTTTTAGTATTGTCTTGATAGTCATATAGATATCAATGAACCCACTAAAAAATTAAAATAAAACACATGTGATGGAAGCATGTGCATAAGCATAAAGTTGAAGTTGAAATGTTGTCCACAGTTCACTTGTAAAAGGGCAGATTTTAATAACAGTGGGCCATGTTATAGGCTGTTACTATTGAATTATTGATGACATACATCTGCGGCTCTGCGTGTCAGACCCGTTGCTATTTTAGTGAACTTGTACATACAACTTTAATCACACAACTTATCCCACCTAGGGATATAAAAATATAAATAAACTCTAAACAATATCTAACTAGCGTTTAGATATAAGGGTGCTTGGGGCGCAAGGCGGGTAGTGTTTGCGAGCGGCAACATACCTGCCATCAATGCGTTAGGCTGGCTCGGGTGTGGAAACAACTTGGACCGTGTGTAGTGGTGGACGAAAATTTTCAAGTCCCATGGGACATTAAACGACACGTGGCATGTAGAGGACTTTAACTTTAAGGGTTTGTAAATGAATAAGTGGTATGGTGGTTAAGTGAAAATTTTCAAGCCCTTTTCAATCATTAATTTTTTTTTTTATTGGCTCTCCTTTTTTTTTGGAATATAGCTTTTAGGAATAATGGATTTTGATTGGCCCTCATTTTTTTCATAACGTTGTGAAATTTTCCACGGAAAACCGAAATTGGCCATATCCACGACAAGGGGCGGTGTGTATCTCGTGGAAGGGTGTGGATTTGCCCCAACCACGCCCAATTTCTACATCACTACGTACGGTTTTAAGCCTTCAGGTATAATCTTCATCATCCTCACATTTTAAAATCTAAATTAGTACAGAGGCTTCTCTATCTAATTTCTATCATGAAAGTTTAGAGAATTATAAGTTGGTTAATTATCAAATAATTAAAATTGTATATAACTACAAAAAAACAACTTGCGTTGCAAAAAGATATAGATATGTGATATTGGTGACTTTTTTAACGGTGTGATGTTAATGGCAACCTTTGAACTATCACTTTGACTAATAACACTCCCAATTTGCAAGTTAGTTTGTTCCATCAACCCCAAACTAACGGAGGTCTAACCTGGTTATCCTACGTGGCAAAAATGGCTTACTCAGCAAACTGAGTTTTCAACATAACAAGTCATAAATGTAAAACACGTAACCTCTCCACCACCCTAACCTCCGCCCTATCCTCCTGGACCACCACCTCCTTCTGCACTTGGGACGGCATCAACTGAGACAACTCCAACCACGTCACCTCCATCAACCTCCTTTCCAAATCACTCTCTGGCACCCTCCCTCCATCCCTCAACCAACTCACTAAACTCAAAACCTTATCTCTCCCACGTAACTCCATCTCTGCCCCTTCTAATCTCTCCAACCTCACCCGCCTTCAACAAATCCCCTAGACTCCAACAACTTCACCTCCATCCTACCCACCTTCTTCAATAACCTCACCAATCTCCAACATTTTGGAAAGCAGAGGTTTTCTGGGACGATTTCACTTGCGTTTGCGAGTTTGACTTCGTTGAGGAGCTTATCGTTGAATGATAATGAGCTTGTTGGGTGGATCCGGTGATGGTGTTGTTGTTGGAGGTACGGTGGTGGTGGTTGTGGTTGTGGTTGGTGTAGTGTGTATAGTGGTGACAGATTGTTGGGGGGGGGGGGTTGTTTGAATTTTGGGTTTTGTTTGAATTTAGGGTTTTGTTCGGGGGATTTGACCCTAAATCCTACATGAGAAAGAATCGGTGGTACATGTGTTGTAGGAGATACGGTGGTGGTGGTTGTGGTTGGTGGAGTTTGTAGGGTGGTGACAGATTTCAAGAGAGTGGAAGACTGTGTCTATGGTGGTAGTGTGTTTTTTTTTTTTTTTTTTTTTTTTTGTGGAGCTGGGAGGTGGTATGCCATGTCATATTGCCACATAAGCAATTTTGACAACTTAGTTTGCCATGTAAGCCATTTGCCACGTAGGATAACCAAGTTAGATCTCCGTTAGTTTGGGGGTGATAGAACAAACTAACTTGCAAGTTGGGAATGTTATTGATCAAAATGATAGTTCAGAGTATTATCCGCCAATAAATGAAAGTTATAAGTATTTAAATCCATTTCCCCTTATAAAAATTACATTGATTCATAAAGAAATAAATATCATTCTGATATCGAGAACACAACCAAGAAGCAATCATGTTATCTCAATATCTAAACTAACCACTAAGTTTTCGTTTACAAAGTCGGTTTGAAAAAAAAAAAGTCCATTAGGCCAGGCAGTTTGGGAAACAACATAGGGCATTATGTGCAAAGGAGGGGAGGCAACACCATCATCATCAACGGCAATGGGAGGTCCATCCTTCACACAATAAGACCATTATGGAAAGGATGGACCTACCCCACACTAATGTTGCAGATGAAGTGAAGGACCATATTCATAATGTGCCTCCTTCACACCATATATCCTTAAATAATTTCATGTTCAGAATCTTTCCCAGTATTGTTTATATTAATAGTTACTTTCTTTTCTATTTTTTTTTCTTTTTTCATTTTAACTTTTTTATTATTATTATTATTATTTATATATTTTATTTTTACAAGATTTTTTTTTCTTTACTGTTGCAACGTGTGGGTAGCGTCAACTCATTAAATACAATCCTCAACTCATTAAGTACAATCCTGAAGCTTTAGGGGAGTTTCATCACTTAGATTAACCATGGCCATGGTATCTTTTTCTTTAAAGAACCTGCCGTCAGCTATGTGAGGATGATAAAGATCATTTAAAAAAAAAGTTTACTTTAACTAAACAGAACACACTAAATCAATAATATTTCTTTATTCTTGTGACTGATAAAAGCATAAATCTTTATATCATGTAATATTATTTCAACCCATGGTAGCTTTTGAATGTAAATGTCCTGGATTTGTGTGATTGGATAAAAAGTTAGGGTATGTGAGAGTATGAGAGTTGTGCCCCTAGCTAGTACACTAAGATTTGGAATAATTATAAACTTTATCTAGTTTTGAACATATTAGTCAGGAGCTCGTGCGTTGCGGCAGGAAACAACATTTAAGGATGATCCATAGAAGACAGATATGGGGGGGGGGGGTAGGCTGATCTATAGAAGACCAGTAAAACTCATAAGTAGGGGACGACACAAGATAACAAAGAAGAACACTTAGGGGACTAGGGAGGACTCAAGAAGGACATCGGACTTATTTTACAAGACTCTATATGACTCAAGAGACTAGAGAGAGAAGTATAGAATAAAATTTTATTTCCTTCCAATGATGATATACAAATAAGGGGAAGCCTTCCTTTTATAGACAAGGAAAGACATATTACATCATCCATGACATCACACACCATTATTATATAAAGAAAAATCTAGAACATGACCTAAACATGACATAAGTGCTTACATCACTTTAAGAGTGATTAAAGCCTAACTTATTCTTAAGCACACCATAAGCACACTAGCACAGTTAATAATACGATATTAAATATAACGACGTCTACTAATTCTTCTTCATTTCCAGCGGGAATCTGGGTGTGATGGATCATCTTCATATAGGTCGTAATGCGGGCTTGGGCAGTCATCAAGATGGTTTCTAAGAAAATCTCTTTCAGCTTCTTTCCATATCTTCACTTGAGGTGTTCAGCTGGCCAGAGCATCGTACCAAACAAGATATGTTAAGAGATTGCATTCGGGGAATACCCATTTGCGAGAGCAAAACACTTACGAATCTCTTTCCATTCGTTGGGATGGGTCCTCATGTAAGAGGGCCTTGATGGCTTTCCTGCATACCAACCATGAATGAAGCAGTAAGGAGCATGGAAAATGGCTGACTGCTCTTTGCTGATAACTGTTGGGGGTATATAGCAGCCTGGCCTTCAGAAGATTACAAGAAAGTATTTTTTATGAGAGGATGTCAACTGTCCCATCCATTGGTGAAGTGGTAAGAACCATTGGATTAAAGTGAGAGCATGCTTCCTTTCTTTCTTTCGGGAGGTCTCCAACTGGCAGTCAATCAGGTATTGGAGAAGTTTGGGTGCGTTGAAAGTCATGGCAATGTTGTGGGATTAAAAAAGATACCAGAAAAAGCAGAGGACTTCTTTTGGTAGGTTGTACAGGTCATTGATGTGGAAGATATTGAGGAATGAGTATTCAGGGTGGATTACAAGACCTTTCATAAACATACCATGGGTTTTTAGGGTTATGGTAAGGAATGTTTTGTAATTCAGCTGGGCTTTTTCTTTGAAAGTTCGATCCGCAATTTCTTCTATGATTTCCTCTGGGACCCCTTTGTCTTTAAATTCTTGGTAGAGTGAGGCTTCCTTCGTGGTGTTTGATGAGGCGTGCTCCATCATAAAGATTGCTGGGATGATGTGTGGGTGGCGGTTGTGGTGGTGCTTGACTATTTGGCATCGTTGCTTTTATAGGCCTTCAGTCTGGACAGAAAATCTGCAAAGATTTTCTCTTTACCTTTTATGTGTTTAACAGTGAATTTCTACCGTGAGAACCAATTTGCCCATCGTAATAATTGAGATTCTGGGAGCATCGTTCTTTTGAACTGTAACATCTTTTGGAAAGATGACATGTCCATTTCTATCAGAAAATCATGGCCAATTAAAATGGAATTGGAATTTTTTATCCCTCTTTTTACAGCTAGGATTTCTTTGTAGGTAGAGTGATAGTGCTTTTCTGATTCTTTAAATGTGCCACTTTTGTAGCCACAAACTGTCCTGCTTCCCTTGTCGTCTTCTGCAAGTAGGATTGTTGCCCAATGTTCATCACTTGCGTCTGTATGGAGGATTCTTTTGTCTTTTGGTGCAGGAATCTTTAATGGTGGCATGCCGTCAGCAAGTTGCTTTATTTCTTTGACAGCTTGTGTTTACTTTTCAGACCAAGTTGGTGGGTTCTTTCTCTGCATGGGGAACAATTGTACCGTGTGATTTGACAATTTTGGCAGAAAATCTGCCATATAATTGACTAATCCAAGGAACTATTGGATCTCTTTTTGTGACGTCAGCTTATCTGGGAATTGGTGCAACTCCTTTGCAATGTGTGGCTGAGGTTGGTACTTCCCATTAGCAATCTTCATACCAAGAAAATCAATGGTTCTAACACCAATTTCCATTTTTTTTCTCTGAAAGCATAATTCCATATTGTTGGACTATGGAATGGAATTTTTCAAGGAGTTTCATGTGTGAGTCTTCATCTTCTGAGAACAGGAGGATATCGTCTATGTAGATCAAAGCATTGCTGAGAATTGGTTCAAATATGCGTACCATTGCCTTTTGAAAAACTGATGGCGCATTTTTTAAACCGAATGGCATCACCTTTCACTGGTAATGATGGTCAAGAATCCACCCCTAAAAACCCATGGTATGTTTATGAAAGGTCTTGCAATCCACCATAACCCTAAAGATTCATGCACAAAAAGACAAAAGAATCCTTCAGACAGACGCAAGTGATGAACATTGGGCTGCAGTCCTACTTGCAGAAGACAACAAGGGAAGCATGACAGTTTGTGGCTACAAAAGTGACACATTTAAAGAATCAGAGAAGCACTATCACTCTACCTACAAAGAAATCCTAGTTGTAAAAAGAGGGATAGAAAAATTCCAATTCCATTTAATTGGCCATGATTTTCTGATAGAAATAGACATGTCATCTTTCCCAAAGATGTGTTACCGTTCAAAAGAAAGATGCTCCTAGAATCTCAATTATTACGATGGGCACATTGGTTCTCACAGTGGAAATTCACTGTTAAACACATAAAAGGTAAAGAGAATATCTTTGCAGATTTTCTGTCCAGACCGAAGGCCTTATAAAAGCAACGATGCCCAAATAGTTTAGCACCACCATAACCGCCACCCACACATCATCCTAGCAATCTTTATGATGGAACACGCCTCATCAAGCACCACGAAAGAAGCCTCACTCTACCAAGAATTTAAAGACAAAGGGGTCCCAGAGGAAATCATAGAAGAAATTGTGGATCGAACTTTCAAAGAAAAAGCCTAGCTGAATTACAAAACATTCTTCAACATAACCCTAAAAACCCATGGTATGTTTATGAAAGGTCGTTCAATCCACCCTGAATACCCATTCCTCAATAACTTCCACATCAATGACCTGTACAACCTACCAAAAAGAAGCCCTCTGCGTTTTCTATTATCTTTTTTAATCCCATAACATTGCCATGACTTTCAACGCACCAAACTTCTCCAATACCTGATTGACTGCCAGTTTGGAGACCTCCCGAAAGAAAGGAAGCATGCTCTTACTTTACTCCAATGGTTTCTTACCGCTTCACCAATAGACGGGACAGTTGACATCCTCTCATAAAATATACTTTCTTGTAATCTTCCGAAGGCCAGGCTGCTATATACCCCCAACAGTTATCAGCAAAGAGCAGTCAACCATTTTCCACACTCCTTACTGCTTCATTCATGGTTGGTATGCAGGAAAGCCATCAAGGCCCTCTTACATGAGGACCCTTCCCAACGAATGGAATGAGATCCATAGGTGTCTGGCTCTCGCAAATGGGTACTCCTCAAATGCAATCCCTCAACATATCTTGTTTGGTACGATGCTCTGGCCAGCTGAACACCCTCAAGTGAATATATGGGAAGAAGTTGAAAGAGATTTTCTTAGAAACCATCTTGAGGACTGCCCAATCCCACATTACGACCCATATGAAGATGATCCATCACACCCAGATTCCCGTTGGAAATGAAGATGAATTAGTAGACGTCGTTATGTTTAATATCGTATTACTAAGTGTACTAGTGTGCTTATGGTGTGCCTAAGAATAAGTTAGGCTTTCATCACTCTTAAAGTGATGTAAGCACTTATGTCATGTTTAGGTCATGTTTTAGATTTTCTTTATATAATAATGGTGTGTGATGTCATGGATGATGTAATATGCCTTTCCTTGGTCTATAAAAGGAAGGATGCCCCTCATTTGTATATCATACTTGGAAAGAAATTAAATCCTGTTCTATACTTCTCTCTCTAGTCTCTTGAGTCATATAGAGTCTTGTAATATAAGTCTGGTATCCTTCTTGAGTCCTCCCTAGTCCTCTGAGTCTTCTTCTTTATTATCTTGTGTCCTCTCCTACCCATGAGTTTTACTGGTCTTTTAAAACTTAAATTTAAAAGGTCAATAAAAATGTATTTTATTATAATATAGTATAGGTGATTTCGGTTCATTTTCATTTGTTTTTCTTTCGGTTATTACTTAATCATAACATATCATTTTTAAATTAAAAAAACTATAACCATATTATACTCAAATTAAAGAAAAAAATGTTCGTTTATACGGTGTACATTTTCGTTTGTTTTTCTTTCGGTTATTACTTAACTATAACATATCATTTTTAAATTAAAAAACTATAACAATACTATACTCAAATTAAAGAGAAAAAGGTGTTCGTTTATACGGTGTAATAATATTTGGAAAATATTAACGTATAAAAAAATTATGGACGTTTAAAAATCGTAGGAGTAGTTAGTTAAAATAAGGCTGAAAACTATAATTGTTATTTAAATAAAAAAAAAGTTGAGTAAAGTTGAATGGGAAAATGTATAAGTATTTTATAAAAGATATATTTGCTCTAAAAAGTAGTTAACATATGCATTGTGTGTTGTACTTTAAGGATTACGCTTATAAAAGTTAAATTTTAAGTGGTCCTTATAAAATGTATTATAAGTTATCATACATATGACATTAGATATAAGATTTGGTATAATTGTAAACTTTAACGGGTTTGGACGTATATGATATTAGTTGGATAAAATCTTATAAGAATAATTTGTAACAAGAACCCTCCATTGACACCTTTTAACTCTATCCATATGGCACCAACAAGTTAGAAAAGTTAATTGGTAGTTAGCATGTGTGAACTTTAAACAAAAGCATGTTGGATAGACAAAGTTGGATCCTACACTTATGAATTGCTTACAAGTTTTTATTTTCGGGCTCCAAATGAGATCTAATATCGTTTGTTTCAACTACAAAACCAAACATTCAGGGCACAACACACGGTGAGCATGATAACGGTGATAATGGAGGGTCGTGGATGGTTCCGCAAACGGTACATAATGAAAACAATGGCATAAGCAAAGGAGATGTTGCATTGAAAGCGGGAGAGCCGAGTCCAGTGGCTCATAATAGAGAAGCAAGTGTACAAAGGTACAAAGAGAAAAGGCGTAACCGTTTGTTTGCTAAAACGGTACGCTATGAAGTACGAAAGCTCAATGCCGAGAAACGCCCTCGTGTTAAGGTAACACACACTTCTTAATCTTGTCTATTATCGGATTGTATTCAATTGTTTATTGATGTTGTTTTAAACATATTTGCAGGGAAGGTTCGTGAAAAGTAGTTGAGTAAACATACTAAGTTTATGTTAAAACTTAAGACCCCCTTTTAAAGTGGGCGATGTACATTTTGTATTATATATTGCAAAATTTTAAGGTAACAAACGTGATGCTATACACCAATCGTTATTTAGTAAAAGAATAACCAAAACATAATTGAGAAAACAAAAGTCTATCCTAATGTAAGATGTTTAAGGTTGTAAGTTCATACACGTGTAAAATTATTAGATTTAGATAATCTTTTTGAGAAAAAAAAGGTATTAAAAATTACACAATATAATGTGGCACGTCAATTTTTGAAAAAAAAAAAACCCTTAGATTGATACTAATTTCATATGACAACGATGAATGTAATTATTATATTTAATATTAGTTTATGTTCGAAAGGTTTTCGAGATAAACAAATCTAATATGAAGTGATAAAATAAGTGTATCGTAAAATAAATAGGTCATTAAAAAAAAAGAAGTAAAGAATCACCACTCGATAACTCATAAAATCTACTTCTAATTCTACATGGGCACATCTTTCTCGAGTGAAGTCCTTGTACAACTTTTTCACTTTCTCAATTTTATTTAAAGCTGTGATGTGAACTTAGAAAAAAAACAACAAAATTGGTATTAAAATATGTCATGATGATGCTAGTGATGATGATGATACCCAATTTTGATGTGTAAAGTGAACATATGTGAAAGAATGACATACATGTTCGATCTTAATTATAGATATACAATCAGTCACCTGGGTAACACCAAATAAAACAATCAATAGATAAGCAATAAAGATCCATTTTGAAGAAAAATAAAAATGATATAACTGCTATCGACTTAAAAGATTGTAGGATGGTAACTTTTCATGTCTCCTGACTATTTTCTCTAATCAAATATAATTTAAATATGTATTTCAATAATCACCACCTGTTAGATTATTTCAAAGTACATAAATTAAAACGATTTCAGAGGTGTCCATGGTGGGATGATTAATTATCACTTATCAGCTTGAGATTTATTAGGTGTCTAAGAATCATAGGTTACATCTAATCGGCTTAACAACCTTTAAATATCTTCTGCTTTACATGATTATCAATCCAATAAAAAGTTATAATGCTACAGCATCAGGTATAGTAAGCAAAATCCTACGAAAAGAAAAGGGGGGATACGAAATAACCATAATCAATGTTCCTAGCAATATCAATCAAAATACAAAAAAATAGATTTTTACCAAACTAACTACATCTATGAATATATATATATATATATATATATATATACACACATAGGAATAAGATCAAATAAGAACCAATACCCTAGTTAGGAACTTAGGAACCAATCTGAGCCATCCATTTTTGATTTTGATCTAAAGGTATTAGTGTAAATATACATTTAATTAATTAGCTTTTTATTATAATTAGAATTTATAATCAAAGCAGTTACTAAATAAGAATTGATTGGTTTCATTAAAACTCTCAACCACTATCACGATCATTATCTTGAAGAACAACCCTAATCAACAATTCGTATACATGTATGTATTTTCAGTTTTTGTTATTTTTTTTTTCAAACTAATCAATCGTTATTATTTTTAATCTTCAATTGCTTGGATGTATTAGGTATTTATTTTTGTTTTTGTTAGATCGAAATGTATAATCAATTGGAATTATATTTGTAATGATTTTGTTATGTTAGATTAGATCAATTGCATAATTTCTTTGAATCGAATGTGCAGTACATTGAGGTTATGTATTTTTTGATAATATACGTTGGTGTATATTACATTTAGGGTTAAGCGACCAAACCCTAATTAGGATTATCATGTCAAAATGAAGGAGACGCTTTTATTATTTTCAAATGCATATACACTAGTATATATTATACGTTGGTGTATATTACATAAAGATGATAAGAGACATAAGCGTTGTGAGGATGAACACGCCAAATGCCTATACACCAGTGTATAGTATACATTGGTGTATATTACATAAAGAGGATAAGAGACCGAACCTTAAAGGTGATGACGATGAATGAAAAAACATAAAAGAAACTGGTATACACCAACGTATATCTGTGTCAATAATGATGGTAAATGAGAAAAAATACTGATATACACCAATGTATATATGCGTTCACGATAATTGAAAAAACAAAAAAAGAAACTAATATACACCAATGTATATATATATATGTCGATGATGATGAATGAAATAAAAAAACTGATAGGGAGATTTTATAGGGATTGAGTATAATAAATGGGGGTTAATAATTATTCAGTTACAAATTTAGACTTAATTACCTACAAATAAGCATATTAAACAAAAGTCAATAATACCATTTGATTAAAATAAACAATTAATTAATGTTTTACTTATTTACAATCATGCCATTAGAGATCAATGACTATAAAGTGGTTCCTATGGTTCATACTTAAGCTATGGTTCCTATTTGAACCCTACCCTATATACATATATATATATATATATGTGTGTGTGTGTGTGTAACACCCCAACCGATGGCGGAATCATCGAGGTGCCACGTAGTGACGATTGTTCAAAAGCACATGGTACTAAAATGTAAATATTATTGAATAATCCAAAATTGTCTTACATGGAAATGGAAAATACAAAGTCTTAAATGAAATGTAAATAATGAAATAACTGATTAAAAACACTAAGTATCTCTTGTTAAAGCACTAGATCAAACTGCACCTGAAACATGTACAAAATAGATTTGGTCAACATATGAAATGTTGGTGAGCATTCCTAGTTTTGATATATATAGTAGGTTGAAAAGTTATACAATTCAAGTGCAAGCTACAGTGCAAATATGTAAACTATGTATCATACAAATGAGCGAAATCAACCCTGTGACTGTATAATGTACTGTATGAACTGTAGTGTACTCATCCAATAAATGGGTGATAACTTAACAATGGCCACGGATTCTCCGATGAAAAAGGGGGAGAATCAATCTAGGCGGGTTGTCAATCCAAATAGCGCTATCCAATGTTAAGGTCGGCTTGTACCATGTTAATGATTTCACTAAGTACAAATGTAATCCACATGTATTGTCTAAGCATAAAGCACGTTGTAAGCAATGCACATAGTACTAGAATTGTATTGTGAAAATGTAAACTTGTATTTGAAATTGTAATAGTGTACATGTAACACCCCAAAAAATGAATAAAAGCAAAAAGGGGTAGGAATACTCACTGTTCACGTAATAACTTGAAATAGAACTGGACAACGAAATATGCGTTGGAAATATTCCAAAGAATCAACCTAAAGAATTTAATAATGTGTAAGGAATAACTCTAGGATACGTGGAATTCTAGGGTTTCGAATTGGGGATAAACGTTTATTTGATTAATAAATAAATTGTTTATTAAAATATAAGAAATTTAATAAATAAATAAATAAAAGTCTTTTTGTAAATTTTTAAGTTAAACATTGTCACAACATAAGATTTTGGTTATGAAAATAATTTTTATAAAATTATTTTCCTGAAAATAGAATATTTAATCTAATTATTTCAAATTGTCAAAATATGACTTTAATATCTAAAAATATTAAAATCAAAGAATTTCTGAATTAAAAATTGTATTTCTGTTCTAAATAGTTAGAAATAATTTATATAAAATTTTGGTGCAAAAATATTGAAAAATGAATTTATTATGATTTATTTATGATTAAAACTAACAAAAATTAATTAAAAATACAAAATGGACGGTTTTTCAGAAATAAAAATTATTTCTGAAATGTATATTGTTATACAAGTTTAGGATAATTTTTGTGGAATTTAATAAAATCGTTTAGATATTTTTATTGAATTTTATAATTTTAAATGAATAAACTTGTAATATTTATTATATATATTAAATAAATGATTTTTGAAAAAACTAAAAATTGGATAATGAACTTTATCATAAGAATAACTAAATATAATTTTTGTAGATTTTATAAAGCACTTTTAGTATTTAAAAAAAAAACTATTTAAAAAGATAATATGTTAAATGTATATATAAGAAAAGTAAAAGAACAAAAAAAATGGGTTGTTGTGGGGCTCGAACCTGGGTTCAAACCGGTTCTAAGTTTTAAACAAAACACCCCAACCAACTAATCAGTGAATCATATTTGTTTATGTTTCAGTTTTGAAATAATTATATACATAAGTTACAATGATGTTCTTCCCCAAATTCATACAAATCGAGCCCTAGTTTCCAAAATCAAACAATTGGAGACCAATAGCCCTGAATTCTTGGGGCTATTGTTCTACATGTGTCGAATAACATAACCCAACCAAGAAACAGGACTTACAATGACGCAAACGTGTTCGAATGCTCGGTCAACGAAAAAGTCAATACGCGATTAATAATCAAGAACAGGAGGTTTTTGTGAGAAATTGAAGGTTGAGAAGGATTGTTCGGCGAGTTAAACTGGTGTAGAAGGTATCAATTTATAGTGTTGCCTACGGATCGATGGATTGGAAGAGTTTGACTCGTTTTTAAATTTGACGTGTGATTAGGCTCAATTAAAGCATAATTATTGTGATTGTTGACTGGAATGATGCGTTTGAATGATGCTTACCAAGATTAATGTATGATTAACTAAATAATTGGTCAAACAAAAGAAAGAAAAAAAAAGAAACTTTCTTTTTTTTTTTTGCTGCTGCGTCGAACAGCAAGGGAAGAAGGAGAAGAATGATGGCGTTTATCACATGTTAAATACTTAAAGATTCAGTATTCTCACACAAGATGCTTCATAGACTAGTGGTGGACGTGTGTGTGTGACTCGCTAGGTACCCGAGTTCGATCCCAGGGAGCAAAACATTTTATTTTTTGACTAAAGGGAAGGAGAAGAAGGTTGGGCCTGGGCCTGTGTATCTGGGCTGAACATCAGCTAATGGGCTGGAAGGTTGGGCTTCAGGTAATGGATAAGGGATATGGATTTGGGTTGTGTTGGGTTTGGCTAACTAGATAACTCTTATACTTATATATATATAATTTTTTTTTTTTAAAAAAATAAAAACTTGAAAATTATTATTATTATTATTATTATTATTATTATTTAAAAAAAAAAAGAAAAGTGACGGATGTCACAGCATCCCCTACTTTTAGAAACTTCGTCCCGAAGTTATTAGAAACATAGGGCTATGGATGCTTGGGTAGAAATTAAGATAACTGTGGTTTGGAAAATTCGAATGGTTTGAGTAAGAGATTTGATAGGTGTGAGTTAAGGATTTGATTAGGTTTGTCTCGAATAATAAGGAGAATGAGAATCTAGTAAATCACTTAAATTGCAAGTTCAGGAATCCTAAAATAAATGTACGAGTTGATTAACTATAAATGAACTACCAAGTAAACAGAGTTTGTTCCTGGTCCGACCTCCAGTCTCACTTTCAATGCATCATTAGTGTTTGTATACAGGGTGTACCGCAGCTAACCCACCACACCTTTGATACCCTGAAAACGTACTGGACGCCTACCAAAAACTCTAATAGAATTTCACACCACCTTAATGTACCTGTAAATTCATGATTACGTTCCGGACCGGAATCATCAATTTACCTTACATTAGGGTTTTATGTCCTTCTATGATCCTATTCTAACAACACATTAACGCAAGTAAATTTCACAAGAAGACGACACACAAACACGTTTATCAATGAAATAAGGCTATGTAATAACGAGGTCAATTGCATTGGTTTGCAACGACTTGTAAGCATAACAGTATTTAAGTATGGGCTACCACTCGTCCGAGGAGCCCTTTAAATGAAATGTTTATCTGAGTTGCGTGGATAATACACACACGCAAGCAAGTTTGTAAGTACTACAACCATTAAATGTCCAATGGATAGTCAAACTAAGGGAAAAATCAAGTTTCATATGACAAACAATGATGTTTTTAGAAAAGCTCTGTAGGATTAAATAAGTATTTTGATTTTCATGAAGTCAAGACCAAATGTTTCAATAAAATGTAAGGTAGAGTCGGAAACTTATATGATATAAATAAACGTAACCGAATTTGATAAATTTCCAATCTGTGTTCGTACACAATAGTATGCAAGGAAATTTCTAGATGTTGTATGCTAACGAGTGCGACAAAATTGGGTACAAAATGAAAATAGAATTATGAAAATGAAAACGCAAGTATCATGAATAATTAAATGTCCAGTGAATAGTCAAGTTAAGAGGAAATCAAGTTTCACAAACAATGATGTTTTGGAAAAATCCTGTAGAATCAAGTATCAGGTTTTTAGTAGTTTGATTATCATGGGTAACTAGCTCATGTGTGAGAAGGTGAAGGATATGAATTTAGTTCTTGAGAAGATGATGAAAAATCTTGAAGCAGAATCAAGGTTGTGAGAGAATGTGAAGATAGTTGATAAAGAGTTTATTTTATAGTAAGGAGATTATGTAGCAGTGTAAATTTTGAGGTTTGGATCAAAAGTTATAATCAAGTGTATAAGAAAACATGATTGTGGTATATGCCAAATATTGTAAAAATTTGAACAAGTTGAAAATGGGTGAGTGTCGATGGAGAATCTAGAGACTAGATATTATTCCAAAAAAAAAATTTATTTTCAAATTGGTTTTGTACATAAGGCAAAAGTTGTTAAATAGTACAAGCTAAGTAAGCTTTGTAATAGTTTAAAACATTATATAGAAAATCGTTTGTTACGTCAATAAATAATCAATTGAATTTAAGTTCGAGGACATCCTTTAAAAAAAATATTATGTACTTTGTAAAGTTACTAGGTAATACAACAAGTTTTAGAAATCTTTAGTTTGTGCTAAGGTATGAGGTTATAGTTTTTAAAATAAATAACATGTGGAGAGAAGAAATAATATGATTTGGGGTAGGGTGTTGAATATTTAAAAAGTGGCTAAGAGGGTAAGGTGAAGTGTGATTGTGAAATCCATAGATGGTTATGAAAGTATGAACTTGTAAGCAATATATGAAAATCGTGAAATACGAAATATTGTATATGAATCGAGAGAGTATTATTGTAAAACTTGCATAAATGCTTGGAGTGCCCTTGTCTAGCTGTAAAGCCCAACAAGAACGTTGACTTTTCAAAGGAATTGAGCCCAATGGTGATCAAAGAAGACATGCTTTAGCCTATAAGTGGACACTCACTCCAGGAATCCCCAGGTAAGCATAACAGGTCCGTAAATGGATTTATGCGCTATGCTTGCCTATGCCAGAAAACCCAGTGTACAGGCATCCACCCTTCCAGATTGCACGTGTCCTTATCACACTCATTAAAGTTCAACATCTTTGAAGGAGCAAAAATAGGAGTAGGCATTATGCCTAAGTGTGTCTTCATGAAAGGTACTGCTCCCGTTCCATGATTGATGTAGGCTTTCCACTCCTTGTAGGACACCATCTCTATGCACCAGGATGAAAGATGAGGGGAAATGGAGAAGAAGAGAAGATAGAGGAAGGAAAGTAGAGGGAAATGAGGGGTAATTTAGAAAATATTATGCATGAAAGTTCGGTTATAGTCTAGGCCATTTTATCTAACAACCTAGTTCCCTATAACCATGGCTCTGATACCAATCTGTAACACCCCAACCGATGGCGGAATCATCGAGGTGCCACGTAGTGACGATTGTTCAAAAGCACATGGTACTAAAATGTAAATATTATTGAATAATCCAAAATTGTCTTACATGGAAATGGAAAATACAAAGTCTTAAATGAAATGTAAATAATGAAATAACTGATTAAAAACACTAAGTATCTCTTGTTAAAGCACTAGATCAAACTGCACCTGAAACATGTACAAAATAGATTTGGTCAACATATGAAATGTTGGTGAGCATTCCTAGTTTTGATATATATAGTAGGTTGAAAAGTTATACAATTCAAGTGCAAGCTACAGTGCAAATATGTAAACTATGTATCATACAAATGAGCGAAATCAACCCTGTGACTGTATAATGTACTGTATGAACTGTAGTGTACTCATCCAATAAATGGGTGATAACTTAACAATGGCCACGGATTCTCCGATGAAAAAGGGGGAGAATCAATCTAGGCGGGTTGTCAATCCAAATAGCGCTATCCAATGTTAAGGTCGGCTTGTACCATGTTAATGATTTCACTAAGTACAAATGTAATCCACATGTATTGTCTAAGCATAAAGCACGTTGTAAGCAATGCACATAGTACTAGAATTGTATTGTGAAAATGTAAACTTGTATTTGAAATTGTAATAGTGTACATGTAACACCCCAAAAAATGAATAAAAGCAAAAAGGGGTAGGAATACTCACTGTTCACGTAATAACTTGAAATAGAACTGGACAACGAAATATGCGTTGGAAATATTCCAAAGAATCAACCTAAAGAATTTAATAATGTGTAAGGAATAACTCTAGGATACGTGGAATTCTAGGGTTTCGAATTGGGGATAAACGTTTATTTGATTAATAAATAAATTGTTTATTAAAATATAAGAAATTTAATAAATAAATAAATAAAAGTCTTTTTGTAAATTTTTAAGTTAAACATTGTCACAACATAAGATTTTGGTTATGAAAATAATTTTTATAAAATTATTTTCCTGAAAATAGAATATTTAATCTAATTATTTCAAATTGTCAAAATATGACTTTAATATCTAAAAATATTAAAATCAAAGAATTTCTGAATTAAAAATTGTATTTCTGTTCTAAATAGTTAGAAATAATTTATATAAAATTTTGGTGCAAAAATATTGAAAAATGAATTTATTATGATTTATTTATGATTAAAACTAACAAAAATTAATTAAAAATACAAAATGGACGGTTTTTCAGAAATAAAAATTATTTCTGAAATGTATATTGTTATACAAGTTTAGGATAATTTTTGTGGAATTTAATAAAATCGTTTAGATATTTTTATTGAATTTTATAATTTTAAATGAATAAACTTGTAATATTTATTATATATATTAAATAAATGATTTTTGAAAAAACTAAAAATTGGATAATGAACTTTATCATAAGAATAACTAAATATAATTTTTGTAGATTTTATAAAGCACTTTTAGTATTTAAAAAAAAAACTATTTAAAAAGATAATATGTTAAATGTATATATAAGAAAAGTAAAAGAACAAAAAAAATGGGTTGTTGTGGGGCTCGAACCTGGGTTCAAACCCGGTTCTAAGTTTTAAACAAAACACCCCAACCAACTAATCAGTGAATCATATTTGTTTATGTTTCAGTTTTGAAATAATTATATACATAAGTTACAATGATGTTCTTCCCCAAATTCATACAAATCGAGCCCTAGTTTCCAAAATCAAACAATTGGAGACCAATAGCCCCTGAATTCTTGGGGCTATTGTTCTACATGTGTCGAATAACATAACCCAACCAAGAAACAGGACTTACAATGACGCAAACGTGTTCGAATGCTCGGTCAACGAAAAAGTCAATACGCGATTAATAATCAAGAACAGGAGGTTTTTGTGAGAAATTGAAGGTTGAGAAGGATTGTTCGGCGAGTTAAACTGGTGTAGAAGGTATCAATTTATAGTGTTGCCTACGGATCGATGGATTGGAAGAGTTTGACTCGTTTTTAAATTTGACGTGTGATTAGGCTCAATTAAAGCATAATTATTGTGATTGTTGACTGGAATGATGCGTTTGAATGATGCTTACCAAGATTAATGTATGATTAACTAAATAATTGGTCAAACAAAAGAAAGAAAAAAAAAGAAACTTTCTTTTTTTTTTTTGCTGCTGCGTCGAACAGCAAGGGAAGAAGGAGAAGAATGATGGCGTTTATCACATGTTAAATACTTAAAGATTCAGTATTCTCACACAAGATGCTTCATAGACTAGTGGTGGACGTGTGTGTGTGACTCGCTAGGTACCCGAGTTCGATCCCAGGGAGCAAAACATTTTATTTTTTGACTAAAGGGAAGGAGAAGAAGGTTGGGCCTGGGCCTGTGTATCTGGGCTGAACATCAGCTAATGGGCTGGAAGGTTGGGCTTCAGGTAATGGATAAGGGATATGGATTTGGGTTGTGTTGGGTTTGGCTAACTAGATAACTCTTATACTTATATATATATAATTTTTTTTTTTAAAAAAAAATAAAAACTTGAAAATTATTATTATTATTATTATTATTATTATTTAAAAAAAAGAAAAGTGACGGATGTCACAGTGTGTGTGTGTGTGTAGTTAACGGGTTTTTATATGTAATAGCATGTTCAAAACATATATATTATGTTAACATGATTAGTGACTTGCCTATAAATTATTAACTAGCATGGTGCCCGTGCGATGCGATAGGAACAAAACCACTTCTACGGCTGTACAATGTTTAATTTAATTCAGTTATTAGCTTTAATCAAAACCAAAGTCATCGGTTAAATAATCTTATTAACTAATCGGTTAATTGGTTCGATTTATTTGATTAGATTGTCGATTTTCAGTCTGGTTAAGTTAATATTGTTAAAAGCCAAACCAACTTTGGAAAAAAACGTAATTCTACTAAAGCATAAGCTTAGGTCCCACCTTTTTAGGACCCTATTCTAAGATGTTATTTTATATTTGAATTAGGACTGTTTATGTAGTACTGGACTGTAACTCATTCCCAAAAAGGGGAAGGCGGTTAGGTTAAAAAAATGAATGAGGGAAAGTGGGGACTGGAAATCGAATCTTGGAGTAATATTTCGTTATGTTTATACTATCATGTATATATGATGATTGTGATATTCATATTCTACTCTAACTTTAAGATGTTTTTGATGTCCTGTACTCTTGGTTTTGTTTTATATGTACCTTTTGTATTTTTTTTTTAAATTAACCACTATGATTCTACCTATAGTTATTTTTTTTTAAATCACAATTCACAATCTATTAATGGTTACATAAATTATCCGTTACAGTCTGTAACTCTATTTGGCATCGTAGCTCTTTAGCAATCACTCAACACCCAAGCGTCAAATTTGTCAAAATGTCATATTAAGAAACTAGATATTTGCCCGCGTTGACACGCAGTTCAACAACGTACGATTATTTGGAGTAGTATAACGTATAAGAAAAATAAAGTAGAAACATTTTATTAAAATTTAAAAGCAACGAATACACATTTATTCAAATATCGCTGAAAATTTCCTTATAAACCACATTTTTTGTTTTAGTCATCACTTTCCCACCAGCATCAAGTATAAGTAACTTCACGCCTGCCCTGCTTTTAACTCTTGACAATGCGACATAAAGCTGGCCATGTGAGAATACAGGGTTTCTTAAATACAATCCAACCTGAATAAGGCGACTTAAATGGTATGTGTTAAAAATATACTTATGGCATATTCAACAATAAGAAAGTATTAAAAATGAAAATAAGAAACTAACTACCACCTAAATTTCACAATTTAATTTGACACGTCTGAGAAGATGAGCATTACCCATATCGACCCGCTAAAAAAGCTTCGAGCATATTTTATTCTATTTGACACATTTGAAAAGGCAAACATTACCCAAATCGACCCGTTAAGAAAAGGGAAGATTGCCCCAATTCACCTATGGCCTATGTATAACTAAAAGGAACATCAATCTAATCAAAACACCATAAACACACTGTTGGCGACTTTTACCCTATTTGACCCATTGGAAAAGTTGAACATTACCCAAATCGACCGATTTATAAGTAAACAAACATGAACCTACACCACTAAAACAACATTTTAACCGACTATTACCTTATTTGACCCGTTTATAGGAAGGAACATTATCTAAAGTGACCCATGTATAAGTAAAAGGAGCATTACTCAATAATTTTAACCGACTATTTCCTTATAGATGCTATTTATACGCTAAAAATAGTAATGTGACAAATCAAATAATTCAGCATTTATTTTGTGTTTAAATGTCATTAATTTTAAAAACTGGATTTTTTTTTTAAATTTTGATTTTGAATGTTTAAAAATAAATTTATAAATGTATTTATATATGATTAATAATTTTATGTTTATAGGTTATTAATTAAATGTTAATCATAATTATTAACATTAGATGTTTCCAATATTGTGTAACTCACGATAAATGCTAATTATACGCTCCATATTTGCGAAATCGTTGCTAACCCCACATTGTGTAAATCTTCTTCCACATTTTGCTTCCCGGACTACTCCACAACCGGGTGTTTAATAAATTTCCTAAACACTATAATCCATAATTTTTAATTTTTTTAAAATAAAAACATTTAATAACTATTCTATTTTTAAAACTCAAAAAAAAGTCATTAATGTTTTTATAAATGTTTTTTATTTTTTAAAAATCGAAATCATTCATTAATGTTTGGGTCAACGTGTTTAATAACTTTCCTAAACACTATAATCTAGATTTTTAATTTTCTTAAAATAAAAAAATTTAATGATTATTCTATTTTTAAAATTCAAAAAAGAGTCATTAATGTTTTTATAAAATTTTTTATTTTACATCAACGAAAATTATTCATTAATGTTTCGGTCAAAGTGTTTAATAACTTTCCTAAACACTATAATCCAGATTTTTATTTTTTTTTAATAAAAAACATTTTATGACTATTCTATTTTTAAAATTCAAAAAAGAGTCATGTTTTTATAAAAGAATTTATTTTTTAAAAATCGAAAATCATTCATTAATGTTTCGGTCAACGTGTTTAATAACTTTCCTAAACAATATAATCCACATTTTTTGTTTTTTTAAAATAAAAAACATTTAATAACTATTCTATTTTTAAAATTCAAAAAAGAGTTATTAATGTTTTATAAAAAAAATTATTTTTTAAAAATCGAAATCATTCATTAATGTTTGGGTCAACGTGTTTAATAACTTTCCTAAACACTGTAATCCATATTTTTAATTTTCTTAAAATAAAAAACATTTAATGACTATTCTATTTTTAAAATTCAAAAAAGAGTCATTAATGTTTTTATAAAATTTTTTATTTTTTAATAATCGAAAATTATTCATTAATGTTTCGGTCAAAGTGTTTAATAACTTTCCTAAACACTATAATCCAGATTTTTAATTTTTTTTTTAAAATAAAAAACATTTAATGACTATTCTATTTTTAAAATTCAAAAAAGAGTCATGTTTTTATAAAAGAATTTATTTTTTAAAATCGAAAATCATTCATTAATGTTTCGGTCAACGTGTTTAATAACTTTCCTAAACACTATAATCCAAATTTTTACTTTTTTTAAAAATAAAAAACATTTAATGACTATTCTATTTTTAAAAGTCAAAAAAGAGTCATTAATGTTTTTATAAAAATAAATATTTTTTAAAATCGAAAATCATACATTAATGTTTCGGTCAAAGTGTTTAATAACTTTCCTAAACACTATAATCCAGATTTTTAATTTTTTTAAAATAAAAAACATTTAATGACTATTCTATTTTTAAAATTCAAAAAATAGTCATTAATGTTTTTATAAAAAAATAATTTTTTAAAAATCGAAAATCATTCATTAATGTTTCGGTCAAAGTGTTTAATAACTTGCCTAACATTGTAATCCCGATTTTTAATTTTTTTTTTAAAATAAAAAACATTTAATGACTATTCTATTTTTAAAATTCAAAAAAGAAGAAAGAAAAATCTAACCTCGTATGCAAGACGGATGCCTTTGAACACCTCACTAGCTTGTGAATCCTTGTTAACATTAAATCCACAGTATTAAACGGATTATTATGAAATCATGAAAGAGAAAAATCTTATAAACAATCGGAAAAATCTGAAAATAATTATAACGAAACAACAATATATAACAGGAATCGTATGAAAAAGCAAGAAACAATCGTTACCTTGAAGGAGAGAGACGAAGAACATGAAACCTAAACCCCCAAATCTGCAAAATTATTTAAAAGCAATCAACAATACAAAAAAATAGGTATCGTATTATAAGAAACAAACAATCGCCTAAATATGAAAATCATTATAACAAACAAACAATATATAATAGGAATCGTATTAAAAAAAATTGAAACAATGGTTACCTTGAATGAGTGACACGAAGAAGATGAATGATCGGAGCCGACGAACACACACAAAACAAACAGACTGATAATAAGTATAACAATATGTAACAGGAATATTATGAAAAAGAAAGAAAGAATCGTTACCAATGATCGGAGATAGAAGCGTTGGTTTGATGAAGAAGAAACGATCGCAATCTTCTTCTTCAAATGAGAGAGAGCGAATCAGAGAGAATGAGGGAAGAAAGAGAAACGCGTGTGTTTTTATTAGGGTATTGATTGGGTAGGTTAATGATTTTAGGAAACTATTAACTCACCAATTTTGACCATATTTATGTATTTTTAATCTAATTTTAATTTAAAAAAAAGGAAAATTTTATAAATTACAAGAGGAGGACACGTGGCACAATATGGGAAGAGAGAGGAATTGAGGTGAAATGAGGGAGTGCCAAGTGTCCTCATGGACTTTGTTTTATTAGATGTATAGATAAGGAAATTAATGTACCGTGAAAGCCGATTAGGTAAAACATTCTTTTGTGTCTTTGATTCATCTTTCTCGCACCAGTAAAGATGATGTTATGATTATAATTAACCATGGTTTCTCATATGCGCAAATCCAAAAAGTGGTTAGGGAAGTCGTTTACTTCTATTTATTTGCTCAAATTTAATTCTAGCAAACATATCAAGTTTGAAAGCAAACTATAGAACTTGTTTTTAGCTAAAAGTACCCCAAATTCAAATTTGTTTTAGGCATCCAAAATGGTTGAGTCGACCTTGGTTAATCATATAACACATCAATTTTCTAAAATTTTTAAAAAATTAGCAATACTATACTCAAATTAAAGATAATAAAGTGTTCGTTTTTATGATGTTATTATTATTTTTTTTTTGAAGAAACTATTAACGTATGAAAAAATTATGACCGTTTAAAAGTCGGGGGTAATTGCCTTAAAAGGGTGGGGGGAATTATTTAAATAAGAAAAAGTTTATTAAAGTTTAAGGAATTAGAGTGTAATTAAGATAAAGTATTAAAGTATAAAAATGTTTCAATTACTATTTTACCCTTAATTTAAATTTAGAATTATACATTATGCATTAACAAATTTTTTTTTTAACTTTTGGGTATTTTAAAATACCAGTCTCTCATGCATTATATATAGTACATATATGAGCTCAACATCTTTAAAAGCAAATATTTGGCTCCAAATGTATAAATGTCCTATAAAGTTTACAATACATTAAGATTGTACTTCATAAAATAAAATAAATATTTACATAGTTATGGGTTTTTACATATGAAATGTAGAAAACATACAAACCGAGAGGATGATCAAATGAGAAAAACTTAATATGAGAATAAAAAAAAAAGAAATGAAACATTAAATGTTTTAATTCTTATTACATGAATTATTATCTCTTTAATTAATTAGTCGTTAATATTTAATCCTACATATTATTAAATTTGTTTTACACATATCAAAATTCATCTTACATTTTTTTGGAAGGTGAAAAATTCATCTTACATATATCAAAATGATCACACGTTTATCCTACACATATCGAAATTATCATAAGTTAATCCTACTCATATAGAAATTCAACCTACATTTTTTCTACACATATCGAAATTATCATGCATTCACTGTAAATTAGGCAGAGGCTTAGCTTTTTGAGGGCCCGAGGGGGCCCCGGCCCCCACCGTTTTTTGGCCGGCCCATTGGTGGAATTTACGATTTTCGTAGGTAAATTGAGTCCGGTTTGAGTTCGGCCCGCATCGATTTGATCTTCCGGCCACTAACGATCGAAAAAAATTGAGTTCGACCTCCACCGATTCGAGAACCAAGCTTCGCCACTAAAATTAGGGTTGACATGAAAGAATATATTTTGAAATTGAATTATGAGTTTCATTACTTTAACTAGTTTGCCGTGCGGGGGGGGGGGGGGGGGTTACACATTTAATAAAATTTTATGTGAAGGATTCCTATTGGTTTAAATTTGTTATTTTTCTTCTTACAACACTTTTCTTCTCATTTCAACTCTCCACTATGTAACAAAACACTAATAAATTTAACTATAATCAACACGGGCCAATCTTTTAATTAAGAGGCCATATTTGTAGGAAAAGGGGTTCATGAGACGTCTTAAATTCTATAATTTCGTAGTTTATAATGTAAGTGTACGATAAGGAGCTACATGGCATTTGTGACTAGTTTCCTCTCCTTGGTTGCAGGATCTTGTAACATCAACACCTTGTCTTTGTCTCTAACACCAACCATGTGTAGATATTCTTCGTCTTCTCTCTCTTTCCCTTTGAACAATATTCTTTGTTCTTTCGGGTCCAAGCTAGTCACCATCGATAATATCATCTTTAATTCTCCTGAAAAACAAAAAGGGTATTCAAAACTTAATAAAAATATGATTACCTTGAAAATGTTGGATATATAGGATGTCCGATGTAATTAAAAGTCGAGATCAACGTAACCCGACCCGGTACGATCCGAAGAGTTACACGTTGGTACACGAATCAGATAAGTTCACGTGTTGGTGGATTATTATTTATGAAATAATAATTGTTTTAGTCTTGAGGGATTTAATATTAATAAGATTAATATTAAGGAGTATCTTGAGGGACTTAATATTAATACACTACTAGAAAACTGGCCTATTTCCGACCAAGGTTTTGGTCGGAAACTGGTCGGAAAACAGCGTTTCCGACCAGTTTCCGACAAAGTGTCTTTTGTCTGAAAAATCTAGTCGGTAAATGTTTCCGACAAGTTTCCGACAAAATTTCCGACAAAGTTCCGACAAAAAAGCGTGAAAGATTCTCTGACAAAATTCCGACCAGTTTCCGATGAACTTTTCCGACCAGTTTCCGATGAACTTTACCGACCAGTTTCCGATGAACTTTTCTGACCAGTTTCCGATGAACTTTTCCGACCAGTTTCCGATGAACTTTTCTGACCAGTTTCCGATGAACTTTTCAATTTTCTTTCCAACCATTTTCCGACCAAAATGTTGATTAAAAAAATAAAAAAAAAACAGAATTTTTTCTGATTAAAATGCAAAAAATAAATTATATAAATCCTCTTTACAATATTAATCTACAAATTATGATGCTAGTATTTCTAACCGCAAGTTGCCGCGGAGTACATTTCTACACGACAAAAGTTTTAGATACAATTACAAACATAACTAAGTGTATACACCTTGTGTTAAACCGAATTGGTTCTGGTTTAACCTGTACGTTTGCATTACTGAGAGTCCGAGACTATAAATACTAAATTTGCAGCCATTCTACTTTCGAAAGTTGAAGCATCAACTCCATTTAAATATCGTTGTCTATGCTTCCGCTCGCAGCTGCATATGTTTGTGACCCGCTAAAAAAAGCGCAGCAAGTAATTTACATTTTGTTAGAAACAACCTACTCAAATGCATATAAGTCGAATAAGAAACAACTAATTTGAACTGACTGAACTAAGTTTTCTTTCAAAAAAACAATATTCTAATTTGTAAGGTTGCCAATGAGCTATTTGCTTTTGTCCCAAAATGTAGTTACCAGATGCTACATTACTCTATGATGGGTTGTGTATGTACAAACCTTTCTTAGCAAGATCTTGGCAGTCGATAAAATTGCAATGGAAGGCGCATGGTCCAAGTTGAACTATGTATATGCTCTTGCAAAAAAAAATACTACACTTGAAGCCATGGCTTTTGATCATTTAGTCTGGAAAATAAATAAATCATAAAATAAAGTTAATAACTGAATTAACTTAATAGAACAGACAATTTGTATTATATAAAAGAAAGTCACCGAATACCGCTAAAGCATTGTTGGATAAACACTAAAGTAAAGATGAAAGGATAAGACGATACACAATCCGATTTAGAAAATAATAACGTACCATACGACGTGGTGATGCGGCGGCTTATAGTGAAGCCAAATCATACATACTACAAACCTGAAAGCGAGAAGTTGCAAAGTTAAAAATTTTAAATGTTCATGTAAATGTTTGATTTGGCGTAGACAGTTAAATCTAAATGTTTGATACAAACCAAGTAATAAAAAAACATACCTCCAACCCAATCAAAAGGTTGTCATGGAACATCAACCAACTTTAAGGTTGCTGTAACAGGGAACATAAAAAAGTTTCTTGAAAATTCTAAGTATGGAAGTATTTTTATAGGCTGCATCTTTTTTCAACCAATCAATAGTAACCTCTTGACCTTTGTAAACATGAATTTGACATAACTAAAATGAGCTTCTACATGTTTGAATAACAACATATTATTTGTAAGAAAATAAACAAAATAGATTTGCATCGGAGCAAAATAACTAAATAAGGCAATAATCTGTTGGTAGATTAATACCAATAATACTCCGCCTAAACTTGTTGGAGTACACGGCTGCTCAAAGGGCTGCTCAGAGGGAGACCAACACTACTGCCCATATGCGGCGTAGGAGTAGCATCGCCACGACGTACGATGTCTATTAGCCTAACACCGGAAACCTAGCACCACCATCGAATACCTGCGAGGTGAACTTACACGCGAGGAGCACCACCATCTCTATCATTTGGGTTCAGCACCGTCTTCTGTGCCTATACTGTTATCAAAGAGATAGCCGTCAGTCAGGTAGAGGCAAGTGAAGTAAATATGTGAACTTCCTCTTGGAAGTGTTGTTTCCCGGTTGGTTCGTGCTCGGTGTGAACTTCCTACTAGCGAGGATTCGTTGTAACCCGCGTGTTACAATTCCGGTGTAGTCGTCAAAGGTTGATTACTAAACCCCCTATGGTTGTTTTATTATTTATTTGTTTATACGCGTTTAACTGAGATCCTGATTGGGAATATTTTATTAATCGGATTAATATAATTAATTAACAATTTATATATAAAATCGGCTATTATATATATTGTATATATAATCCATTTTTGTTAAATATATAAACCGCTTCCGCTGTGTATACGATACCATGATTCCCAACAGTGGTATCAGAGCCACGGTTACGCGCGTATAGATGGTAAAGTTATAATTTTGATCTATGTTTTATTTGTCAAAAATTGTTTATTTTGACAAAAGATCAAAAGCTTTTAGTTGTTCATGGATTGTGATGTGAATCGAGCCCTAGGTATTTGACCCATGTCATGGTTGTGTTTGTGATGGTTTTATTTCTTTATTGATTTGTATTTTTTTTTATTACGGATATTGGATCCGGTGTAATAGATAGGATTAGAATAGATTTGATTTTATTGTATTTTCAAATTTATTGTTGTAATCCTTCAAGTACAAGATCAAGACAAAGAAAAAAAAAGGCGAACAGGTTCCATGAAGATAGAGATCTCGGGTCAAGTGGGAGCTATATCAAAATTGTTTTGAAACCCTTTTGACTAGTTCGTTTCGTTTCTGGCTAAAACGAAACGGGGCGACCTATTAGGGGCTCGATTCGTTTAATTTTATTATTATGTTGTGGTTGTGGTTTATTTATTGTAAATAATTTAGATAACCCAAAATAAATAAAATTTTCACAATCATGGCAACGGTTTTATTAAAACAAGTTTTATAAAAACCGAAAAGCATATTTAATAAAAAGAGTTTTATTAATATTAAAACAAGTCTATTCGCGATAATACGACCAACGTAATTTAAATAGGGTATTTAAAACTATACCGTGTCGAGTGTTGAAAGGAGTTTCAATTATCACGAATAATATAAAATTGGATTTTATAAACTGTTGTGTGACTCACATCATGCTAACGAGTCATTCAATATATTTATGGTAAATATTAAAATTAAATCCCAATTTTAAATTGATGTTTCATGCCACCCTTAACGAGTTAACACTCCATTCTATATCGAACCCAAATGTTAGTGCTGACCCTGCATCTGGGCGTTGATCATGAGTGAAGGTAATCATCGCGGTTCCTGTGTAACATAGGCCGGTGTTACAGTTAACAGTAAAGGACCAAACATCGCTTGTTTGACAAATGGGCATAGTTGGGGTTAAACATACATCGCTTTTAGCGATAACCCCAAAAGGAGAGTTGTGTAGTGGACACAATTAACAATCGTTGTTTACCTACCTAATCGTGCCAGTGGACAGTGCTAAGCCAGTTCATTGTGTATTGATGAATCGGGATCTCATCCTAATTAATTTTGTTTTTTTGGGTCATAAAAATAATTAGGACACTTAAACATGAAATACTAATACATTAAATTTTGAACTTTGTAGATGTCAACTGAAAACAATTCCACCTCCCATTTCTCTCTCAAGTCCATCTTAGAGAAGGACAAACTGAACCACTCCAACTTCATGGACTGGCACCGCAACTTGAAAATTGTTCTCAAAGCGGAGAACAAATTGTATGTTCTTGAAGAACCAGTCCCTGATGAACCCATAAATCCCAAGAGTGAGCTTTATAAAGCTTGGGCTAAGCATTTTGATGACTCTTTGAAAGTCTCATGTCTGATGTTGGCTTCCATGATCCCTGAACATCAAAGGACCATGGAGGACATGGATGCATACGACATGAATCAGCATCTGATGGAAATGTTTCAACAAAATGCTCGCCATGAGAGGTTCGATGTGATGCGATCACTTATTACCACTCGTATGCAAGAGGGTTCACCAGTTGGCACTCGTGTGCTAAAAATGAAGGCATATGTTGATCACTTGGCTCGTCTGGAATCCCCCTTGAGCGATGAGTTAGCTGGGGATATCATCCTGAACTCATTGCCCAAGTCATATGACCAGTTCATTATGAACTACAATATGAACGGGATGGAAAAGACACTTGCAGAACTGCATCAGATGCTCAAATATGTTGAGGTGAACATACCTAGCAAGACTGCACCAGTGCTAGTGATCAAGGAGGGACAAGTTAAGAAACCTAACACTAAGAAAATGGCAATCAGGCAAAGGCAAATCTATTGCCAATAAGAAACCTCGGAAAGATGCCAAGTGTTTTCATAGTGATTATACTAGGCACTAGAAGAGGAACTGTGCTAAGTATTTAGCTGAGCTGAAGCAAGCTAAGGCTTCAGGAGGAGAGTCCTCAAGTATATATGTTATTGAAATCTTTGCTTTTCCTAGCAAAACATGGGTGTTTGACACAGGATGTGGTTTCCACATTTGTAATGTTTTGCAAGGACTAAGAAAGATTAGAAAGCTGAAACAAGGCGACTTGGAGGTCCATGTTGGCAATGGACAAAGAGTTGCTGTGAAGGCTATAGGAGAATGTGTTCTCTTGCTTCCTTCTGGTTTAGAACTTGTTTTGAACAATGTTTATTACATTCCTAGTGTGACTAGAAATATTGTTTCAGTTTCGGCTTTGCGAGGACAAGGTTTTAATTATCGTTTCAATGGGGAATTTATTTCTGCTTATTTTAACGATGTATTTTACTTTGATGCAAAACCTAACAATGGGATCTATGAGATAGAAATCCAAAACGATAACATATTATGCAATATCTCTCATAAACGTAATAAGTTAGACTTTAATGATACGTATATGTGGCATTTAGACTTGGTCACATAAGTGAGAATCGTGTTAAACAACTCAAAACCGCAGGAATCCTGGATTCCAAAGGTTCGGAGTCGTTTGGAAAATGCGAATCATGCTTAAGTGGAAAGTTAACAAAAGCACCTTTTTCAAATGTTGGAGAAAGAGCTAATGATCTGTTAGGACTTGTACATACAGATGTATGTGGTCCATTCAGAACAATGTCAAGACATGGAGAAAGATACTTTGTTACATTTACTGATGATTTCAGTAGATATGGTTATGTTTATCTTATGAAGCATAAACATGAAACTCTTGAAAAGTTCAAGGAATACCAAAACGAAGTAGAAAATCAGCTAAATAGAACTATTAAAATGCTTCGATCAGATCGAAGCGGTGAATATCTTAGTCAGGAATTCATCGACCATCTAAAGGATTGTGGAATAGTTTCACAACTCACTCCACCCGGAACACCGCAACATAATGGTGTGTCTGAGCGGAGAAATCGAACTCTATTAGATATGATTCGATCAATGATGTGTCGAACAAACCTTCCGAAATCCTTTTGGAGTTATGCTTTGGAGACCGCCGCAAGACTTGTGAATATAGCTCCAACGAAAAAGGTTACTCAAACGCCTTATGAGATATGGCATGGAAAGAAACCTCATGTATCCTACCTTAAAGTCTGGGGATGTAATGCTTATGTCAATCTAGAATCTTCGGATAAACTAGATCCCAGAGGCGAAAAAGTGGTTTTCGTTGGATACGGTAAGAAGATCGGTTACATGTTCTACCACCCCACTGAAAATAAGATTTTCACCAAACGTAGAGGCACTTTCTTAGAGGAAGAGCTTCTGGCGCGAGGGATTGGAGATAACCATGTGGATCTTGAAGAAATTCGAGAATCACAAGTGACTGAACCAGCTGTTCAGACAGAACCAGATGTAACTGATCCAGTTGTTGAAGTTGAGCCTGAGAGGACTCAAGAAACAACAGAAACACCAAGTGTTCGGAAAAGTATTAGGGATCGTCGTGCACCGGTAAGGTATGACGATATCTTCATGATTGATGAAGTTGAGCCTACTACTTACAAAGCTGCAATCTTGGATTCAGAATCCAAGAAATGGCAAAAAGCCATGAATGCAGAGATGCAATACATGTATGATAACCAAGTCTGAGATTTGGTTGATCTTCCTACCGAATGTTGGACTGTGGGAAACAAGTGGATCTTCAAGAAGAAGACTGACATGGATGGGAATGTGCAAACCTACAAAGCAAGGCTTGTAGCGAAAGGTTTTACTCAGACTCAAGGAATTGACTATGAGGAAACTTTCTCGCCGGTAGCCATGCTTAAGTCTATTAGAATTCTACTTGCCATTGCTACATATTATGACTATGAGATATGGCAGATGGATGTCAAAACCGCATTCCTTAATGGACACTTACTGGAAGATGTCTATATGGTTCAACCTGAAGGTTTTGTCGATCCAAAGAATCCTAATAAGGTGTGCAAGCGGAATAAATCCATCTATGGATTAAAGCAAGCATCTCGCAGCTGGAATCTCCGTTTTGATCAGAAAATCAAAGAGTTTGGTTTTATCAAGAACGAAGATGAACCATGTGTTTACAAGAAGTCTAGTGGGAGCTATATTACTTTTCTATACTGTATGTAGATGACATACTAATCATTGGAAACAATATCCCTATACTTAAAGATGTTAAGACCTGGTTGGGTAAATGTTTCGCAATGAAAGATCTTGGTGAAGCCGCTTATATTCTGGGAATAAAGATTTATAGAGATAGATCAAAGCGGTTATTGGGTTTGAGTCAAAGTACATATATTGATAAGGTCTTACGACGCTTCTCAATACAAGACTAAAAAAGGGGCTCTTGCCCATGGCACATGGAACCATTCTTAATAACAAGCAATGTGCAAACACTGAAGAGGAAAAGAAGAAAATGGAAGGTGTTCCATACGCTTCTGCGATTGGTTCTATCATGTATGCCATGTTATGTACTAGACCTGATGTCTCGTATGCTCTTAGCATGACGAGTAGATATCAACAGAACCTAGGAGAGAGTCACTGGGCTGCAGTGAAGAACATTCTTAAGTACTTGAGAAGGACTAAAGACATGTTCTTAATATATGGAGGACTGGACGAGGAGCTGTCAGTTAAGTGTTATACTGATGCAAGCTTCCAGACTGATCGTGATGATTCAAGGTCACAAACGGGATATGTTTTCATTCTGAATGGTGGGGCTGTTACTTGGAACAGCTCTAAGCAAAGTATGGTTGCTTAATCCACCTGTGAATCAGAATACAATGCTGCATCGGATGCTGCAAAAGAGGCTGCCTGGATGAAGAAGTTCATTGGTGATCTCGATGTTATGCCTAGCATAAAGAAACCAAACGAGATATTGTGTGACAACACTGGTGCCATTGCTCTTGCAAAGGAACCAAGGTCACATCAGACCACAAGGTATATACTCAAGAAATTCCACTATATTAGAGAGATAATAGGACGTGGAGACATTGTATTAAACAAAGTTCATACAGATCTGAATCTGGCTGACCCCTTCACTAAGCCTTTTACCTCAAGTTAAACATGAGGAGCATGCTGGAAAGATAGGGCTTAGAGTTGCTAGACAGTGGGAATGATCTGTAGTTAGTATTGGTGTTTTATTTTGAACTATAACAGTTACATTGAATATTTATTTGATTTAATGGGTTAAATGCAAATTTAAATATTTTGTGACCGTGTTCATTATTTGTATGTTTAAATCCTTGAATAAGAGTATTCTATATATCCGTAGTCGATCAAATTACATGGGAATGAATTTGAATGTAAGACTATTGTGAATTGAGATGATTGTATTCATGAGATGAATAACTCAAGGGTTTGAGAATCATAATTCACAGATATCATTAGGGAATGATATTGGATGTAACTCGCTTCAAAACGATCTCCATGGATCTATGTCATGAGATGTTTTGATATTGATATGTTCAATCTGTCCTTTTTCCTAAGGCACATATTAAACTGCATTGATCAAGGACTATCTTTGATGTTATCTTACACTATCCTGAAACATGGGTAGCTATAAGGGTAGCGTTGGGAGAAATTCGATATTAAGTGGGAGTTGTATGACGCTGACGAATTCTGTACTTCTATGGGATTAGAAGCCTAGACATTCTGGCGCCCTCGTAAAACTCAAACTGGTATAAACGCGTGGCCACGCTCGGACTAAGGTAGTTCGTTAGACCACTTTGAATTAGAGACGAGAATAGAGAATGGTTGATCACTATATAAGAATGAATGATCCATGTCTTATGATCAACGGATGTCTATACAGAAGGGACTTATTGATATAATTATCAGGGCTATAGTATTTGGTTAAGTAAAGCGATACTTGAACTCAAAGAACTAGTTGACGACTGTAAAGTGTCATACTGGTTTGGGTGCAATGCGATGCAGCTAGGCGTCCAACTCTGCGCACGTTGACTCATTTAATTAAAATCGTCCAAGTGGGAGATTGTTGGATATATAGGATGTCCGATGTAATTAAAAGTCGAGACCAACGTAACCCGACCCGGTACGATCCGAAGAGTTACACGTTGGTACACGAATCAGATAAGTTCACGTGTTGGTGGATTATTATTTATGAAATAATAATTGTTTTAGTCTTGAGGATTTAATATTAATAAGATTAATATTAAGGAGTATCTTGAGGGACTTAATATTAATAAGATTAATATTAAGGAGTATTAAGATATTTAGCAAGAGGGTTTATTGCAAGTTGTTGTCTTATAAAAGGAGGGTTAAGGAGTAAACCCTAAGGCACACTTTTGATAAAACAACAAACCCTTGCCTCCTCTTCTTGGCTTCTTGCGGCCGCCACCAAAGAAAAGAAGGCTGCCGCCTTTTGTTTTGGTTCGGCCGGCCAAGAACCACCATCAACCGCCGCCTTCCTCTTGCAAGTGTTGTTTCCCGGTTGGTTCGTGCTCGGTGTGAACTTCCTACTAGCGAGGATTCGTTGTAACCCGCGTGTTACAATTCCGGTGTAGTCGTCAAAGGTTGATTACTAAACCCCCTATGGTTGTTTTATTATTTATTTGTTTATACGCGTTTAACTGAGATCCTGATTGGGAATATTTTATTAATCGGATTAATAAAATTAATTAACAATTTATATATAAAATCGGCTATTATATATATTGTATATATAATCTGTTTTTGTTAAATATATAAACCGCTTCCGCTGTGTATACGATACCATGATTCCCAACAGAAAATCCACTAGGGAACATGGCTATCAACAAGCCATCACAGCCATTGTCTTGTTATTAGAGGAATAAATGCAATAGAGTACGATAGTGATAGATGTAGATGACTAACCAAAAGTAGAAGTGGCTTGGATCGATATGTCATGCCACTGCGAAGTGCGAACCACTCTAACCACGATAACCCCTTCCATGCTTTTCTCTTTGATCTCCCTCTTTTGAACAAGCAATCCACCAGGTCGTAACTCCCATTTAACTTCTGCATTGCATTGTTGGAGACTAACTCTATTTCTCTTACTAGTGTTATTGTCATTGATCTTGCCAAATCGTAATTTCGAAAAACTTCTAGTCAGTTTCAATGACTTAAACTTCATGATCATCATCTTTGGTTTGATGTCTTTCCTTCTGTTTATGTTTGTTGAAGGAAAGTAGTGGAGTTGATAGTTATATACTAGTCTTAAGACTGTAAGGAGTGGGGGCGGGAGAGAGGGCGGGAGGGGCGGGAACACCGCCGCCACAGGGCGGGAACAATGGCGTGGGCTGGGGGCGGGGAGGGCTTCACCGGCGTGGGGGAGATGTGTTGGCCACGTGGCACTTGATCATTGGATGATGAATTTATTTATTAAAAAAAAACAATAATCCCCACAATTAATTCTATATCCGGTTTTTTTAATAAAAAAAAGAAATTAAATAAAAAACTATAAATAAAAAACAATAACATAATAAATTACTTAATAACCATTACACACTTAAACAACCATTACATAATCCTAATAATTCCTAAATTACTTATTTAAACATAAATAAATCCTAGATTACTTATTTAATCCTAAATCTCTCCACTATGGAGAGTAGTTGTCCCATTCCCAGGGTAGGGTGACGTACTCGGGTGAGAGGGAACGTGAGCTATCCCGTCCATCGATCTCGCATCCGACGGGAAGTAGTAGCACTCACTAGGAGGGGTAGGTCGGCTCCAGTAGAGTTCCTCCTCCTCAATCTCCCGGAGGGCTTCCAAGTCCCCCTCAGTTGGGGAAGTCTCGTGTTGGGGGGTGGGGGTAGCCTGGTGTTGGGGGATGGGGATGGGGGTAGTCTGGTGTTGGGGGATGGGGGTGGAGGTAGCTTGAACTGAAGCAGCCCAGGTGGTAGGGGGAGACAACCTTAGTCGCTCCATACCTGTCTGGCCATTACATACTCCATGGCCCAGACTAATTCCTCATCCGTCCAGTCATCATCGGCTGGAGGAGGAGGAGATGTTGGTTGTGCAGCAGCAGCAGCAGGAGGAGGGGGATATAACCAATGTTGAGGAGGAGGAGGAGGTTGTGCAGCAGTAGGAGGAGGGGGAAATAACCAATGTTGTGGAGGAGGAGGAAGAGGAGAAAGTGGAGGTTGTGCAGCAGTAGGAGGAGGAGAGGAGGTGAATGGTAGTCTCTGAGGGCGGCCCCGTCCCCGGACCGGCGAGAGTACTGCAGGAGAGGAGGTTGAAAACCGTCACCCATGTTATTCATTGCTTTAGGGAAGGGGAATAGGTGTGAATGAGAATTTGGTTAGGGGTTGTATTTATAGGGTTAGAAGTATGAAGCAGTGAGGGGAAAACTTTGAAATTCAAAGTTTCAAATTTAAAATTTCAAATTCAAACGTATGGGTGGGAAAAATTAATGTTTGTACTGTGTGGAGCAGTGGGGGAAAATTTGAAATTCAAAGTTTCAAATTAAATATTAATTAAAATTTTATTACTTTAATATTAATTATTTTTTTATTACTTTAATATTAATTATTTTTATTAATTTAATATATTTTTCGGTTTATATTATTATTATTATTATTATTATTATTATTATTATTATTATTATTATTATAAAAAACAAGAAAAAAAAAAGAAAAAAGAAATGCCAAGTGTCACTTCCCCCCACCTCTTCCCCCCTTCCACTCCCCACAATTATTTTCCCCCTCACAAGTGCCACATGGCGCTTCCCCCCACCCTCCCCCCCCCCCCCCCCCCCCCACTCCTTATAGTCTAAAACATTGAAGGATTGTCCTTTTCTTTATCTTTTTTTTTTTTTTTTTTTTTTTAATGTTTATCGATAAGGGATTAAGCACATGGGCGGGTTGTGAAGGGTTGCTTAATTGGCGGGATCGAACATTTTAATTGTACGTGTAAAAATAAAGAAAATATTATCAAACTTATATATTCTAATGATATTATTTATTCTATTTTTGTTGACACATTACTATTGCTAATATGAAAATTAATTACCGCAAGAAAATTGTTGTCTTAGGGCGTAATTAAATTTGTTGAATGAAATTACCGATTTATAACAAGAAAATTATAATTTGCGGGAAGTTGCATGATATTTTTTCACATGTTTGTAATTTAATTTTATGATAAAGTCTCTTCAATAGCAAAAAAATACAACAGTCTCTAACAAACATACACTTTACATGCACCTCTAAACTTGTATCGATGTGCATTATAGTTTCACTATATTTTACGTAAATTTAATTATAATAAAATGATACTTATTACATTAAAAATCACAAAAAAAAAAATAAATAAAATCACAAGAACGTCGACATAATGTGTTAATATCTTATGTAAGAAAATATCATGTCCTAGCTTAAAGGTACCAAAGTATGGGCAAAGATTACATTATGTTAGCTATAAACAACATATTCAAATTATAAGTACGGCTGTGGCACAACGCGCCACAGGATATATCGCGCAGCGTACGATCATTAGAACACCTAGTATATATTAAATACCGAGAAAATTCGAACAGTAGCATGGCAGCTTTGTTATTTCACTAATTTTTTAGGGCTATTTTGGTCTTTTTATATTGCACCTGTATTAGGATGAGATTGCTAGGGGGTGGGTTGGGGCATGTTTTCTTCCACAATGTTCTGTACATCTGCTTCTTCTCTTTTCCATTCCACACACACTCATAAACATTCATTTGAGAAAAAGCCTCACGACCATCTTCCACCTCTCATCTGCACCTTCGTATTCTTCCCCATCTCTCAAAACTCTAACACACGCTCTCCGTGAGAACCGACCATGGTTTGTGATGGAGACCAACGACTTATGTTAGATCGAATGTTGCCACACCTCTGTTCCGGTACGCCCTTTTATTCAAATTATATATTATTGTCACAAATACATAAATTATAACTAGAGTTTAAAGTTACCCGCGCTTCGCCGCGGGATTGAAAGTTATGTTTCAAGTAAATGACGCAATATGGTCTAATGTTTGTGTCTGTCGAGACAAACAACTCTCAAACACAACATTAGGTCGCCAACGATCTAGTATTTGACCTACGGGCGTTCCACGGTCACGTATCCAACCCGGCAAGACTAATATGGCGCGAAACAAAGCGTCATCCGTTGGATTCAAACCCACGAGCTCGTGGTTAAAAGGTATGCACTATAACAACTGAGTTACAACGATTTTCATGGAACCATATAAGGAAAATGGTAGCTAACACACGATTCGTACACAATTAAAAAAAGGTTGGTGTCAATATTGAAACCCAAAAATTAAATAAATGTAATTGCACTTTAATTTTACTCCGTATGTTGTTAACATTTTGCAACACAAAATGCCATTACATTTCTCTTTTTGTTTTTATTAAAGATATGATATATGTTTGGTTTTGGAAAGCCATGTGCTGGAAAGACAAAAAGTACTGCCACAAACCACACCTCCTTCTATCTCCCCAACACTACACCTTCTACCTACATTATATCTCTATCGAAAAAGACCAAACTGCCAACATGTAAGCAGAGAACAAACAGCCAACAATGAACCTTCAGAAACCACAGCCACCACACGGCCACAACTGCCGCCACGACATGTTGCAAGTTTTAATCGTTGATCACCGTAACACCATGTATGACGACCCACAACCCCCATTGTTATCGTCACCACAACCACGACTATCACAACCATAGAGCTCGGCGAAGTCGTTCCGGATGCGGTCGCCGGCTATTCAACGTGTCGTCTCAGTTTGTCTAAAAGTGTCACCGGCTATTCAATCTCTACTTTAGGCCCCTCCACCGTCACAACAAAAACGGCAGTAGGTGGTGCACGGTGTGCCGTCGTTCGTGACGTATCAATGGCAATATTGTAGTTTCTGCATTTACCTTGGTAAATTGTTAATTAGAAATAGGGCATTTTTGTAAATAAACGGCGCACTGTTCAACTGTTCCATCTTTATATGATACATATAATGTCTAATAATGTGGCCGCCTTTAATTTATTTAGTTAAATGATATGACGAAATTAACTTTTGTAGTAGTAGTAGTAGTAGTAATAATAATAATAATAATAATAATAATAATAATAATAATAATAATAATAATAATAATAATAATAATAATAATAATAATAATAAGGTAAGCTTGTTGCCCGTCTGCTCGCTATCTTGATGTAATTTTTCGCAAATTTTTCTTTATTATAAAATAAAGTTATTAGAAAAAAAAAACGTAATCTCTACTACCTTATTAAGGAGGAGAGATGGGTAAGAAGGTAATTTCATCATCATTTTAAGATGGCATACAAAAGGTCTCATGCATAAATCTCTAACTTTTACCATTTTCTTCCATCTATGCCCTTATGTACAAGTCACTAATACAAATCAATTGCACCATTCAATACATTTAATTCATGTATTAACTTTTTGTTACCTAGAACCATTACCAAGTAATAGATTAATTCATGTAACTTTTTTTAATGGATTAACTTTTTGTTACCAATGGAATTTGAATTATCACCACAAGAAAAGGCTAAGCCTTATTTAACACTTTGTAACCAGTAGGCTAAAGGCTTTTTGGTTCATGTGTGTAACTAAATGTTGCAAATAAAAATAAGCGCGGATCGAATTGGATAAATGACAGTATGGTGTATAAAGTTTTGGCAATTTAAAATGTGTATAAAAATACATACCCGCGGCAACGCGCGGGCATTCCACTAGTACATTATAAAGGAGGAGTGATGTATCCTTTAGTAATTTTCATAGCCGTACAACTTAAGAAGCAACATGTACAACATACTTAAGCATGAAATTTAAGGGTATTATTGGGATAATTGTGACAATTAAGACACTTTAAAGGTTATAATAGTAATTTTATGTTTTGTTTTTTAGTTAAAAACTAAATTCTCATCCCCATAATACCCTCCCTCCTTTCACATCCTTTGTGTCATTAAACCACCAGCGTCATTAAACCACCAGCAAACCCAATCGACTAATAACAGTCTTTTGATTGAATTCTCAGTTACGAAGGGGCTTTTAAATTACCTTATGTTTATGTTGTGGAAACATCTGAGATGGCTGACTATGCTAAAAAGCTTATTGCTGGGAATTCTATTTTGGGACAAAGAATTACGGTTAGTTCATTTTCTTAGTGGACATGTTGCCATTAAAATTTAGGTTATCAAGGGCAAATTTGAAGATGTAGAATTGCCTGAGAAAGCCGATATATTAATATCAGAAACTATGGGTAATTTATTAATCATATTACCATGTCTATTGTATTATATATTTGCTGATTTGGAAAAAAAAAAATGATTCTTCACATGTTGCCATGCCATTATCGTCTCTTCCTTACAGGCACTCTGTTAGTGAATGTATGTCATTGCAAGAGATCGATTTCTTGTCCCTAATGGGAAAATGTTCGCAACTGTTGGAAGGTGATTTTCTAATTTTATTCCAAACTCAAATTGAATGAATGGCCATGTTATGACTATTACATTCTGTCCTTTGATGCCAGGGTTGATATATGACAAGGGTGTAACAATAAAAGTTAATGTTTATTTTTCATTTTTTTATTTTCTCAAGTGCATCAAACAATTATTATGACATTCATCTACTATACAAAGGCATGATTATCTCCCCTATGGACCTATCAGCTGTGTGGGTCTTCTTATGCTTGGTTTTTATTATTATTAATTTGTTATTGTTACTGAAAATTCCATGATGCTTAATCAAGAAGAATGTGATGAAAACTTGACTACGTTGCTAATGTCTTTTTTGGTTCTAATTCTAATGTTGATAATTTTTCCTAAATGTTTGTGATTGAATGCACATGTATTTGGATGAGAAATCACACACAGAATATCTATGTGTATGCCGTTTAATCCCAATTCTCTGTTTTCTTTTAAATTTTGCAGAATTCACATGGCACCATTCCGCGACAAGTTGGTCATGTTGAGTCCACCATGTTTAAAAAAACATGTCTTAGTCTGTTATACAATTTGCCTGGTCGCTTCATTCACGTCCTTCATTTATTATAGGAACTTTGAGTCTGAATCTTGTAACTGAATGTTCTTTTTTTTTTTTCTTTTTTTTTTTTTGTCAAACTGACAGCTATTTGCATGTAAAGCGGAAGCATTCTTGAAGCTCAGTCGATTAGATGATGCTAATGTAAGCCTTTTAAATTTGCCTAAATTTGAAGCATCTTGTAGCTTCTCATATTCGCAACCAAAGTTATTCGGGATGGCTTTTGAGGCATACGTTTTGTTTGTCCGTGCTCAAGTTGACATGGCATCAGGAAGGTGTGATTCTATACGTGCCACACAGGATGAAAGCATTAGTCGATTAATTATATGATTATGAACATTTTTTTAAAGATTTGAAAATGCAGTTACAAGCATTGAGAAAGCAGGACGGATTGACTCACAAAATGTCGAGATTGTCGTTCTGCTTCAAAACTTTAGAGAGTTCATGTAACACCCCAACCGATGGCGGAATCATCGAGGTGTCACGTAGTGACGATTGTTCAAAAGCTCATGGTACTAAAATGTAAATATATTATCATTGAATATTGTTTTACAACATGTGAAATTAAATTCAAGACAACAAATAAAGATAATTGATTGATTTAATCTAAGTCCAAAGTCCTATGTGAAGCGTCAAGCAGCTCATCCTGAAACATGCACGAAAATAATTTTGTCAACATATGATGTTGGTGAGTACTACTTAGTTTTGTACATATAGTATAAGTTTTGAAAAGTAGTACAATTCATATGTCTAGCATCACCAAGGCATTATGTAAACACGCAAGTAACCAAACAAGACAAAGATCACATGTAAAGTTGTACAATGTAATTGATAATGAGTACCTCAACACGTGTGAGTCTAAAAGAGCACCATAACACAAAGTTATGTCTAAATGAGCACCGTAACATAAGTTACGTCTGTATGTAAAGAGCACCATAACATAAGTTATGTCTGTATGTATGATTTTGTATGTAAGCTACGTTCATGTTAAAACATAAGCACAAAGATAAACAAGACACGTATATGAATTGTAAATGAATAAAATGTATGCGTAAATGAATATGAAGATTTTGTATACTTGTGCATGAATCACCCCAAAAGTTGTAAAAGCGGAAAAAGGGGATAAGTAATACTCACTGTTCACGTAGTAACTTGAATTTGGACTGGACAACGAAATATGAACTTGAGATTTCTCCCAAATGATTAACCTAAAGTAATTGATAATGTGTGAGTGAAATAACTCTAGGCTACATGTATTCCTAGGGCTTCGAATTGGGGATAATGTTTATTTGTTTAATAAACAAATTGTCTATTAACTAAGAGAAATTTAATAAATAATTAAATAAAAGTCTTTTAATGAAATTTGAATTTAGAATATACACAATAAAGTGTTTGAAGTATAGAAATAATTTTTATAAAATTATTTCACTTAAAATAGATTTTTAAATCTATTTATTTATAAATAGCCAACATTTAACTTTAATATTAAAAAATACTAAAATTAAAGAATTTTTATTTTAAAAATCATATTTCTGTTCTAAATGGATAGAAATAATTTATGTAAAATTTTGGTGCAAAAATATTGTAAAACGAATTTATTATGATTTAATTATGATTAAAACTAACAAAAATTGATTAAAAATATTAAATAAATGATTTTTCAAAATTAAAAATCATTTCAGTAAAGTTTCACTTAATACAAACTCAGGATAATTTTTGTAGAATTTAATAAAGTTGTTTTGATATATAAATGGATTTTTATAAATATAATAGCAATAAAATGATTTAATTATTATAAATATTAAATAAATGAATTTCTGAAAAATAAAAATTGTAATTAAAACTTTTATCTCAGATTAAACAAATATAATTTTTTTAGAATTTATAAAATAGTTTTGATATTTTAAAAAGAATTTAAAAGATTAAAAGGTTTAATATATATATATATATGTATAATTGTTTAAAAAGAAAAGAAAAGAAAAGAATAAAAAGGGGGTTATTGCCAGGACTCGAACCCGGCTCCCCTCAGAATCAAACCCAGATCACAACCACTTGGCCTAGGCCGGTGGTTGTGATATTCCTTGTTTAGAAATAATTAAATACACACGTGAAATCAGGTTTTATCCCAATTAAACTCACGAACCCTAGAAATTTCAATTGAACGATTCAGACATAATGAACTCGATTAAGGTTAGGGTTTATGTTATATGATTGCCGACTAGTAAAACCCACAGAACAACGAGGACTCACAGTGATTGATTGATTGTAATCGTCGGGTCAAAGCAAAAGTCAAACGGCAAGCTTGATAACAACAATCAGAGTGAATCAGTGAGAATTAGAGGTTGAGAGAGAGTTGTGAGCGAGTTGTTAAGCTTCGGAGAGGGTCTATTTATACTGAGGTTTAAGGGTTAAGGTTAATTGGAAGGTTTGACCTTGATAATTATCATACGCGCCTAAGACTTTAAAATATGGAATGATTTAGCTGTTTATACGCGTAATTATGATCGGATTGTATCAAAACGAGTTAACTAATTAAAAGGGTTGCCAATTTGAGTGATTAGTTGGTCAAGGTCAAATGTTTGACTGGGTTTTGTCTTGGTCGCTGTTTACTCGATCAGACAGGGAAGAAGAAGAAGTTTAAGATTAAGCGTATTTACATATATATATATTATGTGTCTAGATTAAACCATCAATGAGCCGTAGCTCAGATGGTTAAGTGAGGTGTGGTGTTTGGTTGACCCGGCCACCTGCTCGGGTTCGAGTCCCGGCAGGGGCAAAACATGTTTTGTTTTTTTTTTTTTTTTTTTTTTAAACAGATAGGAGGAGCAGGCTTGTGGGCTGACTTGGGCCTGATGTTGGGCCGCATTATCCTGGGCTTAACAATGGGCTCAAGCAATAATAGGGATATGGGTATTGGGTTAGTTATGGTTTGGTTTGGTGTTAGAGATGGTAAGTAAAAGAAAATGTATATATATTAAAATCTAAATTTTATTTTTATTATTATTATTATTATTATTATTATTATTAAATAAAAATTGAAATAAAAAGTGACGGATGTCACAGCATCCCCTACTTTTAGAAACTTCGTCCCGAAGTTATTTAGAAACATAGGGTTATGGATGCTTGGGTAAAAATTTAGGTTAACTGTGGTTTGGAAAGTTCGAATGATTAGGATACGGGGTTTGATAGGTGTGAGTTAAGGATTTGCATTAGGTTTGTCTCGAATAATAAGGAGAATAAGAATCTAGTAATTCACTAAGTTTCAAGTTTTAGGAATCCTATGATAAATGTACGAGTTGACTGACTATAGAAACACTAAATGAACTATCAAGTAAACAGAGTTTGTTCCTGGCCCGACTTCCAGTCTCACTTTCAATGCATCATTAGTGTTTGTATACAGGGTGTACCGCAGCTAACCCACCACACCTTTGATACCTTGAAAACGTACTGGACGTCTTCCCAAAAACTCTAATAGAATTTCACACTACTCTAATGTACCTGTAAATTCATGATTACGTTCCGGATCGGAATCATCAATTTACCTTACATTAGGGTTTTGTGTCCTTCTATGACCCCACCGATTGTTGAGCAGGTTCGATAGCCTCCACCAGCCGTGGAGTAGGTTGTAGGGCCTCTCTCGACTGTTTGAAAAGGCATAGCGACCTCTACCAATCGTTGAGTATGTTCAATAGCCTCTACCAGTCGTGGAGCAGGTTGTAGGGCCTCTCCCGACTGTTGAAAAAGGCATGATGACCTCTATTAAGTGCAGCAATTATTATTCACATAGATTGCAAATTGATAGCATGTTTATGCAAGCAAGTTTGTAAGTACTACAACCATTAAGTGTAAGTGTTATCATGAATAATTAAATGTTTACGAGTATCATGAATAATTAGGTGTTTAATGCGTAGTCAAGTTAAGAGAAAAAAAAAAAAAAAAAAAAAAAAAAAAAAAAAAAAAAAAAAAAAAAAAAATCTAGTTTCATGTAATAACCAATGATGTTTTCTTAGAAAAGCATCTGTAAGATCAAGTATCAAATCCAAACGTTTCAAATAAATGTAAGGTAGAGTCTTGTATGATAATAAATTTCCAATCTGTGTTAATACACAATAATACGCAAGGAAATTCCTAGATGTTGTATGCTAATGAGTGTGACAAAATTGGATACAAAATGAAAATAGAATTATGAAAATGAAAACACAAGTATTGGATTCTCGAGTCTTGGGAAGATTTCATCCATGGCTTAACCAGTGGGATTAACGTCATCCTGATCAGTTGTTTCGTTGGTATTGATATTGAAAGCTCGTCCATGTGCCACCAGGTTTACATTATTCAACTTAGGGCATTGAGGTCGCATGTGGTTAGGGTCTCTACAATGATAACACGCCCGACCGTTAGTAATCTGTAGTGGTTCCTGAGCAGCTGTTTGATGATTACCCTGTGTTCCAACCATTACTCGACAAGTGGTGACAAAGTGTCCAAACCTTCCACATCTAGTGCATTGACGGCATGGAAGATTTGTAGGGTGATGATACTTGCAAGTGTTGCATTGAGGATGGATTCCCGTGTAGGCTTTCTTGACAGGGGGTTGAGCCACATGATCCACAACAGTATGGTTCAAATTATCGCCCATTCGTTTCTTAGAGTTCGAAGCAGTAGTGGCGGCCTTTGCTAAAATAGTCTTAGATTGTTCAACAACATTGGTGGTTTTCTCAGTAGGTGTCTTGGTGCCCTTCCTAACCAAGTTTCCTTTCCTTACGTGTTTGTCTGTTAATGTGGCTGCAAGTTGGATGGCTTCTTCTACCGTAGTGGCTTTGCCTCCAGTGACAACGTCTTGAATCAGGTCAGGTAATCCCTCAATATATTTTTCGATTGCTCGAGAGACCGGGGTGACCATGTGTGGAACCAGTATGCTAAGTTCATGATATCGAGTATTATACGCAAGATTCTCACCACTGTCTTGTTTCAACCCATGGAATTCTTCCTCTAGTTTCCTGATTTCGTTCCTAGGGCAGAATTTGGCGATCATGAGTTCCTTAACCTCAGCCCAAGATAAAGATAAAGCAACATCAGCTCCTCGATTGCGCTTTTCGCCATTCCACCAGGTTAACGCTCCCTTTTGAAGGACACTGGTAGCATAGCGAACGCGGAGTTCATCAGGACATTCACTGTTCACAAAAGTACTCTCCATGCTTTCAAACCATTGGAGGAGGCCAGTAGCACCCTCCTCGCCAGTGAATTTTGTGGGGTTGCAGGAGTTAAAGTGTTTGAAAGTGCACCGAAATTGAGTCGTACTCCCTGTGTTGGCACTGTTACTATTCTGGGTTATCTCACCGACAAGGTTTGGGATCACTGCAGCAATTTGCTCGGCGACTAAAGATGCGAGGCGACGATCAGAACGTCGTCCAGAAGCACGAACAGGGCGTTGGCTGGCATCACGGAGCATGCGGCGAGCAGACATCTATGAGGCAGTCAATTAATAATCATGAGATTAGAAAATGTAAGTGTATAATCGTACAGATGATTATGAAGATGTGATCTTGTAAGCAATCATGATATGCAAAGTATTGTATATGAAATGAGAGGGTATTATTGGAAAAAAAAACTTGTACAAAATGCTTGGAGTGCCCTTGTCTAGCTGTAAAGCTCAACAAGAACGTTGACTTTTCAAAGGAATTGAATCCAATGGTGATCAAAGGAGACATGCTTTAGCCTATAAGTGGACACTCACTCCAGGAATCCCCAGGTAAGCATAACAGGTCCGTAAATGGATTTATGCGCTATGCTTGCCTATGCCAGAAAACCCAGTGTACAGGCGTCCACCCTTCCAGATTGCACGTGTCCTTATCACACTCATTAAGGTTCAACAACTTCGAAGGAGTAACAATAAGAGTAGATATTGTATCTAAGAGTGTCTTCATAAAAGGTACTGTTCCCGTTCCATGATGGTGTAAACTTTCCACTCTCTGTAGGACTCCATCTCTATGCACCATGATGAAAGATAAGAAGAAGAGAAGAAGGGAAAGATAGAAGGAGGAAAGTAGAGGAAAATGAGGGGTAGGGTAATTCAGGAAATATTATGCATGAAAATTGAAGTTCGGTTATAGTCTAGGCCATTTTATCTAATAACCTAATTCCCTATAACCATGGCTCTGATACCAATCTGTAACACCCCAACCGATGGCGGAATCATCGAGGTGTCACGTAGTGACGATTGTTCAAAAGCTCATGGTACTAAAATGTAAATATATTATCATTGAATATTGTTTTACAACATGTGAAATTAAATTCAAGACAACAAATAAAGATAATTGATTGATTTAATCTAAGTCCAAAGTCCTATGTGAAGCGTCAAGCAGCTCATCCTGAAACATGCACGAAAATAATTTTGTCAACATATGATGTTGGTGAGTACTACTTAGTTTTGTACATATAGTATAAGTTTTGAAAAGTAGTACAATTCATATGTCTAGCATCACCAAGGCATTATGTAAACACGCAAGTAACCAAACAAGACAAAGATCACATGTAAAGTTGTACAATGTAATTGATAATGAGTACCTCAACACGTGTGAGTCTAAAAGAGCACCATAACACAAAGTTATGTCTAAATGAGCACCGTAACATAAGTTACGTCTGTATGTAAAGAGCACCATAACATAAGTTATGTCTGTATGTATGATTTTGTATGTAAGCTACGTTCATGTTAAAACATAAGCACAAAGATAAACAAGACACGTATATGAATTGTAAATGAATAAAATGTATGCGTAAATGAATATGAAGATTTTGTATACTTGTGCATGAATCACCCCAAAAGTTGTAAAAGCGGAAAAAGGGGATAAGTAATACTCACTGTTCACGTAGTAACTTGAATTTGGACTGGACAACGAAATATGAACTTGAGATTTCTCCCAAATGATTAACCTAAAGTAATTGATAATGTGTGAGTGAAATAACTCTAGGCTACATGTATTCCTAGGGCTTCGAATTGGGGATAATGTTTATTTGTTTAATAAACAAATTGTCTATTAACTAAGAGAAATTTAATAAATAATTAAATAAAAGTCTTTTAATGAAATTTGAATTTAGAATATACACAATAAAGTGTTTGAAGTATAGAAATAATTTTTATAAAATTATTTCACTTAAAATAGATTTTTAAATCTATTTATTTATAAATAGCCAACATTTAACTTTAATATTAAAAAATACTAAAATTAAAGAATTTTTATTTTAAAAATCATATTTCTGTTCTAAATGGATAGAAATAATTTATGTAAAATTTTGGTGCAAAAATATTGTAAAACGAATTTATTATGATTTAATTATGATTAAAACTAACAAAAATTGATTAAAAATATTAAATAAATGATTTTTCAAAATTAAAAATCATTTCAGTAAAGTTTCACTTAATACAAACTCAGGATAATTTTTGTAGAATTTAATAAAGTTGTTTTGATATATAAATGGATTTTTATAAATATAATAGCAATAAAATGATTTAATTATTATAAATATTAAATAAATGAATTTCTGAAAAATAAAAATTGTAATTAAAACTTTTATCTCAGATTAAACAAATATAATTTTTTTAGAATTTATAAAATAGTTTTGATATTTTAAAAAGAATTTAAAAGATTAAAAGGTTTAATATATATATATATATGTATAATTGTTTAAAAAGAAAAGAAAAGAAAAGAATAAAAAGGGGGTTATTGCCAGGACTCGAACCCGGCTCCCCTCAGAATCAAACCCAGATCACAACCACTTGGCCTAGGCCGGTGGTTGTGATATTCCTTGTTTAGAAATAATTAAATACACACGTGAAATCAGGTTTTATCCCCAATTAAACTCACGAACCCTAGAAATTTCAATTGAACGATTCAGACATAATGAACTCGATTAAGGTTAGGGTTTATGTTATATGATTGCCGACTAGTAAAACCCACAGAACAACGAGGACTCACAGTGATTGATTGATTGTAATCGTCGGGTCAAAGCAAAAGTCAAACGGCAAGCTTGATAACAACAATCAGAGTGAATCAGTGAGAATTAGAGGTTGAGAGAGAGTTGTGAGCGAGTTGTTAAGCTTCGGAGAGGGTCTATTTATACTGAGGTTTAAGGGTTAAGGTTAATTGGAAGGTTTGACCTTGATAATTATCATACGCGCCTAAGACTTTAAAATATGGAATGATTTAGCTGTTTATACGCGTAATTATGATCGGATTGTATCAAAACGAGTTAACTAATTAAAAGGGTTGCCAATTTGAGTGATTAGTTGGTCAAGGTCAAATGTTTGACTGGGTTTTGTCTTGGTCGCTGTTTACTCGATCAGACAGGGAAGAAGAAGAAGTTTAAGATTAAGCGTATTTACATATATATATATTATGTGTCTAGATTAAACCATCAATGAGCCGTAGCTCAGATGGTTAAGTGAGGTGTGGTGTTTGGTTGACCCGGCCACCTGCTCGGGTTCGAGTCCCGGCAGGGGCAAAACATGTTTTGTTTTTTTTTTTTTTTTTTTTTAAACAGATAGGAGGAGCAGGCTTGTGGGCTGACTTGGGCCTGATGTTGGGCCGCATTATCCTGGGCTTAACAATGGGCTCAAGCAATAATAGGGATATGGGTATTGGGTTAGTTATGGTTTGGTTTGGTGTTAGAGATGGTAAGTAAAAGAAAATGTATATATATTAAAATCTAAATTTTATTTTTATTATTATTATTATTATTATTATTATTATTAAATAAAAATTGAAATAAAAAGTGACGGATGTCACAGTTCAAATCTGCAGTTTCTTCCACTGGTTCGTTCTGTCATTCGTTTTACATTCTTAAATTACCTCACTATAAACTTAAAACTAGGGGTGGCAAATGTTGATACGACCCGTAACACGACATCAAAATAATCATGTTTTGTAACCCATTTAATAGGCAAATTGTGTTTGGTTGGCCTGTTTAACCCTTTTAATTAAATAGGTAGACCCACCAACCTATATAAGACCATTTATTACAACCTGCCAACCCATTTATGACCCTTCTAAATGGGTTAAGTAGGACGTGTTTGGGTTACACGTTATTAAATGTGTCCCGATAGGCGTTGATGTCCTTAACAAGATTAAATGTATGGGTTGGATGATTATATGTGGTAACACGACATGATTGTAACCTCTACTTAAAAATCAAGTTGAATCTTTAAATTGGAAACTGCAGGAGCTTCTGTTGTTCTTTTTAAATCATCATTTGACCCTCAATGCAAGATGATTTCTCTGTTTTTGGACACTTTATGCACCCGCTACCCATCCGTAATATTTCTCAAGGTAAGAAAACACATCGCCTTTTATGTTTTCTTTGCATTTTCAAGTATATCTTGTTTATTCGGGGATCTGCCAAACAAAAACAAGAACAATGGTATTTTAAACAAACTAGGTGTTTAATCTGCCGCGCGTTGCGGCGGCGTCAATCAATTCGTTGTGGCGGCAATACCGAACCGATACCAAACCGAGTGGTTTCGGGATCGGTATCGGTACCCATATTTATGGATTTTCGGTTTTGGTATTATCGGGATCGGTATGGTATCGGTATTTTAAGGTAAAATACCGGTACCGTACCGATACCGTAAAGTTTTTGAATAAAATAATAGTATATAATATATTAATTAGGAATGAGCATACAAGGCCGAATACCGATCCTATCCCGTCCCGGTCCCGATACCGTACCGAACCGAGTGGTTTCGGGATCGGTATCGGTACCCATATTTATGGATTTTTCGGTTTCGGTATTGTCGGTATCGATACGGGATTGGTATAATATATTAATAATATAATAATATAATAAAGTTTTTAAATAAAATAATAATATAAATAAAATATTAATATAATTACTATTCACTTTGTGTTACTATTCATTTAGTTTGTACATTAATATAGTATAATAAAAAGTTTGAAACTTTTCATCATCTTGAAACAAGTTTGCAATTAGGCAGTTGGAAATCTTGATCCTGGACTTACATGTGTACCAATTCCCAATCCTTTATCCAGCAAGGTTGATGTGGAAGAAAACAAGATAATTGCAGAAACCGAGAATGTACGCATTGTTCCAACAATCAAGATTTATAAAAAGGGCAATTGCGTGAAAGAAATGGTATGCCCGAGTCAAGAAGCATTGGAATCGTCGGTCAAATATCATAACTCCTAAAGCATTATCGGGGAAACACAATGAACAGAAGGCAATGATAACGTCTTGATTCATTCCCGTCACCACACGGACAAATCAGACTGCTACTGCTAAGTACCAAAATATGGAGCCAACTTGAAGACGAAGGTGATGTCGGGCGGGTAAGTTTTCTAAAGAATCGTTAAACAAGTTAAATATGTTCAACTAGATTATACCCCGGGAGCGTCCCGGGTTGAGAAATTTAATATAATACATCAATTTTATATATGAAATAAACTGATGTATAACTCTAATATTAATATCTAACCTAAAACAAATTAATAATGTACAACTTCAATGCTAACACTCAACCTAAAAGAATGTAGAACTTTAATGTAACTCTAATATTAACACCTATCCTAAAGAATAAACAAATTTACAACTCTAACATACTAATATTGATACCTAACTTAAAACAGCGTATAACTCTATTAACCTATTCGGCTCTGGTTGAAAAAAATTCATAGTTATTGATTTAAACATAATTAGTGACTTGTCTATACATGATTAATGATTGTTTTTTTTTTTCTGTATGAACAAAACCCCACAAAAAAAATTCTCCGTTTTTTATATAGCACTATGGTACTCGTTGGAAAGATAATAAAACGCTCGTTAATTTGGTGTAATTTTTTTCTTTAAAAAATCTCGTATAATAAAGATATTAACGTTTAAAAATTATGGGAGGAAACATGAGGGTGAAAAATCCAATTTTGTTTTTAAATTATTTTTTTTCCTAAAATATCTCAATGCCACATGGGATGACACATGGCACACTCAATGAAGAGAATGTCTCTTTGAGTGCCATGTCATTAAAATGGCTTTGGTTTATTATATATATAGATACAATAATTGGTTTAGTTTGTTCTCTCCAAAATATTAATTCATTCTAGCCAGGGTCACACTTGGAATAAATCTTGATCTAAAGATTAAATTAAGTGCTTAACAAATATAAAAATGGTATTTATGATTTATTAGATGAGGATAGGGTTAGTTTTAATTTGAACGTGCTAACATGGCCCATGGGCCATAACGTAGGGTGTGTAAACATGTGATGCAATATATCCATTTCAGTTTAAGAGATAGAGACCATTGACTTGCACTAATGCAAAAGTATTTGGTTCAGAGTGGTCTCGATGATAATGCCATCAATAAACGACTTTAATTGCTCGGCAAGACTCGAAAAGTATCTCTTATGTTGTGCTATGTGTTATCGTTTTTTTTTTGTTGACAAGTGTTCTAGGACTTCGCACGCTCTTCCAGGCTGCACTATCGGCCATAAAGGTACTAACTCAACATCAACGGTGTATCGATATAACATACATATGTTTGTTTCTAACAAATATACTTTCTTTTTAGCACCAAACCCTCCAGGAAGCCCTCTCCCAGTGAAACAATAGAAGCCAGAGGATCTTTAGAGCACGCGACTAGCCCAAGCCGGATCTTTAATTCATTGTTACTAAACTACTCTTTCCTGCTTAGTAATATTTGTGATATACCCGTTATAAAATTTTCATACCCTATATTTATGAGTTTTAATTTTTAATAAACTTACCCTACGACTACGTTGCTGCTTCCTACTTAGTACACGTCACTACAACGAATCACCCACAAGCACTATACAAGCATCACAACCCCCAACACCATCTATGAGACAACAAAACATACGCACCCGCCGCAACGCGCGGGCATCACCACTAGTACATTATAAAGGAGGAGTGATGTACAAGATAGTAATTTTGTACACCATCCAACTATTATAGCAACATGTACAAGTGAATGAAGCTTACATACTAAGGGTATAATTGGAACTTTATGAACATTTAAGACACTTACAAGGGTATAATAGTAAATTTGTAAAGACATTTTAGTTAAAAGTATAAAATTGTTTCCATTAATGCCCCTATAATACACTCTCTTCCTAACCCCTACCAATTTAATGTCTCCCTGCCATATTAATTCAATAGAATGTTCATTGGTATACATTCAATAGGATAATCATCAACCGATCAATCACATAAACTTCAGATTTAACCGTTTATTAAAATCAGTATATATAGTATATGGTATCACCTCCACCAAAATGTTCATAAACAACCACAGTTGGAAAACAGGAAGCATGAGCAGTCTCCCAATTCCTTCTTCATGGTACTTTTTATCATATATAAAATCGCTCTGTTGAATTAATTTGTTTTATCATATATTTAGGAAAATTAATAATCATTATTCGTATACATTTATTTGAGTTGAAGCTTTTAACTGTTGTAAAATTTACCTGTTGAATTCTTTTTTTTTTTTGGGTAACATGTGTAGGAAAATATAAAATCACATTTACTAAACATGTATATGAATTGAACCCTTTTTGGATGTTAATCAATTTTTTTTTAATCTTGTGTCTATAGGAAAATATAGAATCACAATTGTTAAATATGTTTTTGAGTTGAAGGTTGGTTTTAAAAAGCCTCGCTGAGCCGCGAAGCGCATCAACGCTCAAGGCCTGACGCTTTTTCGCACTCAGTGCCTTGAGGAAATACAAAAAGGCGCATTTTTTGAACTTATTTTATGGGGTTTTTTTGGTTTGGGGCGCGCCTCGTTTACACATAGTGTTTTTATGCAGCAACATGTTGTACCTTGGTTTTTTTTTTTTTGCGCAAAAACTCTTTTTATAAAACATTGAAATGTAAGTGTCGGCCTCCTTAATGTTCTTGCTCAATGTCTTGTAAGTACCACTCTAAGAAATGTAGAAATTGTGTTGCATTACTGGTCCAACCTGATATGGGACCACCTATTACAGAGGACGGATTAAATATACTATATGATGGCGAGGAATCAGATAAAGAGAGTATTGAGATGGCGAGTCATGTTTTAATCTACTTAGGTGATTTTGTCGGATAAGCCTATGGAGCGGTCGATGCAAAAAGATAACCGCTTTCAGACATTTGAAATAAATTGTAACTTCCCACTATTGCTTATGGTGCGTGAACTAGATATGATTTCGACCTGTGAATTTTACAATGGTTCTTGGTTATTTTTAATTGTAAACGGGTCAACAAAAGGTTAACTAAAACCTAAACTGGTCAAATGGGCTTAATAGGTTTAAAGCCCCCAATGTCCCTCCAAAAGTGTTGAATGCAATTGAGTGTTACTGTCACTTCATCGTCCTTCGGAGACCTTTGTGCCTACTTAAGATATCAGAATCTCCACGGTAAGAATCAGAGAACACTACCGGTTATCCGTTTGAGCAAGAACCAAAGAACACTACAACGATCCACCGGTCTCCACTTCCGTTCAAACCTTAGAGGTGTGCTGGAATTCATGACTAGAGGGATATGAAAGGTTTTTTGATGACGATGATGGCTTTCTTGACTCTTTAACAATGTAGAAACTGTTCTTGAACAATAAATTTTGAATCTTGGAATTGTGTTACTTGATTCGGTTATTAATTATTTGCTTGTTTGGACTTGAAAAAACAGGAACAAAGGAAAAGGAGATTGTATTGCCATTGAGTGATGCTTGAAACCCGCTGCACTACATGGCTTCATTTGTTTTCTTGATCTTCAACTAATACATGTATAATGTGCATATCTTGACAGTTTCATCTAGGTAAAGTAGGTAAACATTGATCATTTTCTGTTTTTTTTTTGTTTCCGAAAAGGGCTTTGTTTACATTTCTTATTCTTTCACTAATTCTATGTGTTTATGTTGGTTAAAATTGGAATTTGAAAAGTTGTACATGTAATTTGGGAGGTTTTGAAGTATAGGTGTACAGAAATTAGCATGAGCGCGACTATAAAGCGCGACTATAATCCAAAACTTTGTGATCAAAATGGTGAGTGTTGGTTCAAATTGTTTATGTTATTGGGTATTAGCAATAATCTTTAAAAATAACACGTGTGAAACTCACAACGCACCGTGCAGCAAAATAATAAATAATAAAAACCCGCGGCAACGCGCGGGCATCCCTACTAGTGTATTATTAAGGAGGAGTGATAGGCAAGCTTGTAATTTTGTCATTGGTACAAGTTTTGTAGCTACATATACAACTTAATAAAGCTTATTTAATAGGGGTAAATTAGTCACCTAAGATGTATATTAAGACACTTAGAAGGGTATTAGTGTAATTTTATATTTTGTTTTTAGTTAAAAATTAAAATTCCATTCCCTAACTACCCCTCCCTCCCTTCACATTCTCTACTCTCTCTTCACATTAAAGTAATACGTTTGGGGTATGCCCCTCTTTAAATTCTCTGAAATTGAAGCGTCAACTGAAGTTGGCTTCCAAATTGATATCACCCCTCTTGATCTTCCTTGACCATCTATAGACTCCGAATCCATGTCCATATTCGGCCAGAAAAGAAAAAAAAAGAACTGAGATTGAGTAGAAATCGAAGAAAATTGCTTATAGATGATGATGAGCTTTTGAAGAATGTTAGACCTCCATCAAGCGTCACCAGCATTAGACAAACCGCATAGGTAATCAACTTTATGTCAACTTGTTGGTTTGCATATGTATAATTGTATACACACATACATCAGTAAGGTTATCAACCATGCTTTGTAAAATCACCATCAGAAGGTATGCATAATTACTATATCACGATGTCTTTGCTTTTAATTCTAATTGCATATAATTAAATAATCTTTTTTTCTTGATTTTGATTTCTTGTTGTTATTCTCCACTGACCAGTAACATTCTTAGAAATTGAAACGTTAATGCAGGAACGAGCTGATTCAGGTTTACACGCTATCGGTCTTACAAGGCTCAAAGGAACGGCATCAAGAATCAAAGAAAGCATCGACACACTTCCACCAAAGAGGTATTCCTTTTTCTGTATGTTTGGTATTTATTTGGACGCAAACTAACACTGGATAGTTTCTTTTATTTGTCAAACCCTTGCTTTTCTGTACCAATCAATACGTTTTTTTTGGGGTATTTAGGATTGAAGATGAAAGATTATCCCTGAATTAAAGCAAATTAGATCGTCAATTACTATTTGTGGTGCATGTTTGGTGTCTTTGTTTGTAGACCCTTTGTTTTTTTACTTGCCATCGATTAGAGAAAACGTTTGTATCGATATGGGATCTACACTTAAAGTTAGTTTAACGGTTATGAGATCGATAGCTAATGTGTTTTACATGATGCAGATAGAAAACGGAAAAGTGCTGCAACCTATCAATCTTTTAGCAATTGGCGCCTATTCGCCTACGCGCCTAAGCGAATCAAACGTCTTAGCGCCTAAGCGAATAAACGCATGTGCACCTAGGCGAAAATATTATAGAAAATGGAAAAGTTTTGCTATTTATTTTTTTGGCAATTGGCACCTATTCGCCTACGCGCCTAAGCGAATCAAATGCTTTAGCGAATAAGCGTCTATACGCTTGAGCGAATCAAACGCCTAAACGCCTATTCACCTAGGCACCTACTCCCCTAAGCGAATCAAATGCCTTAGCGCCTAAGCGAATAAGCGTCTATGCGCCTAGGCGAATAGTCTATGCACCTAAGCGAATCAAACGCCTAAGGGCCTATTTGCCTTGGCGACAATTCGCCTTGACAATGCATGTTATGGGCGTGTGCCAAATAGAAGGGTCAGAATTAATAATTATCTTGTCACTATTCGTTTCAAAGCAGGTATGTGTTGTGGTTGTGAAAAGACTTCAAGTAAGTATAGTAATCAAATTGCTTCATGAGAATCTGACATGAGAAAATTATTACAGAAAAACTCCTAATCATTAAGCAAAAGTCACCTAGGCTATGCAAAAGCAAAGATGAATTAATAACAAAAAAAAAAAAAACAGGAGACATTGTCCAAAGATGATTGTAAATACTTTAGTATGTTAGGAAAATGTATTATGCAATCAAACATATATGCAGAAAACAAAATGATATATCAAATGCAAGAATAGTGTTAATGTATTGCTTTTAAGTTGCATTGAGTTGTATAAATGACTTTTGCTGATAAATTTCATGTTTGTTCATCCGCTTTTTGCTTTGTTTGGCTGTATGTAGCTAAGGAATTTTTACCTCGCTTCCGTGTGGCATGTTTCACCGGTGGAATAAAAGAAGTACACTTATGTTGTAAGGTGACTTTGATCGTCTCTATGCTGGACATGGCAGTAGCGGAGCAACATCTATGATCAACGCTTTATCTTTGACGGAGACTAAGCTCTTACATACCGGTTGTCTGATTGTCCCATATCTGTATAGATGACAACAGGATTTTCATTAAATTTTTAATTTTAGCCCGCTAAATTTGAAGGCTTGAAGTTCAATTCCGGTATATAATTTAAATTTTGAAACTTGATTGAGATTTTTTATTATGTTGTCCAGATTTTCGGCTTTTCATTTATGTTATCGCTTGTTTACCTTTCTAAATGATTTTAAGGAATTTGACATTGGAATTGATGGGGAATTTGAATATATGCCAATGATGATTCAACCAGGAAGTTGAGTAGAGAGAAACATATATGTATCGACAACCTATGCTTGAGGTTTTAAAGCTTTTTTTTATTTCATGTGCTGTAAGTTTTTCATCACAAGGTTTGCACTTATATAAATGTTTTATATGTATTACTAGGCTCTGCTACAGGGTTAAGAACTCTAAGATATGCTTTGGGATTGGTTGCTGCAACCAATGACCCTGAAGGTATTGAAGTTCATAATTAAGGACTTTCACCAAAGGTTTGTATTCTTCATCCAAATTTTATATCTGAAGAAGCAAATTATTTAATTCTCTGATAAAATAGTATAACTTTCTCATTGGTTTATTGAATCCATTAACTGAAGCAAGTCGGTTGGTTTGACCAGTTCAAAATAATGTACATGTTAGTTTTGGTGGTTTGGCGGCTTCATTGTTCGGGCTATAATTTCAAAGTTGGAACTCACCCATTTATATCTAGCCAGTCATGCAACACTTTTTGTTGATTATTTCCTTAATTCTTAGAATGCAGTTTTTTTATCGGCTCTTAGAATGCAGTTAACAAGCCTTTTAAAAATGTATAACTTCATATTAATAAAGAGATTTCAGTATTGTTTTAGTTCTTATACAAACGCAATAGTGATTCATTCTGTTGCTACATTAACAAGAAAACTTTTTAATTTTATGTTAATCGTTGTATAATATTTTTGTGGTGTTGTTTTTTCGTTTTGTAACAACACACTTCGACAGGGGGCTTCAACCCGGCACTTATCATGGATATTCGTTATTTTCAATCACATACGCCATATCTAGATAACGGACTTATTCTGTTTGCTTTATTGATCAGTAATACAGTAATACAGGTTAGTATATACTGTAACTGTTAATGAACAATTGGTTAACACGATCTTTTTATTGTTCTTGGTCAGGGATTTTGTGACTTTGTTTGACTTTGATGTGTAATTTGTATTTATATCAAAATGGCAGTTAATAACTTTCTTGATATTCATTTTACCAACTAATAGGAATGGGGACATAAATACAATATAAGAACTCGAATTTAGGATATTACTCCATGAGAAATGCCAATGAAAGATTCCAATAATAGTGACTGGCATCTTCAAAATGTTGTTGACTTTCTTGGTTTGGTTGCTAAACTCGTAGGATTCGATCGTTTACCATTTGATGGTAAAAGTAATGGAAGAGAGCTTTTCTTGTTCATGTGAACCAGGTCATTTTTACTATTTTAAAGTATTTAATTTTGGGTACTATGTGCCTTTTGCCATATAATAGGTGTCCACATTTGCATAAACACTTTAAATAGGTCCAACACATTAAAACAAATAGATTTATTAGACATATTTTTTTTTCTAAACTAAACATCCCAATGTTTAGTTTGAGTAAAGGTAAATCGAGGGATAATCTTTTGCAAATGTGGAAATTTTGACCTATTTACAAGTATTGGGCCAATATGGGTTACATTTTGTATCAAACAGGTCAATTGGATATAACCTTCTGAAAAAACAAAAATGTTAATGAACATGAACAGGAGGTGGAGCCTGTACTTTATACATGCAAAATGGACATTGCAAGTTTGGGTGCACTTGCAACCTTGACCACCAACTTCCAGCTGCAGTCATCTATGGACCATTTGACATACCAATTACACCATATATGACCATGGCTTCTTCAAGTTCATTATCAGAAAGGTTTAAAATGGATCCTCATTCAAGTAGTTCAATTGGTTTGATGTTTCCTCAGGGTCAAACAGGTTCCATATAGGAAGTACAACTCTCGGGTCAAAGTCACACTTCTCCTCAAAGGTGTAAACAAGGCACTCGAAGATGTTAATATACATATGAATTGGGGTTCCACGCTCTGCTACATTTATTAGGTGTTACATAATTGTCGGGCATGTTTGTCAAGCACTGTTTATACTTAATATAATATTGTATTCATGTGTAGCGAATATGTAAGTTTCTACTAAGGGTGTGCAACATGAAATTTGTGACACTTTTGCTTGCGTTCTGTCTAATCTGGGAATGAAAGGATAAGCCACAAGGCTTCTAACCACTGTGTGACCAACGATATTTTTGTTTGAACTTTGAACATAACTTGAAATTAGGAGCTTAGGACCAACATGCTAGCTTTGAAATTATTCTTTAAGTTTACTATTATCTTACTTGGTATTTATCATCAGTGGCGAAGCTTGGTTTCGGAATCGGCGGGGGCCGAACTCAATTTTTTTGATCGGTAGTGGAAAATCGGCGGGGGCCGGACTCAACCCGGACTCAATTTACCTTTGAAAATCGCAAATTTCCACTACTACGCAAAAAAAACAGGGGGGGCCAGGGCCACCCCAGGCCCCATATATACTTCGCCCTTGTTTATCATGATAAACTGTTTACATGTTGCTTATTTGATATTTGGTTTTTGCTTGCGAGCATTCACATTAGCTCCTTTATAATAGTGTGATGGTGATCTCTGTATTATATAGAGTGGGTAAAAGTGGTTGCGACTAGAGGAGAGAAAATATTTGGAGAGGACATTGTTCACCCGTAAACTTGGAGGAGACGCTTTTCATCCTCCATAGTTTTTTAATATTCTTAAAAGTGGTTGTAAGTAGAGGAGGGAGAAAAAGTAATGATAAAAGTATAGAATAAGTATAATTAAATAGAAAATGAGAGAGAAAGATAATCATTTTTAAGTATAATTGTAGGGGTGTAAATTTCCGACACGACCCGAACCTAACATGAAATTAGCAGGTTTAGGTTTAGTCTAAATGGGTTCGGGTTGAACCCATGAACCCGTTTAGCTAAACGGGTCGGGTTCGGGTCAATCCGGGCGGGTTGGCGGGTTGACCCGTTTAACCTATTTATACTATATATTGTTTTTTACAATATGTTTTATGTTATAAATTAATCTGGTTAGGTATTTTATGCTACACTTATAACTTAAAATAGAAATTGGTATGAGTTTTTATAAATAAAACATAAATGTTTTATATATATTTCTGTTTTTTATTGTAAAATTTTAATTTTAATACATTAGTTTGCAAAAAAAATAAAAAAAAAAATCAGGTTGAACGGGCTGAGTTCGAGTCAACCCAAGAATATTCAGGTCAGATTCATATGTATGTCACAATTTTCGGGTTCGGGTTCATATAAAAATTCCGGGTTCGTGTCGGGTTGGACCCACCAACCTGCAAACCCGACCCATTAAGCACCCCTATGTAATTATAGAGATTGGAGATGGAGCAGCTAATTGGGTCGTCATTGACTGATGACATGGCTATTTGTACCATCTCCAGGACCCTTGACCTGGCTTTACAACCCCTCTTTTAATTCTATGTTCTTTCTTACAGGATTGAAGTTGGTGTGTTCCAGTTACAAGCCTCTTTCGTGGTAACAAATGCAATTTCTGAAATGTGTGTACTAACAATGGTATATATTCCATAGGATAACACGATCTTGAAATGTGACTTTTTGTAGGTGCTTGATGAAAAAAAAATCGGATGCTTGATATCGGATTCGAACCAGAAGTCCATTTCATTCTAACAAAACAAGTTCATGTACAAGACCAATTTTCATTTCCAAACATAATACCCGCAGCAACGCGCGGGCATACCCACTAGTATACCTTAAAAGGGGACAGATTCTTGTAAGTGCGGGTGCCGATGATTTAGGATTGGTATCAACCCATGTGTTAATCTAAACTAACTTTATAATGTCATGTATGAGCCATTAATAAAGTTTTAATCGGCGACCTTCATTTCTTTATTTTTCAGGCTTGTTTGTTTCTTTTAATAAAACCGAATAAGATGATGATGTTCATGTTGCATCAAATTTTGTTCATCATAATTAAACCATGCTTGAATGCTAGGAAGACTTCATAAAAGTACTCTATGTTATACAACTCCACTTTCTTGAGCATGCGTAGGGATGGCAATCAAACCCGAACCCGATGGGTAAACCCGAAACCCGACATATTTGGGACGGGTTTGAGGTCGGGTAATCGTGTATGGGTCCGGGTATGGGATTAGTTTTTATTTTTTTCACCGGTTTGGGACGGGTTTGGGATTTGATGATATACCCATTTACCCGACCCGATTACCCGATAAAGTATATCTGTTTACCCGATTAGATACCCGATGAAATTTCCTATATATCTTTTAAAATATGTATTCACAATATATCTAATTGTCCATCTAGATTGTCATCTTCTTAAAAAAAAAAAACAATAAAAACAAAAAAAAAACCACCAATTATTTGTGTATAATATTTGTTAGCTATGTCTTTTAGTCTTTTTATATGATTTAACTATTTTATATTTATACATTGTAATCATTTACATACATATTTGATAATGCTAAATGTATTGGTTAGTAGTACACAATAGATACCCGACGGGTTTTTAGTCATATATACCCAATTGATAAGTTTTTAAAATTAACGGGTTTACCCGAAACCCGCGGATATACCTGATACCCGACGGGTAATTACCCGATACAAACCCGACATGTTTTGGGACGGGTTTGGGACAAGCATACCTAATCGGGTATGGGGTTGGGATTACCTAAACTCGTCCTAAACCCGACCCATTGCCATCTCTAAGCATGCGAGAGATTGAAAATTTTATTAAGGAAATTACACGCTTATCAGTTGGTTGAGCTGCTAATTGTCTATATAGGATACCCATATTTGAACCCTGGGAGCTGCATATATATATATATATATATATATATATATATATATATATATATATATATTTTTAAAATCGATTTATGTTGTAATAAACAACTATATATGTGTTAAATAGTTATTATTAAATCAACATATTATAAAAAAACTACTTATATTTATATAAATTTATATAACACACCTTAATTATGGAACTTTTATATAAACTTTATGAAAAATAAGATTTAATAGATAAAAATGTTAAATGTTAAAAAAATTTTAATTTATTATTTTAAATAATAAATATCTGGTTGTATTCGTAACTAATTCATAGAAATTCCGCTTTTAACAATTTAAAAGCCAAAATTATTCAAAAATCTATTTTATTTTTTAAATTAAAAATATAATTTTATTTCATTAAAAACATTACTTCTTGTTTGAAAACTCCTGATTCACTTATACTTTTAATTATAAATAAATTGTTTTGACTACAAAATAAATAAAAAACAATTTATAGAAAATATTTTCCATAAATTTAAGAGTTATACTTTTTAATCTAAGTAAAAATAATAATATTTTAAATATTATTATTTATATTTTAATTAAACTCTACTTTAATTATTAAAAGAATACTTTTATCATTTTTTTTTAAATTATAGATTTCCTATTTTTATAAATTATTCTTTTTTAACCTATTAATTCAAACTCTTAATTCCTAAATACTATGTTTTAATTTGGGAATAAAACTACCACAAAATCAAACACTCAAGTCTCGTTCCCCAAAACTAGGAAACACCCTAATCACATGATTTAGAAAACCATTGTTAGATGTGCGCTGCTTATTGGATACTTATTTATTGAGCAACCTGTGTATATTACTTATCTCCTTTTTCGTTTTTCACACTTTTGGGGTGATTTATGCACACTTATTTAAACTTACACATTCATATAGAAATACTTTTGATCATTTACAATTCATATACGTCTCTTATTTATGCTTGTGTTTGAACGTGATCGTAACTTACATGCTTATACTTAAACTCATACATAACTTCGGTTATTGTGCTCTATTAGACATAACTTCGGTTATGGTGTTCTGCCATACATAACTTCGGTAATGGTGCTCTATTAGACATGACTTCAGTTATGGTGCTCTATTAGACTCTTTACACTTGTTAAGGTGCTCGATATACTTTTGTGAACTATATTCTTGAATTCTTATTTGTTAGTAACATGCTTACATAACGTATTGATATTGCACGACACATGAATTGTACAACGTTTTAAAACTTATACAACATGTACTAAACTATATAATGCTCACCAACATTATTGTTGACAAAATTATTTTCGTGCATGTTTCAGGAGACGCTTGCTTGATGCTCACTTAAGGCTTTGAAATTAGTTAATTAAATCAGATTCATGTATTGTTGTTTTCATTTGTAATTATTGAAAAAACAAGGATAAGGCATGGAGATGGTATGGATGCAACTTTAGGTTGGACCTATCACCTTCTAAGCTTGTACCCGGTCTTTGGACCACCCTCCGACGCTCAACATTAGTGATTTATCCCAAGAAATGTATATAAAAGTAAAGATAAAGGAGTAAATGAGAGATAGAAAGTATGAGAGGATGTGGTGGTTGAAACCCGACAGTTAGTTAGCAGCCGAGGTGGTTTCGGGCTACTTAGCTCGATGGTTGAAAATTGGTTGTTAAAACCATGGGTCCATAGACTGTTGTATGACAGCTCCAGAGTTTCGTTAGGGAAGCTCGTGAGTTTAGCACGGATGCATAACAACTTAGTTATGCGTAATTATAGAGAGATCATGATGTTTTGGATTATTTTGCCTTAAAAACACCAAACATAACAATTAAAAACACAAAGCAATGTATTATACGCTTAAAACTTAAAACACAATGCCAAGAAAGTTAACAATGTGTTTTGCTATGTTTTAAATTCAATGCATATAATACATTGCATTGTGTTTTAGTTTTGTTGTGTTTGGTGCTTTTCTATCCAAAACAACTCAAAACATCATGCCTAAATCTAAAACATGATGCCCACATGTCAATTCTTAATCCTTCTTACGAAATATGACCTCTGTAGTTCATCTTATGCTTTAAAGAATTAATCAATCTGAAAAACTTAAATCATTCTATTTACATATTCTGTAACTTTTTAATTTATCTTTTTGTCAACCGTGAAGTTTACAGTTCTCTAACCTAGTAATATCTAAAGTTTAAACCAATGCTTTAAAAACCGGTTTTTTTAACCATACCGATTTGACTTAGAAATGGTTCAACCGGTTGAATCGGGTTATATTGGGTGGTTCAACTGGATTGCCTAGTTAACTCGATATATAATTCTATTAATACAACTTTAACTCAAAAAATAATCCAATAGTACATAATTTCATAATAACAAAATAATTCAAAAGTGAATCCATAATAAAAATAATAATCCAAAAGTATTGGTTTATGAAATTAGATTGTTGAATGATTAATGCATCAAGTTCATGATCGCTTAAAAGATAAAATTTATTACCATTGCCATCCTCATCAACAAAAGTATAACTATTTTCATTTTTTACATTCTTTGATAAGAATGTTTAGTTTCCAATAATCAAAATATACTAAAACTACATTAGATAAGTAACATATATAACAAGTAACCTTGTGCTCGAGAAACTGTTCTGCTTTTTATCTCCAAACATGATATCTAGATCATCACTATGGGCCGATAATGTCCAAATTAGCATTGTGCCGGTAAGGTATAATGGTATAAACCAGTATACTGGAATTTAACGGTGATTCAAATCCTTTACCATTTTCCCAAATTGGCGGACTAATTCGTGCCGGCCAGGAAACCGGCAGGCGGTATAACGGGTTTAACTGGCCGGTATAAAACGGTTTTTTAAACATTGGTTTAAACCTAACCCAGTTTTAGTGGGTCTATAAATGGACCCACGGTTCAGAACCGAACCGAACCAAGAATCGTTTGCACTAAGAATCGGAACCGGCCCTAATCAGAATACGGTTCGGTTCTAGCGGTTCGATTTCGGTTCTCCGGTTCTGACAATTCCGAATCGTGAAATGCGCAACCTTAATGAGTTACATTTGTATGGATATCACAATTCACAAGTATGGTTCCGGGTTACATGCGGGGGCGGACCTAATGAAGAAGCAGGTGTCGCGTCCGTTGCGGCTCAACTTCGTGCGCGTAGTGGAAAATTAGTGAATTTTTTTTTTTTTTACGAAATTTAGAAAACGTTGCTACTAAAAATGAATAAAAAAATGAAAAACGTTACTACTGAAAAACATTTTTATATCCGATGGTTACATGTAAACACTTGGGGTGTTGAATATCCGGTCAAAAACCGATTAACTAAATTTAAAACCAAACAAAATTAAAATCTTTTAAATCAACCGAATTGCATTAACAATAATAACAAGAGTTATTGTTTTTGTTATTCCAACATGCCACATGTAATTGTATAGTACGCGTTTCATCAACTACAGAAGAATATCAGGTCACAAAAGTCGTAAGTATTTATATCAACGCATCCAAGTACATTTGTTAAAAAGCATTGTTCTAAAATCACTCATTTTACTAATTAGAGGTTAACCAACACAACCCTAAACGACATGAAAAATACAGGTTTGAGTTAACATGACCCATAAATTAATCAGGTCAACCTAAAATCAACTTTTCTATTAAATTTTCACTTTCAGCACGTCTATTTTATAAGTTAACTACCGATTCTCTAATAATTGGATTCACAACTTCTAATAACAACCTAAATATTTACACCCAAGTTTGAAATCAAGTAAATGAGATAAATAAACTAAAAATTAATTGAACACGATTACAAAAAGTTTCCTTTGAGTCAGAGTAAATGATTTTTAAAATCATTACGAAGTTACTACATACAACTCATACTCTTTTTTTTTAAGGCGAATTTCATTAAACATACTACTCATACTCACAAACCAACATTAAACAGTCCAATACATAACATGACCTCAACACGACGTTGACACAACAAAAATAAATTTAAGGTTCATATTCGGGTTAAAGAATTTAACCCGCCAACCTAATATTTATCTACCCGCCAAGATGTCAACACGACACGATTAATACTTGGCAAAATCACTAATTTAACCTTGACTTTTGGGGTTTTACCAATTTAGCCATCAGGTTCTGAGACATTTCAGGCCTCTACAAGAGGCTTCGGCGATTGACCAACCATTGAGCGACACGTGTCCATTTAATTTAATAATAAGGAAAGTTGGACACCTCTCCAAGAGGTTTCCCATATTATAAAATCTATCCCTTTCCTTTTTTATTCCCAGACGTCTTTCTTTCCTTTCCCATGTCTTAGAGACGTCTCCCCTCTTTCCCTCGAAAACCCAGTCGTAAGCAGGGGTATCGCTGTTGGAGGTTGTGGTCGTCGGAAAACAGGGGTGGCGCCGACTTGGAGGTCTAATATGTGATTCAATAATATGTGACCTTGGGGTGGTTTGATAATATGCGATTCAGGCGGTTTAATATTGATAATAGGGCCGATGTGTGTTTATTGTTCAGCTGTTGGTTGAAATTTTTTCATTTTGACGGAGAGATTTTATAATATGTGAAGCCTCTTGGAGAGGTGTCTCACTTCCCTTATTATTATTATTATTATTATTAAAAAATAACAATAAATGGACACATATCGTTCAGCCGTTAGTCAATCACCGAAGCCTCTTAGAAAGGCCTGAAATGTCTCGAAACCTGTGAACTATCTCTTTGGAGAAACGGAGATGGCTAAATTGATAAAAACCCAAAAGTTAACGTTAAATTGATGACTTCCCCTTAATATTATTAAGTACTCACATCTTGAGTCTGATATGTTAGCTTGATATTGACTTATTAAGACGTTCTATAAGTTTTAGATTAACAAAACATTTCGAATTGTTACGCAAGGAAGCTATTATTATTATCGGTCGAAAATCAATCCACGCACATACCACTCAACCCACACTCCTCCAAAGGCCCTTATTATACCACGTAACAACCATCACCGTCACATTACTTCTTCCTCACGTAACCATAAACACGACACTTATTATTAACCAAACAACGTACCCTTTAAAAAACCCCTATAATTACCAACTCCCATGCACTAACTCTATCCATTTTTTTCCCAACAAAAACCCTACATAAACCTCTTGTCCTACTTACAACAACCATGACAACAACTTTAGTCCGTAAAACCATTTCCAAACTACATAATTCGGCAGCTAAACTTATCCTTACCCGACCACACACTTCCGGCCCATCGCCCCAACCGCAGCAAAACATTAAACATTTCCAAATCTACCGATGGAACCTAGACACTCCCAACTAAAAGATAATATTAAAAGATAATATTCAAACAAGTGGTCAACCAATTGACCAATCTTCTCCTGCAATCTCGTTTGTAGTTATGTACATTATTTTGTCATTACTTGTAATTTATTTCCTTATATATCTTGTAACATACTTTATTTAAATGAGAATTTATCTCTCTGCATCGTACAGAGATTTCACCAATTACATGGTATCAGCCAGCAAGGCAGCAAGATACCCTTTGATTTCTGTCTTGTTTCGATCTCTGACCATGTCTACCACCACATCCGCCACCTCCCTTTCTTCTTCTTCCTCCACTGATTCAAAGCTTCCCATGGTTACTGTTTTACACATGATAACAATTAAACTCTCCAACTCCAACTATTTATCTTGGCAATACCAAATAATCCCTCTTCTTTCCAATCAAGGGCTCATCGGACATATTGATGGGTCCATCTCCCCTCCTGCTCCAACTGTTCTGGTCGAGAACACACCTCAGCCAAATCCCGATTTTTCTTCTTGGTCTGTTCAAGATCAGCAGGCTGTTCTTATACTCAATTCCTCCCTAACCGAAGAAGCCATCGCCGAGATTCTCGGTTTATCCACTACTAGACAGATCTGGATCGCTCTTGAAGCGGCTTATAGCAATACATCCCTTGAACGTATGCACCTTCTTCGTGATAATCTGCGTCATCTAACCAAGGGGTCTTCAACCGTGGCAGATTTTGGTCGGAAGTTTCGAACCATTTGCGATCAATTATCGGCCATTGGTCATCCGGTTAGTGACACGGATAAAACCCATTGGTTTTTATGCGGTTTAGGACCCACCTTCGAAAGCTGGTCAACAGCTATGCGAACCCGTGACCCGTTACCTTTTCGCGTCTTGCTCACCAAGGCTGAAAGCCAAGAGCAGTTTCTTGCTTCTCTTCATCCACCATCGCCTGCTCCGGTTGCCTTCACTGCCCACCAGTCTAATAACCGGTCCTCGGGCTCCTTTTCAAATCGCTCCAGAAATAATTCTGGACCATCTTGACAATCTTCATCTGCTTCTTCCAAAAGCTCGCGTCGTCCACCACATTGTCAATTATGTAGGACAAATGGTCATTACGCCAACAAATGTCCTAAACTCGCATCATTTGTTGCCTCTGCCTCTTCGGATGAAGGACTTGCTCGTGCTTTCATTCCAAGTGTCATGTCACAGATGATGCTCCGGATTGGACCGCGGACAGTGGAGCCGATCTCCACATGACTGATGAAACCGGTAAGCTTCATTCCTTTTCGCCATACAATGGTAAAGATTCAGTTGTGTTTGGAAATGGTTTGTCATTGCCAATCACACATAAGGGTAATGCCACCATAAACAACAACATTCCTTTAAAAGATGTTCTAGTCGTTCCCAACATAACTCGAAATCTTCTTTCCGTTAGCAAGTTGACCAAAGATTATCCCGTTGATGTCCTTTTCTCAGATTCGTTTTTTCTTATTCAGGATCGGAAAACAAGCAAACCGCTCGCTGAAGGACGATGTGAGAATGGCCTTTATGTGATTCGGGATAAATCTTTTGCTTTTGTTGCTTCTATTTGTCGAATAAAGCCTCTTTTGAACTATGGCATAATCGTTTGGGACATGTTGCTTTTGATACAATTTATATTTTGCAAAAACTTGGTTGTTTATCGTTTACATCTATTTTACCTAAACCAAATCTTTGCTCTCCTTGTCAACTTGCTAAGGCGCATAAATTGCCATTTACTTTAAATGAAAAACGTGCATCTAATCCTCTTGATCTTGTTCATTGCGATCTATGGGGACCTTCACCAATAATAAGTAAAGATGGTTATAAATATTATGTTGTATTTATTGATGATTACTCTCGTTTTTCATGGTTATATCCTCTAAAAACCAAAAATGAGTTTTACACGTTTTGCAAACATTCTTGCGACTTGTTCAAACTCAATTCTCACGAAAAATTAAAACGTTTCAAAGTGACGGTGGAACCGAATTTTTAAACCAATATGTGCGAAAAATCTTTGATGAAAATGGCACATTTCATCGCCTTTCTTGCCCATATACTTCACCACAAAATGGGCGAGCCGAAAGAAAGCACCGTCATATTGTTGAAACAGGGCTTGCCATGCTTTTCCATGCTCGTGTGCCTATTTCACACTGGGTAGATGCCTTTAGCACCGCTACATATATTATCAATCGTCTACCCACAAAAGTGTTGAACAACATATCTCCCTTTGAAACTCTTTTTTCGATACAACCAACTTACACAAATTTCCGAGTATTTGGTTGTTGTGTTTATCCATACTTGCGTGATTATGCTCCGCATAAACTCGCTCCTCGAAGTCTCCCTTGTATTTTTCTTGGCTATGCTCCTCAATACAAGGGGTACAAATGCTTTGACCCAACTTCTTCCCGCACCTATGTCACAAGACATGCTCGTTTTGATGAAACTTATTTTCCCTTTCACACCTCCTCATCTCATACCGACATCACAAAATTGTTTCTTTCTACTTTTCATGAGCCTGTCCATTTTCCTCCAACTGACAACTCATCTACGGCTCATGTTTCACCACCTCAAAATTCATCTAAACACACCACCCATTCCCAATGCTCTCTTTGTAAAGATTCCACCCAGACACGATCTAATGTTCCCACACCAACTGAAAATATCCACCACTCACCTCCTCACACCACTGTTGACCCAAATCAGCCCACTTCTAATCCACCTCCCCCCTTTCAGCCCATTCCCGAGTCTTCCCAGTCCAACACCGCTTCCTCTCAGCCCACGATCACACCTCCTCAGCCCATTACTCACCCACCCCGCATCATCACATCCGATGGTAACTCGATCTCGAGTCAGCACTTTCAAACCCAATCCCAAACACACTTCTTACCTTTCTACTATCATGCACTCGTGCCTTCATGCTTCTCTCCTTAGCAACGTTGACCCAAAAGGTTTCAAAAGCGCGTCTAAGCATCCCCATTGGATGCAAGCTATGTGTGACGAACTTAGCGCCTTAAACCGAAACAAAACATGGATACTTGTCCCTCGCCCATCATCCACCAATGTTGTTGGCTCTAAATGGGTATTTCGTACCAAGTACCATTCGGATGGGACTTTAGATCGTCACAAAGCTCGTCTCGTTGCTCAAGGATTCACACAAGTCCCGGGACTTGACTTTCATCACACTTTTAGTCCGGTGGTCAAAGCTTCCACAATACGCATTGTTTTATCTCTAGCTGTCATAAATCAATGGTCTCTACATCAACTAGATGTGAACAATGCCTTTCTCAATGGCCACTTATCTGAAACTGTGTACATGGAACAACCTCCTGGTTTTGTAGATCAACGTTTTCCAAATCATGTCTGCAAACTCACAAAGGCTCTTTATGGTCTCAAACAAGCACCTCGTGCTTGGTTTCAGTGTCTTAGCACTTTCCTGCTGTCCTACGGCTTTACTTGTAGTCGGGCGGACCCTTCTTTGTTCGTTTTTCATAAAGGCGACTACATCATGTATTTACTAGTTTACGTGGATGATCTCATCCTTACAGGAAATCACTCCACGTTACTCAGTAATTTCACTGCTCGTCTACACAAAGAGTTTGCAATCAAGGATCTAGGTTCCCTAAATTATTTTCTTGGTCTAGAGGTTGTTTCCACGGCTGAAGGGCTTTTTCTCACCCAAACCAAATATGCGAATGATATTCTCGTTCGTGCTGGATTAACTGAAGCCAAACCGTTCCCACTCCTCTTTCCACATCCGATAGCTTCACTTCGGATGGTACTCCTTTCTCGGATCCCACCACCTATCGTTCTCTCGTTGGAGCTCTTCAGTACCTTACCATCACTCGACCTGATCTATCTTATGCGGTTAACCAGGCGTGTCAGCACCTTCACACGCCCACTGAAAAACACTTTCAGTTGGTTAAACGTATTCTTCGATATGTCAAAGGTACTATCTCACATGGTCTTGTTTTCACTCGTCCCATCTCCCCTTCCATCTTAGGCTATTCAGATGCGGATTGGGCCAGATGTATTGAAACAAGACGATCAACTTATGGGTATTCTATATTTTTAGGGGGTAACTTGGTTTCATGGAGTGCAAAGAAACAGCCCACTGTTTCACGTTCAAGTTGTGAGTCTGAATATCGGGCAATGGCCAATGCTGCAGCTGAAATTGTTTGGATCACTCATTTACTAAAGGAGCTTCATGCGCTTCCATCATCACATCCCACTTTGCTATGTGACAACAAAAGTGCATTATTCATGAGTCAAAATCCGGTCTCTCACAAACGTGCCAAGCACATAGACTTGGACTACCACTTTGTTCGGGAACTAGTTATGTCCGGGAAGTTACACACGAAATTTGTTCCTACCAAGCTTCAAGTCGCTGATATTTTCACCAAAAGTCTATCACGACCACAGTTCGAGTTCTTTCGTGACTTACTTCGGGTACAATCACCGCCGTTCCGCTTGCCGGGGGATAAAAGATAATATTCAAACAAGTGGTCAACCAATTGACCAATCTTCTCCTGCAATCTCGTTTGTAGTTATGTACATTATTTTGTCATTACTTGTAATTTATTTCCTTATATATCTTGTAACATACTTTATTTAAATGAGAATTTATCTCTCTGCATCGTACAGAGATTTCACCAATTACACCAACAAACCCGAGCTCCAAAACTACGAAATAAACCTCAACGAGTGCGGCCCAATGGTCTTGGACGCACTAATCAAGATAAAAAACGACATAGACCCGACTTTAACCTTCCGTAGGTCTTGCCGTGAGGGAATATGCGGGTCATGTGCAATGAACATTGATGGAACTAACGGACTAGCTTGTTTAACCAAGATTTCGTCGAATGAGACGACGATGGTGACTCCTTTGCCGCATATGTTTGTGGTTAAGGATTTGGTCGTGGACATGACAAATTTTATAATCAATATAAGAGTGTGGTGTTAAAAATTATATATATATATATATATATATATAATTTTTATGTTCAATTTTATCTTATTTATTTTTTGTTTTATAAAAAGAATTTTACAAGTCTGGGTTAAGTGTCTTGTGCAGGTGGTTTGGATATGGGCTAATCAGTTGGACTGGAGAAGCTGGAGCCCAAGTCTGGATGTAGCTGGCTGGAGCCCAATTAAGGATGTAGCTGCCCAAGCCCACATATAGAAGGCCTGATCTATTCGAAGAGGTGTTGGCCCATGGCCCACCTGATTAAGTGTGTTTCTTTAAATACAATCTGGATCGTCCATTCATGACACGTTGGCGATCCAGTGTAGAGATCATAATCTGATGGTTCAGATTGATTGCTGGTGTGCTTCTCTTATCTCAATGGCCTATATAAGGCTGCTTTGATTATTGTGTTAGGGTTAACACCTCAGATATTATTACGTATACTTTTCTCTGTATTACCTCTTGAGTCCAGACGATTCAGTCACCAGATTGTTAGGGTTTGAGTCTGATCTTTGATGTTTTTCCATAGATCTTGAGTTCTCGTGTAAACCTTTGGTTTAGATCTTGTGATTTCGTTGTTAGAGTCGTGTGTCTGGTTCATATTAGGTTGTTAGGGTTTTTCTGTGTAACCTTAAGAGTCTTTGTATGTTCTTGATCGTAATAAAGTTCAGAGTATTTGAGTTGATACCATGAGTTTTTGACATGGTATCAGAGCTCTAGGTTCTGATTATTGGGGGTTCTTTGTGATTTGTGGTCGAATCTCTTATTCGATCTTGATCTGGGATCTATTATTCCGCTGTTGTCCTGATTGAAGGCTTGTGGAAGGAGCTAGTACAGCTTGGATCATTGGAGTGCAATTTTTCTTTGCTCTCTGGTGTTTCAACCCTAAGTGAAGGTTGAAACACTACGAGTTGTTGGAGAACCCTAACTTGGGCAAAACCCTCGGTGAGATTGTTCCTGTTATATTTTTGATTTTATATTGTTGGTCTAGGAGCATTGTCCGGGTTAGGGGGACCGGAGTTGGCTCACTGTGTGTGGTTTGTTTAGGTGTCTAGGTATAGAGGCTCCCAAGTTAAGACCTGCGGTGGGGCCCTTGAGAGGAACCACTGATCTGGATCACTGACTTGGCTTCGCCTGTGTCTAGTTTTTTGGTTGTTTGTGGTTTTTTTGTGTGGTTTGGTTTGTTGTGTGTGTGTTCTTGGCTGATCTGCTTGCTTGTGTATTCTTGTTTGATTACTGAAAATGTCTGGTGATGATCTGGGTCCTATTACAGACCCTGCATCAAGTAGTGTCACCCTTGTAAGTAAACTGGATGCCAGTGATCCATTATACTTACATGCTAGTGACTCTACTAACTTGATATAGTTAGTGTAAAACTGAAGGGTACTGAGAATTATAATGTTTGGGCTAATGCTATGACTTTGGGGTTACAAGTAAAAAACAAATTAGGTTTTGTAAATGGAGAATGTGTTAAACCAACTGATAATGATGTACTTGCTAAACAATGGGAAAGGTGTAACTCAGTAGTACTTACTTGGATACTTAACTCTGTGTCTGATGAACTGTATATGGGTCAAGTATATTTCAAACTAGCTTCTGAAGTTTGGAAGGACTTAAAAGAGACTTATAATAAAATTGATGGGTCTGTTGTCTATAACCTATATCAAAGAATAAACTCTTTTAGTCAAAATGGAATGTCTGTTTCTGAATACTATCATAAGCTAAATATTATGTGGAAACAAATTGATCAGATTATACAGTTACCTTCTTGTGTTTGTGAGGAATCTAAGGAGTTTAATAATTACAACCATATGATAAAACTTATGCAGTTCTTAATGGGTTTAGATGAGTCTTATCAAAGTGTTAGGACTGCACTGTTGATTAAAACTGAACTTCCCACTGTCAAAGAAGCATTTGCTATTGTTTCTAGGGAAGAATCCCATAGAAACTCTAGCACTGGGTCTAAACAGTCTCAAACTATGAGTTTTGTAAGTAAAGCTGTTGGTAATGAATTCCTAAATAATAATAGTAACAACAAAAGGTTTTCAAAAAACAATAATCAGTCATTAAAGTGTACACACTGTAACAAAACTGGACACTTGGTAGACAAGTGTTTTGAAATCATTGGATATCCCTCTTGGATGAGACCAAGGGGGAATCAAGGGAAGAAACCAGTTGCTAACAACAGTGCACCTGAATCTAGTACTAATGTTACTGCTCTCACTAGTGATCAAGTGTCTAGGTTGTTGAGTCTTCTAAATGAAAAAACTGGGGAGACTTCACAAAGCTGCAACTTAGCTGGTAGAGTTTTTTATGCTTCTTCTGCATGTTTTGGTGGCAAGTTGTTTTGTTTTGCTAGTACTAATAAAGGGTTAATAGCATTAGGATGGTTAGTTGATTCAGGAGCCAATGAGCACATGGTAAATAGTGAAAAAGGTTTATTTGATTTTGTTGATGTTACTGAATTAAACATCAAAGTCAAACATCCAAATGGTACTTTTGCTTTAGTAACCAAGATTGGTAAACTAAAATTAGCTGAAAATGTGATTTTACAAGATGTGCTAGTGGTTCCTGAATACACTGTTAACCTTTTATCAGTACACAAACTTGCTAGAGATAACAAACTATTTGTAGGTTTTGATGAGCATAGATGCTATTTACAGGACTTGTCAACAAGGAAAGTCCTGGTGACTGGTGAACAAGTTGATGGGCTGTACTTGTGTAATAACTCTGTGTCTTTAACTAAGGTGTGTTATAGTAGACTTGTTGACTTTAGTATGTGGCATGCTAGGTTAGGACACCCAGCTGAGCAGGTGTTGAAAATCATCAAACCTGAGCTCAATGGTAAACATGACCATGAGCCCTGTGATGTGTGTCATAGGGCAAAGCAACATAGAGACCCTTTTCCCATTAGTGATCACAAGTGTACTGAATTAGGACAACTTGTGCACTTGGATGTGTGGGGTCCCTATAGGGTTGCTGACAGGGATGGTCATAGGTATTTTTTGACCATAGTAGATGACTACTCTAGAGCTGTTTGGGTTAGTATGATGAAGCACAAGTCTGAAGTTTTTGAAAATGTCACTGAGTTTGTTAACATCATTCAAAATCAGTTTAGTAAAACTGTTAAAATTTTTCGAAGTGATAATGGATTGGAATTTGTAAATAATCAATTCATGGGTTTTTGTAAGTCAAAAGGTATAATTCATCAAACTAGTTGTGCTTATACACCCCAACAAAATGGGGTGGTTGAAAGGAAACATAGGCATTTGTTGAATGTGGCTAGGGCCTTGTTGTTTCAGAGCAATGTTCCAATTAGATTTTGGAGTGAATGTGTTTTGACTGCATCTTATCTTATTAATAGGACACCATCTTCTGTGCTTGGAGGGAAAACCCCTTATGAGTTAATCTATGGTTTTAGTCCCTTTCTAAATCATCTGAGAGTTTTTGGGTGTCTGTGTTTTTGTATAGTCCTTAATGAAACAAATAAATTAGAGAGTAGAGCAGAAAAATGTGTTTTTCTGGGCTACTCTCAAGAGAAAAAAGGGTACAAGGCTTTCAGTCTTGACTCTAAAACAATTTTGTTTTCAAGAGACATTAGATTTTATGAAGATTGTTTTCCTTTCAAACAACAAACTATTTTTGAAAAATTCAATGCTAACAATGATAAAACTGTTACCAATTTAAATTTTTTTGACCTCTATGAAAACACAGAATCACAATTAAACTTGGATGTGGGGGATCCCGATGATGATAGAAAGGGAAAAGGTAGGGATTCAGGAACACACTCTATTCAGCAATCAGGAAATCAGAAACCTACTGAGGGCTTGGCTGGGAGTCAGCAGCCCAGTAGTGTTAATGATCCTGATAAGGCAGAAAGTGTGACTACTGAACATGATCAAACAAATTCTTCTGAGGGTGACACAGTCCAAGAAAGATCTGAGTTGAGAAGATCTTCTAGGAACATTAGTTTTCCTAAAAAATTGAGTGATTTTGTGGTGGAGGGGAAGGTTAAATATGATATAGGAAAAGTAGTAAATTTTTCAAGATTGTCTCTAGAAAACAAGTGTTTCTCTTCGGTTTTAGACAAAAGTGTTGAACCAAAACATTATCATGAGGCTGTTAGAGACCAAAACTGGGTTAGGGCTATGAATGAGGAATTAGAGGCCTTGTATAGGAATGACACCTAGGATGTGGTAGAATTACCAAAGGGTAGACATAAGGTTGGTTGTAAATGGATATACAAAATAAAGTACAAGTCATCAGGGGAAATTGATAGATTTAAGGCTAGATTGGTAGCAAAAGGCTACAGCCAACGTGAGGGGTTAGATTATGATGAGACTTTCTCACCCGTAGTTAAAATGGTAACTATTAGAATAGTGTTAAGTCTAGCTGTCCAAAATGACTGGAATATATACCAACTTGATGTAAATAATGCTTTTCTCTATGGAGAATTGCATGAAGATGTCTATATGACTCTTCCCGAAGGTGTTCATACTGATTCTGTGAACAAAGTGTGCAAACTAAAAAAGTTCTTGTATGGACTCAAACAAGCTCCACGTATGTGGAACAAAAAGCTTGTTGATGCATTAACTGAGTTTGGGTTTGTTCAGAGTCGGTGTGATTATTCAATGTTTGTTAAAACTTCTGATTCTGTTTTCTTAGTTCTATTAGTCTATGTAGATGATATCATTATCACAGGAAATTCTGATAGTGAAATTAATAAAGTTAAACATGATTTCCAAACTAAATTCTTGATTAAAGATTTAGGAGAATTAAAATATTTTTTAGGAATTGAAATTGTGAAAACTAGTAAAGGGATAAACTTGTCACAAAGAAAGTATTGCATGGAATTGTTAGCTGAATATGGTATGTTAGGGTGCAAACCCATAACTAATCCTATTGAGCAACATCATGTGTTGGTTAATATTGTTGAGTCTAATAATAAGAATCTGAGCAATATCACTGGTTATCAGAAACTTGTGGGAAAGTTAATCTACTTATCCCATACAAGACCTGATATTGCATACTCAGTTCATTATCTCAGTCAATACATGCACAAACCCACTGAAGGACATCAAAAAATTGCCTTTAGACTTCTTCGATATTTGAAGTCAGCTCCTGGAAAAGGGCTTCTGTTTTCTAAAGGCAATACGTTTGAGTTAAGTGTGTTTTCTGACTCGGATTGGGCAAAGTGTATTGAGACTAGAAGGTCAGTGATTGGATTCTGTGTGTTGTTAGGAAATTGTTTAGTCTCATGGAAGAGCAAAAAACAGTCCACTGTTTCTCGCTCCTCTGCTGAAGCAGAGTATAGAGCGATGTGTGCAGCAGCTTGTGAAGTTGTATGGATTAAGAATTTGCTTTCTGAACTAATGATATTACTTAAACTGCCAATAAAACTTTTTTGTGACAGCTCTGCTGCAATATCAATAGCAGGCAACCCCGTGTTTCATGATAAAACCAAACATTTTGGTTTGGATCTGTTCTTTTTGAGAGACCTTATAACAATGGGGGTCATTGAGACTGTAAAAGTTGACTCAGAAAGTCAACTTGCTGATTTGTTCACGAAAGGTTTGTTAACTCATCAACATGAAAACTTGTGTGAACAAGTTAAAATGAATGATGAGTTTAGTTGATAAAATTGAGGAGGGGTGTTAAAAATTATATATATATATATATATAATTTTTATGTTCAATTTTATCTTATTTTATTTTTTGTTTTATAAAAAGAATTTTACAAGTCTGGGTTAAGTGTCTTGTGCAGGTGGTTTGGATATGGGCTAATCAGTTGGACTGGAGAAGCTGGAGCCCAAGTCTGGATGTAGCTGGTTGGAGCCCAATTAAGGATGTAGCTGCCCAAGCCCACATATAGAAGGCCTGATCTATTCGAAGAGGTGTTGGCCCATGGCCCACCTGATTAAGTGTGTTTCTTTAAATACAATCTGGATCATCCATTCATGACACGTTGGCGATCCAGTGTAGAGATCATAATCTGATGGTTCAGATTGATTGCTGGTGTGCTTCTCTTATCTCAATGGCCTATATAAGGCTGCTTTGATTATTGTGTTAGGGTTAACACCTCAGATATTATTACGTATACTTTTCTCTGTATTACCTCTTGAGTCCAGACGATTCAGTCACCAGATTGTTAGGGTTTGAGTCTGATCTTTGATGTTTTTCCATAGATCTTAAGTTCTCGTGTAAACCTTTGGTTTAGATCTTGTGATTTCGTTGTTAGAGTCGTGTGTCTGGTTCATATTAGGTTGTTAGGGTTTTTCTGTGTAACCTTAAGAGTCTTTGTATGTTCTTGATCGTAATAAAGTTCAGAGTATTTGAGTTGATACCATGAGTTTTTGACATGTGGAGCCGTGGTTGAAGAGGAAGTCGACTATGCCGGTTAATGGGAAAGAGATTGTTCACAGTAAGAAGGATAGAGCTAAGTTGGATGGGATGTATGAGTGTATATTGTGTGCATGTTGTAGTACTTCGTGTCCTAGTTATTGGTGGAACCCCGAGTCGTACCTCAGGCCTGCTGCGCTTCTCCACGCGAACAGGTTTGTTTTTGGATTTTCATAACTGATTGGTTTCGGTTTTTGAAAGATATGGTTTGGTTAATTCGGTTAATTGTATATGTTAAATGATTGGTTCTAACACGCGATGGATTTAAGCTAATTTCAATGGATAAATTTTTTCCCCTTATAAATTACAATAATATATACGACTTTTTTGCTTTTAAATAATTTTTTTTTAGAAATAATTCTTCATTTCATAACTGTCAGATAAATATTTTTTTTTTGACATATAACAATATTTTATATAAAATAAAATTGTAAAGATTGGTTTATTGTTCTTCGGTTAGTTATAGAGATATAAGTACCTTACACGAAACATACAATTAGATTAACAAAAGTATAATAACTGGAATCAGTTTGTTATTAATTTGGTTAAAAGGAGTCACCTGACCATACTGGTTTGGTTGACACTAGTGAAATTCGAATTTAATCAAATGGTGTGGTAATCTAAGTTTTGTTAATTTTCTTTTTCATTTATGTTTTTTTAATTTAATATTATTCATTTAAACAAAAGAAACTAAAGTTAAGGGGTTTTGGATGGGTTGGTTTGATTCGATTCAGTTAAAACCGATATATCGATATTTGGGTTCGGTTTTCACAACGGGTTTGACTTGGTTTCGTTTGTTTAACTTTTGCCATTTGGGCTTGAAAATTTGAGTACACAAAAAGAAATGGTTATTGTTTTGGGCCACACCATTGTTAAGTCTTGAAAGTTATGTAGGATTATAAATTCATCATTTCAATGACAAACATTGATAGGGAAATGAAAACTTGAAAAATTCATCTTTACTCTTGTATAGAAAGACCGATAAGGATGCCAAAGAAGGATGAAAAAACGATCAATAACTGCAAAAAAAAAAAAAAAAATCATATAATCTTTTAATAGTTTTTTTTTATTATTGGTTTTTGTTATATATATTTAAAAATAAGTTTAGAGTGTGGGTTATGTTGACATAAATTAATATTCCGGTAATTATTTTAATTATATCTCTAGTTAATAATGTGTTAGGCTAGTAAGAAAGCATATACATAAAGAGGTTCATTTGTAATTTTTAGTACAAGTTTTATCTTTAAACGTTTGCTAGAACTTATCTCGCACTTTTATCGCTTCTGTTTTGCCTCAAACATTCAAATAAAACGATTTAATCCTTAATCCTACAAATTGTAAAACTCGGTTTTTAAGTTCGGTTTGTTCAGTTTTTGGAAAATACAAAACCGAAACCAAACCATAAAATTCGGTTTACAGAAAATACATAACGGTTCCATAATGCCGGTTAATTGGATTTTAGATCGTTTTTTTTTTCTACTTCATTTTGTTGTTTTGATGTTCTTGAATCAATACTTTCTGCTCGACTTGAATTAATCTAATAATTTTGATCATTTTCTTTCTAATCAGATGGATCATGGACAGCCGCGATGAGTACACAAAAGAGCGTTTAGACGCAGTTAATGACGAATTCAAGTTGTATCGTTGCCATACGATTTTAAACTGTGCGCGTGCCTGCCCAAAGGGTCTAAACCCCGGGAAGCAAATCCAAAACATTAAGAGTCTTCAGAGCTGATTGCTCAACAATCTTATTATTGTGTTATATATACTTGAGTTGGACATGTTTGTTATTTATTAACATATCTATATTTGATAAATAAATTGTAAGTCTTATCATAAAGGTACATTTAAAATGGATGAATGTATATATACTTGCTTTTCCTGATATGGACCCATCATTTGTATGACTTGTACACATATTTGCTTATGACTACACGGTATGGTAAGTGGGGTGAAGGGGGAGTTAAGCGCCACGTGTCTGTCATGTCAGCAGAGAGAGGTAATGTATTTTACAACCATTTCGGTTTTAGACAAAAAGCCACGTCGCTAAGATAAAATCTAAAACTGCGACACTAAAATGGAGAATATAAAAAAAGAAACATATCCAAGAACAAACATTTCAGTTGTTTAAACGTCAACACATCCAAACTCCAAACATAAAGACAACAAGCTATCACATCAAGCATATGTTACTCATTATTTGGTAGAACTTCTCCATCAGTGGCTCCTAAAGGACCGTCATGATATTCCTGAGCTTGACCAAAAGCTTGATCACCATACCGTTGAGCGGCGAAGTTGTTTAGCTCTGGGTGGTGGAACTTACAGCCTCCTCCATAGCCACACAAACCATAATACATATAGTGAGAACATACTGGCTCACCCTGCTTAATTAACAAGACAACATAAGACATTATACCGGGACAACATGGAAAACATAACCCTTAGTCTTTGGATCAGGTTTATTTATATTCTCAAAATTAATCTAATAGTGATTGTTTTAAGATCTAATACCAAGAGGCAAGAGCGAGTACAACCAGGGGCGGATCTAGGCTTTACCGAACGGGTTCCCAGGAACCCAGTCGGTTTAAATTTTTTAGTGAGAATATATACAAAAATATCTTAGGAACCCATAAATAAATTACATGGGGAACCCATAACCAAATGCCAGAATTGCTCCACTGGTAAGAGCCGCTGTCTTTGTCCGTAAGCTCGCGAGTTCGATTCCGTGTTTTGTCTTTTTTTTCAGTTTTTTATTATTTTTTTTAAATAAAACCCACATTCTATTTTTTTTATTCTCAAACTTAACCTGAACACAACAATAACCCTAACTTCATCCAGCATCCCGTCAATAATAACCTACCCGCCTCCCTCACCTCCTGCGTTCTTCAACTCGTTTCTGATTACGTTTAGGTATCAAGCTCTGCATTATGTCTTCAATTGTTTAGTAATTTATACATACATTGATGATTCATCTATGTTAGTTGTTATACCATATGCTTCTTGCCTTTAAAATATCTAGGGCTTATAACATTATTTGGGGAAAAAGGACCAAAATTGTCGAATAATAGGCTAGTTTGTTTGCTTGAAGGTGTAGTCATCACTTATTGTTTTATTTTTTTTTTTACTTATGGAAGTATTGATAGCACAAAAGCAACCACACTTTGATTAACTTGTTTTGTTGCTACCTACTTTACTTTAATCGAACTCATTATCAATAAACTAGATAATGTTATTGAATATCATACTGAACATGTATTGTTCTGTTTGGTGATTAGATAATGTTATTGAATAGTGCACACTGCACATATTATTGATTATCTTGTAAGCAGACAAAGCAAGAACATACAGATTTAGGCTTTGATGTTATCGGTGATGAATCTAGCTAGTTTTTTAGTTGTCTCGTCTGTTATTTTTCAAAATCTCTTGTTTTACTGGTTATTAAGTTTGGGTTTTTTTTGTTCTTTTTATGGTCGTTTCTAATTGTTTTTATCAATCTTCATATTAAATTATTTATTGACTTTTATAGTTTTGGTTTTTTTGGAGCCTTTGGACTTACTTGAACTTGGCTTGATGACATTGAAGATAAAGGTTTGTGTGCTCACTGTTCTGTTATCCAACTGATAGCATTATGCATATTATTTTATATCATAATCTTCCACATTTGTTTCAACTTGTAGATTTCTAATCACATTGACACAGGGATCAAAAGGAGACTTTGCTTTGTTGATGATGGTGAGTTCACTTGCTTGTGTTTTGCATTCATATGTCATCAAGATGCTATGTATATGTTTTAGATCAAAAACATCATATAGTTATTAAGGGAGTGATATAAAAAATTGGCTTTCTATGCAAAAAAAAAGGGCCAGAAATTTTTTCGGACCGGACCCAACCCGACCTGAAAATTTTAACATATGGTCGTGAACAAAAAAGGAACCCATAGAAAAAAAATCCTGGATCCGCCACTGAGTACAACAAAGAACCAGGGGGATGTTTGTTACGACTCAATTATCCTGACGAAGTGGAAAAAATTTGTTTTTAAGGCATTTTTATAAAATGTTACCCCTAAAACAAATTTTTTGTTACCCCTTAATTTTTTTTAAATAAAATAATTTTTATAAAATGTTACCCCTTATTTTATTTTCTAGATCCGCCACTGCCAGAGGGAGTGCTCGATTGCCTTCATTAAAGAATTTATACGACTAGCTAGAGACTGATCCAGAAAAAAAAAACATATATGAAATAAATTACCAATTGCATCGGAAGTCCATCAGAGTTGTACTGAATTGGGGGAGGAGGCATTGAGTGATTGAATCCACAATAGCTTCCATATTTGCAAAATCCGGCGCGAAAAAACTGTAGCCAGGATCATAATTTGAAAATTGCCATGTCTCGTTTTTTCAGAATCATACATTTAGATAGTCTTCGCTAAAACTACTTTTATCGAATTAAATTATGCATATATGCTGATAAATAGATGTTGACATCAGCTTTCTATGATATAATTACCATTATCAGTTACAACTTGATGATTTGTCAGCATCAACAATATTGAAGCTAGAACTCCTCTATTTAGTATTACTTATACTTAATAATTATTATCATATCATTTAAGCTTCTGATATGTATTTACCTCACATCCCAAAGACGCACAACTACGCGCCATAAGGAAAAAATCCATACAAGTATCAAAACTGAGCAAGCGTATACATTCCAAGAGTTTACAAATTACAATATACCAGACTCATCCATAGACTAGGATTTCGCTAACGGGTGAACGTTTCAATTATTTCCTTAGATATATAAATTGGGAATGTGGGTTCTATAAATATGAAATTGAATTTGATCAAAGTTGTACAATATTCACGAATAGATTAATACGAAAACATTTGCCAATTTTATTCATATAGACAGCCTTAACTAATATTTTCACATGCTTGCATTTCATTTGTACTATGATTTCCTTCTGACTCGGAATTTGTACTATAGTTTACCAAATCCTTTATCTAAATTAAGAAGATTAAGATATGCATTTTGTTCATACCTAACAGGAGTGGGGCGGGAAGAAGCTTCAAGCCCAGCACACCACCCCTGTTAGGCGTGGAATGGGAGGAGGGGGCCCTTGGGAGTCTAAAAAGAATGTCTAATAATAATCTTTACTGTTAAAATAACCCAACCCAATACCTTTAATTCATCAAACCAAAAACTTTATTACAAGAAGTACAACTTAATTAAAAAACCATTGATTTTTTGTTGTTTTAAAACAAAAGAAAATAAAGTCACGGGACTCTTAAAACGGATGGGCCAGACTCAGTGTAGGAACCGCTCGTGTAAATTTAAATAAAACAGAACTATAATTACGATTACAAAGAAATTGAAAGCAGAATTACAATACAATTACAACTGAAATAAATAAATGCAAGAAATGAGTAGAAGCAGAAAAACTTGAAGGCTGAGGATCGTGTTGAACACGGGGCCCTTAAAACAAATTCCGAGTCTATTAACAAGAACTCGTTTTGTTTCCCAGGGTACAACAGCCGGAACAGCTAGAGTGCTGCCGGAGTTAGCTCTGACCCGAAAAGTACCTGAAACAAGAAGATTAGATCGAACAGAAAGTTGGAGATGAGAATTGGTGAATATTCAGACAGTGTGTCTTCAACCAAGGCTCTCCTTGGTATTTATAGGAGTCCAGAAAGAGTCAGTTTCGGAATGCATTAAAAACGAAAAATAAATGTCATTGAACGTCTTCAATGGCATTTATTACGTTCTTAAAGTTTCAGACGAAACTGATTGACCAGACAGTTACACTGCTGAGCTGTTACTGATTTGCTGTGAAGCTGAGGAGCCTGCGCGCGCGTCCATCTGCGCACAACGTAACTCTCGTTCTACGTCAGCGGAACGACTCGTCGCGCGCCTGCGCGGAAGCATCCGCGCAGACCAGGACGCTACCTGGTTGTCTGCTCGTACTCGCGCGCCATCACCAGCCTCTGTCCTCGAACCTGCTTTCAAAAATACTAAGGCGGCTCGCGGTGATGCGTGTGTGCGAAGTGCAAAGTGCGCCATCAAAGCGCCACATTGCGCCCATCGCCCACGCCACGCGCGTGTGCGAGTGCGTGTGCGAGTGCGAGTTGGGGTGCTCCGCACCCTTCGCGAGTTCCACAGTGTGAGCTCCTATGAAACAATAAGGAAGGAGTGTTCCTCCTTATATACCACTCATGGTATCTTCACTCTTCCTATGTGGGACAAGTTCCATCTTGTTTCATTTCAGCATCAAGTGCTTCAATCACCAATCTTTGAGCATCGATATCTCATTCATCTTAGCTCCGTTTTGGACGTGGTTTGGTTCGTTGCGAAGCTCTCACAACATAGAACATAAACCCACAAAGAAATATATGATTAAACCTCTGTTTCAAATATATATTTCAGTCCAAAGTTAGGAAAAACTCATTTTCCTATATTTTGTGAAAATAGCATTTTCACCAAATTTCCAACACTCAGTACGTATAAAATTTTCATAAAAATAGATTTGCGTATAAAGTCTTATTTAAATTGATTTTAATCAGTAAAAAGATTAACCTTGAAATTGATATATACCAACAAATTCACAAACTCATCAAAATCACAAAATCTAAAAACCAAATATATACCCTTGAATATATAATAGTAGATGTCTAATTGAGAAGTTATACCTTGCAAGGGATTTTACGAGTGTAATTTCCATACACGATTTCAGCACTTCCATCCTGAAGAACCTACAAAGATATATATTAGCGAGAAAGTCAAAATAAAAGAAAAGACAAACTCAACGTAAGTTGATGATAATAAATAATCTTTGAAAAAAAAAACGTAACTTAACACAAAATAAATAAAACAAAATAAAAACACATAATTGAACTCCTGTTGTTCAGGTCTTGCATGGAGGTCGCTAAGTTACTTTTTGGGTTGCGCGGTATCCCTTTTCGATGATGGCCTCCGGGAGGCTATTGAAGATATAGTTGTGTGTGGTGGCCCCTTCTTTGGGGACCTCCGGTGGCGCTTGGCATCCTTGCCGATGCGTTTAGGTGGTTTGGGCCTCCTTTCAGCTCGAGATGTTGGGGTTTATGCCTTTGTGGTGTCTAGAGCTCGGTCTTGGGAACTTCAGGATCATATCCTTCGAAACAGTGGGGTCATCGGGCTAGACCCGGACTATCAACAGGCGCTCGAACGCTTAAATGTCTATCTCCCGGACTTTGATATTGGCGGTTTTTCTAATAAGGACACCGCTCCCTCAAAGCCACAAAAAACTTTGGCGAATGCTCTGTTTAGCAAAACTGCTCAGAGCCTGGGAGAAGTTTTTGAGTTGTCTTCCCGCGAGAAGGCGGTGATTGAATGCCTAAAGGGTCCTCATGCTCAGGATTTTTTGACCGTTATCCCGATTGAGGGTTTAGGTCAATGCATGTCTGCAGCGGAGTACAGGGCTATACTCAAGTACCGGTTGATGATCCATATGTATCCGGAATATGGAACATGCCCCATTTGCCATAAAGCTTGCATGGATAAATACGGGGAGCACGCAATTCATTGCAAACAGCCCCTGGATTCAAATACCGGCATGACTGGGTGAGGGATGTTTTGTGGGACATCCTGAGAAGAGCTTAGATTTCTACCAAAAAGGAGGTCCCTGTAAATTTTCTCACAGACCCTGCGGAAGGGAGATCCACCCTGCGACCAGCAGATCTGCTTGTCTTTGGTTGGGAGGGAGGGAAACATGCTTGCGTGGACCTCACAGGGGTATCTCCTTTTGTTGGGTTAAGGGAAACTGGGTTTGTAGCTGGGCAAGCATCGAGAAAGGCGAAATCGAAGAAAGTAGATAAGCATGCTAAAGCTTGTGCAGAGAACCAACATGTCTTTATCCCTTTTGCCTTTGATACCTTTGGCACCCTAGCGCCAGAAGCTATTCGTTTCTTGACCAGGGTCCAATGGGTCATCCACAGCAATAGTTCATCTCTAGGGGCAAGGATTTGTCTTTGGTAGACTAGGGTTCGCAATTCAGAAAGGGGTGGCGACGCAGCTTGTTGCCCGTCTACCTTCTATTATGATGTAATTTTCGTATTTTGTTTTAGTGAAAAGTTATTATATTGATTATAACATAGTATGTGCAAATTCAAAAATTGTTAAAAAGTTATACACGGACGTTTTTTATCATTATTTTATTGTAACTTGCCAAACATTATTTTTAGGACTTCATCAATCATCCAAATCATATAAATCAATAATGTGATTTTCAATTAACATGTTACTTTAATGATATTACAACAAAACAGTATTTTTTTTTTTTTTTTTTGTATATGTAAAAATGTAAGAGACATTTATTAAGGAAAAAAAAAAGAGAATCCATATTGTTTTTCTACGAAAAAATGTTAAAAGACTTTTATGAAAAAATACAGAAAGTGTACAAGTTTTTTTTATAGTACTTGTCGAAATCCTTTTTACGGAAATTAAACTTTGGCTATCAAAACATACAATTTTTAGGGTTTGTTCGCGTTAATATCTAAAAACCAATTTTTTAAGATGTCTATCATGAAAAGGTGTAACTAAGAGATAAAAAGGTATACCTGATTATCTTCACGAGGGGGGTGATTGTACCTGCAATTCTTGCCAAAACTACATATACCATATTCAATAAGAAAGTAGCAGTCTTTTTTTTGCAGGGGACTGGACTCGAGCTCAACATTTGAAGGACTAGCCATTGATCAGAAACAGTGATTGACTGGAGCGCTATCGGCAGTCTGGGTCGATAAATCAAAGGTGAGAATCAGAAAGAGAAGAAATGTGTGAAAAACATGAGTTCCTTATGTGTTTATAGTGAGGGATCTAAAAGTTTTGACTTGAAAACTATACTATAACAAACGTCATACATCAGTTATGGTTTCTCGCTCTTCATTAAATACTATATCCAATAATAGCAATATCATTCTCTTCAAATGTGATTTTGAATAATTTTATATTATTCGTTAGATTATAAAATACTATATCTAATAATAGCAATATCATTCTCTTCAAATGTGATTTTGAATAATTTTATATTATGTATTAGATTATAGCCTGTGTAACACACGGTGTAACAAATAAAATTTTATACAGCTTTAAAGTATATTTAATAACGTAAATAACGAGAAAGTTATGTTATATATGTATGTGTGTGTTGTTTGTGCGTGTGAGAGAGAGAATTAAAGAAATTCTAGCGTACTTTCATGAAAATCAAACAACTTTGTAAAACATGCCCAAAAGCGAAAAGAAACATACATGTATTGAACACAAAAATTAACTTATTTATGAAAATCAAATGTCAAATAAAAATATAAACATACACAACTGTCATTGTACTCTATGGAAGTTTAAACATGCTCGCTTCTTATCAAATAAATTGCGTTTTTTTCTTCACTATCATATGCAACACAGTATGAATATTGAGTACATATTAGTCAACTTTTTGCACAATGCTAAACAACTTTGGCCAGAATAGGAAAGATGATTCAAAAGATTCGAAAAAAAATACAACACAGTTAAGACACATTAACAACAAAGAAAACAAAAATATGTACTAATAAATGGTGTTAATCATCGGTCCTAATAATTACTTTATATTTTATTAGATCATCTATCTCATCTAGGAAAATATTTATCATGTTTTGAATAGTTAGATACCACTCTGGTTATACGGAACATCTTTTATAGAAAAGGGTAAAAATAGTAAAAACTGAGTATACCTTGATTTATTAATTGTGATTTATTTTTATATTTTAATTGATTTTTTATAATAAAAAGTGAAAAAATATTAACACCTTACAATTTTAATTGTTAATAGTCATATGAAGTTTACATGAAGATAAAACTGACATTTTGATCGCTTAGGCATACCCTAATAAATCTAACAAAAATAGTAAAATACCAAAATAAATTCATAAATGGACTTTAGTGATTATGCGATGAAATCGTAAACATTCATTAGTAGTAATGAATGAAATTTGATTATGAAAAATAGAATGTGATGCTTAAATAGGGTAAAAAAATGTTTATGTCCCAACTCAAAGTAGTTGTTAAATTATTTCTAACAATAGCATTGTACAAATTAAACTTTGACCGATTATATTGTATCATACACTTGCGATTCTAGTAATATTTGATTATTAATATATTAATGTTTATTGTTTATCCTCTAAAGATATAATGCATTAAATTAATAATACACAACTTTAACGATAACAAAGTATAAATATCAAAAATATTTATGCAAAATATATGAAATCAAATATGAAGGTTTGAATAAAAATTGTTATAAGATTATATTGTTTTATTCTAAAAAAACAATTGATGTAAAGTAATTTGCTAAAACCAATAATGATAAACAAATAAAATAGTGGTATAAGGAAAAAAACTATACTAACATAGTTATTAACATAAATATAACTCGTAAAAAGGAATAAACAGTTAAATATTTGTCTGGATGTAAAAAAAGCAAAATAAACTGCTAAAATCGTTGAATTTGATATGAAGCAATAATATGTTGTCCTTATGTGAATGAAGAAGATTATGACGTATTTGAAAGGTGTTCAAACGTTTGTTAGAAATCAAAATGTGGTTGTTTATAGATAAAAATGTTAACATAAACTAAGAAAAAATTAAATTTATTTAAAAATGTTGTAACCTACAATTAAGTGTTACGATATTTATTTGATTTTAAAGATTCAAATTCTAGATTAAGGTTCCTAGTTAAATTCGATATTGACTATTTTTATTTGAAATCAATTAATTGAAATTACATATATTGAATTATAAATTACCTAAATGGATGTAATGGTTATAAATTATAATCCTAAACATTTACTTGAGACATTACATTTTTTGATGATTCACGTTTAAATCTATATAAAAACTCAAATGAGAGATAAAAAATGAGGAGAAAAAATAGGGATACCCTCATTGAGTGACACGTGTCACTATATGAGTAACTAGACTAGATTAAAGCCCGTGTGGCCACACGGGAAGTCTATATCATTTTTAATAAATTTAGTCTCCAATGTTTACTAAACACTAAATCAAGAAGTCAATCATCTGTTGCAAGCAAAGTTTGTTTACTAAGGTCTGTTCCATAGCAGTGGGTCTGTTAAGAAAATCTGTCTGAAGCAGTTGTTGCTTCAAACAAATGTTGCTCTTATTTCAGAGAGATCTCCTTAACAAACACACTGCTATAGAACAGACCTTAGTAAACAGACCTTACTAATTCATGATCAAGTAAATTATCTATATGTTTTAAACAGACCTTACTAAACAGGCCCACTACTCTGAAACAGACCTTAGTAAACAGCCTTACTAAATAGACCTTAGTATACAGACCCACTGCTCTACATTTCGCAATTTACATCTTCTCTAGTTGCATTGATGATCCATTTTTGCATAAACTTCACAATGCATCATCTATGCTTTTGAATTCGTTACCAATTCCTTGTTCTTGTTGATCTTCACACGTGACAATCCCCTTATGCACCAATTTTGACACAATAATCGCCTGTCTATTAGCATTGGTTGCTGGTAGACTGGATCTATCATTTGATAATCGAATTGTTCATCGACAGGATTAACAACTAATATTACTGATATTCACAAGAGCACTATATACCATATTTATTATACCATAAACACTCAATTTATATAGGCAATTAGCCACGATTTTTATCAAGTAAGAATTATAGGGATATAAACTTAGAAAGTAATTAGATCGATGTAACCTTCGTTTGTTGTAGCTTCGCCTTAAAAGGTTCAATGTAACCAATGGCCAAGAGATTACACAAAGATGGTCCCTACAAGCTAATCGACCAAGAAGGAAAGAAAGTCCCAAGACATTGGGATGCCAATCACCTTAAAAGGTTCAATGTAACCAACAGCCAAGAGATTTCTACCACTTCTTGTGTAAAAATTTAGTTATCATGGAATGAATGAATCTTGAAATTTCCAATTCACACTTTGTTTCATTTATCCTATAAGCAAGTTGAGGACCTAGGCAAAACACTCCATGAAAAGGGTCATGTAAGGGGATTAGCTCCCAGTCCATATCGCTCAATAGGTTCGAGGGTTGAACGGGCTATATAAAGTGTGAGTTCCTAAAACAACACAACTCCATGAGACCTGGACAAGTTTCATTAGTTTGGATCCAGATCTGCTGTCCGGATGGCGCCAATGAATAAACACTAACCGAATCGGTTGTCCGGGTCATGCTTCGACGGTGTTGAATAGGAGAACCACAACTCGTTCTTCGTCTTCTTCGTTTGGATCCAGATCTGCAAAGAGGAAAGGAAAAGTGGGGTGTGGAGGTGACTGCTAGGAAACCACGAGTGGAGTCCAACGTACAGACACAAAAAGTGATGGCGGCGGCCATATGTTATCAGGGGTAAGCATGCGTGATAACTTAAGCCCTAATAAGAGGCAAAGACCTCTTATATAGGGCTTCTCATGAGCCTTAATGGACCGAACATCATGGACTCCTAACTATATGGGCACATAGCCCATTGGCACCAAGCCCAGTTAGGGGGTTACCTCCACACCCCAATATTAGTAAATAATATAACAAGTAACAAATAATAAAGACCATATGTCGGGTCAAGCACCATACCTCTACATGAAGAGTTCGCATGAATAATCCCTTATAATAGGAAGCGTTCGTATGAATATAAGAAAAAACACTTTATTTCAGTTACATTACCCAATTTAAAGGAAACTAGTAAATTACAATACAAACTACAAAAAAAATCTAATTTCATTTTATAGCATAGCTGATTTTCTCAAATGAAAGGCTAACAATAAATGTAATATGATTTTGTTAAAAATGGAAGAGACCAACTAGAAATCACAAATTTAAAAAGACAGCGATATGGATGACCAAGTGATCGGATGTTGATGGTTCGATCAAAGATAACTTAAATGTGTTTCCTTAGTACACTTAACTATGTAGCTAGTGGTAGAAAGGGTGTCGAACCACGAAGCGTTTGTGGTTGGTGATTTATAGTTTAAGTTGATTAAAAGATGGTTTATAAAGATTAATTACTAGTTAATCTTTTGAAAAGTTTGTTTGTAAGTAGGAATCAAAATATAATTCCAAATTGTTTGTCAAAACTAGACAAGAATTTCAATTGGAATAACGATTAGAGAGAACGTGGTATTTAAATTGGATAACAATATTTAGAAAACTATTAAAGATGATTTTAGAGTAGCTTTTAGGTGTTAAGTGTCAAAAGACTTGATAATTTATAGGGTAATTAAAAGAGTGGTGTTGTAAACAGGATTACAAATAAGTGACATGATATATAGCCCTAGGTCTTTTCCACACATGATAGAAGACTTCAATTTTAATCTTATGCTAAGCTTAAGTTTTTAGTGTTTCACCCTGTTACAAACACAAATGAACTTGCTCTTTAAAACATTTCACATAAAATTTGTAATTAAACAAAGAAACATCTAAAACAACAAACATCGAATCCTTTAAGCAAACTTCAACATTTCCAAACTCCAAAAATAAACTAAAGAAGATTTCACACCAAGCATATATGATTGATTCCCATCATATGCATGACTTGACAACGATTATTGAGAGTTGTTAGCGCTAAGCAGATACCCTTCATCATCTGATCCTAGCAACCCATCATCATACTCCTGAGCCTGATCAGGGACAAGGTATAGCTCTGGATGGTGGAACTTGCAGCCTTCTCCATAGCCACACCAACGATTATACATATAGAAAGAACATAATTCCACACCCTGCTTAAAAACAAATAACGTTGTCAATTGTAGTTATCAATGTTTCGATATATATTAGTTAATACTTCAAGGGCCTAAGGTTAAGATATTGTATAATATTATAGAATATATATATATATATGTGTGTGTGTGTGTGTGTGTGTTCTTCCGCAAAACTCAAGTAAAAATAGATATAGGAAGAAACAAACTACCATACGCATAGGAAGCCCATCAGAGTTGTATTGAAGAGCAGGATCTAGTATTGAGTGATTAAAGTTGCAATTGTTTCCGTACATGCAAAATCCAGCATGAAAAAACTGCAGCAATAATCATTAGAAACACTCGTTACGATTTTGCCTTTATCCGAATTATACATTTATATATATTCTTCTTAAACAATGTTTTATGGAAATAAATAAATGTAGATATGGTGATAAAGATGTCCATAGTATGTCTCAATAATATAATTTCCAACTCAAAAGATAAGTAATGAAGACATGTAGTGTGTATATATGCCATTAGGAGAAGGAAGTAAAAAATAAAATAAAAAACTAATGTTAGTTTGGTGTTTCATATTTGATGTTATGGATAGCTTTCTTGGTACACAAAATCAATAATCAGATATAACAGGAAATGTTTCAATTCATTATCTTAAACAAACCAGATATATATCCTTAAATAGGTAGGAACAAACACAGTGACCGCTAATGATTAGTAGTCACTAATCTCAATTTACACCGTTAATCAGTTTCCATTGATGATCATTTTTCCACTACTTAGACTATGTTGCTGCTAATAATTAGAAGCAACTTGTCATTAATTATCAGTCACTTTTGAAGATCAACTTTCATGCAACTTTTAGCCATCTACACGATCTCAACCAAGGGCGTTGCCCGTTGGACACCTCGGGAGGCATCCCTGTTAAGGGGTTGTGTCCCCTTGAAAATCTAATTGGTTAGGGCTTCGCCCTTTAAACCATTGAGGTTTCATGATATTCAAAACCATATTCGTCCTAACTTAGCGTGTACTCAACCCCTTAACTCAAATCAATGTTTATTATGTTTCTCATTTAATCTACATTTAAATCCCAATTACCAAAATAACTTGATGACACTAAAATAACCAACAAGTTATCGGTTAGAACATGTGCAACACTATTAAAGCTAGTTCTCCGAGGTTTTAGTAAAGTAGATGATTAGTGCATTAGTTAGGCTTAAGATATTTGTTCTTCTCACAAATTTGAGATACAAAAATATGCTTTACATGATTCACATATTAAAGTAATATTTATTATCTGATGATAAGAGATAGATATTTCACATTTATCTTTATTATGTGATGATGTGAGGATTCACTTTGATTTTTTTTCGTTAAAAGTATTAGTCTAAATTGTAACTTAATTACCTAAAGTCGTTTACCTAATAAACCTAAAGCCCAATATATCTAAATCTAACCCAATACGGCAATAAGCCAAGTTTTTTATAAAAAAACTAACCAACCCCCCTAATTCCCTAAACCTTCTAACATAGTCGACTTCGACAACTGAACTCACAACTACCATTGTTGTTTATGTGTTTCACCCATGACCACTTGGTCTCGTACTCGATTTGGGGTCTGGGAGCAGTGGCAAAGCTTGAGAAATTGGTCCGGGAGGTTGGAAATCACCAGTCACGGGACGGGACCTAAATTTTTTTTCTATAGCTATGTTTTGGATTATATGTTCGGGTCAGTAATTCGATTCGGGTCAAGTCAAACATTAAATACAAAAGTATCAAAGTTCTAAGCATTGTTTAATAAAAAAAATTGAACAAAGACAATAAAACATTAAAAAAGGAAACAAAGCGTGGGTATCTAGATGAAGTTCAGCCCGTCGACCTTTGATATAATCTAGTCTTACTTTCTCCCTTATGTTAACCGGATATTTTCACATTTCAAGTCGTAGCGGGATCTCTTTCTAAACTACTAATATCCACTTCATTCATGTTTGTTTGTGGATTTTGATTGTTGATTGTTTTGATCCACTTCATTAACCGGTTCATTAATTGGTTCGCATGTTGAAGCTTTTAGCAGTACCAATGTCCAACAATTATAAGAATATGAAAGCTAAAAAGAGATGATAGATATAGTTATCTTGTGGCATTTGGATGGTGACACAGACAACAATCGACCCCATTTGTAAATATTATATTGGGTTGGTTTAATCAACATTCAACAACACAACAAGATAACAATCTATGAATCTATCCATTATTTACTAACTGCCAATAAATATATAATTAATAAATTAGTAAAGTAAATGTACCTTGATTCTTTGAATGAAGATGAAAGTATGAAACTATCAACTTTGCGTAAGGGTTGAGAAGTGAGATGGAGAGACAGCAGAGGGTTTAGAGTTTTAATTAGGTTAAGGGTTTTAATTGGGCTTTTCCTAAAGAGAAAAAAACTGGGTAAAATCAAACAATTGGGTTGTACCTCTCACAATGGGCCCAAAAGAAAAAAAAACAAAGAAAAACGATAAACTAGGTAAAACAACCGATATTTGGGAACTTTGTATCGTCCAATATATCGTTAGTTTTGGTTTATATAATATACCTAGTTTTTTCAAAAAAATAATGGGGGATCGAAACCGTATATACCTAAAAAATTCTATACGGAGTGGAGTGGAGATCTAGTCGATTTCAAGTGAATCAAGCCAGAAGTCACAATCGAATTCAAGCAGTAGTTGCAACACCAAGTGATTCAGTTCAGACATGAGATTTCGTGAAATTCAATTTGTGGATTTCGTCCGAATTGGCGGTGACCGGTGAGTGTTCAAGCTCCGCCATTGAAACTTAGTTATGGTTAATCATATACATAACCATATTTAATCCATATACTTGCTTGCATTTTAGTGATAAAGCTTGCTAATCCCTTTATGTAAAGAAAAACCAAATACTTTATCGTCTAAAAAATGAATTTAATAATAAATACTCTAAAAGTAAAACCTTTACCCTTCTTAAACTTAACTCCAATTAGTTTTACCAGTAATTTAGTTTTAAACTGATATAACAAACCAATCAAAAGTTTATTAGCACTAACCACAAAATTACAAAACTTTGGGAGGCAAAAGTGTGTGTGTGTTTTTTTATATAAACGGATTACCAACTATGATATTTACCACTTTCCATTGCCGGTTTAAAACGTTAGTTATATCAACCTGTATTAAGGGATTGTTTGGGGTTGCGTTTTGAAATGGATTTTTAGATTATTGCGTTTTGAAAACACAAATAATCAGTTTTTAGTGTTTAGAGTTGAGTTTTGAAATGAATTTTTAAGCTACCAAAACGCAATAATCTAAAAGCAGTTTCACCCCTATCTTTTTCAAAACGCAGAAGCTATTTTGAAAAATCAATCCCAAACACCCTCTAAATAGGGGTTGATAAAAATATTAATAACATTAAAATCATTACCAACAAGTTCATAAACTCATCAAAATTTCAAATACCACCCACGAATATAAATATGTAGAATACATATCTTATTAATCAATTATACCTTGCATGGGATTTCTCGAGTGTAATCTGCATATATATTTGCGGTCATTCCTTCCTGAACAACCTTCAAATAAAGAACAAATATGCACATCAGTTTTCAACTTTCAAACAATTTAAGAATCAAGAGAACTAATTAAATGATTAGTAAATTTAAGCCATCAAACCATACAACCTATGAGGTCTATTTAGATTGAAGGCTATAAATCGTTTTTTATTAGAAATTAATTATATGATTAGTGAAAGATATACCTCCAAATCTTCAAGAGGGGGGTGATTGTACTTGCAGTTCTCGCCATAACTACACATACCATATCGAACAAAAAAGAAGCAGTCGGTTTTCGGCAAGGAACTGGTTGCGAAATCACCATTTGCAGAATTTGCCATTAGTCTGATATAGTGATTGACAGGAGCTCTAGAGGTGAGGATTAGAAGGAGAACTTTGGCTTTAAAACTATAACAAACCTTAACATGATATACCTCATACAACACATGTAGTTTTCTCACTCTACATTAAATACCATATCAAATAATAGTAATATCATTATGTTCAAACGTAATTTCATGTAATTGTATAATATCTGTTCTAACTTTTTAGGAGATTTTTTTAATTCTATTTCTAGTTGGTTTAGGAGATAAGTGTGCATAGAGGTGGTTTGGTTTTTGAAGCATGTTTGGTTTGTAGATTGTCACGGAGCTTTTAGAAGTTTGTATTCTAGAACATACGTACTGCAGCGCGAATTGAAACGTGATGGCAAAGAAAGCGCCTCCAACACCGTTACATGGGGGCGCCATCTCCTCAAAACATCCCCTATGATCATAACGTTGTGTAACAAAAACAAGGGCCAATCATCGAATGCCACGTGAAGGAACAAACGTTTGAATATTTTAAATGGTCAAAAAATCCAACGGTAGTTTTCTTTTTCAAACGGTTGTTTTTTTAGTTTATATATGCATACACAATACAAAAACACAAACAAACACACTACAACACAAACATATTATTCAAACTAAAAAACACAATACAAAAATATTTCCCTACCGTCAACCTTTTGGGGTCCCGTCTCGCCCGGGCAACCCGAATGCTACGCAGCCAAACACCACCCAACCGCCACCCACTTTTAATTGGGGCGATTTCGACGCGAACACAATGGGGTACGCACAATTACTTGGCATGCCGGGTCAATTTTTTCAAGGGCCAATGGGGTTTGCGTCAAACATGAACGTAAACTATGGCCAAGGTTCTCAAGAGGAGCCCGAGGTTGTGCCTGAAACTCAAGGCGAGCTCGAACCGGTACCCGAACAACCACGTCAACCCGAGGGTTCTCAACGGGGGGGGGGGGGGGGGGGGAGGGGAGGAGGCGCTCACACACAAAAAAAGGGAACGCGCCTCGTCAAAAAAAAAAAGAAGTATCAACTTTGGACGAGAGACGAGGAGTTTGCATTAGCGCGGACTTGGCTCGACATATCGGAGGATCCCGAAGTTGGTTAGTATTTTTAATCGTATTTTTTTATATAATATTTTTAATCGGCTCATATTAATTTTTTTTTTTGTAGCGAACTATCAAGACAAGCCTTTGTTTTGGATAAGAATTCGAGGGCTATTTTTTACCGCCATGGGTCGAGGGGAATATCGGGACAACGATTCGATATCGGGAAATTGGACTGATATAAATAATAGATGTCATGGTTTTGCGGAGGTTTACCAACGTTGTAGCGACAACAGGGCAGTGAGGAAGGTGATGATGGGGTGTTAGCAAGAGCGTTGGAGGAATTCAACGCAACCCGTAGGACGTTCACATATCGGAGGACCCGAAGTTGGTTAGTATTTTTTGTGATACCCCGCAATTTCATGTTCCTAATTTAACTAAACTCTAGTTGCTTGCACCTAGATTTCTTGCATTCTACTTGACTAGAGTTAACTAGATAAGTTACACGTGCACACACTAGATGTATATGTAACTATGAGTATCATCACTTGACAAATACATGATTAAACTTATGAAGATTTACAAATATTAATCTATGTGTGTACATGCAAATCAATCTCTTATATTCCTATATGTGATTATATATATATATATATATATATATATATAATATATATATATATATATATATATATATGAATAGGGGAAAGGTAAAAAAGAAACCCCCTAAAATGAGAAAACCATGGAAACCTAACTAGTGGTTCTAATTAATCCACCTCACTATGTTTTATTTGGGAGGGAAAGGGTATATTAGACATTTGCTTTGGTTGCTTTTTCAATGTTTATGACACCTGATTTGTACTAAAGTCTAGATCATTATTATTTACTTTCCCCATACACCTTCCCACCCTTTCCACTCTCAATTACCCACACCAACACAGATGTCTTCTTCTCGAGGGTCTTCTTCCTCTCATTAACTTCCCTGAAACCTCAATAAGTTCACTTAAAGTTCTTCCTGCCTCATTAACTCTTTCATGCGATGGAATCGAATCCTCAAATCAAGCCACATTCAATGATCTTGGATTCCGTGAATAACCATGCATCGTCTGATTTTGTATCAGAAACAGAGGATGATAGTGGTGATACTGGATCTCAAGGTTTCTATATGATTTTTTTAACGCCGGTCATATAATATTTCCTACTTTGTTTATAGCACTGCTCATGATCATAGGGTTTGGAGCAGGTTTTTATATAGTTTAGAAAGTAGCATTTTTTTGTTTGTTCATGTTTATAGTGTTTCTCATAGTTATACTGATTTAGTTTTAGTTTTTTTAAAGTTTCCAAATTTTGTTGTTAACAGGGTTATATAGTGTTAGGATGTTTTTTAATGGTTTTACTACTATCTAAGGTTTTTAGTTATTTTGTTTTAGGTTGTGTTGTAATGTTTTATATTTTTTTTGGTTTCTCAGCTGGGTCTTCATCTTTGTTGAGGAATGTTGATGGAGGGGATCCTGTTGATGGAAATGAAATAGGAGGGAATGAAGAGATATATGTAGGTGTTGAGTCTGGTAAGAAACTTTTGCCCAACATTGACTTTACTATCATGCTCTTTGTGTTTGTCATAGTAGTGTGTGGTGAAAGCTATTTTTTGGCCAAAGCAGAAATTTTTTACATGTGTTACATAGAAACTGTTTTGGTGTACCAACTTTTTTTCTTGAATATATATTTTTTATAGCCTTTTTTGTGTCTTATATGTTTTATGTACAACATGCTTTCTGTTAAAGAATACACTTATAACGTATGTAACACATAAGGGGATTATAAATATAGAAATATAACCTGTTTTTAATTTAACAGGTGAAAACCAAGACATTGAGCCGTACTATGTTATTGCAACCCCGAACGGCACCCAATTCTGGATCCCCAATGTTAGCCCCCGGTATTTGCCTGCTATTGGTCAGGTTTTCCCGACGTTTGAGGCTGCAATGTCCATGTACAAAGAATATGCCAGGCAGGCCGGTTTTTCAGTTAAGAAGGGACAAACCAAGGTTTGGTTGGGGGAACCGACACACAAGTACATGCGTTGTTGCAAATATGGTAAACCTCAGTTTAACAAAACCTTTGACACCTTAGTTGAAACTTCTGTTAAACCCCGTAAAACTTCGTTCAGCCTTTCCAATTGCCAAGCGCATGTGTTAGTGTCAATCACTTGTGGAGGTTCGTTGTTTAAAGTCATTCGTTTTAACGATGTTCACAACCATCAGCTGTGTGATAAAGATAACATTGACCTTAGTAAGATTTCTCGTAAACTTTCTTTCTCAACTAAACAATTCATTCATAACATGTCTCTTAACCGAGTTGGACCTGCGAAAGCTCATCGTTACTTAGTGTCTCTTAAAGGTGGTCACCACAATGTGCATGGAACTGCTTCTGATTTCAAGAACTTTAGTAAGGAGCTTCGAATTTTTATCGGCGAGAGGGACTCGTCTTTATTCCTTGACCGCCTGCGTGATCGGTTTGAAAACTTGCCAGAATTTTTTTATGACTTTGTTGTTCGCGATGGTAAATTGCATTCTGTTTTTTGGGCGGATGAAATTTCAAAATTGAACTACAAGGCCTTCGGTGATGTTGTGTCGTTCGATGCAACATACAACACAAACAAGTAAGTTACCTTAACGTGCGTTACAGGTTTTATGTGTTTGCATTTTTTACTGCTTAACATACGTAAATAACATGTGGCTGTTCATTTAACGTGTAGGTACAACATGGTTTTTGTCCCTTTCACCGGTGTGGACCACCACAAGCAGTGTGTGACTTTTGGTGCAGGATTGATAATTAATGAGACCATAGATTCCTACGTTTGGTTGCTTGAATGTTTTTTAAAAGCTCATGGTTCACAGCCCAGGCTAGTGTTGACTGACCAAGACCCGTCGATGATGCAGGCTGTACCAAAAGTGTTTAGTGAGGCTCGCCACAGGCTATGTATGTGGCATATAATGAAAAAACTACCCATCAAGGTAATGTTATGTATGCAACTACTTAAGTGTTTTATGTTAAAGATGTCTTACATTGATTTATGCTTCTGCACCTAGGTTGGTGCTGATATTTTATCCAACACTGAATTCCGGTCCTGCATTCACAAATTGGTGTGGAACATTTTCATAAAACCTTCAACATTTGAGAGTCGATGGAATGCGCTGCTAGAGACATTTGGGATTCAGGAAAACCAGTGGTTGAGCGATATGTTTGCAATCAAAGAACTGTGGGTGCCGGCGTACTTTAGGGAGATTCCAATGTCATGCTTGATGAAAACAACATCCAGAAGTGAGAGTTCAAACAGTTCATTCAAGGTCAATTCCACTAGTGCCCACACACTTGTTCAGTTCATGTTATGTTTTGAATCCCGTCTCGATAGCCAACGTTACCGTCAGCGTGTTGCCGAGTACAAAACATCATCAACGGTTTTTTATGGGTCTACGGACTTTCCCATTGAGCAGCATGCGTTTACCTTGTACACCAATACTGTGTTCCAGGAAGTTAAGAAGGAGATTATGAAGGGGAAGTTTTCATGCTACATCTCCAATGTTGATGAAAAGGACAACATGCCTACCGTCTTTTCAGTCACCCAACTTGACAAGCGTCGTGATGTTACTAATGTTTACCAGGTAGCCATTTATGTTATTGTTAGAAACTACTGATTTTATTGTTATAAATGTTTTAAAAATTTATGTTACTTGTGTAACAAGTTAGTTGTACCACACCAGTTCAGGCTATTGGTCTTTTAATAAGTTGAACTTTCAACCTTTTTGTCTTTTAGGGGTTTCTGTTAAAAAATCCCCTTGCTACATGTGTAACAAGTTACTTGTACCACAGCAGTGATGGTTATTGAAACAGGCCTTGCAGTGTAGCCAATGTGATTTAGGCTGAATATTAATCTTAGACATAATAAACCCTCTTGTTACATATGTAACAATTTAATTGCACCAAACACCATATCTGGAATTTGATTGTTTTGTACTTCTGGTTATTTAGTTTTTCTCTGTCAAAAATCCCTAAATTTTATTAGAACTGTTAGAAAGTTTGCTACATGTGTAACAAGTTAGCTGTGCCAATATACTTTTGTCAGAGTACAGGCCTTGCAGTGTAGCCAACGTGATTTAGGCTGAATATTAATCTTAGACATATTAAACCCTCTTGTTACATATGTATCAATTTAATTGCACCAAACACCATATATGGAATTAAATTGTTTTGTACTTCTGGTTATTTAGTTTTTCTCTGTCAAAATTCCCTAAAGTTTATTAGAACTGTTTTCATGACTTTTGTCAGAGTACAGTATGTGCATGACTTTGGACTATAATTATGTTCCTTTAATACTTGTTGCAAACATAGGTCTTACCATTTCTAGCATCAATTATGCAGGTGCGGTTTGATAGCATTGATTCAACGGCTGAATGCTCATGCCGATGTTTTACGCGTCTCGGCTACCTTTGCCGCCATGTTTTTGCAGTTTACATTATTAAGAAAGTTGACCGCATCCCGCAGCAATATGTGGTCGAAAGGTGGTTACGTGATATTTTACCCAAGAGAGTGTTCTCCATTTCTGGACGTTACGGTGTTGACACTCATCCAGGTTCGCTGTTGAGGAATGAGGTACTTGAACTTGTAACTGAATGTGTAGATGTTGCCAGAACTGATGAAACTGCCCTGGCGGACTTAGTTGAACAGCTCAAATCTATCAAGCTGCACTTGTTATCCAGGGAACCAATTTCTGTTATTCCGGACCAACCGTCTCCAACCGACGTGGAAGAAATTATTGGCCAATCGGCCGATACTGAAACTGTGGTTGCCAATCCTGATGTGGCACGCAACAAGGGTTGTGGGAAAACTCGAAGAATATCTGGAGCTGGTGAGAAGGGCAACCCAAAGCGTCCGAAAATGCCTAAGGCCCCACGCCTATGCAACAACTGCCACCAATATGTCACGGATCATGATGCAAGGAATTGTGAGAAGGTTGCTGCGATGAAAAGGGCCAAGGAGGAGGCGGCACAAGCCCGGAAAGCCTAGTTAGGTTTATGGTAATTAATGGGGCAGCATTACTATCCCTGCTTTTTGAACCATGTTGGACACTGGTAACAGTTAGAAGCACATGCAGTCCCTTTTTGTTGTTACGTGTGTAACATGGTTGTCACAATTCCTGTTTGTTGTTCCCCAGCTACTTCTATTTTTATTTGGTAGAATTACTTTTTATGTATAATCTTCACCCACTAGACATGCTTTTTTGTGTTTTGTAATATATAATGTGGTGTGTTTTAGGATCTATGTTCTGTCTTATAAGTAGTTGGTAACAGGGGCCGCATTGGTAACATACGCAACAAAAAGGTAGCTGGGCCAATGTGATTATTATATTAGATCCCCTATATTACATATCATTAATTACCATAGGGCCCATGGACAGAAAAAAGCATGGGTATGTGTTGTAGTTTTGGTACGGAAGACCTAGGGAACTACCAAAATCTAATAAAATATGTACTTCACAAAGTAATAAATGAAGAGAATAAAATATAAAATCATGATGCACTCCCTAGCACCCAAAAATATTTATGACATGTTGATTTGACATAAAGCAAAATCTACCACTATAGCATTAAACCCAAATTAAATTATCACCAACCACCCAACCACCCATCCTTGAACATAGTTTATATACCTCATTTTGGTAAAATATAAATCATTGTTCCATCCCATAATAATAGTGTTCCTAACTTACCAAAAGAAACACTTTCTGCAAATGGAAAGCCCTTCAAAACCTCATGCAGCCAAGCGCCAGAAGACAAAAAGCGAAGAGGAGGTCACTTCAAAAGTAACTGATTTTTGGGCGTTACTGGAGCGTACTGAACACCAAGCCATTCATGCTTGGAATGATGCTAATGATCCCAACGAGAGCAAAGTACCGAAAAAAGGTGTCGAAACTCTAATGATGCAAGATGGTAATAGTACACCGGCGTCGTCGGGCGATGCACAGATGGAAGTTGACGGAGGGGTGTCAGTTGGCACTGCGTACTCGGTAACCAAAGAGCCTGTATCAATATCGGCTGTTGCATGTCCAGGTGTTGAGTATGATCACGAGTATTGCGGTTGTCCATTGTGTCCAAATTCCCCAAATACCCTCGCCAGGTGGGCAAGTTACAACCCTTGGGAAGACGAGGACAGTGAAATGTCGGAGCTGAGCTTGGAAGCGCAGTATGGAAAATTCTCGCCATAATGGCTGCAACTTACGATGGTTATGCTTTTGTTGATTAACCTGTTTTTGCTGGGTAGTCGTACCTTTGTTATGTGTTATTGTCTAAGTCTTAACCTTATTAAGGACTGTCTATGTAGTTTTTTATTATCATGTGTTTGCTTAAGACTAGTGTGGTATGTCACAGTCTGACTATGTAGCTATCTGTTATGTATGTAACAGATTTGTTAAGTAGTAAAATAACATATTAACCCCTATGCTTTAACAATTGTCATGTACCCATTTTTAAACCTGTTTGTCTTTTAGGGTTATTTGTTAAAAACATTGTGCTACATGTGTAACAACATAGTTGTGCCACACCAATCAGGGATATTGAACATCCCTTTGTGGTGTTTCCAATGTGATTGGGGGTGAATATTAATCCGAGACATAATAAACCCTCATGTTACATGTGTAACAGGTTAATTTTCAATCAGTTTGCCATTTATTAAATAGTAAAATAACACATTTGAGCCCCCATACTCTATGTATGTAACACACCAAAAATTCAGCTTTCCTTTTTAAGACTAACATGGTATGTCACACTCTAACCAGGTAGCTATCTGTTATGTACGTAACAGATTTATTAAGTAGTAAAATAACACATTTGAGCCCCCTATACTTTAACACTTGTCCTGTACCCATTTTGCAACTTGTTTGTCTTTTAGGGTTTTCTGTTCAAAACCTTATGCTACATGTGTAACAGGTCAGTTGTGCCCCACAAATCAGGGGTATTGAACAGTCCTTGTTGTGTAGCCAAGGTGATTGGTGGTGAATATTAATCCTAGACATAAGAAACCCTCATGTTACATGTGTAACAAGTTGATTTCACCAAACACCATATTTGGTATTTGATCGGTTGGTACTTCTGGTTATATAGCTTTTGTATGTCAAAATTCCCTGATGTTTCCTATAACTCTTAAAAATATTGCTAAATGTGTAACAAGTTCTTTGTGTAAATCTATTTTTCTGTCAGTGTACAGTATGTGCATGACTTTGGATTACAGAGCCGTTATAATTATGCACTTTTAATACTTGTTGCATTCCATATCAGTTACCATTTCTTTCATAAAAAAACATCTTACCTTTCTAAGACTAGTATGGTATGTCAAGGAACACCCTAACCATGTAGGCACCTGTTATGTATGTAACAGATTTGTTAAGTAGTCAAATAACATATTAACCCTCTCTTAATCAATTAACCTATAACTCAATATCCATAACACTCAGATTACCGTACCACCTAACCATGTAGGCAGCTGTTATGTATGTAACAGACTTGCTGACAACACTTTTACATACGTAACAGAATACTATTATAATCAAACACAGTTAGTTGTTCAACAAGTGACCATACTAGTTAAGTTATCTTACAGAACCCAGCAGTATGTTAGGTGTATTATCACCCAAAAAACAGTTTTAAACACTACATAATTGTCATACACAGTTAAACAACCCCCCCTTCACGAACGTTCCTCCTTACTTCAAATGTGCCCTAGCTTCCACCTCACCCTTCTTTGTGTTAACCGGTGAACGCAAAATATGCGCTGTGTACTTCGAACGTAGCTTGTTGATCTCGCCTTCTTTAGTGCGCCAATGCTTACTGAAATTGCATTCAAACGGTACATGAAGCCCCATGAATCTCTCCATGTGTCTCATTAGGAAGACCCCACAATCTGTGGCATTACCAGCCGTTCCCCACTCTACATCCAACCTATGTATCTCCGCCCCTCCGATCTTTCCCGCCTTCGGATGGTTGATGCTTTTAAGGAACTCCACAAACATGTGCTTCTGCAATTATCATGGATCATGAAACCCAAAAACAAATCATCACGAAAGAAACATTTGATTTTAAATGACCAATGTTTTACGTTTTTCAAAAGTGATTAAAACAACTTACATATTTGTGCACAGTATCCTTTTTGTGGAAGTCAGCATGATCCTTGCATGTTCGCCTCCCTCGTTTTTTGTCATTATCAATCAGCATTATGGCGATATTCTTTAGCTCAAAGACCAATAAGTAGTAGTGGGCCCTTTCAAGGATTGGGAAAAAGACGATATCATATCGTTTGAAGTCACGGTTGGTCTCATAGGCCGGCACTGCGGCAGACATCGCGTTTGAAAACCGCGAAGCTCGATGGATCGGATCACACTTGGTATCATTAAGCATCCATGGAACCTATTTTTTTGTTAGAAAAAAAAAATCAATACCAGTTTTCATAACATACGTAAACCGATGTTGTCTTTTTAAATAACTTACCACTGCGGTTGTGCTTACAAACAAACGAAGAGGGGCCCCGTCCGATTTTAACCTCTCCTCGTAGTTTAAAACATCCACCCAACAGTCAATGATCACATCCATCACCTGCTTCCCCGGCTTCAAAGTTTTGATCATGCTACGTGTGGCTTCCACGTCACATAAACTTTTGAACAACACCTCACTGTACACATGTTAACCAAGATAAATTTTTTGAAGCAGTCTTATAAGTTTAAACATTGGTCATGGTCTTACTTGGCAAGTGCGTTATCTATTTCATCATCGGGTATGTCTACATTTTCCACCGGTTCTCCATGCTCTATGCTGAAAAAAACAGAAACCAAAATGCTCCCAGTTACACATGTTACAGCAGTTCAAGAACTTATTACCACATGCATTGTTCATGTTACTTACCGATTACTTATGGCTACCCTCCTTCTTTCCTCAGAACCACACAACATATTCAACGGATCCTCGTCCTTGTAAACAAAGTTCCACACAGCATCATCATCCTTCGTCACCCCCTCTCCCAAATTTACCCCCCTTATGTGAAAAGGTGACTTATGAACGTATGTCACATTCCTTTCACGTAGTGGGTTTCTCTTGGTTGCATCCATCTTGGCGATCATTTCTTGACGCATCGCCAAGGTCATGTTGTCGTCATCTTCTTGCAGATTTCCACTAGGGCCATACTCATTGTAAATCTGAGTCTGTGCGTCATATGAACTCACAGGTTGCACCAACGGATACACCATTGATGCGACAACGTCCTGGCAAACTGTCTTTTCATTTGGAGCCACACCGCCACCATCTGTAACGTACGTCACAACTTTCATTAGCTGACTGATCCGATCCAGCAGTTCAACATTGTTAAGATATAGAGTTGATACCTGATTCACCTGGTTGGTCCTTCAAACCAGGTTCCATTGTCTGAGACATTGTGACAGATCCTGTAAGATAAGCATTAAAAACTGTTAAAAACACAGAGCATTTATATAACATTTCTATATTTTTTTATTTTTAAGAAGTCAATTCACACCTGACCCCCCCTGATCTGCTGGTTCTGCCTGTGTTAAGCCAAAGCTAAAACTTGGCGCATCGTTGCTATTCGGTGTCGACATAGATGGAATAATCCAGGAGATTCCTGCAAATGTGTTACCCCAAATAATATGTGGACTTTTTTGTGGATTATAGACTTATTTCAATTTGGTTTTATTTCCATACCTGCTTGTGTATCTTCCCCCGGCTCAGCAACCTGCTTGCCCCTATCACTAGTTTCTGCCGTGTCTGGCTGTACTTCTGTAGGACATTTTCGCACAAGCGCACTTATCACACATCCAAATCAGCTATCCATGTACTTATAAATATTACAATATCATACCTGACTCTTTGTTACTCGTTGTGTGCACATCTGCTTCGCTTGTTGAAATTTTCTCATCGCCTGGAATACAACGTTTTAAAACACATGATTAATATGTTTGGCGATGCGTTATACCAGCCTTTAGTCGTGGATATATATGGTTTTTATAACAATACCTGTTTTCTCCTCTTGCAGTTGTTCATCTGTTTTTGTGTCTCCCACCTTCACACTTGAGTCATCTTTGTTGTCTTCACCAGTAGCTTCATGTGATGGAGTGCCGCCTGAGGAGACTGTGTAACATACGTCACCAGATAACAATCATAAAACAGATGTATACATTAGCAATTTTATAACAGTCAACCGGCATACCTATTGGTTCACTTTGTGTTGCTGCCTGTGTTTGTGTGGTCAGAACCTCCTGTTCAATTTCATTGTTTGGTGCATCCAGTTCTGAAACAACAATATTATTCCGTGCTTAAAGTTAATTAACATTTAACAGCTAGTTAATTTTCAGTTTGTTGTTTATTACGATTTTACACGTGTATAAAAAAGAATTCATTATTTACCTAATTCGGCCTCTTGTGTTGCACCCAAGGTTTGTGTGCTCACCAATTCCTCTTCATTGCAAGTGGGAAACACATCACCTAACACATTTTCAGCAATTTGTCTGCTGGCATCGACATCTGTAACATATCATAACATTACAATCTTAACAAATTCTCCCCACCCGCTGACCTATGCGTATGTAACCGAACCTACCCTAGCTATATTTTACTTACCTTCTTTTTCTAGTCCCCCTGATTGTCCTGCTACATCCTGTTCATTTTGCACGTCTTCACTAACCTCAGAAAATTTGTTGGTTAAATTCCTGGCAAGATCTTCATCTCCTGTTACGTATGTTAAATATATAAACAGTCACACACAATGCTTCCTAATGAATGGAATGTGCATAGTGTTAAATACATAAACAGTTAAACATAATGTTCCTAATGTGTGTAACACATGTAGCACCTGTTTTGGAACCATCATTTTTCTGCTTTGCACTGTCATGCAGATTCTTCCTGTATTGGCTTAGAATCGGACTTTCCAATGCCCCTGCCTCATCCAGCGTGCCACCAACGCTTTTCTTTTTTGATCGTGTGATTGGGGACTTGTTTAGCGGCGAATCACCCAAACTCAACACATCATCCTCGACTGCTTTTCCTTTGTTGCTTTGTTCAGCCTTATCTGCTAATTTTTCGATATAGACGTTCAATGGATTTATATTTAACAAAATTTGGTATTGTGCTTAAACATCAAACTGGCAGTTAGCAATGGTGGTACATTTACCTATGGCAGCTATAACAGAGGAGATTTCTCCATCAGCATTTACACGCGCAACAGCTCCGACCTCACTCGCCTTCCCCATGTCTTTAATGAACTCATCATACCTAGCCTTGACAGCAACAACTTCTTTTCTACCTGGATAGTCCTCATCTAACTTGCAGATGGCCGATTCAACCCTCTTTCTCGTTCTAATCAAAACATCGACGAGATCCCCCACACTTGCTACCCTTTCCTGTTTGGTAATTTTTTGTTAGCATGCCATAAATATGTAATACGGGGAATACATGAACTGTTATGTTGTAGTACATAATTTTTTACCAACCTTGATGCTTGGCTCATCTATTCCAAGCTTCACACCCTCGTACGAAGTTAACGGCTTCAAAGTACCCCTTCCGAAACCCCCTTCTTTTATCTCAATCCTTTCCCTGTCTCTTAACCTTTGGAATGTCCAGAAACTCATAGGAACCACCGAAGAATCAACATCAACACCTTTGCACTTAAAACTATCCACGTACAAAAGCTGCAAAATAGATGTCGTATACATGATTATTATAAAGAAAACAAATACGGTCAGTAGTACCTAAGTGAATATGTAACATACGTAAAAAATTAACTTACTGTCAAAAAGGTTAGCGGCCCTGTAAAAGGTGGATCCAAACTGTCTCGCCTCCAACCAACTTTACAACTCCTAAGCACCTCCACTACTAACTCACACCAATCAAGTCCAGCAAAATCCAAATCATCCGTCAGATAGTCTAGTATGTTCTCCTTCAAACTGCCTTGTTTGTGGCAATCAACCATGATAGTATAGAAGCACATTATAAAATCCATTCGGAAATTGAAGTCATCCTCACCATTGGACTCTTTCTCAATCATATCAACCATTTGTTTTGGAGATATAAATCTGCTCGGCGGGTACCTCTTTTTCCATTTAGCTATCCCTTCATCATGTTCGTCCCTACTCTCTAGCGCATTGAAAGACACTCCTCCAATTGGAATACCGAGTATCTTGTGTACGACTTCAGCGTCAATGCTAAGAGTTGCAGACGGCAAGGTCAACTCCAAACTATCTGGGTCCAAGTTATCCACAACATAATGCCCTAACTTTGCTGGTATCCCATCCATTTTTATACCCAGCAGCCGACCAAAACCCATTTCCTTAACCGCCAGTCGTTGTTCGTCGCTTAGTATGTTTATGCACCTTGTAAACTGTGTTGGTGATGACCTAGTACGTATTCCCAGCCACTCGTTCAACTTCGACCTTTTGCGCTGCTTACGAGGCTTCATGCTATCGTTCGACGACTTCTCTGCCCTCTTACGTTTGTTTGCCTTCTTTGGTTTGGCATTTTTGGCCCTTGGTTTTTCAGGTGAAATCTGCAACGCTCGTGCTTTTGATCTGGTCATCCTAACTGGTGAGCTCGAGGACACATCATAGACATGCATGACTTCTTCACCTGTTACACATGTAACCATCTTAGGTGTTAACTGTTTAGTCACTATAGCAATGTAAATATCAATAACTGATCCACCTTTCTTTGTTTTTGTTTGAACTTCTCCAGATGCTATATTCTTGTTTGCTTCTACAAAACATAAGAAATCAGGAGATATGGCTGAACGCCATCACATAAAACTGATTTACATACGTAACGGGCAAAGAATCGAAAACATATCTTATCACATACCTTTATTTTTCGCTGCCTGTCGAAGGCGACGGTTAGAAAAGAACGACGGCTTCTCTGCTTGACACAAAACACAACAATTCGCAAATTAAGGCATAGTAATATACTTGACATGGATTTAAAATATATTTTCAATACTGACCCTTACCCTTACGTGGCTTCACGCTTGATTCATCATCCTCACTTTTTCCAGTCCCGGAAAACTCCGCATCACTATCATCAGACGCTTCAACTGATGTTTCTCCACCCTCCTCGTCATCTGTAGTTTTCTCCCTAGACGGCCCTGGATCATCATTCGGACAATGTTTGACGACTTTTTTACACCGTCTTTTTAAATTGACAAGCGGTGTGTCCGAATCATACTCTAATAACAGAACAGTTAAGAAAACATAATTACATTCTAAACAACATATCATCATTAATACAGGATTACCACAAACACAAATAGAAGCACAGCAGCATATAAATGAAAATATCCTCAATCATTAATATCCATAACATATGTAATACTTACCTAATTGACGCTTTACTTCTTTGGGGTCAGTGGTTTTTTTTGTAGTTCGTTTACCACGTCTTTTTGATTTTGAATCATCAGACAAAATGATCACTTTCCTTTTCTTCCTGTTTCAAACAAAGTATCAAGGTATTCAGGCCATATGTCCATTTTTCAACACGAGTATGTCATATTCACAAGGCCCCCATTCACAAGATACCCCACCCTATAATTATTCATATTCTAATAAACAATTTCCAGAACCCCCATTTCAGGGCATATCAACTATTCCAAATTCAAAAACTTCGATACCAGTAATTTACTCCACCAGACTCGAGAACCATCAAAACTTTTTCACAGTGAATAACAAATGTAATCAAAAACATTAAACCCATACCTTTTTGAAGTTTTCTTCGAACCTAACCGTCGAGCAAACGACGATAGGCTCCCCATGAACGATGCCATCCTTTCGTTGATGTTTGATCAGTAATTGTTTTTTTGGTTTCTTCAAATAATCTTGTTTGTTGATGAACAACCACTCTCGATGGACTGTTAGAGAGAACAGGGGTTGGGGGGATTTTTGAAATTTGGAGGTTTGTAAATGCAATAAAAGAGAGAGGGAGATCTTATTGATAGAGAGAGGAATGATGTGACGGTTTCTGCAAGCATGCAGTAACCAACAGAGTTTGATGGTCAATTACTACAATACCCTTATTAATGCCTCTCTCCTCCTTTAATGTACTTTATTGCATTTTAATATAGAGATTAAATCTAGACCCTCCATCAAGTTTAATCAATGGCCACAAATGAGTTTACATGGTTTTCTCATTTTAGAGGGTTTTTATTATAACCCTCCCCTATATGAATATACACAATACATACACTAGGCTTTGACAAGAAAAACTATATTTTTGTTGAACACCTTCTAGAAGCCAACATACATACATACATACATACATACATACACAAAAATGCACACACACATGCCTATTCTTAGGACCTAGGCATGGAAATGTCACTATCCTAGTCTATTAGTTAACATAGGGAATGTTGGTTAAATCTACACATACATACATACATAAACGCACGCACACACTCGTACACTCTTTGAAGTTTCCTTTTGTCTTTAGTAGCCACCCTAGTTCTCCTAGCTTATAACAAGTGGGAAACAAACATTCCTACTCTACTAATTAGCGGCCTATATAGCACATGGGAGAAATTCTTGAAACAATGAAATGTCACCATCAAAGCATGCTTAATACCTAAGCTATATTAGCTAGACAACTCTTCCATTCTCTTTAAAATTTTTGGCCATAGATCCCTAGCACCCAAGAAGCTTCTAAACTAGCAACTAGACCCTATGATCCATCAACATCCAAACAAGTGAGACAAAACATGGCATTGAGCCATCACTATCATCTAAAACAATTGTTCTTTCCACCTCATGAGATTTCAGCCTATACTCCCCCTAGCACACTATAGAAACTTCCAAACCAACTACTAGGAAGCTAGGAACTATCACATGAGTACAAGGCATGCCAAGGAAAGGTCACAATCAATCTCCTATCCCTCACATATAGCGGCCGAAGTACACCCCCTATCACTACCAAAGGTTTAGTAAGATAGCTTTTGGAAGCATGCATGAATACAAAATGACATGTGAGTATGTATGTAGGCATGCGACTAGAAAGCAAAAGAAGGAACAAGACAAGATGACAACTTACCATACTTACACCTTAATACACCTTTGATAGACCTCTAGGATATAACTAAGCTTAACATTAGCCAAAAATGGATGGTGGGATGAGTTAGACAACTCACGGCCAACTCATGGGGAAAACACTAGACAATTTGCCAACACATAAGCATCAGAGTAGCATAAAACCTAAAACATGTAGCTAGAAAGGATGGTTGGGACTTGCCATAGAAACCCCTATATAAGGAGGTTCCATGAACACTCCATTCTTGCACCACACCACTCAAAAATCACCTCCCACTCCCTCTCTAATACTCTCGGCCGAAGAATATCCCTTGGATAGATTATCGAGCACTAGGAAGTCCCAAGTCTACAAGTTTTTTCCCCTTCCTACTAGCTAGTATCAAGGTAAGTTCTAATTGTTTATCTTCCTTAAATTCTATCGGCCCTTATTGTGAACCCAAGCTTAGGCCTTTTGATTATTAGGATCGGCCCTCAACTAGCATTGATAAGTTGGTTATTATGCATTTAATAATCAAGCTTCTAGTATGCACACATTGTTTCACTTATATAATCAATTATGTTATCTAGTGTTGAAATAATTGGTTTCACATTACACACGAATTCATGAAACATTTTTAGATCAAATTTCTTATACATGAAACATGATCTACACAACTTGATGTGGTTCACAAAAGTGGGTGCCAAACTTGTGTGATAAACAAGAACATAGTTTAATATGTCTTGATACTCATAGGGAGATCTTTGTCGGAATGATAGTTACTTTCCCTGCTTTGTTAGATCTCTCGCACAAAAACCAGGTGAGTCTCACTACTCTTTTCTCAAAAGCATGCGTCTCGGAAGGAGACAACTTTCTAAACTTTTTCATAGTCCGGTTTGGGACTACTTTTACACATCCCGGATTTGGGGTGCTATGATTCACAGGGTGAATCTGCTTTCACTAATTCATGTTTTATGTCCTTTGTGAACTAAACACACTCTATCACTCTAAAGTCCTTATTATATTATTGGGTTAATCGCTGGAGGCGAACGGGGTATTAGTTGATAGCGCTATTAGGTTGTGCAGCAACCTCATGCTTGCGTGCTTGTGTCACAGGCATTAACTTTTGACCACGCTCTTGAGGATCTGACTAGTGTTGATAGACACTGGTACAAAGGCAGCATAACGTAAGTTAACACACTGTATGTTCCCAATAATCAGTTGTTTAGTGTCACACCCTCAAAATCCACTTGCGGGGTTTTACCGCGAGGCGCATGACAAACCAGGATCCAAACCAACGATCACAATAAACAAGTCTAAATGTAATTAATGCAATACCAAAACATAGTTTTAAAATCCCGTTTACAGCGGAAGCTTATTCAAAATAAAGTTCAACATAAATAACCAAAGTTCAACGTTTATGAAATCATGCAACTCTATCTAGACGCCGTGCAGACGCGTGCGCCCTAGTTCCATTGTGCTACCTTAGCGACCTGAGAAAACATGTAAAAGTTTACGTCAGCACAAAAATGCTGGTGAGTTTACAGGTTTGCAGTTCAAGTACCAAGTTCACCTGTCCATACTATAACAAATAGAAAACCAGTATACGCTAGCTAGGCGTACGTTTTGTTACTACCACGATTGGAAAACCATTACTAACTCGAATACCAGTTGTTGTGCCCGAATAATTCCAAATGTTCCCGTTGTTCCTGTTTGAGACAATATGCACTCGCCCGGCCCTCCAAGCCGACGAGCGGGGTTGGTCACTCCCAATAGCGCTATTCACATTTCCCCGTTGTGCAAACCCGCACATTCATGGTTCCCCCGGGACTTCCAAAGATCGTGTAGTATACGTTAGAACCCATAGTATGACAGAATTTACCAAACAATCGTTTTAACACATGTTTTCTCCCCCGAAAGTATAAAACCAGTTTAAAAGAGGGGCCGTAAACTCACCTTAAGTTGCTTTACTCCTAATCCCGAGTAAACTCAGCTGCTATGTTAGTCCCGTACAGTGGCGACCTAACATACGACAGTTACAAGTACTTAGACTAATAACCCGCAGGTTAATTAGTCCCTAGATGTCCAGACCATAACCAAGTTCGTTTGAAAATACCGTGACTGTTTAACTGACCCAATTGACAAGACTCGACATCCCATTGGTGACCCGAGACTCCCCGTGTTACGTTTACGCTCCAAAACGTACAATAACGCAAGTACACTTAACATACGTTAACACACAACAAGTTATAGCACATAGTTCACGTATCACCGAAATACATCCAAATATATGTTACCAAGTTATTAGACATATTACGAGTTTCCTAGCATGTTACTATATGTCAAATCGGGTTTCGGAATGCTAATTTACACTTACAGCAGCAGTACACGCGATTAGGGAGGCTAATCGCATGAAGTGTCACGCGACTAGGGCTAATCGCCCCTTGGGTCACGCGATTAGGGGCTACTCGCCCCTGTTGTCTGGCGATTGGGCTACTCGCCCCCATGTCACGCGAGTGGGGCCTAATCGCCCCTATGGCACGCGAGTGGGGCCTAATCGCCCCTATGGCACGCGAGTGGGGGTCTACTCGCCCCTGCTACATGCGATTAGCAAGGCTACTCGCCTGTAGCCTTGCTGTTCCGGTTTTTCGCGCGTTTAACGTTCCAATTCAGATCCAGGTCGTGTGTAACTACCCAATATCATCCCAAACATTATCCTAAACATGTTTAACTCAAAACCCTTCGTTCATCCTCGTAAAATCAGTCCTGCATGCAACTAGAGCAATCCAAACACATACACGTAGCATGCAATTATCATACCAACATACATAACAATAACCCTAATAATCAATTAATTAGGTTTCTATCATCATACTATCAATATCAATTCTGACCTAGCATGATAACACATCAAAACATCATCAAGATTCATAAAAATCCTATCTTTCTAATCATACATACCCATAACGCGTGTTTATTAATTATAATCCGATTAATAACTCTTATTGACGATTTTCAGAAAGCCTTTTCGTTTATGAACAGGTCTGGACCATTAGGGATTGATTAAAAACGTTTACAAAGTGTTATGGATGAGAATCAAACCTTGGAATTGTAAAAGATTGATGGTTAGACCTTGAAACCTTGTGTTTTTGATCAAAATCGCCTTCCAGAGGTTGTTTCAGTGTTTGGGGCGGTTATGGGACGACTAGGGTTTGTCTAATTGAGTTTAGGAGTTTAAGTGTTGTATTTATAGGCGTTTCTAGTCGTCCAGCCCGTTCCATGCGATTGTGCAGGTTTATACGCGAGTAGGGTGCCTAATCGCATGACTGTTCATGCGATTAGCCCTATTCGCCTGTAGGGATCCTCCTACTCGCCCCAAAGTCATGCGATTAGGCTATTCACCAAGCCTAATCGCCTATAGCCCCTATGTTGGTGTGTTTTGCGCGTTAAACCCCGTTTTAACATATGTTAATGCATATTCATGTACCGACAAGTCACATAATGATTGTAAACACATAACACAAGTAAATACACATATTTACACTCGTTCACCAATTCCCGGGACTCGAGACTCGTACGTTCCGTATGCCCTGACGATCCTACAAATCGTCACCGTTTGTACACTTGGTTAAGGACTGACATCTACCGAACCTCTAGACCAACATCCAATGATCTTCTAGACTAACCAATAGTTCCCGAACCATATCCCGACTTAACTAGCCCAGTTACGTACAATATACGCGTGACTCGCTAAGGTAGACTTTCATCTAGACAACGTTCTTAGCCCGAATTTGTCAGGTGTCACATCATCCCCACGTTAAAAGAATTTTCGTCCCGAAAATTGCGTAAGTAACAAAAGAAACAACGAAGGAAATAAACAAACAGATAGGAATCAATAGAGAGTAGAAATCAAGAGAGAGATTTACCCGAGATGTCACATCATCCCCACGTTAAAAGGAATCTCGACCCGAGATTCATTTAGCTGCCGAAGAGACATGCCTCGACTCGAACGCTTCCTTAGGAAAGAGGTGAGGATACTTAGACTTCATCTGATCCTCCCGTTCCCACGTATATTCCGGTCCCCGGTTCGAGTTCCACCGAACCTTAACGATACGAATCTTGCTGTGACGTAGGCTACGAATCTTGTAATCAAGGATCTCCACAGGTTCTTCCACAATCCGAAGACGATCATCAACCTTGATCTCTTCTAGTGGAACGATGAGAGACTCGTCAGCCAGACACTTCTTCAAGTTTGATACGTGAAAGACGTTATGTACGTTACCGAGCTCCGTCGGTAGATCTAGTCGATATGCCACCGGCCCAATCCGTTCCAGGATCGTAAATGGTCCGACATACCGTGGTTGAGTTTGCCACGCTTCCCAAAGCGTATGACGCCCTTCCACGGAGAAACTTTCAGAAGCACCTTGTCGTTAACTTGGAATTCCAGTGGTTTGCGACGCTGATCGGCATAACTCTTCTGCCGGTCCCGTGCCGCCGCCAACCGATTACGAATCTGTACGATCTTTTCCGAAGTTTCGTACACTAGTTCAAGCCCAGTGAGTTGACTCTCACCCACTTCAGCCCAACAAAGAGGAGAGCGGCATTTCCGTCCGTACAGTGCCTCGAACGGAGCAGCCTTGATGCTCGTGTGATAACTGTTATTGTACGAGAATTCTACCAACGGCAGATGAGCTTCCCAACCCTTCCCAAAATCGATCACACACGCCCGCAGCATGTCTTCTAAAGTTTGAATCGTACGCTCACTCTGACCGTCAGTCTGTGGATGGTAAGCCGTACTCATGTCTAGTTGGGTACCCAAAGCCTTGTGCAAAGACTTCCAGAAGTGAGAAGTAAAACGAGAATCGCGATCCGAGATTATAGAAACTGGCACCCCGTGCTTAGAAACAACTTCTTTCAAGTAAAGGCGAGCCAAACGATCCATGGTGTCGGTCTCCTTAATAGCAAGAAAATGAGCTGATTTCGTCAACCGATCGACGATCACCCATATCTTGTCGTTCCCGCTTGGTGACTTAGGAAGTTGTGTGACAAAATCCATAGTAATCCGTTCCCATTTCCATTCCGGAATTTCAGGTTGTTGCAGGAGGCCCGACGGTTTCTGGTATTCCACCTTGACCTTAGCACAGGTCAAGCATTTGCTCACGTATGAGGCTATGTCCGACCTCATGTTTGGCCACCAGTAAAGCACTTTCAGATCTTGGTACATCTTATCCGAACCAGGATGAATAGAATACCGGGACTTATGAGCCTCATCAAGAACAAGCTCTCGTAGTCCCCCGAATAAAGGGACCCATAAGCGTTCTGCGAAGTAGTGCAGGCCATCCGGCCTTCGCTCTAGGTGCTTGTCGGCACCGTGCATAGTTTCAGCTTTAAGGTTTTCCTCCTTCAAAGCTTCTATCTGGGCAGAACGGAGTTGATCAGGTAACGACGAATGGATAGTGAGCTGCAATGCCCGAACGCGACGAGGTTTAGAAGATTCCTTCCTGCTCAAGGCGTCTGCTACAACATTCGCCTTGCCAGGATGGTACTTAATAGCACAATCATAGTCGTTCAAAAGTTCGATCCAACGGCGCTGCCGTATGTTCAAGTGTTGTTGGTCGAAAATGTGTTGGAGACTCTTGTGATCGGTGTAGATGGTGCATTTGGTACCGTACAAGTAATGTCTCCAAATTTTCAACGCGAATACCACAGCACCCAACTCCAAGTCATGAGTCGTGTAGTTCTTCTCGTGCACTTTGAGTTGACGAGAAGCATACGCGATCACTTTCTCGCGTTGCATCAACACGCAACCGAGTCCATGAATGGAAGCATCACAGTAAACGACAAAATCATCAGGACCCTCAGGTAAAGACAGAATAGGAGCAGAACACAGTTTAGACTTTAGTTCCTCAAACGCGGACTCTTGTGATTCACCCCAGTCGAACTTCCTATCCTTCTGAGTGAGAGTGGTGAGGGGTTGAGCAATCTTCGAGAACCCCTGAATGAAACGACGATAGTAGCCCGCAAGGCCTAGGAATTGCCGCACCTCAGTTGGCGTCTTTGGTGCTCCCCAGTCCTTGATAGCTTCGATCTTAGCTGGATCGACATGAATCCCTAGTTCATTAACCACATGCCCTAGGAATTGAACTTCGCGTAACCAAAAGTCACACTTTGAGAACTTGGCGTAAAGTTGTTCCCGTCGCAAGAGTTCCAAAACCAACCGCAGATGTTCCCCGTGTTCGGTCTCGTTCTTGGAGTAGATCAGAATGTCATCAATAAATACAATGACGAACTTATCCAAATATGGTTTACAGACGCGGTTCATCAAGTCCATGAAAACCGCCGGTGCGTTCGTGAGACCGAAAGGCATGACCAAGAATTCAAAATGGCCATAACGTGTTCGAAAAGCAGTCTTTGCAACGTCAGCCTCCCTGACGCGCAGCTGGTGATAACCGGACCTCAAATCGATCTTGGAATAATAGCTAGAACCCTGGAGCTGGTCGAATAGATCATCGATACGTGGAAGAGGATAACGGTTCTTGATGGTCAACTTGTTCAGTTCTCTGTAGTCTACACACAATCGGAAACTCCCATCCTTCTTCTTGACAAATAAAATCGGGGCTCCCCAAGGGGAAGAACTTGGCCGGATGAAACCCTTATCCAAGAGTTCCTGTAACTGACTAGACAACTCCTGCATCTCGGGAGGTGCAAGACGATAGGGGGCCCGAGCAATAGGAGCAGCCCCTGGTACAAGATCAATACCGAACTCGACTTGACGATGAGGAGGAAGACCAGATAAATCATCGGGAAAAACATCAGAAAATTCGCGTACCACCGGAATGTCGTCAATCTTCTTCTCATCACCAGTGGAAACAGATAAGAGCGCCAAAACGGCTGGATAACCCTTTCGAAGACACTTAAGGGCTTTCATGCTAGAGATGATGTTTAGCGAAACACCACCCTTGATACCGTACACCGAAAGAAATTCTCCATCAGGGAGAGGAATCCGAATAACCTTATCGTAACAGACAATCTCCGCGCGATACAAAGATAACCAATCCATTCCTACCACAACGTCAAAACTACCCAATGGTACCGGCATAAGGTCGATGGGAAACGTCATACCCGACAATTCTAATTGACACTCCCGAAGAACACTAGTAGCTTCAATCGTTTTACCGTCAGCCAACTCAATAATATACTTGGTCTCTAATGGTACAGATACTACATCTAGCAGTCGACTAACACCCATGGATACAAAACTCTTGTCGGCACCAGAATCAAATAACACGCTAACAGAATGATTATTGAGAAGAAACGTACCGGTGACTGTATCAGGGTCCTGCCTAGCCTCAGCAGCTCCAATGACGAAGGCACGTGCATTTCTGCCGCCGCCCCCGTTGTTACCATTCCCGTTGTTTCCACCTTGTTTCAGTTTTGGGCAATCCTTCTTGTAGTGCCCAGTGTCACCGCAGTTGTAGCACCCTTGTTTCCCTGTAGTCCCCTGAGTAGTCGGAGCTGAGCTGTTAGTCGGAGCCTGAGTCGATGGAAGTGTAACCCGACAATCTTTAGCGTAGTGGCCTGTTCGCTGGCAGCGGTGACAACGGTTACTGTCGCAGTTCCCTTGGTGATGGCGTCCACATTTGTTGCATTTGGGCAGTTTTCCCGCATAACCACCCTGCTTATTACCCGAAGACGATGAACCCCCATTATCAAACTTTTTACCCTGCTGTGCAGACCCAGACCCTTTCCCGTCGCTTTCCCACTTGCGCTTATTGTTCTCTGGAGTCTTAGCAGTCGAACCTTTCGCCGGCAAAATTCCCTCATTCACCTTTAAATTAGTCATCCTATGTGCAGATCGAACTACCTCCGCATAAGTAGGATGATTCCCAGCAGCCACTAACCCTGCAATTTCCGGCACCAACCCTGAGACATAATGTTCAATCTTACGATACTCTGGCACGTGCAGATCGGGACATAGCACTGCCAACTCATTCCTCCTAACCGTATACTTCTCGATTTCCGACCCAGTCATCTTGAGGTTCCACACCTCATGCTCCAGCTTCTGTACTTCTTCTCTCGGGCAATACTCCCGCTTCAGTAACTGCACAAAGTTCTCCCATGGCATAGCATATGCCTCCCCAATACCCATGTTCTGGGTGATACCATTCCACCAAGTCAACGCCACGTCCTGAAACAACGCAGCCGAATACTTCACCCGATCTTCTGGGAGACAATTACACATTAGAAATACCGACTCCACTTTCTCCAACCACCTAAGCAAACTGACCGCACCCTCGGTGCCAGAGAATTCCTGGGGCTTGCAGTCCCGGAACATCTTATAGGTGCACATGGGTGGGGGTGGGTCAACAGGACCACCTGAAATGTAACGTATGAGAAACCACGAAATACGTAAACAAGGCTCACCAATGAGGCAAAGAAAATGGATAAAACAACTTACCACCACCGTTGTGCCCTAACTGAAAGGCAGCCTGGAGCAAGTTGTTCAGATCAGCCTGTGACAGGTTAATACCTCCACCACGACCACCAGCACCACCACGACCACCACCGCGTCCACCATTGCGACCACCTCCTCGTCCTCCACGCACTCCAGACATGATTCTGGCAGAAAGAACGAGAAAATTTAGTTTCGCAGTTAAAGATAACTACTAATGTTCACAAGATTAAAGCCAGATCCAATCCAGGACTATCCCCTCAAACCCAGAGCTCACTAGGGCTTCCATGCATTTCGTTTTATGATTTTGTGTGCACCCAAAATGATAAAACGCTCTACATGGTCCTCCAAGTGTCCTCCTAGTTCAAAGTTCAAATCACCGAACATAGACTCTTAGCTACACACCGTAATACTACGGTAGTTCATGACAAATGTTTCTATTGGAATACGAAAGGGAGATGTCCGAGCCTTGGACAAATCTCAAGAGCACACGAGTTACTCCAACAGACCACATTGCCTAGAAAAACAGGTAACCCAACCTAAGATAGAACGGATGATGTAACGTAGAAAGACCAGCGATTTAGAGACACCCCAACAAGACCATACGTAAACCACTATAACGTTTAGTACCATGTGATCGTCTAGTGTGTGCGACTCGGCTATAGACTAGACTCTACATGCAGTCCTAGTTCACTATAACCATTGGCTCTGATACCAATCTGTCACACCCTCAAAATCCACTTGCGGGGTTTTACCGCGAGGCGCATGACAAACCAGGATCCAAACCAACGATCACAATAAACAAGTCTAAATGTAATTAATGCAATACCAAAACATAGTTTTAAAATCCCGTTTACAGCGGAAGCTTATTCAAAATAAAGTTCAACATAAATAACCAAAGTTCAACGTTTATGAAATCATGCAACTCTATCTAGACGCCGTGCAGACGCGTGCGCCCTAGTTCCATTGTGCTACCTTAGCGACCTGAGAAAACATGTAAAAGTTTACGTCAGCACAAAAATGCTGGTGAGTTTACAGGTTTGCAGTTCAAGTACCAAGTTCACCTGTCCATACTATAACAAATAGAAAACCAGTATACGCTAGCTAGGCGTACGTTTTGTTACTACCACGATTGGAAAACCATTACTAACTCGAATACCAGTTGTTGTGCCCGAATAATTCCAAATGTTCCTGTTGTTCCTGTTTGAGACAATATGCACTCGCCCGGCCCTCCAAGCCGACGAGCGGGGTTGGTCACTCCCAATAGCGCTATTCACATTTCCCCGTTGTGCAAACCCGCACATTCATGGTTCCCCCCGGGACTTCCAAAGATCGTGTAGTATACGTTAGAACCCATAGTATGACAGAATTTACCAAACAATCGTTTTAACACATGTTTTCTCCCCCGAAAGTATAAAACCAGTTTAAAAGAGGGGCCGTAAACTCACCTTAAGTTGCTTTACTCCTAATCCCGAGTAAACTCAGCTGCTATGTTAGTCCCGTACAGTGGCGACCTAACATACGACAGTTACAAGTACTTAGACTAATAACCCGCAGGTTAATTAGTCCCTAGATGTCCAGACCATAACCAAGTTCGTTTGAAAATACCGTGACTGTTTAACTGACCCAATTGACAAGACTCGACATCCCATTGGTGACCCGAGACTCCCCGTGTTACGTTTACGCTCCAAAACGTACAATAACGCAAGTACACTTAACATACGTTAACACACAACAAGTTATAGCACATAGTTCACGTATCACCGAAATACATCCAAATATATGTTACCAAGTTATTAGACATATTACGAGTTTCCTAGCATGTTACTATATGTCAAATCGGGTTTCGGAATGCTAATTTACACTTACAGCAGCAGTACACGCGATTAGGGAGGCTAATCGCATGAAGTGTCACGCGACTAGGGCTAATCGCCCCTTGGGTCACGCGATTAGGGGCTACTCGCCCCTGTTGTCTGGCGATTGGGCTACTCGCCCCCATGTCACGCGAGTGGGGCCTAATCGCCCCTATGGCACGCGAGTGGGGCCTAATCGCCCCTATGGCACGCGAGTGGGGGTCTACTCGCCCCTGCTACATGCGATTAGCAAGGCTACTCGCCTGTAGCCTTGCTGTTCCGGTTTTTCGCGCGTTTAACGTTCCAATTCAGATCCAGGTCGTGTGTAACTACCCAATATCATCCCAAACATTATCCTAAACATGTTTAACTCAAAACCCTTCGTTCATCCTCGTAAAATCAGTCCTGCATGCAACTAGAGCAATCCAAACACATACACGTAGCATGCAATTATCATACCAACATACATAACAATAACCCTAATAATCAATTAATTAGGTTTCTATCATCATACTATCAATATCAATTCTGACCTAGCATGATAACACATCAAAACATCATCAAGATTCATAAAAATCCTATCTTTCTAATCATACATACCCATAACGCGTGTTTATTAATTATAATCCGATTAATAACTCTTATTGACGATTTTCAGAAAGCCTTTTCGTTTATGAACAGGTCTGGACCATTAGGGATTGATTAAAAACGTTTACAAAGTGTTATGGATGAGAATCAAACCTTGGAATTGTAAAAGATTGATGGTTAGACCTTGAAACCTTGTGTTTTTGATCAAAATCGCCTTCCAGAGGTTGTTTCAGTGTTTGGGGCGGTTATGGGACGACTAGGGTTTGTCTAATTGAGTTTAGGAGTTTAAGTGTTGTATTTATAGGCGTTTCTAGTCGTCCAGCCCGTTCCATGCGATTGTGCAGGTTTATACGCGAGTAGGGTGCCTAATCGCATGACTGTTCATGCGATTAGCCCTATTCGCCTGTAGGGATCCTCCTACTCGCCCCAAAGTCATGCGATTAGGCTATTCACCAAGCCTAATCGCCTATAGCCCCTATGTTGGTGTGTTTTGCGCGTTAAACCCCGTTTTAACATATGTTAATGCATATTCATGTACCGACAAGTCACATAATGATTGTAAACACATAACACAAGTAAATACACATATTTACACTCGTTCACCAATTCCCGGGACTCGAGACTCGTACGTTCCGTATGCCCTGACGATCCTACAAATCGTCACCGTTTGTACACTTGGTTAAGGACTGACATCTACCGAACCTCTAGACCAACATCCAATGATCTTCTAGACTAACCAATAGTTCCCGAACCATATCCCGACTTAACTAGCCCAGTTACGTACAATATACGCGTGACTCGCTAAGGTAGACTTTCATCTAGACAACGTTCTTAGCCCGAATTTGTCAGGTGTCACATTTAGTTACAATGAGTGGGCTACCTACCCCTGGCATGTGAATTAGCTACTAATCAAAAACATGGTCTGGAGGACCTACGTATTTACTTAACTTTGTGAACTCACCAACTTTATGTTGACCCACGATTATTATACCTTTTTGCAGGACACTAGTTCGAAGCACGAGTAGGGCATGCATCATATAGCATCATGGGGATATGAATACTTATCTATTTTCGAATGTCTAATTATCTATTACGATTTTGAACGCGTTGTTTTACTCAGACTAATTGGATAACTATTATCTTTAAATTTCGCTTCCGCGACTATTGAAATATTTGATTATCTATGAAACTTGTTTTACAATGCGAACTAAATGGTTTGGGCATTTAGAATCGTTCATGTGACTTATGGCTATGGGATCATGGTATGTCACGCGCCTCGCGGTATAAACCCCGCAGTGGAAATTGAGGGTGTGACAGATTGGTATCAGAGCCATTGGTTATAGTGAACTATGAATTGTATTCTAGTCTATAATCATCATAGCAAAGACATTTGGAAACTATGCACCAAAGAGTGGTCGAGAATAAAAGGTTCGTGGACATCGAAGAGGCGAGGCGAGGCAAAGGGAAAAGGACATTGAGTTTTTGTCCAAATCAATCGACCACCTCGAGGAGACCCCTACGCCTTGCACAACTTCATAGGCAATAAATTCTTAATAAATATAACTTGTAGTGTGTTTCGTTTTTTTTATGTTGCGTTTTTTTTAATTTGCTATTTGTATTTTTTTTTTAAATTGTTTGTTTAGTTGTATGATTTTAATTAATATTAGTTATGTGTTTTAATATTATTTGTAACTTCTTTTTAACAATATTTGTCCTTTTTTTTTTTTACTTTTTTAGTTAATTAGTTTTAAAAAAATAAAATAAAATAAACAACCAATAAAAAAATGGCCTTAAAATTTTCCCATCCCCACTACACCTCATTTTCAATTCAAGTCACATGCTGACTTAGCTGCCACATGAACCAATCAAAAGCAAGGCTCCCATCCCCACTACACATGGTCTAACATATAGCCTTTATAGACTATAGCGGACATTCCAAAAAAAAAGTTATAAGTTTGCTTATTTAGCTAGCGTACTCTAATTTATTAAAGTTTATGAGACTACGGGTATGTTTGCCACGAAGCTTTTAGAAGCTTCTAGCTTTAAGCTTTTAAGAAAGAGTTCATAATCAATAAAAAACCTTGTTTGGTTAAAGGGGCTTGAAGCTTTTAGGTTAGGATAAAAAGCTCTATATTGAAACATTACTAGTACTAGCGTTTTAGAAAAAGCTCCTACTAGCTACAAGCTTTTAATGAGTAAATGACACAAATAGTTATTCTACCAAAAAAAAATAAAAGAACATGCATACAAGCTTTTAATTATGCTCATTTTGATTATTTTTATACATATTAAAAGCTTCAGCTACTCTGCCAAACACCAAAATATAATTAAAAAGTTACAGCTACTAACTACCAGACACCAGCTAGTTTTGCCAAACATACCCTAAACCATACTTAATTTTGGCTATAATGCGACTTTTGATAAAATTTATGTCAAATATTTTAATAATAAAACAAAATATAAAAAAATATTTGTATTTAGATTTAAAAAAAAAATTAACGAACACAAGTTATTAAACAAAAATTCTAACTTATATATTAGTTAAATTTATTGAATATACAAGAAGACACACCTAATGATTTTGTTTTAATAATAAAACAAATTCTAAAAAGTACCACTAAAAGGTTGGCTTCTTGGGATGTGAGTGGTTTAAGTTTATGGTTTAATAAAAATAAAAAATAAAATAGCTTCTTGAAGTTTATAAATGAAAAAGATGTTTCAAATCTATAATCCATAACTTATAATAAAAGAATTGAATATTGATGAGGTGTATTTAATGAAGACCTAAGAAAGCCATTTTAATGACATGACATTCAAAGAGGCATTCTCCTCCTTGAGTGTGCCATATGTCATGCCATGTGGCAAATTAAAAATAAATAAATAATAATATAAAACATAATCTACTAAATTTAAATTGAATTATTTTAGTAAAAAAGAATTTAAAAACAAATTTAAATTTCTCTCTTATTTTCCTCCCATAATTTTTAGACGTTAATATCTTTTATATACGATATTTTTTAAAGAAAAAAGTTACACCAAATTAACGAGCGTTTTATTATCTTTCCAACGAGTACCATACTTCTATATAAAAAAACGGAGAAAAAAAAACAACTATTTTTTGTGGGGTTTCGTTCATACAGGAAAAAAAACACAAAGTGTTCAGGTTATTCATTAATAATGTTTTTTCTTTTAAACCATGTTCTTATCTACGATGTTGAAATTCAGCTCAATCGCCATGCTTTCATTGGAATTTTACTCTTTAAAGATGCATAGGTATACTTCATCAAGGGAAGCTAGGAGAAAGAATCGCGCAACACTACAACACATGGTGTGACCTTATAGCAAGGTTATTTTTTTATTTATTTAATTACAAAGGTAATAATTATTACTATTACTCTATTAGTATTATTATTATTAGAATTGTTATATTTTTCAATCCCGGGACGCTCCCAGGATAAAAGCTATTACTTGATAAACCAAATTATTATACTACCATTTTAGTCAAAGGGAAATCACCAAATTATCATACAACACTGGCCATTATCACAAATGTCAATGATCGGTCTTGCGGTCACTTGGCGTAGGATTTACCTATTTCCAGCTCCGGAGTTTGCATCTATATTGTACTCACATGCCAACGTTACAGGAGTAATGGATTTAAATAATCTCAATAATGAGCTATTGGCCGATCCCAATTAATGAAATGTTAGCTGACGGTCATACCTTTTAACATATTGGCTACCAACGTACTATTACTAAAAAAATTTGCTCCATTTATATAATCAGTTATAGTCTGCTGGCGATCAATATGTTAAAAGGTAGGACCGCTCGCACATATTCCGTTAATTAGGACTGGTGGTGACCAATTGCTCATAGTTGGAATTATTTAAATCCAATACTCCAACTTTATAATATAAATTTGGTTTTTTTAAAGGCTTATTATATTAAAGCTAGCAGAAAGATACAAGACAAACAATTACATAAATTTGAAACTACACCAATTATCTAGAATAAGAGGGAAATTTTGGATCAATATATGCTAGTAGGGATGAGCACATAGCGTCGAATACCGATCCCATCCTGTCCCGATCCCGTACCGTACCGATACCGAACCGAGGGTGTTCGGTATCGGTAACCCCCACATTTAGAGGTTTTCGGTTTCGGTATTATCGGTATCGTACGGGATCGGTATGGTATCGGTGTTTTAAGGTAAAATACCGATACCATACCGGTACCGTACCGTACCGCATGCTTTCTGTATCGGTATTGGGTTTTAGGAGTTTTCGGGATCGGTATTTTTGGGATCGGTATCGGTTGGTACCGATACCGTCCCGAGCTCATCCCTATATGCTTGAGCCATAAAAATCCCAAAGCTTTGATTTGTTGCACCATGATCAATGGGTCAACCCTTCCATTTGAGTGAGAAAATCACCTTGTTTCTATAACTCCAAATCACCCAAGATTCAAGAAGCCAAAATAATGACCATAAGATTATATGAAGCACCTTCCTTTTGACATCAGGACCTTGATAAGCCTTATGCAATTGAAAGATGTTGTCAACTGAGAAAGAGCGCACCGGCACCATGAAGACATCGATTGACAAATAATGGTTGATCATGCAAGCAGGTGTTCTACTGCTAGATATTATGCCCTTATGGCTTAGCTATCTTACCACTACTTGTGAAGTGAACTGACTTAGCTACGAATCTACTCGATGAAGTTGGGTTTCCTTAAACTTAAATCTATGAACTTATGGTGCGATAACAAAGGCATCTAATACTTGTGAACTACTTAGCCATTCGGGTCACAGGCAGCGGGTCAACATTGAGCTTAAGGAGGGCCAGTCAATGAACATTTAAACATATCTGTGCAGACGATACACAAAAAAGATGCAACTTAAACATGAATTATATGTAGCAGTAATAATGAGATCAATACAGATTAAAAATCCAAGAAAACAACATACCAAAATTACAAAACAACCAATTTCAAATCGGCCTGAATCGTATATACACAAATCCATGGCATTCAAATCACCATCACGATCTCATAACAACCTAAAGTAACAACAAAAACCCATTAACGGATTACCGAAACGCGCATGCATGCGTACGTGTCTAGCCAGATGCTGAAACATGGTTTGCGATTAGCTTCTGAGACATGACCGGTTCATGACCATCAGCTGCTAGTTCAAGCCGCTGCCATATGGCTTCTCGTTTTGACTTGTTTTCTTCCTTCTTTAACTCGTCTTCCTTGAACTTTTTAGAGCATTCTTCAAACAGTTGAGGGTCAACGTCCGAAAAGATCTTTTTGACGTTCAAAGTCAAACTTAGAACCACTTGGTTCCAATGTGTCTTTGTGTTGCCTTCTAATGCTGGAAATATGATCGGTAGGATCACTTTTCGGTTCTGTTTTATTAAGTTGTCTATATGATCATTGTTCCATAAGAATAATGCTCTCTCAGCCACCTGGCATGATCAAGAAACAGTTACAGTCTATAGTATTCACCATATAAACAGATCCCACCAATAGAACATGTTCGAAGTAAAAAAAAAAAGTTAGATTTTTTTTAATATTTTGGCAGCGTTAAGCCCCGAACCCTTGTTTGATCCACAAAGTTACTGACCCAATGAAAAAGAAGCTTCATTTCTTGTATTTGCTACTTACGACCTTGAATCTTGGTTTTCAAAGGCATGCCTGAGACGTGAGGTGCTCAGAAAAACGCATCAGGGGTTGACGTAGCGCCTCATATACTTTGGGTCAAAACCGAACAAAACTAGGGTTTTGTACTTCGTAGGAGGCAGATATGGTCAAAAAAATCAAAGGGATGAAGAAAAGGTGAAAGCTTTACTTATTAAAAAGATCGATACGTATAACAGATGAGAGATACGCAGCTTTTTGTAGTAAATAAAGCTTATTTGGTTTTACATAGAGTAACGCCTCAGTCCTCACGCCTCGGCTTTTGGGACTAAAACGCATCGAAGCGCCTCATATTTTTTTAAACCAAGCCTCGGATGCATGAAAATTTCAACGGTTCTTGTCTAGGATGTTTCAGAGAACTAACATCGTTTTCTTTTATTTAAATACTGTATTATTTGCTGCTATTTACAGTCGTCACAGAACAACTGACGGCATAATCAAGAAATCTTCTGTACTAAAATCAACATACCTAAGTCTACGTAACAATATGATGGAAAGTATAACGAAATGTGTAAATTTGTCAAATTTCAAACGCTAAATAATTTACTTTTTGTAAAGCTAAATACAGTTCTTGAAACTACATTTAAACCCAAGATAACCTCATAATGATCAACTTGGGTTGTGTATATAGTTATAGTACTAACCTGAAAGTGTGAACTGCTCAAGCAACGTGCGATTTGGTGAAATAAAGGCACCATACATCTTTGAAACTCAGGAAGCTGAGTTGCTTCCAAAACTTCTTCAAGCTCACTTAAAAACATAACCTCTTTTGAACTGTTTGTAATCGGCCAATATTTCAACAACCCCCTGATAACCGTATCTGCAAGTTTGCAATCTTTTTCCACAAATTGTGTAATACAATAAGATATTTGTTGGTGATACATCGGTATGCATTTCGGTTTATGAAGTGGTATCAAAGCCCTCACTAGAAACAACTTATGTTCTTCTTTCAACGGTAGCGCGAATCCGTTAATAATACTTCCCAATATCTCTAATAATTCAGCGATCCGTTGTGTTTTTCGGTTTTCAAAAACAAAACGGAAAAAAATATTGTTGATTGATTTTCTTATAAACGGAACGATGCACCATAAACTTTCCATACATTCTATGAAGAACAAATTCAAATATTCTCGCTCCCGACGATCTTCTGAGTCAAATAAATCTAACCATCTTAAAACAAACGCGTGATCGATGTAACGTTTAGCGAGTTTCGGATCGGTTTCTGGCGACGCTACAAATCTAAGAATGAACTCATAGACTAATTGTAAGTGAGGCCATGCAGGGTCCATAGAAGGTTCTTCTTCCTCCCCATCAAAAGTTTCTAGAACTTTGTTATCCCGAGGCTGTGGAGTAAGCCTACGGAAGATATTCACCGACACCATTTTCACAATTTCTTGCATAACAACTTCGGGAAATTTTCCATTCGCAGAAGTGACGTATTCAACAAGCTCTGCCAACATTTGTCGTTTGATCTCTTTTTCCTTCAAATTCTTTGTAGGGTCAGTGAAGTCAAACACAACGCAACATAAAGTCAACTTTCGAATAAATAAGTTCTGCTTCTCGGAACTTGGAACGTCTTTCAAACTCGGCAAGGCCTCGTATGTGTTGGGAATCGTTGAAATCCCGTTCAGTTTTGAATTTTGAGATTGAAGAACCTTCTTGTTGGTTTGATTTTGAACTGTGGATTGACCAGATGCTGGATTTGAAGTACTTGATCGAGTAATTGGCACGTCATTGTTGGTTCTTGAACTAGTTGATGTATGTGAAGATGAATTATGGTTTCCTCCATCTCGGTTATCGTTCGACTTATGTGGCTTTTTAGGAAGCCGGTTAAGGATCTTGTTAAACATCAGTTAAACAAGAAAACACTTAAACTTTCGGATTAATCAAACACCAAACGCTAACCACTTTCTGAGTAAAAAGTTTCCGATCGATGACAAAATCGGGAATGATGTCAAGAAATCCAAACAAAACACATGCTTTTTTAATCTAATTTCGGAAAGTTCTTTAAAACCACTCAAGGTTCCCAAAAAAAGAACAAGATAAAGACTATAATAACTTAGAGTTCAATCAACGAAACTTTGATACTTAACCTGCAAGAAATCCAACAAATTCAAGAATCAAAAGAGGCAAAAAATAAAAATGCAGCAACCATAAATGCAAAATAAGATATAAAATACCCACAAATTTGTTATTGTTCATCAAGAACAAAAATCTTTACAGTTTTTCCCTATATAGAAGAAAGGTAACTTATAGTTCAATCAACCAAACTTTAATACAAAGCTAGTTCATCACACACTAACGCTATACAAAATCAACAAGCAACACTTGTTACTCCTGGTGATCAATAAACCAATGTCATCAAACAGAAAATAAGAATTAAGAAGCAACACTAGTAGCTAGGGCTGCAAACGAACCAAATGTTAAGCGAAAAGTTCATGAACCGTTCGGCAGGAAGTTCGTTTGTGTTCATTCGTTTTATAAATGAAAGAACACGTTTGTTCATTTAGTTAAATGAACGAAACGAACATGAACAGAGACCACGTTCGTTCATTTATGTTCGTGAACGTTTGGTAACGTGGTCATCTATGTTCGTTTGTGTTCGATAGTTCATTAGGGTTTTTAATTTTTACATTTTACTTACATATTTCAAAACTCCTACTAATAAAACATATACACTTTTCCTATAGAGAATCTAAAGAGGCAGATAAACCCCCCCCCCCCCCCCCCCCCCAAAAAAAAAAAAAAAAAAAAAAAAAAAACACAAATTAACCTATAAAATTACCCACAAATTAGTTCATCAAGAACACAAATTTCAGACAGTAAAAAAGTAAAAGCCACTCCAAATATCCCAATTAAAAACAAGATAAATCCTACTATATAACTTAATATTCAATCAACCAAACTTTAATACTTCTTCTGCAAGAAACTCAACAAATTCAATAATCAAAAGGGTAAAAAAAAAAACCCTAAAATGCTGAACCAATAAAATCAATATAGCATATAAAATACCCACAAATTAGTTCATCAAGAACACAAATCTTTAAAAATTCCCTATATAAAATAAAGGGTCAAGCTAAAATTTTTAACACTTCAAATCAAACACATCCAACAAAAGGGTTTATGTTAATCATCATAACAATCAATCAGAGCCGTTCATCAAGATCAAAACACACAAAAAGATATCAAGATCTGGGCATGATCTACATAAAATTAACAGGTATCAAAAGGGCATACAGAGGAGCATAAGATCATCATAAAAAGACACACTTTTTGGTACATAATCCATGAAAAAGTAGCATTAATATTAATAATATTATATAAAGAATATGGGAAAGATAGAGTGCTTACATGAGGTTAATCTTGAATCTTGATGAACAGGAATATTATAGAAGAAATGGATGATAAAAATGCAGAAGAATATAAATCATGGATTATTATTGATAATAATTTGAAAACGATCTTGAATGAGGAGAGAGATGAGAAAAAAAGGAGACGAAGAAGAAAGAAAGATAAAATGGGTTAACAAGAAAGCGATCTTTGGTTCTTTAGAAAAAGGAATTATTATTATATTCTTGTAATTGCTCTATTTCTATATGACTAAGGGGTTGTTTGGTTGATTAAGTGCTGAATCATTAAGAGGTCTGAATGGTTAAGAGGTTTGAATGGTTAAGTGCTGAATCATTAAGTTGGACCTCTTAATGGTTAGTTTTCTTGTTCCACATTGGTATGAGAGTTTCATTAAGGTTCAGCCTAGTTCAGTGCTTAATGGTTCAATGTTTAATGGTTCAGCAACATCCCAAGTCTTAATGATTCAGCCTTAACCATTCCATTCAGAGGCTGAAACAAACGCGCTGAATGCTGAATCATTCAGCACTGAATGGTTAAGAGCCTCATTAAGAGGCTACCAAACAGCCCCTAAGTCTGTCGATTTTGTTGGGTTGACGGGTTAAATTGTTAGCTTGTTATCTAAATGCGTAAACAAGTTAACGGATTGGTGAGTCGTAGTCAAGTTGTAAGTTGTAAAAATGTTAAATTGTTAATCGGGTATGTGGGTGTGAAAATGGATTAAACAGGTTAATGGGTTGGCATGGTTAATTAAATGGGTTAAGTAGGTCAAATCAAACAACGACATGTTTAATTAGTTGTTTATTGTTTGAGTAGCATGACTTCAACATGTTAGCTGTAGGGGTGTTTTGTAATGCGTTCGTGTTAAAACTATAAAACATAACTGGAACACGACATACTTAACTTGTTTATCTAAACAAGTCAATGGATTGACAGATAGGCAAGTACTAATAAGGTTGTAAGCTATTAAAGTATTAATCATGCATGTGGGTTGTAAGAAAAAGGAGTTAAATGGGTAGCGGATCAATTTCTTAGGTTGTGGGATGTTATACCGACCATCCCCGAAGCCATGTCGCCACCTCAGCACCGAAGGAGGAGAGAGAGGAGGGAGGGGACATTTCCCCGTTTGCACTGAAATTCCGACCGGTGGGCGGTGTTCCCCGACAGAGAGGTGACACGTATGCTCCCCGTCTCCCTCCCCATCTTTCACACCCCTCCGCCTTAGTTAAATGGGCTAAAATGTCAAATCAAACATGGCATGGTTGAGTAATCTAATTAGATGTGACAACCCAAATTATATTATAATATCTTTTTGTCGTGTGCGAGTAGTATGGAAACTTGTCACCCCTAGTTAGGCCAATTACAAAAACCAGTCTAGTAAAGAGAACATGCAAGCTTCAGCACCTTCCACTAGTTTTTTGAGCCAATTCAGGTTATACATGTGGCAAAAACATATGTGAATAGCTGCCGCACAAAATGAAGCATTCAAAACTATATAAAGATTGATGTTTGAACATATATTGTGTTAGAAAATAAATTTTAATTTCAATATATAAATCACAATTAATAATTCAACATGTCTAAAGTACTTGCAAATGGGATATGCAAGTATGTGCTCAAACGGGTTAAGAAGTAGATACTATGTTGAAAAGTCTTAAGGTACAAAAGCATGTGTGGGATTTATATAGAAAAATAATGCTTGGATGAATGATTGTACTACATTATATATCCTAAATGGTGTGTGATGGCTGGTAACTAAGCTAGGTATGTAGAAGCTTGGAAGTTAACGGGTGAAAGCGGGTGACACGGTATAAGTTCCTATGGGCAAAGGTAAGTTTACTTGCATTTCATAAGAGTTAAGATTATGAAGAGAGAAAAAAAGTCTTCAAACGAAGGTACTTAAAACTAATAGTTGAATTTGTGGTTGAATATCAAACATGTCTTAGCTGACCAAGCTGATTTGATGTTGTGAACACCATCAATATAGTTATGAAGACTATAAGACCTTCTGTAGTGGTCTTGCCCCATAGCGCCCCCTCCTTAAATATTATTGGCTGCAAGAATTGGCACACCAACCAAAGAATTTGGGGCGTTATCATCTTAGCGCTAAACACACATTTTGGGACTTTTGGGATTTTTAGCGCCCCATAGCGCCCCCCGTAGTGGTGTTTGGGGCGCTATGGGTGGATTAATGCTCCAATTGGCGCCCCACTACACATGGTCTAAGTGAATCTATGATGGGATAATACTTTCATGGTAGTGAAGATAAATAGGTAAGGTATCATATATTAAACTCTTTAAATTATTAACTTCATTTAACTTAATGTTAAGTGTTAATCCAAAGTCGAATATAAAACAAACTTAAATAAGATAGGTAATAACACATGGTGTGGTCATTTTCTTGAAGGGAGCATGGACCGACATGTGAAATTTCCCTCCAAGACCAAAAAAATCACGAGGTGGTAGTGGTGTGGGAGAGTGATGAGGAGGGGGTTTTTTGTTATTATTATTTTTTAATCAAACAACCAAGTATAATCATCCATAATCCAACAACCAACCACAATCATCCACCTAGGAGGTGAGAAGCAAAATGGAAAAAGAAAGAGGCAGAGGGACACGTGGTTTGAGGAGACGTGTGGCACATAACGATCCTAAGGTAGCGAAATTTCTTGTCGGGTAAGTTCTGACCCGCAAGAAAGGCGTAACGATCTGGACACTGTCTCGGAGAGAGGCTCGGTGAAATAGACATGTCTGTGAAGATGCGGACTACCTGCACCTGGACAGAAAGACCCTATAAAGCTTTACTATTCTCTAGGATTGGTTTTGGGCCTTTCCTGCACAGTCCTCATTACTTTCTCTCTCTATGTGTTTCTACTAGCATCATCTAGGGTTTACTTGAAGATCCATGATCTTCAAGTTGTGCTTCCTGTTAGATAGTATGTTAGTTTGTATAGATCATCATGTTGATGGTCTATTAGAGAGTTATTTGAGAGTTTTGTATAGTTTCCTGGTTCATTTGTTTTGTATTGGAGATGGTTGTCTTTTATTTTATTATCTGAAAGTTTTAATTATCTGATTTTGACATGGTATCAGAGCCTAGGCTCTGGTTGATGTTGATTCTTTTGAGTTGTTATTACGCTAAAGCTTTGGAACATGGTTTGATTTGAGGTTTTCACTTCTGAAACCCTAATTGTGTGTTTACTTCGGTTCTGAAGTCGTCTCTGTCTCTAATATCGGATTTCTCAATTTAAAGGCAGCGCTAGAGTTTCAAGATAGAAGAAACCCTGGCTACCGTAAGGATCGAAGGCCTCGTAACCTAGCTATCTATTGGAACAAAGCACGGTGAGCTCGTTCTCTTCCCTGATTTCTTTTCTCTCACGTAATTTTATATCATTAGAAGTGGTATTCCAATCTTGTCGTGCGTTACGTGACTTTTTGGCCATGGGGCGTGAGTTTTTGTTCACATTTGCAAGTTTTGTTCACATAGTAACCATCCAGCAAAGTCATCGAAAATGGATAAACAACGTAACTATATTTTTTACTATTATTACCTTGTGGCAGCAAGGGTCCAAAAATATGACGATAAGACACCTAAGTCCAATTTGTTTCCTATTATACCGTGTGTTAGTTTGTATAGTTATTTAACTTTTTCATTTAAAAACAACGATGATAGAGTATATCAAATTCACTCAAGTCTTGAACAAAAGAGATAAGGCACCTAAGTCCAATTTGTTTTTTTATGTTCATACCCCACACAGTCACACACATCTGCTTCTCTCTCTACATCACCACACACACTCATCTTTCTATTCACACATACACTCAAACTCACCTGCAATCTTCAACACCACCGAGCATGGTGTGAATGATGAGTTGTAGAGACTGAACTCTACGAAGTTTAGAAGATTTCTTCCTGCTTAAGGCATCAGCTACCACATTAACCTTATCAGGATGGTATTTGATAGCACAGTCATAATCGTTTAGAAGTTCGACTCATCAACTCATCAACGTTGTCGCATGTTCAACTCCTTTTGATCAAAGATATGCCGAAGACTCTTGTGATCGGTGTAGATGGTGCATTTGGTACCGTACAAATAAAGCCTCCACATCTTAAGAGCAAAAATGACAGCTCCAATTCCATGTCATGTGTGATGTAGTTCCAATTCATGGTATATCATCCATGTATCCGAATACTTTTCATCTATTACTAAGAACTTTATGTGTTAGGATATTGTTTTTTTTAATTATTACTTGTGGAATTTATAGGAAAATGTTTTCATCTATGAGCTTAAATTCCCTATAGTTTGGCTTTTAAGTAGACCTGTCAGCTGACAATTATGGCCCAAGGGGTCTTAGTTTGGGCTGATATGGACTTTAAAAAGAAAGCCATGGGCTATTTTTGGTTAACATCAACACTCACGGGTCAGAATGGCCATATTAAGTATTAATTAATACAATGTAGGATCCTGACCGGAGTCGTCACCGGTCCACCGGTTCGACCGGTCCACCGGTTCGACCGGTCCGGCCGTCCCAATGAACCGGCCCAAAAGTCGGACCAAAACAAAAAAATAAAATAAAATAACATAAAAAACCGGTCGAACCTCCCTAAAACCCGGTCCAACCGGCCAAATATCCGGTCCAACCGCCGGTCCAACGGTTCAACCTCCGGTTCTATGCACGAGCGGGCCAATGTAGTGACCCGGACCGGTCGGGGGTCCGTTTCCCGGTCCGACCGGTCCGGTCCGGGTTTCAAAACCTTGGTCAGGATGGGTAAGTAAACAAACATGAACGGGTCAAGATGGTTAAGTTAAAAAACATGAACTGGTCGGTATTGGTAGCCCTACAAAAACAGAATGGGTAGAGACGATCACTATTCTTCTTTGCTTTGGTCGATCTCAACTAATATAGTTGAGGCATTTCGTTTCTAAATAAACGCCTCAACTAATATAGTTGAGGCGTTTCAAAAGAAACGCCATAACTATAATAGTTGAGGCGTTTACTTGGTTAAAATCTAACGATTTAAGAGGGGCATTTTTGTACTTTTACACGCTTAACAAATCCCAAACGTTATTATTATTATATGCAGTCAAATCACTAACTTGGTTAAAACCTAACGATTTAAGAGGGCCATTTTTGTACTTTTACACGCTTAACAAATCCCAAACGTTGCTGTTGTTGTTGTTGTTGTTATTATTATTATTATTATTATTATTATTATATGCAGTCAAGATGCATCAGAAAACCAAACGACTTCTTCTTCTTCTTTAAACCCCAACATACATGTTATTATAAGATTCTTATGTATCTGTCTATGTAGGGGCTTTTGGATTTTAGACCACCGAGTTTTGGTTACAGTATGCAGGTTAGTGCATAGACACGTGAACAAAGTGCATGTCAAATTTGCTTAAACCATATATTTTTAGGTTGTACATAACACTTTCTTTGAGCCGGGGGTCTCACTGGAAGCAGCCTCTCTATTCCCACGGGATAGAGGTAAGACTGTCTACATCTTACCCTCCTCAGACCCTACCTTAGTTTTTGCTATTGGTGGGATTAACTGAGTATGATGATGATGATAACACTTTCTAACTTGTACATAGAAGTAATGTTTATTTATATATCTAATGGTATTTTTATCTCCATTTGAGCCATCTGTCCGTTGTATTACTCTTGTAGAAAGTTACCTTCTTTTTTTTTCCTTTATGGAAATCTAATTAGATAGATATGCATTGGAATTGTTTACAGTTAAGTTGATACCCTCTTCATGTGGTCCTGTTTGTGAGTTAATCATGAGAAAACCTTCCAAAAGAACCCATGTTAAGATTTTATACTTAGTTGCAGTTTCTTTTCTTTGTCCATATGGATTCGGTTGATCTCATTTATAGTAGTAGTAAATTAAACAAAGTACATTAGTGGATTTTTTCAAGCCTAATTGTATCCATTTATTAAAATTAATCTGGACAGAAATATTCTTCTGTTTGTCTCCATCTTTAACTTTTTAGCAGCCTTTGATGCTGCAAGCCAATATAATAAATCCAGATTTATGACACTAAGATCTTTAAGTTGAGGCGTTTCGTTTCTAAATAAACGCCTCAACTATATTAGCTGAGGCATTTTTAAATGCCCTATCATGATATCACCTCCTGTATGCCAATTAAAAAAGATACATTTATATCACCCCCTGTTAAACAGATTAACCCACACAATTTACCAATCGATTGTAGCCGTCGATTGTGGAACTTATGCGGAATTATCGGAGCTGCAGAACTGCACTAACCTCCTAAATTATGTCATCAACTTAGATTCAAAGTATTTCTGCAGCTGATGCTGCTGCGTTTAACAGCCAGCTGCAGCTGTTAAGCAATTCAATAACTATGCAGGCGATATCATTTAACTGAGAATAAATTGCCACCATCTATGGGTTACAGTGCAATATTATTTATAGAGTAGACACCATTTTAAGAGGGCAGAGGATCTTAAATTACATAACAAAAGGTGTATACGTCTAATCAAACACCCAACATGAATACATTTGATACACACAGAATACAAAAAGCAGCCGCTAAGCCTAACCAGAATACAAAACGAAGCTAGCTCAATATGTTTACTTGTCATGAACAAAGTGATGACAAATGACATACCAAAATTTATCATGGAACAAACCTAAAAATGTCAAAACGCTACTCGAAAACAAAAAACTATTAACAAAACCTATACATCACTGATTATAAGCACATTAACTAAAAGCAAAGTGCACCAAAAACACAAAGGAATTAGCAATATCAAATTCAAATAAAAAAAATGACTAATCCACATGTATTTAACTTGTCCTGTACAACATATTACTACAGATCCACATGAATTTAACACTAAAGACTGCAAAATTTTAGGTCTTGTAAAATAAGTAAACAAAACATGTGGTAGAAGCCAATTAGAGGAGGCTAATCTCCCAAGATAGATAACCCTTAGAGGGGGTTAAGCTCCAAGAAAACTAGAGAAGAAGAGATTAAGCCTAAGCTTTTCTTTCATAATATTCATTCATCTTTATAATAAAATACCATAGCCATTATATAGGCTTTACAAAAGATAACTAACATTAACTTCTACTACCACTAACCCACTAAACAAAATAAGAAACTAACCCACCATTCTAGATGCATAAATAAAATAATAATTAAATGAAGTAGCCAACTATGCATGACATGGGTGTTCATGGCAACATGGATGTGCATGGTTGACGTGAAGATAAATAGGTGACGTGGAACTCGGAACGTATCAACATGTCAAAGTATTAAGTCCAAACCTAAAAGCCAAAAAAAAAAAAATTAACTTAAAAGTTCCACTGTCCACAAAAACACAGATATACCATAGCTAACCAAAAGTCCTAAAAACACAGAAATATCAATATTAATAATTCGATTACCTGGACAGAATGATGCGACAACGAAAGCAAACCCTGCACAATTCAAAAACCAAAACATAAGAAAGGAAAGAAGCAAGAAAACGAAATCAAAATTGTAGTCTCTGATACCTTCACTCGGCCAGAAGCTGCTCAATCTGTGAAAAATCTGGAAATATAAAGAAGAAGATGAAGGTAAGGTAAGGTGGGAAGCATGGTGTGGGTGTGGGAATGGCAGGGAATCAGGGATGGCAAACCGTAAACAAATTGAAATACAATAATATACAACTCTTATAGCATAAGTGACAATTCACCAAAGCATGTACAACCTTTGAAGCAAAAGTTAAAACTCACCATTGCACATTTGCTTTGGTTTTTAGAAGATTATAAATGCCTCAGCAGCACGCCTTTCTAGGGTAAATACCGACTATCGTATTTCAGAGATCACACTTTCTCATACTCCACCTTCTCTCAAGAAATTGGAATCGTTGCGAAGGGATTTTGTGTGGGGTAAAACCGGTAATTCGTTTAAGGTGAGATGGATTCGTTGGTAGAGGATTGTCAAGTCGAAGAAGCTCGGGGGTTTCAGATTGGGTGGGATCGAGGACTTCAACATTGCTATGATGTCTAAGTGGTGGTGGAGGTTTAAAGCTGAGTCATCACAGCTGTGGGCAAGGGTGATAAAGGCCATTTATTGTGTTGATTCTAATAAGAAGATGGTGTCATTGAAGAAAACTATTACGGGCGTTTGGAAGGATATTTGCGGGGTTGAGGAAAAACTGTTCAAGGCTGGCATTCACATCCAAGATAGGCTGAAAGTTAAGGTTAGAAACGGTGAATCCACAAAGTTTTGGAAGGACGTGTGGCTTGTTTCTGCTCCTCTTCGGGACGCTTTTCAGACCTGTACAAACTGGCCGCAAGTAAGGACTGTTCTGTGGTTTCCTCATACGTTATCTCTGAGGGTTATATGGTCTAGGCTGGGAATGGACTGACGGGCCGTGGAATGAGACGGTTTGGGAGCAGCACGACGATCTCATGTGTTTATTGGGTCAGGTTAATCTGAGTTCTGAAAAAGACGCGTGGCAGTGGGAAAATGACTTTGGGGTTGGGTCTGTTAAGAGTGTTAGATCGGAGATTGCAGCGACTTTGGGCTCCTTTCCAGAAGAAGAAGGTTTGCGTTGGAATTATTGGGCTCCTCCCACGTGCAATATCCTGGTTTAAAGGACGAAGTTGGGAAAAGTCGCTGCGAAGACCCAACTGATTGCTAGGGGTGTCTCTTTATCGAACTCGATCTGTGATCAATGCTGCTTGGCTGCTGAAGATTCGGACCATGTTTTTGTTGGTTGCCTGATGGCCAGATGCGTTTGGTGGCAGGTCTGCGTTTGGGTTAAAGTTTCTTTCCTTGCTACTGTTCATTCGCTCAAGGAACTGCTGGAGTTATTCGCAAACCGCCCGAGCTCTAAAAGGTGGAAAAGGATTGCTAATGTTGTCATTTACGCTGCTATTTGGAGGATATGGGAAGCCCAGAACAAGAAGGTGTTCGATAAAATATTCATTCATCCGAGGAAATCAGTCGAGTTGATCAAAGAAGACGCGTTTTTGTGGATTCGTCACCGTGCCAATATCCCGATTCCATCCTGGAATAATTGGCTGCAGTTCGATATTTCGGTGTCTTTGTAGTTGGTTTCTTGTTTCGTTTTGTAGTTGGGCCTCTCGGCTCGTGTTTGTTTTTGAGCCCCTTGCTAGCTCTTTACATTTATATATAAAAGTGATTTGCCATTCGAAAAAAAAAGTGAAATAAAACGAATGGGTTCGAAAAGAAAATTAGTTTTGAAAAGGTTTTTATTTTAAAAACAAGATAAAATAGTAGGGATAGAAAACGTGCTAGCCGTGGGAACTTCCGAATAAGTAGGTTAATTATATTAATGGTAGTGATAGTTTTAATTATTGATGTGGAAAACGGGTTTTGAACGGTCCCTTCAGAGTTAGGAGACTAAAAATAAATAAACAATGGATGATGTTCTTGCAATTAAATGGGTCACGTGCAGAGGAACATGAGTCCCATAAATGTGTCTTCGGACTGCAGGCCCGTAAGCCGATCTTCTCCCGGTTGACAAGTGTCGTTGAGCCTAACACACACAAGTCATGTAGCTTATTGGAAAGTTTAAGTCCTGCTTTTTAGGCACTTCCCAAACCACCACAGAATCACCCGTTTAAGCATTGGGTTTTCTAATCTATTCTCTTAAATTAATGTAGAGGCGAACTCCGACTAGGATCCCATCATGTAACACCCCAACCGATGGCGGAAACATCGAGGTGTCACGTAGTGATGATTGTTCAAAAGCTCATGGTACTAAAGTTTAAATATTTTATTCAATGCTTCAAATTACAATTACAGATATCATCAAGTACAAATACTATCCACATGTTGTCTTGATTAAGTCTTTACTAAGTCCACATGTCCTACATGAAATATCTCAACAATCAACCTGAAGCATGTACGGAAATAATTTTGTCAACATAAATAATGTTGGTAAGCACATTTAGGTGTTGTTTGTTTTTTTTTTTTTTGCAGGAAAAGGTCTGTAGTCTGCAGACCACATTTGTAGGAGAAGAGGTGAACCAAAGGTCTGCAGTCTTCAAGAAGAAGACTGTTTATTTGTTAACGTCTGCAGACTGCTGAAATAAATTAAATTTGAATAAACTGATTTTTTACAATAGTCTGGTGGTGGACCGTGGTGGTGGTGGTAGACGGTGGTGGTGGTGGTGGACCGTGCTGGTGGTGGACGGCGGATGGTAGTGGTGGTGGTAGACGGTGGTGGTGGATGGTGGTGGTGGTGGTAGACGGTGGTGGTGGTGGTGGTGGACCGTGCTGGTGGTGGACGGTGGATGGTAGTGGTGGTGGTAGACGGTGGTGGTGGATGGTGGTGGTGGATAGTGGTGGTGGTGGTGGGTGGTTGTGGTGGTGGACCGTCGTGGTGGTGGACGGTGGTGGTGGGTGGTGGTGGTGGTGGTGGACGGTGGTGGTGGTGGTTGTGGACCGTGGTGGTGGACCGTCGTGGTGGTGTTGGACGGTGGTGGTGGATGGTGGTGTTTGACGTGGATGGTGGTGGACCGTGGTGGTGGTGGACCGTCGTAGTGGTGGTGGACTGTGGTAGTGGTGGTGGACGGTGGTGGTGGTGGTGGTGGTGGTGGGTGGTGGGTGGTGGTGGGTGGTGGTGGACCGTGGTGGTGGTGGACCGTCGTAGTGGTGGTGGACTGTGGTAGTGGTGGTGGACGGTGGTGGTGGTGGTGGGTGAGGAGAGAAGATAAGAAGACCTTTGAAGACCTTAGAAGACCTTGGAATAAGTCTGCACCAAGAAGAGGTCAGGAAAACCTTTTTGAGTGAAAGGTCTTCCAAAAAAACAAACAATCTGCAGACCCCAAACGTCTGCGCGCGTCTGCGTGGCGCAGACAAAAGAGGTCAGAAGTGCTTCTGAGCAAAAAACAAACAACCCCTTAGTTTTGTGTACATATAATATAAGTAAAAAAATGTTTACAATTCAAGTGGTGGTGGTGGTGGTGGGTGGTTGTGGTGGTGGTGGACCGTCGTGGTGGTGGGTGGTGGTGGTGGTGGTGGACGGTGGTGGTGGTGGTTGTGGACCGTCGTGGTGGTGGTGGACCGTCGTGGTGGCGTTGGACGGTGGTGGTGGATGGTGATGTTTGACGTGGATGGCGGTGGACCGTGGTGGTGGTGGACCGTCGTAGTGGTGGTGGACTGTGGTAGTGGTGGTGGACGGTGGTGGTGGTGGTGGTGGTGGGTGGTGGTGGACCGTCGTAGTGGTGGTGGATTGTGGTAGTGGTGGTGGACGGTGGTGGTGGTGGTGGGTGAGGAGAGAAGATAAGAAGACCTTTGAAGACCTTAGAAGACCTTGGAATAAGTCTGCACCAAGAAGAAGTCAGGAAAACATTTTTGAGTGAAAGGTCTTCCAAAAAAACAAACAATCTGCAGACCCCAAACGTCTGCGCGCGTCTACGTGGCGCATACAAAAGAGGTCAGAAGTGCTTCTGAGCAAAAAACAAACAACCCCTTAGTTTTGTGTACATATAATATAAGTAAAAAAATGTTTACAATTCAAGTGTCATGAATCATTCAAGGCAAATATGGAAAACACGTAAGTACACAACACGAGTCAAAATCAAACCTCGTATGTGACAAAGATTAAAGCATTAACAATGACCTAGGACTTCCCACACACATAGGTACTTTTCACTAGGCGGGTTGTCAATTCAAATAGTGCTATCCATTGTTAAAGTCTGCTAGCTAAGTTGATGATTTTGTAATGATTGCAAGTATACTACGTTTATGTTTAATCATAAAGCACACGAATTCAAAGAATAAAACATGTATGAATTGTATGTAAAAACGTTTATGAATAAGTGCACGTGTATGTTTAATATGTGTACATGAATCACCCCAAAAGTGTGTACAAATGAAAAGGGGGATAACTATACTCACATTGAGACTTCGTAGATTCTAGCATGCTTGATTCAAGTGTGAGTGATTAATGTTGGGACCCTTACAACAGTCGATCCAGAATTGAAAAAAGTGTTATAATGTCTTTCTTCAAAACTTGTGGAAACCTCATTTCCAAAACCGATAATAAGGTTTTAGAGGAGATCCAAATCACTAGAACAACCGGTAGGCGAAGTAAGTCGTTGCCAACGACAGCACAACGTCAACACTTGGATGCGGTTGTGGTAGTTTGTGACGTTTCGATGATTTAGAGATGGAGAGGAAAGAATTTAACATGACCAATCGTTGCAAAGTCGATATAGGTTCGTTGAAACTCAACACGTGGACCAGAGTTCACATGATTAGGGGTGTTCAACCAAAGCAAAAACCAAACCAAATTTATTCGTGATGCCCGTCCCAATGTCCCATATTTGTTAACCAAACCGAATTTATTTGTGATGCCCGTCCCAATGTCCCATATTGGTTATGGGTTACGAAAGGACAAAGGAGTCGCTTACCAGTTCTTAATGACGACTTGCGAATAGCTTTCATATATCTTTAAGTTGATTAGAGGTTATTAAGTTAGAGCCTATACTTTTCACATGTCTTTAAGTTGACTAGAATTTAAAAAGATTTTTGATTTGTTTATATACAGGTTCGTGATTATTTCAATTTTGGACCTTTAACTGCGTATTTATCAGTTAATTACTTAGACATATTCCTTGTTGTAATTACCTGTGAGTTATTATTATGTTTATTTATCAAAATATATGATTTATTTATTAAAATTTACTTGTATTTATTTATGGTATTATTGATGTAAGGCCAAAGCATGGATGATGCAGTTGCTAGCTTTAGCTTGTTTATCATTGTGGTATTTGGACTTAGGCTCATCAAAATTTTAATTTTTGTTAATTCTCTTTTTTTAGGTTTTTACGTATTTGTTGGTTAATCCACAACAAGTATTAATGACCACTGTTGCATCTGATTTCTGAATAATTGGCTACGAAATTGAGGTGATTTGAATCTTTGTGATATATTGGCTACTTTAGTTGCTATAGTTTTCAACAATGTTTTGATGGAATCAAAGTGAACTAGGAACACACAAAAACCAGTTGCAGGAATTAACAATATAGGTTGACATGGAACTACATGTAAAACAATGTTCGTCTCGGAGTTCAACTTCTATTCTTAATCAGGTATATAAGAAATGGTTTTCAATAACATGAAAGCATTCAAAAGTCTGATTGAGGTTTATATGTGATATATTATTGTGTATGCTAATCTTATGTATTTGTGATATTTGTATTTTTGAGTTAAGGATGCTGAACAATCGGACTATACAAAACTCGGTTCCCACTGATATTGCCTTCAAAATCACTTCTTTACTCCAGGTATGTTGATTTATGACCCGAATTTCCTTCCTTTCATTTGTTAATTTTAGTAATGGTACTAATAATGTTTGATTTACTTTGTTTTTGTTTTTGTAGTCGGCCAATGGAAGAAGATGCACCTGTAAGTGCTTTTAGTTTTAATTCATAGCTTGATTTTAGTTAGAATCCATTTTTTTTTATTAAACTATACATATCTGATTTTAAATGGTTTAATTGTATGGTAATAATTAATGCAGACTAAGAATGAGGAGGAGGAGTTCATGTTAGTACATGATGTCCCTAGGCTAGTATACATGATGTTTGGTTAGTTTTTAGGGTGTTTGGGAGTGTTTGTAAGCGTTTTTGGTGATTCTTGGATGCTGTAGGCAATTAGAGTGTTATATAGGTGATTAGCTTTCCTAATCGCGTGAACAGTTGTGTGGTTAGCAGTGTAATCGCCTATTAGTTGCTGCACAAGTACAAGGGGTATAAAAGCATCCAATCATTGCCCTAATCATCAGTTGTTACATCACACATTCCCCAAACACCCTTCCCAAGGTCTGAAATAATCATTGTAAACACCTGTGCTCTGTTTTGATTATTAATACAACCTTTGACTATATTTTGTGTGTTGATACCTAATTAGTGCTTGTTTCTTTGTCGTTTTTGTTATCCAAACATATTCAGAGGATTCCGCACTCTGAATATCAAAGATCGTGATTATCGGGTGACCCGAAAGTCGATCCTACAGTTCAACACGGGGCCTCTCTCTGTCTTGATGATGAGTGTCAAAAATAATACTTAGATAATGTATGCTTTCATATAATTGATCTTCAGTTTGAAGCCTTTTGTAGTTACTATGATTGTTTTAGGTAGTTAAAGGCGCACTCAAGGCGCGAAGTCTATGCACAAGGAGATTTTATGTCCGGTTCAGTGTGCCTTGTTGCAGTCAAGCATGTTTAGCTGAGCCTCACCTCGACTGGGTGGCTTTGGCACTTTTAACTACATAGGACGCTTTTATATTATTTTAGTACAAATAAACAGTTGTAATCAATTACCGGGGTAAGAATCCATAGAAATAAAGATGGTAACCTTTGTTAGTTTCTTAATTGAAATCTGATGTTTTTTTGCTTCATTTTCCTTTTGCAGATTGATACGGAGTTTTTTGAAAGTTTCAGGCATGCGCACAATGTGGCTTTTGAAAAATTAGATTTTGTTCTTCATCTGTATGCTGAGACCAGTTTCAAAAGAGATAAAGATTGATGATCTTGAAATTCAAACAGCCAATGTAATAGGCTAAGAATTGTAATATGTATATATTTTCAAACAAAAGGTTTGAAATTATTTGCACAAATATGATATTTAGTATAACAATTTTAAAGCTTTTGTTAAATGTTAAATGGGGTAATGTTGTTAGTTTCTTCTTATGTGACTAGTGGGTATGCCCGCGCGATGCAGCGGGTGTAACCGAAACTCTTTTGTAGAGCACAATCTAATGTAATTTAATATACCTACTATGAACCTAACCCCTATTACATGAATATTTTTTTAATATCTTTGTTTGAAATTCATTATAAACATAAGCTTTCTTCTTCGGTTGTTGAATCCGGTGATCATATAGTTTAGATTGGATTAGGCATGTTTATGTGTATGAATATAACATAATAATTTTAGAATTCAAATCGTTACCTCTTGATTAAAAACACAACTTTCACTCTTGATTTCTCGATTTCTATATAGTATGATCAAGTTTATAAAACTTTAACTTTTATAAAGTACCTAACTCTATATAAAAGGTTATAACAAAATATATAGCATCATGAGTTGGTTTTTATATGTTTTCCATTCAATATATTTAAAGTAATTATAAAATTGAATGTCATGAGGTTTCATAAACATCTCATGACTCTTGGCTTTCTTTTAATTAAATGTGGTGTTTTAAAGACATATTTACCCCTAAAAAGTAGTTATGTTATGCATTATGTGTTGTATCAAAATCATTTAGACTTATACCCCTTAAATTTTAAGAAATCCTTAGGAAATGTTTTATAATATAGTATAGAATAGATATAGATAGTATAGATATGTAATGAATGAGTGTCTTTTGTCAACCAACAATCCAGTTGTGTATACTACTATATAATCGTAAGATGTTATATATTGTATTCAGATCATAAGGATATTTTGTGGTTTTTAATTGCAAAATCTTTTTTTGTAACAACTCTTAAGAGTTTTCTATACATTAACCTATGAGTAAGGTCATAATATGGTCATGTTTCTCATGCATGTCAGACCTAAACATACAAAACCATCTCACTCTATCTTATCTATTAATTTTTCTATCTTACTTATTAATTTTATGAGCGACTATGATAGTTCCATGCATCAATATATTATTCGATTTCTTTACTATGAACTTCCTACATATAAAAATACAACCCTAGATATTAACTGTATAAAATATTATAAAAACAACAAAGTATGGATTGGTTGGGGGATAAACACATAATGTTTGCAATAATATTTTTTAATGGTGAACAAAAGGTTACCTTAAGATCAGTATCCTATATTTCACAAAATTTTGAATGACCAAATATAACATAACGATTATCCACAATATTCTCGTACACAAAATCCCTTATGAATCTGCAAAAACAAAAGAAAATGGTTCATTAGTTGTTTTCATGGTAGAAGGCAACCATAATATATCAGTAAGAATAAGGCCTCATAAAGGTACAAATTGAAGAAAGAAACAAGTGACAATGCCTACTAACAAATCAATCAAAGATTATAAAGAGAATAAGGAATGAGAGAGTTATTCATTGTGATGTATAAAATAACAACATAATGGCCACTATTTATAGGGCTCTAATAGAAGGTATATACATAAATGAGAAAAGGGAGTTAGGAACATGGATAGTCACTAATCTATTATACTATATAATAAAGCATGATGCAAGGATTCCTGCCAAAGTTAAGTAAGTATAAATTTAATTGCACTAAGTACAAACATTTGATGCATTTGTATAAGGGTAAATTAGTCTTTTTATAGATTAGAGTTTTAATGTATAGATAAATAAAAGTTAATTGAAAAATACGTTTCTATCACTTGAATGCCATTCCTCATCAACACCAATTACGAGCTCTTCAATGTGCTCCTCATCATTGCTTTTGAATGCTTCATCGGTTCAATTTCTCATCAACAATTACTACAGTCGATTTCATTCCCATCTCCCCTATAACTCTAAGTATTCTTATCTCATCGGTTTAGGGTTCGCAAATTCTTCATCATAAAGGTACCTTTCAATTTAATCTCCCATCTCTCCTCCTTCTTGCTATAACAACTTACTTCCTATAACTTTTATTACACGAATCACTTGGTTAGTTGTTATTTCAGTTATGGTTGAAAACCAATGCCGTACTGGTGGGGTGTTTCTTTGCAGATCTGGAACCTATAACCACAGAGGAGAGTGAGGGTTGGGCCTTGGTTGCGTCCGACGGTGATGGTCAGGTGTTATCGGTTTGCAAATAGGAATCCGTTTCGGCTCCACCATCACAGGTATTCGATAATAAAAAATTTTATTATACTGATTATCAGATACAGATAGTTCCCAGTTTTTTTTTTTTTTGTCTCGATTGTTTAGATTATTTTGTTAATTTATCTAAGCATTTCTATGCAATTTTAGAGGTTTAGAGTATTTGAATGTTTTGTCTTTATTAATGATTAATAGTGTTTTCTACAGTTATGGGTATAGCTTGATTTGGATGAATCTGTGGACAGTAGTGGGGATGACTAAATTTCAGTTATAGTTAACTATTTAATTGAAAATGATATAGAGGGTTTTATGCATTAATTTGAAATTGTGGTGTAGTGGAAGTGAGCCTGATGCAGTGGAAGCAATGTGATTGATATGTGAAACTGTTGGAGTTGCGGTGTTGGCTCATCCATGAGCTTTGAAAAAATCCGGTTGCTATCATCAGAAGATAAAAACAAGTCGTCTTACATGGGTTAGAGGTTTACGCAAGTGATGGTAAATTAGCAGGTATGCTTTGCCTCTGACGCATTAAAACTATCACATTTTCCTTTTATAAGTAACTTGCTCTCATGTTATGTATATGTTGGTATGCACAACATTTAGTGACCTAGCAGACATATATCATATATGATCTTTTCAAGCTTGGGTGTTCAGATTATCATGCAAGAGGTGGCAGCAGCGAGTCAGCTCTGGCATATGACCGATTCAACCCACACCAATGTAATACAAAATAGAGCTTAATAAGTTAGACTGTCATAGTGTCATTCCCTTTAAGTTTTAACTATCCAATCTACTGAAGTTATGTTCATTTACATAAACACTCCACAGGTTTTAAAATCTAGATCATCCCTGCTGCTGTTGTACCAACTTAAGGTAAACAAAACATTTTATTTACATTAGACTTGAGTGATCAAATATATGTTGATGAAATAATCTACAATAATATTTGTTGAAGTCGAATATTTTGTTTGTATCTGGGCTAACAACACTTTATTTTAATTAAAATAGGTCCCAATTAACATGTCCAATTGTTACTAATATGTCATATAACGCTAATATCTACTAAACTACTAATTGTAAGATAGTGTGTATTTAAGGGCATGAATCAAGTTTCTAACAGTGGAGTGTATTTTGGTTGCATCCTCGAACATTACCCTTGCAAAAATTGGAGGATGAAGTCATAGCAACCGATCGTCGCATTTGATGGAGAAGGTTGTGAATATCCTACAGAGCCAGTTGGAGCTACAATTAACAATTGGAGCGCATAATGAAGCCACACAAGAAATTGAACAGGTAGATTAAATGTAATTATGTTACATGTTATTGTAGTTGGATTTATTGTAATTTTTTTTTTTGGAAACTATTATACAATCAATCAATCAAATTCTTACGGCTTCTAACATTTTGAAATACACACCTTAATGCATGTTTGTTTAAAACCATTTTTCGTTGTACCGGTTAATAATGCCTAATAGTTATTGCACATGCACACGCACAAGATATGTGCCAGCGTACTTTTTTTTAAAAGGTTAATTTCTTTTAAATTCTGTGGTCTGTGAGATTTGAACCCAAAACCTTCCACAACCTAGGTGTTTTAAAGGCTTTGCCTTTGCCAATGGACCACCACCCCATTAGTCTGTGAGATGTGCCAGCGTACTTGTATCCTAACTGAATAGAGTTATGCTATTATGACGCTAAAACTAAATTATACGAATAAAACTATAAATAGATACTACACAATATATCAAGAGAGTATCGATAAACTAACAGTAACGAGTATCGCGCTACAAATTGTCTCTCCGCAGCAACGCGCGGGTTCCCCACTAGTAATATATAAAGGAGTTAGAAACATGGATAGTCACTAATAACTTTATTATTTCATAATCAACTTAATTGTTAATGTAAAAAGACAACTTCACCCCTTTACCACCTTCATTAAGTTATTGTACCATATGCATTATATGTTGTAATTACTTAAATTTAGTTGGAATCCTTCACTCATGCTTTATAATATAGTATAGATATTTAGATTATATAATATTTTGTAAGAATGTAGTGTTAGAAGTTTATGATATTTTGTTTTTACACTCCAATTTGTACTAAGTTGACGTGTTTACCAGTATGGTGACAACTATGATGAATTACATAATACTCTGTGAAGTTAATTTAGTTAACGTTTTATTTCGGATCAGGCGTCATACGATGAAGGATGAGGTAAAGTGTGTTTTTATTTTTATTTTGTTATATTTTGTTATTAATGGATGTTTATTTATATATTTGTTTGTTAAGTTATCAACTAAGAGATGATTCAAACAAATTAAGTAAGACACAAGTACTTTTAGTTTTTGTTTTCATATTTGGATGTTCTTACTGAAATACAGAAGTGGAAATAGTTACGTATCCTAATTGGTACTTGCTGATAGCCATGAGTGGGGATTTAATTCAACAACGGACATGGGTTAGTTTTTGTTATTTTGAGTTTGTTTGATTACATACTTTTGATAAGATAAGAAGTTTTTTTAACACATCTTTAAGTTGATTGTTTAGAAAGTTCATGTTAGATTTTTCAACCACGGGATGCTCCTGGAATATAAAGCTAGTGAAACTAATAAAAGTATATTACTGAAACTAACAAACATTTACTTTTTTTGAACGATAAAAAAATTTTATTCACCAAAAACGCTAGCGGGAAACTAGCAAAACACCAATACAGTCACCAAAAATGAAACAATACAAAACCACCAAACAACAAAAAGCAATACATACAAACAAACGACCAAAGTAGCTATCGGCCAAAGCTTTGAAGATCAAATTGACACCAGGGATCCCACTTGAGAGCAAACTTCCTAGCCCTGGATTTCACCCAAAGATAACTAAGGGCCTTGATATCCCCCATGACTTTATGGACGGAGCATTGCTTATTCTCGAACACCGCTTCGTTTCTACACTTCCAAAGGACCCAGACTGTCGTCAGACGCACCGCGTAGAAGACTTTTTTCATTGCTACAGAACCACGGATGAAAGTATGCAGATTTAGCATATCTTGAAACTGAAACGCAAAGATCGCCCCCACTTTGCACCATTGAGAAACTAAACTCCAAACCGTTTGAGCAAGGCCGCAAGCGATAAAAATATGATCCACAGTTTCCGCAAAATCCCCACAAAACGGACACGAATCTAACCCAATATTAATGTTTCTCCTAATCAGTGCAGCCAACGTCGGAATTCTAACAAACATTTACTAATTTTACTTACTTTTAAATAATTATTAATTTTCCTTTTAATTAAAAAATTGATTTTTAACTTTAAGAATCCAAGAATGCATTATAATAGATGATACTTATTTTGTTTTTTACGGGTAATGGATTTTAATAATTCAAACTTTCACCTATTGGCCGGTAATAATCTGTACTTCAAAAATTCCCAACAGCGATCCCAACTTTCAACGTATTGGCCAATAATGAACCATTGTTAACTAAGAACTAACTCAATTAGTGGATGCTGACGTGGCATGCTCACGCTGACGTGGATGATGACGTGGACGATGACATGACATGCCACATCATCATCAACGTCAGTGTAAGCATGCCACGTCAGTGTCCACATCATCATCCACTAACTGAGTTAGTTCTCAGTTAACAAAGGTTCATTGTCGGCCAATACGTTAAAAGTTGGGATCGTTGTTGGGAATTTTTGAAGTACAAATTATTATCGGCCAATAGGTGAAAGTTTGAATTATTAAAATCCAATACTTTTTTTTATATATATAAGTTGGTGTTTTTATAGCAATAATGGATTTTTTTTTTATTTTTTTTTTTAAACTGAATTGTGAGGTGAAACCACAATAATTAGCAAACATCGAAAATTAAAACAAGTGAAATTGTTTAGTGGTTCCTTTTTTTTCTCAACAAATCAAACATGTGTATATATCGTTTTGGTTATAGTTTGACTTTATAACCTATCTCTTTTATTTACTACTGGTAGGGTGCCCGCATGATGTAGCGGGGAACACAGACACTTTTAAGGGTTAGTATAATTCGGTTCAATTTGATTATTAGTTACATTTCCGGGTTTTTGTCCGGTTTAGTTAGTTTTGGTTAGCAACAAAAACCAAACTTTGGCTAAATTTTTTTGCCTATATTTATATCTTTTGTAGATCCATTTCATGTGTTTATACCTTCATTTCATATACTTCTAAGCAAAAATTTTAACCAAAATTTGGTTTTGGTTATTAACAAAAATTAAGTAAAACGAACTAAAACCAACAATCTAACCAAATTGACTAAACCATTTAATCGGTTGGTTAATAAGATATAAACCGATAATGTCGATTTTTGTTTCAGTTGAGGCTAATAACTGAACTGAACTGAACCGAACCCAACCATGCACCATTAAAAGTGTCTGTGTTCCCTACTACATCGCGCTGGCACGTTGTTGTGAATATATGAATGGTTCCGTTTCAGTTTGACTGATTTCGGTTAACTAAGGGTACAAAAAGAAAACGATAACCGATTTTAAATTAAATCATATCGTATTTTGGTTAATTCAGTATTCAATTGATTTGATTCAATTTTGTCTCTTTTTTTGTTTGGCTTCGGTGAACGGTTTAGTTATTGCTCCTCCTAGATATTGTTAATCACGTAACACATAAAAATTTAAATTAAAAAAAAATTAACAATACTATTCTCAAATTAAAGATAATAAAATGCTCATTATTATGAGTAATTTTTTTTATAAAAGTATCGTATGAAAAAAAAATATGATTATTTAAAAATAATGGAGGATAGTTTGCTTAAAACAAAGAAAATAAGTTTAACTATAATTTAAATAAGTAAAAGTTAAGTAAGTTTAAGGGATTAAAGTGTAACTAAGATGGGTATTAATGTGTAAAAATGTTTGAATGACTTTTTTACCATAATTTTAGGGTTGTTAATAAAAATAAAGTTCTTAACTTTTGGGTATCTTAAATTATCCTTGCCTCATGCATTATAATATAGTATAGATAGATAATGAATCAAATCGATACCAAGCGATTTCCTATCCTGTCCCCATAGTTTTTCTTTCGTTTGAGATTACCATTGCATCAAGTAAAGGTGAACAAAAAAAAACCGGTTCTAGAACCGGAACCGTGGAACCGAACCGGAACCGGTTCCGGTTCCTCTAGGAACCGCCGGTTCCAGCACCGGTTCCACTATTTTAGCCAAAAACGGTTCGGAACCGGAACTGATCTCAAGAACCGGTCCCAGAACCGGTTCCACCGTTAGAATAGGCCAAATTCGTTTTTTTTATCGTTGGGCTCGTTTATAGCTGTTAACTAGCCGTTTTTTTCACCCAAAATCACCATTTTGCCACCCTTGTTTAGTATAAATAGGTTTTGGATGTTTTGGTTGATCACAATACTCAAAAACGCAAAAAGAAACAACCCGAAAACGCAAAAACCGTTATCGTATGCACTTAATATTGTGTTCGCTTTGCTTTTATTACATCATTCCGTGGCTTCATCTTCAAACCCATCCCAAACCGGTTCCACAAACGAGCATACCGTTGTTTAAAATTTTGAGATGACACGAAACGCCGAACTTTTTGGCGAAAATGGTTATTTCGACTTGTGTCTTATGTCGAATGGCCAAAAAAAAGCACGTTGTAGAAAGTTTTAATTTCATTTTCCATGTTTCTTGTTTTCGAAATACTAAAAAAAATAACAAAAGTCGTAATTTTATGTTTATTTTTTTTTGCCATCGTTTTTTTTTTTAATTTGTGCGCTCAAGAACGATTCCGGAACCGAAACCGGAACCGAACCGAATCAGAACCGGTCTTAAAAACCGGTCTTTGGAACCGACGGAACCGGTTCCGAACGGAACCGACACTGTAGCGGACAGGTTCCAAACCGGAACCGGTTCCTAAAAAAACCGATTTGTTCACCTCTAGCATCAAGCGAGTTCTTGCCCACCACAACGCGCACGATTAATTGCTATTATACATAATCTTAAAGAGAAGTGTTTGTGGATTTTCCACCGGCACCCTCTAATTGTCTTTTATATATTGTATTTTACGAATATGTGTAACGCATTGTGTTTCACACTTCGTGTGTTATCGCACGGTTCCACCTCGATGTGTTGTGCCGCAACGCAAAACAAGCAAAATACTAGTTCTAATAAAAAAGCATGTGCAAGCAGGTAAGAGGTAAAATAAAAAAAAATACGTATCAAAATTCCTCACAAGTGACAGTTATATATATTCTCCGGCCAAAATATCCGCCGAAAATAACCGCGAGTGACGTCAGGCAGACGGCGGTTGACTGGAAGGTCAATAAAATACGACGAGATTTCATATTCAACTAATGAATAATTAGGTGGTTGGTGAAACTATTATTATATTATATCTTCTATAGTAACTATTCGATTCCAATTATCATCATTATTTATAAAACCACAATAATCTTGCCATTATTCTCATTCTGCTCTTATTATCCTAACTTCTGGTTTTTGTTTGATCGGTGATCAGGTACGTTCGTTGATTCAGTTTAATGGTTGTTTAGTTATCTGTTAGGGTTTCATACATCTATTTGTTGTTGAAGTTACATGTGTGAAGATTATTTGAGGCATATATGTTATTTTTTTTCTAATTGAAACTTAATCTGTATTTTCAGATCATTTGAGGTATGTTTAATAAGTGTTGACAGTCCATTTGTTAGTGAAATTATGTTTGATTAAGAATTTGTGGAGATCATTTGAAGCAAATCTGTTAACTGTTAGCAATTGAAACAGGTTAGGGTTTGCTTAATCTGTTAATGGTTAGGAATTGAAAATTGATCTACTGTAATCGTATCCGATTGTGTTTGGTAATCTGTATTTTCAGATCATTTCAGGCATATTTAGTAAGTGTTGAGAGTACATTCTTTTGATGAAATTATGTTCAAATTAAGAATTTGTGGAGATCATTTGAGCAAATCTGTTAACTGTTAGGGTTTGGTAAATCTGTTAATTGTTAGTAATTGAATCTTGATCTGTATTTTCAGATCATTTGAGCCAAATTTATAAAGTGCTGATTATCATCTTTTGAAATTTGTTGTGAAATTGTGTTTGGTTTGCAATATGTGTATATCATTTGAGCCAAATCTGTTAACTGTTAGCATTTGAAATTGATATATTCTACTCGTTTTCCGTTGTGTATGGTAATCTGTATTTTAAGATCATTTGAGCAAAAACCAGAAAGTGTTCTCATTTTTTGACAAATTTTGGTGAAGTTGAGTTTGATTTGGAATTTCTAAGGACTATTTGAGCGAATTCTGTTAATTGATGGTATTTGAAAGTTGAAACAGTTTAGGTTTGCTAAATCTGTTAATTGTTAGTAATTGAAACTTGATCTGTATTTTCAGATCATTTGATTCTCTTTTTTTTTTTCCTTGAAATTTGTATGTGCAGAATAGAGGTGGGTTTCACTAGTTAAATTTGATTTGGAGCGTGTGAAGATGGGATTGGGTCAATGGTCTGTTGAACAAAGAGCTCCGATTAAGAGTGAGTCGGTGAGTGAGTTTGTACCGGAAACCGGATGTCTTTCGATTATAGTGCTTGGGGCTTCTGGTGATCTTGCGAAGAAGAAGACTTTTCCTGCACTGTTTCATCTCTACCGTCAGGGATTTATTCAATCACAGGATGTTCATATATTTGGTTATGCCAGGACCAAGATTTCAGACGACGATCTGAGAGAACGCATTCGCGGGTGAGGTTTTCTTGCATTTGTTCATTTGTTTTATGGGATTTAGAAAACCAGATCTTCACTACAATCAGATGTAGGCTGGTGAGTCTGTGAGACTGTGACAGGGACGGCTCAAGAAAATAGGCTGTAACTTGGGGCCTCACATACAAAGGGTCCCCAATTTCATTATTATTTTTCGAGTATATGTGTGCGATTCTGCAATTCTTGGTCATGTCAACATATTATGACCAAGAATTGGATTTATGAACTGTCGGGATAAGGACTTTCTGCCAATTATCTTTGTAATTTTTTTTTTCATTTTCACAAATTGGATTTAAATAGGTGATTTAGGGTTTAACTTCGTTTAATGTGCGTCAGTTATCACAAGGAGAGCAAAGAATCAGTATATGTGTGATTGATTATGTCATTGTGTGCCTTTTAGAAATCCTATATAAAAATGTGCGTCAGCGTATGTCCACGTAATAGGATCCTAAGCAAGAAAATAGTTTTCTTCTAATGAAAAAGGGCATAAATTTTTAATCCACTTTGGGCCTCCAATAGGTTAAGCTGGCCCTGGTCTGTGCATTACAATTGACGCATGCATTGCTTTATATTCTTCTATTAGTTTATTGTCATTTGTTCTAGTGAATGAACCATACATGATGCATGATCTAGTAAATTGGTTCCAGAATTTTTTGTAGAAGTTCAGAGATAAAATCTCAAAGCACTTACTGGTCTTTTTAAACTGTTACCACAGATATCTTACACCATGCAAAGGTTGTGAGCGCACACATGAGGAAGATGTAACCCAATTTCTGCAATTGGTAAGTACTGGCCTAGAACATAGATTTTTGGTCAAGATGTAAAAGGTAAAGCGATCTTACCTTAATTCAATCTTTTGATCACCACAAGTCAATATATTATATTTTTGGTAATTGCAATGGAAAGGTTTTCACTTATCAGCTTAAAAGGTTGACTTTTGATACATTTCAATGAAAAGTAGAATTATCGTGTGTTAAACTAGATGAAAAGCATATTAACTACAATTTAATCACCCAAAATTGATAATCACGAGAAGAAATTACCAAATGTGTTTAAAAAAATTACAAAGAGGATACAGATGGTGCTTAAAGTTTGGAATATCAGAAACTAAGAGGATCACTTCACTTAATTTGGTTCAGGTCCATTACTAGTTTTACACCTCATTCTCACTTCTGATTGCTTGTATAGATCAAATACGTAGCTGGTGCTTATGATACTGAGGAAGGATTTCGATTGTTGGACAAGGCAATATCCGAGTATGAGCTATCAAAAAACAGTACAGAAGGATCATCGAGAAGACTCTTCTACCTCGCTCTCCCTCCATCTGTATATCCACCTGTCTGCAAGATGATAAAAAGTTATTGCATGAATAAATGTATGCATTCCGAATCCTAATTTCAATTTCATATCTTTTGTGCATCACGGGCAGTATATATTGGTAACTTATATCATATAGACCCGTGACAATTTAATCGGCCTCTGTCTGGGCCCTGTATGAGAAAATATATGTTATGTGCCAATTTTTAATGAAAGTTTAGCTTTTGTTGTATGTTATATATAAGTGTCAGCTGGATTTATGTAAATTAAGTGTTATTTCTGCAGCGGACCTTGGTGGTTGGACTCGAATTGTTGTTGAGAAGCCGTTTGGTAAGGATTTGGCTTCTGCTGAAGAACTCAGTTCTCAGATTGGAGAACTGTTTGATGAACCACAAATTTACCGTATTGATCATTATTTGGGAAAAGAGTTGGTGCAGAACTTGGTAACAACACTGAAACTACTCATATATCAAGCTTTCTTTTATAATCTCTTCAAAACAAATGTTCCCTGATAATTATTTTAACTAATGAGCAGATGGTACTTCGTTTTGCAAATCGTTTGTTCCTGCCACTATGGAACCGTGACAACATTTCTAATATACAGGTGAGAATTCTTTATGAAATGTATTGTTTCATTAGCTTTATATTTGATTTTGAATACCACCATTATAAGCTACAAAGTACCCATATTATTTAATTGAAATTTTATTTATATGTTTTTTTCTTTTATTCTGAAATATTCTTTCAGATTGTGTTTAGAGAGGATTTTGGAACTGATGGCCGTGGAGGGTATTTCGATCAATATGGGTAATTTCTGTTATTATTCATATCTTATGATGTTATAATCAGAAGTTTATCTATGACATCATGTTTTGTCTTTTCCCATTTTCTTGACAGTATTGTCACTTTGTTGCCCGTTAAAACCGTTCATTTTGCTTCTCACGACACTAATTATTGACTTCCATGTATTCTTTCTTGAAACAGAATCATCAGGGACATCATACAAAATCATCTATTACAGGTAAGAGAAAATTAATTGATATTGTGAACACTAATCTAGTACCATGATTCTTTAATATAGTTTTTCTACATCCTATGTCAAATGCCTAAATTGCTCTTCATATTGCAGGTCCTTTGCCTAGTGGCTATGGAGAAGCCTGTTTCTTTAAAGCCGGAGCATGTTCGCGATGAGAAAGTGAAGGTGTATACTTCGACTTTTTTTGTTAATTATTTGACTTTCTTGTTAGAACCATGCTAATGATTCATTTTCACATAACAAATTGACCAATAAAGGTTTAACTCACTCTCTGATGCTTATGTTCTTTAGGTTCTCCAGTCTGTTCTTCCAATTGAAGACACCGAAGTTGTGCTGGGACAATATGATGGCTATACAGATGATCCAACAGTTCCCGATAACTCAAACACTCCAACCTTTGCAACCATGGTTCTGAGAATTCATAATGAAAGATGGGAAGGTATGACAGCTTATTAATGTTATCCATCTATACTTAGATTTTCATAAATAAGCATCCAGTAACACCGATAGGTAGCGCAGTTGACGACTTGACCTTCATACTAGTGGGGGCAAAATGGGCAGAAACTGGTCATTTACCGTGGAAACAAGCTGGGTCAGTTGGGTTGACCTGCAAAAACTTTTTTTCTTTCTTTTTTTTAAGAATAACTAATGTGTTAATTAAGAATATAAAAGGAATAAATTTATTACAACAATAGTTTAAAATTTGAATAAGCTATCTAGGATGTTGTAGGCATTAAACATGGCTTTAGGTAATTTTAACCCGTTTGACCTGTACCAGCTTTTGAGCCAAGTTTTTCTAGTTTGATCTGTTTGACATATAACACAACTCCAGATCATATAAACATAAGCTTTAATGAAATGTCACTAATGAATTATACTTGGCATGTTGTAGGTGTTCCGTTTATTATAAAGGCAGGGAAAGCTTTAAATTCAAGAAAGGCAGAAATCCGGGTGCAGTTTAAGGATGTTCCTGGCGACATATATAAATGTATGTTATCGGGTTTTTCTTAATTTTAGAAACACTTCCATCTTTATCTTTTTATATTATCAATCGGAGATTAAAGAATTAAACGATACTTTTTATCCCTTCAGGTAAAAAACAAGGCAGAAACGAGTTTGTCATTAGACTGCAACCTTCAGAGGCCATGTACATGAAGCTAACCGTAAGTATTCCCTTGTAATCATTGCAAAGGATGATGTATTCAATTTGTATCCATACTTGAAGAGCATTTTAGACATTTCGTAAAGTGTCTTAACATAATCTCCTATTTAGGTCAAGCAACCTGGGCTTGAAATGAAGACTGTTCAGAGTGAATTAGATTTGTCGTATGGGCAGAGGTATCAAGAAACCATAATTCCAGAGGCTTATGAGCGTTTGATTCTTGACACGTAAGTATATCTTTGCATCTACTTCATATTAAGTATAAAAAATAGTACAAGAGAATATATGCATGTATAAATGCAGTAACTACATACATTGCTTGTTCCTGTAAGTTTAACAAATGTGGTGTTTGAATTCACAGGATAAGAGGTGACCAACAACATTTCGTTCGCAGAGATGAGTTGAAGGTATGCATAAACTAACTCTTTCCTTGGACCTTGAGTATCTAATTTTGACCCGTTTATTTCTGAATGCATCGACTTGGGCATGTTTTATACCACATTAGATGGATAACATAAAAAAACATAGGCTAATATTGGAAACAAGTCTAGTTGAAGGTTGACCAAAGCGTATAGTAATTCATATATACACCCTTGCAAAACACTAAAAATATCATATTTACCCATTCTATAGTAAATAACATAAAATCTTTGCTTTAGTATATAAACGAAGAGTAATTTCAACATGTAATCTCTCGTTAGTTCAATCAACGAAACACTGTTACAAGTAATTGGTTGTCTTATCTGTTACAAAATGAGCAAATATGACATGTTTGAAATTTTAAACTTTAGCAGAGCATGCATGAAATCGCCCCGTTTTAGGACATAAGTTTTTCGGGTCAGCCATAAAACACCATTTTGACCCACCAAGGTACCCTATTGACATCTCTGCTAAGCTATAAATCTAAAAGTAATGTTAACTGAATGAGCAGGCGGCTTGGGAGATTTTTACACCTCTTCTACACAGAATCGATAGAGGTGAAATGAAACCGCTTTCATACAAGCCTGGAAGCAGAGGCCCGGAGGAAGCGGATAAGCTGGCTGAAAACGTGGGGTATGTTCAAACTCATGGATACATATGGATACCTCCAACTTTGTAGAGTATCAAAAAATTCACCTGGTGCCTATATATATATATATATCAAGATGTTCGATATATTATGTGAGTGGCATTTGCCAGTTTTTGTTTCTGGTGGCCCGGTTTTCAGGACATTCATACCCAATGGTTTTGTGCCCATCAACTATAGGGTGTGATAAACTCGTATTTTGATGCCAATAATGTAATGTAATATTGCATCAATAATGTAATGTTTAAAGAATAATTTTGTTTTGTGAGCAAGAAAGAATGTTGGGTTGGCTCACATACTCCTTTCTCCTTTGATGCCAATACTGTAATGTAATATTGCATCAATAGTTTTGTTTTGATTTCTTATCTATCTATATTATCTTATTAAGGAAGAGTGATGACTACCATAGTAATTTTGTACACCATCCAACTATTACAACAACATGTACAAGTGAATCAAGCTTATAGAATGAGGGTATAATTGGAACTTTTTGTACTATTAAGACACTTAGAAGGGTAGCAATGTAATTTTACATTGACTCATGCCTCACATCCTTAAAACATATTCCATATCTGCCCTCATGTGTATCTTAATCTATTGAAAACCTATTCCCCTAATCAATTTCTTCAATCTTCAATGCGATGGAACTTGGAAGGTTAAGCGATTCTCCGTTATGGAACTTGGAAGGTTAAGCGATTCTCCATTCATTAATAACCGACCAAAGCAACCATTCTTCAACTCACACCTTCTTGCTCAATACCCACTTCCAGATCTTCTTCTAATGGGGAGTAAATGGAGGAAGTTAAAATACACTTTATGTGTTTATGTGATGGTTGATGCAGATGAATCTCCACCGTCCGATGGGTTTCCGGTGCCGGATAATTGTCTCCATCGCCGGTCACCCGTCCGGCTGCTCCTCATTTACGCCTGTCTAAAAGCTTCAACAGATCTTCTTAGGTTTATTACTTTATTGTTTTAATAATATTGTTTTAATGTTCTATTACTATATTACTTGACTTAATGTGTTTTTTTATATATATTTTTAGTTGTGAATTTGACTACGGAGTATGGAAGATTGGAATCTTGGATTTGTTTACAAATCCCTTCCATCCCCTGCCTTTGTGTACTCACGAATTTTATTGATTGTGTTAATACCCATTAAAACACCCAGGTCAATGCTATATTAGTCACATATCCCCTCCCTCCCCTGCCTTTACATGGTAACTAATTTTCACTATGCAGCTTATATTTGCTGGTTCACCTACGTATTTTTAGGTTACCTCTAATCTTTTTGCATACATTTATATTCTTATTGTGATTGTTTAAATCTAATTTGTTGTGATTGTAATTGTGTTATAGGAATGTTGAAAATCATTCTTTAAAGACCTACAATTGTCTCAAGGTACCATTTATGTTATTTCTTGCTGATTTGTGGTTACCACTATGTTGGATGCTTCTTTCTTCTTTGTTTTAGGTCAAAATTCGTCCCCGACTATTGCTATTTCCATTCTGACTGTCAAAATTCGTCCCTGACAACTTCGAGAATGGATTATAGAAATGTTGTGATTTATCGTCCATTTGAATTTGAGATGTTGAGTCCGTTTTTGAAATAGACATAATCGATTCTCACTCTAAATTCTATTAAATATCAACCAGATTAGACATCGATTCTCTACGATTCTGGTTCATGATTCTATGGTTTTTTTATGCCGGTATGTTATTTCCTTATTCATTATTCCCAATTTTGTTGAATTTGATTCAGTTTTGTTAAGGAACTGTTTGTGCATGTTGAATTTGTTTGATTAGACCTTTAATAGATATACTATGTCTTCTATTAGATTTTACATAAACTTACAATCTTTTCTTTATTGCTTCTGTTGTTATTTGTAAGATTATAGCTTGTATTTTCAAAATAAGTACCATATAAATGGTCTTCAAAAGAAAACAAATATATGATTTTTATTCATATTTAGAAAAGTTTTACGGCAATACTACAGTTTTTTCATCGTGACGTGATAAATTTATTTTGGTCTAACACAACTAGCTTCTTATTTGAATTTTTCCATCAGGTTTGTTAGATGCATAAGGTGTGTGGTCTCATTTTTTATTTCGTTTTATGTTTGCTTCTCTATGCGTTGTTTTATTTTCTGTGTAGGCACGCTATTGCCATGATTGAATGTGTTTGCCCTAATTGTGCATTCCGTTGATGTTTACACGTGACTTGAAGTTGGCGCCATTGTGTTTTAGGTAAACTCGTTCTTATATTTTTCGTTTTTTTTTTTTGTGATTTTCGTTTGGTGTTCTTTTTTTAATTGAGCCATAATGTTTCGATAATATATTAGTTAAATAAAAAGATAGTTGGTGTATTATGCACTTAAAACACTTCAGGCCACTTTAGAGTTTACTTGATTTGAGTCGTTAGACGTAACACACAATCTAAATTTACCCATTTACGAGTAAAATAGGTTGAATTTGCCATTTTTACTTATCACTATTTTATGAGATCTTTATCTTTCATCACTTGTTACCATCTCCAACCAAGATACTAATCTGATCGTTTTTGGTTTAGTATGATCAAGTTTTTGGTCTAATGTTATTAGTCACCCCATTTACACTAAGTTTAGGCAAACTCTATTCATCGCACCAGTTTTCATAATAATAATAATAATGGTTGAAATGGATGCATACATCAAAGATACTCTAATATGTCAGAGTGAGTGGGCATGTGACTAATAGTTGTGACAAATGTGAACCTTTGCAAGATTATCTTTTATAGAATTTGACTATGGTTTAAAGATATCAAGCAACACGCTCATGAACAATGTGGTATTCATTTAGAAACATTTCTTCTACCTTACTCAAAATGAATGATGGGCGCCTTCGTTAACACCGCCGCCACCCCTTCCGAGTAGGCGTGCGGCTTGGTGTTCGCAGTATGTGTAGCTGTACTTATAGTTATACTAATATTAGTAATAGACTAATGGTAGTAACATAAAAAGTTGCACTTATACTACAACAGAGCATCGTGTTATAAAAAGTAGTTGTACTCATACTAACATCAGTAATAGACTAATGGTAGTAACATAGCAAGTTGTATGGTTACAGGTGAAGGTCTCAAAACCTTAGGGGTAGCTTTGAGTGATAACCTTGAAGAACTAGCTTTAACAAACTGTGATGTTATCAAGGAACGTGGCGAAGCTGAAGAGATGGTGGATCGCTTATTTACGGGCTGTGTGTTTGTGTCTATGTTGTGGCAGAATGTGTCTTCGTGGTGCAGAGTGCAGAGCTTGTTTCCAATTTCCATTTCCGACCTTTTCGAGATCCATAATCACATCGGACTGTCAGGGAGAGCGAAAATCATTATCATTGGTTGCTGGAGTATCTGGAGGGCTAGGAATGGGCTTAAGTTCGAAGATAAGAAGGCGAGGATGGAAGACATTATTGGCGAGGTTAAAGCTATGGGGTATTTATGGGCTAAGTCTAGAGCTAAGTTATATTCTTTGACTTGGGATGAGTGGTGTAAATTCAGATTTAGTAGTGTAAATTCATGAGTGTATAGTGTTTGGTCGTGTTCGAAGATAAGAAGGCGAGGATGGAAGACATTATTGGCGAGGTTAAAGCTATGGGGTATTTATGGGCTAAGTCTAGAGCTAAGTTATATTCTTTGACTTGGGATGAGTGGTGTAAATTCAGATTTAGTAGTGTAAATTCATGAGTGTATAGTGTTTGGTCGTGTTCGGTGTGCCGCCCCGTTTTGTGGGTTGGTGCGGTTTTTTAATGAAGTGAACCGTTAAAAAAAACTCTCAATGTTAAGATGTAATTGCATGAGTGCCTATAGTTGTATACAAATAAATGAAGGTTAGGGACAAAATTGGTCAACTGTATCAATATGTGAGTTAATTGGATTATATATCATTTAGGTTGACTTTTAGGAAGTCAACGTAGCTTGAAGGAACATTCACATCATGAGGAAAAAAAATGCAAAGGTTAGTACATAATATTTCCCATGAGTTTATTTTGTGTTGAATGTTTGCTCAAAGGATAGAATCATAGAAGTAATGATGAAAAATGATATCATGATGTGATCATGTGCAACGATGTGTTTATGTGGTGTTTTGACTTAGTTGTGTGATAGAATTCTGTAATATATACATAAGTATAAAAGTATGGAATATGTGGTATAAAGGTGTAGGAAACAGGTAAAGCCTTCAATTGTAATTTGTAAGGTTTTAGAACTTTCAAGAAAATAGAAAGTGCTCTAAAATGAGATCATGTATTTCATACTACCAGATTGTGGAGCCCAACCCCCCTCCTTTTCAACCAATGAATAAAAAAAGTTATCGCACTCAAATTTATTGAAACGCATATAACATGCTCAGCGACAACTCGTCTATGTTGTAAATTTGTGCCACCCCACATCGCACAGTATTATCGAATGAAAATATTAGGAACCCATAATGGGTTGGTTCGTATTAGATATCGTAATCCTATCTGACATCAGTCGGGCACCCGCAGCAACGCGCGGGCAATCCCACTATATATATATATATATACACATTATAAAGGAGGAGTGATGGTCAACATAGTAATTTGCATTTCCGTACAACTTAACAAGCAACATGTACAACATATTTAAGCAAGAAATTTAAGGGTATTATGGGCATAATTGTGACAATTAAGACACTTAGAAGGGTAATATAGACATTTCACCCGCCTAATCCTTTGAAATATTAAAACACTTTTACAATATTAACCTCCATATTTCATCCCTACCCCTACAATGGTGGTTTGTCTTCTTCAAACTTAATAGAGGCTTCAATTGTGTTTATTACAAGGAAAAGGAAGAGACACAGAGAGTAAGAGAGAAATTAAGACACTATCATTTGCCCCAATCTCCCTAATTATACACACAACACACAAACACACTTTACTGCATCAAAAGAAAGAAAGAAAGAGTAGAGAGAAAAGGAGAGACCGATGGGTCTTCGGTGGTCCACGGCAGAGCGCCGCCGCGTATGAAGGCGCATCCCTTCCCTCGAAGCGCGTGAACCCCTCAAACAACATGAGTAGAGGATGAAGATTCCGATCGAGGTTATGGTTTGGTCACTCGAGCAGAGGAAGGTACTTTTCCGCAAACGTCAAATTAGGTTGCTATAGCAATTAGTGGTTAATTTACCAATTGGTTAAAATCTGTTAATATATAAGTTCAATTACTACAATTTCGTAGATCCACATTTTCATAATTATATTGTTGCTAAATGATGGTTAATAATTGTTATCTTCTTCAGAACATGTTTAATTGTCCATCCCATCGGCATGATCTTGTTCGATATGATGTAACAAATGTATGTTTCACTTTTCACTGTTTCAAGATTTTTTTTTTTTTCAATTGGTTCTCAATTTACACTCAAATATGACATTTTTAATTGTCCATTTTTGCACAAAAACTACTTCTTGAACCATTTGTTGTATATCTTTTGATAAGGCCCACAAATACTATACCCAAGCATTAAAGTTTTTTTTTTTCTACACCATCAGATTACATATAACTTCTTTCACTGGAAGAAGGGAACGCCTTTTGCTGATGACCAGGGTATCAACAACAGGTTGACTTGGTGGGAGCAAATTGATAGTGGCAAGCAGCTAACTTGCAATATGAAGTTTCTTACCGTTGTTCTTGTAGTGATGTAAGTTCTCTTACTTTCCTTAAGCCTGTAAAATGGATCTTAAAGGTTATATCATCATTACTATCCTTTGATATCATTGCATTTTAAGTTTATGCGTGCTGCTTTCTGTATGATTATAACCTATAAGGCTGTGTTGTAAAAGAGGCGATATAGATGAATCTTGACCAAGCTTTTCATGATCAGGGAAATGCTCATCCTGATGTAGGACTGTTTATTAAAAGATTGACTTTGCCATTTTGGTGTATGTATACCTAGCAGGAAGAGCGGGGTAGGTAGGTGACTGGGTGTAATGGGTCAGAACTGTTTTTTTGACAAAAACTAGGTACAATACACGGTTCTTGTGATTTCATCATGGGCGAAGAAAACGGTTTCGTATAGGCAAATTTACCCCAAGTGTGTTCTGTAACAAATATGCATTTCATCTGTCAAAGCATGGAGTAGACAATGTATTTGTAAGATCTCTAATTTTGGTTAATTACATTGGTAAATCAATTTTCATCTCATATATGTGTTTATGATCTATTCTGTATATCTATCTTTACATCTTGTATATTTTTAAGATGAAATTTCTATGCCTTGAACTATGATTAATGGAGCAAGAATGCAAAGGGAATTACCAAACCTTTTATTATGTCATACAACTGTTTTAATGCACAACAATGCAAAGTTTTTTCTTATTTATAAGTTAAAATTTTCACGGCACCTTGTAGTGTGTGTATCTTATTTCTATCTTGTAAATTGTTAGGGAAAACAGGGTCAAGTCCCATGTGGGTCCAGGGAAAACAGTCTGACCAGAGGGTGTTTTGGAGCAGCTATCTTCTATTAATTTTTGAAGCACCAAGGGTTTTGTAGTGCTCAACTTTCATCCCACCTAAAGCTGTATAAGGGACAACTAGAAAATGGTCTTTGTTACCTCATCTTGCCCACTAAAATTCCACAAAACAGGTTAATTTTTTATTTCCCAACATTTGATTCTAATGTTTTTGCTTACCTATTTTATTACATACTTCAAATATTGTTATGTGAAGGTTTGAAGCCCACATGGAGATGTATGTAGAGTCAATTAACTAGGAATTTGATGAACAAGGCATTGCACATATGATTGAGCATGTTGCATTTCTATGGTTGACGATGATGCTTTGAATTGTTTAAATGGGAAAATATACTTTGACTTACTACAAGTAACTTTTTATGCTATGACATTTACCAAATTTTTTATTTATGATTTTTGTTTTGTGGTGATATATCCCTTCAATTTTCTATCCTCTTTTAGGACTTCTATGATACTTGCAGAACTAGCAATGGAAGGTGATTTAGCCAGCAATGTGGTAAGTATTGTTCATGACACCAATGTATGTTCTTCCTTACAAATCATAATATATATGTTATGTTTCTGTCATTATGTGTTTATAGAATAATGAGTAGGGGTGCAAACAAGCCGAGCCACTTCTTGTAATCTACTTGAGCTCGGCTCGATAAAAAGCTCGAAACGATGCGAGCCTTATCAAGCCTGAGCCACGCTTGTGGCTAAAACAAAGCTTGTTTATTTATTAAGCCTGGGCCTGAGCCTGGCATGTGAAACTTGCCAGGCTCGTTGAGCCGTTGAGCCTTATTGAGCTTTTGTGTAATTATATATTAGATTTATTAATATTTAATAATGTCTATCCATCATACTTATTTAGTAAGCCAGTAGAGCAGAGCGAATTTATACTTCTTAACAAGTTGAGCCCGAACCTAAAATTAGCTTGTTTAGTAAACGAGCCCGAGCCATAGCTTCATTTATCAAGCTTGTAAGCCTAAACAAGCTTATTATTTTGATTATTTTTTTATTATATTAACTAATAAATTATAAACGAGCCGAACTCGAGCTTGAGAAACTACCAACAAGTAGAGCTCAAGCTCTTATAAGTTAATCGAGCTCGAGCTCGAGCTCTTATAAGTTAATCGAGCTCGAGCCTGTTTCATCTTAGGCTCGGCTCGGCTCGTTTGCACCGATTATTATCGAGTTTGCAGTTGAGTTAAAAATTCGTAGAGAGAAGCAAATGGAACTTTTATTTTACTTATTCTTCCGGTGTTAAGATTGTACATGTATTATTACTATTGGTTTGAACTTTTGAATTTCGAATGTGCTAAGTCTGTATCTTTTTATTTTACTTTACAATAATAATGTTACATCCTACTAATTTATGTTTCCTTTTTAATTTTTATTGCGAATCCTTTAAAGGGTGGAATGCATATTTTTGCAACAACGCTAACAAAAGGAATGCATACTATGCAAGACCATCACCAAAAGGGAAATGTGTAGAATCACTCTTGTGTTGATTAAGTGTTCTTTTTCTAACTGATTAGCTTATAGCCAGGTGATTTTATTTTTTCCGTCAAATATGGGAACTACAGTTATAATATTGTAATGCGTGATGCAAGCCTTAATACTGCTTAAAATGCTATATTTTTGCTCGGTTTGGAGCTCCAGAGCAAAGGCGCGGCTTGAAGCACTGTGTTTTTGCTAGGAGATCCAAAAGAATGGTATGATGTCATTAAAAGTAAATGCGTGGATAAGATTTGATGCTGACCTACGTCCAGTAATTAGCAAACAGGAAAGTATTTTACTATCAATATGCTTTGTTGGTTCGCGACTTAACTTTGATATTAGCTGCAAACCCTCTTTGACATTCTCTATGCTAACGTTTTTCTTTGTTAGAACGTAATAAACTTATGACATTTATTCTCATATGTTAGTTGATTGCTTGAACTTTTACGCATATCTTGTGGTAATTAAACTATGATTATGTGTAAGCTTTAGATAGAAAACTTGATCTATATGTACTTTGTTAATCTGTCTATGTGTTGTATCTATTTTGTAAGCACTAGGTCTCATGATTTCATGATTTGACTTCAACTAACATATGATTGGTTTTCTAGGGATAAAAGGCGACACAAGCGGCAAGAAAAAGGCTAAGGATACACATGTTTAGCATTCTCCTTTGTATTCCATTCACACGAATACCTACATATTTAGAAGTGGAGCTCGAATTTGTGTCCTCTAGATATGGATAACAGTAAATATTTGCCAAGATTTATGAATGTATGTATTAGACAGGCACACACATTCTATCAATAAATGTATTCAAGTATTTTGTTCTTTGGCTTTTCTTACACAATCATTCATGTAAAGTTCAATATGTTTCACGTTAAATCTTCTATTTTTTCATGTTTTCATGGTATCACCCGACCCAAGTTAGTAGCATCAACATGCGCACATGAAAAATCTTACACCACAACCCCCAAAAACAACTATAATGCAATAAAACAAACGCACCCGCAGTAACGCGCGGGCATTCCCACTAGTATTATCTTATTAAGGAGTGATGACTACTATAGTAATTTTATACACCATCCAACTATTACAACAACATGTACAAGTGAATTAAGCTTATATAACAAGGATATAATTGGAACTTTTTGTAACATTAAGACACTTACAAGGATAGCAATGTAATTTTATCTTTGATTTTTAGTTAAACTTAAAATTTCATTCCCTTACTACCCCTTTCCCTTTCCCTTTCATCTTCTTTAATCTATTTCAGTTTCATACTGGACAATTAATTTCAAAAGATGATTCACTTTCATCCTATTTCAGTTTCATACGGGGCAATCATATCACCATCTCATATCTCCTTGGCAGGACTGTTTCTTCATGTATGTGTTTATATCTAAACAACTAATTAGAAACTATATCTTGTAATATTAATGAAAGAATTACATAATATAAAATCTGTTCACAGGTCAGCAAGACCAATAGCTGGAAGTGCAACTCCACCCATTAGATCTTATCTAAGACGAGTCTTCTGATCATATACCGAAGCCAGCTACCCAACCCAAGCCCATCCCATGTTCTGTAAGTCCATTTTTTTAAGATTTGTTAGTTTTTTAATTTGTGTCTTTTCATATTTTTGGCTTATTACCTGTTTTATATTGTTGCAAATATAGGGAGTTCATAATATTATTGGAAAGAATCCATATTAAACTTTTGCAAGTTGGTTTATTTAATTTTGTTGATCTTGAAACATGACAGGTTGGTTATGGAGCGTTCTTGGCTACCTCGTTTGATTTGCCTTCACGAACTAAGGCTTTGAAGCAAGTTTATGTTGGCCGAAAGTTGCTACAAGTAAGAAACTTTTTTATTTTCCCTATTCTTTCGAGCATCTTAACGCAATTTTATTCATTTATGTTCCAAGTTATGATATTTTAGAATGATATACGTATGTGTGACACTGTCCGTAACTTTTATGCATGTAATTTGCCCTCAACATAATAGTACTTGCTGAACTGAATTCATTTACAGGTATGTCGCCCCTGAATATGATATGACTGGGCATCTGTTAGTCAACAGTGACGTGTACAACTATGGGGTGGTCCTGCTTGAGTTGTTGACTGGAAGGAAGCCTGTGGATATGACCCAACCATCCGGACAAGAGAACCTTGTCTCTTGGGTGACTTTTATTTTTATTTAATTATGAATTTAAACTAAAATCTTAAAGATTAGTGAATGTTTTATAGACGATTTGGAACTAATAATACTCAAGAAGTCTATAAATAGTGGGTCGAATGGTTGGGTAACATATTCGGGCTTAAGTGTATTTGATCGTGATCATATCCCATGTGCAGCTCTTTTTTCAGAAGACCTTCATGAAGGTAGATAACTGGTTCTTCATATCTGAATTTGACTTTAGGGCTTGTCTGTTTGACTTTCCTGTTTTTATTTGGATTGGCTAAAGTAGAATTCGAAATATAATAATATTTTGGAATCCGTTTGTTGTTTCCATATGATTTTATTTATTTTTTAGTGATTAATGTAGCTGGTTGGACTACCCCTGATTCAGTTTGACCATGTTTGGCCCGGTTACTTTAAACGTTTTCGTAGTGATTATCACGCTTCAAAGATTAAAAATTATGATATGTTGATTCAAAATGAAGTTGCAACTCCATTGCATGACTATAATTTGGTTAATTTGGCCCTAAATGGTTTTGAAATTCAGCATCGTAAGTAATCATCATGGAGCTAAAATGTCAATAAGACTTTTAACTTTTTTAAATTATTCAACTCAATAAGGATCTAGAAACACCTTCTTCAGGCCATGTTGCTTCCATTGTTATGATGGTGTTGGTGATATTTGATTAGTCTTTCAAAGTATCTGGTTTGTTCCACATTCGTGTAGTGTTCAAGTACCGGTGTCTTGACACAGATTCTGTGTTCATGTCGAACACCAAATTAACCCAATCCTATTATGTGAATCTTTCTTTTACTTTAATATGTTTTTCTAGGGTATTAAGTAGCTTACCATGATTTTGTCGAATTAAGCTTTAAGAGTGCTAAGTTATGTCTATTTCATATCTATATACTATATGAATATGCATGTTGCTGAATTTATTTTTTCTCTGATTAATTTGAATTCTTTTGTATTATTGTTCAAAACAATATTGTGTAAAAATCATAACTACCGTAACCCCACCACCTTCTCCGATGTCCCTTTTAGCGCCGACCCACCTTCCACTAAGCCCTATTCTTTAGACAAGATCATTTACCGATCCCGTTCAGGTGGTTTATTAGATGTGCAGCATGATATGGAAGCTTTAAAAGCCTTTAATGGTAACTACCAGAAGACCCTTTTCGATTCGAGAATCTGGAAGACTACTTGGCCTTATGGGTCGGGTGTTTGGTCCAAGAAAGAATGGGTGTTGCCGAAGATTGATTTTAATGATATTGTTAGCGCCTTTGAAGGTAATTCTAATATGTTTTGGTAAACAGTTGGTGGGTATGAATGATTTGTGGGTTAAACATTGTGGGATTAGTTATACGGGTAGTTTTAAGGATCTGGGTATGACTGTTTTGGTTAGTCAGGTTAATAGGTTGAGGAAAATGGGCCGCCCGGTTGTCGGGGTGGGGTGTGCGTCGACTGCGTTGTCGGCTTACTGCGGGGATTCCGAGTATTGTTTTTCTTCAGGCAAATAAGATTTCAATGGCGCAGTTGGTTCAGCCAGTTGCGAATGGGGCATTTGTGTTAAGTTTGGATACAGATTTTGATGGGTGTATGTAGTTGGTTAGGGAAGTGACGGCTGAGTTGCCGATTTATTTGGCGAATCCGTTGAATAGTTTGAGGTTAGAAGGGCAGAAGACTGTGGCCATTATGATCTTGCATCAGTTTGATTGGGAGGTGCTGAATTAGGTGATTGTTTCGGGTGGGAATTTGGGGGATATTTACGCGTTTTTATTAAGGGTTTCATATGTGTAAAGAGTTGGGATTAGTTGATATGATTCCAAGGCTTGTGTGTGCTCAAGCTGCGAATGCGAATCCGCTTTACCTGCATTTTAAATCCGGGTGGTCGGATTTCAGTCCAGTGAAAGCGAAAACCACTTTTGCGTCTGCTATATAGATTGGTGACCCCGTGTCTATCGATCGGGCTGTGTATGCGCTCAAGAATTCAAATGGAATTGTTTAGAAGGCGACTGAAGAAGGGTTGATGGATGCTATGGCTCAAGTTGATGCTACAGGGATGTTTATTTGTCCGCTTACTGGTGTGGCGTTGACTGCATTGGTTAAGCTCAGAAACGGCGGTGTGATTAAGCCTACTGATAGGACTGTTGTGGTCAGTACTGCGCACGGGCTAAAGTTTATGCAGTCGAAGATTGATTATTACTCTAAAGCAATCCCGGAAATGGCTTGCAGGTTAGCCAATCCGCCAGTGAATATGAAGGCTGATTTTGGGTCAGTTATGAATGTTATCTAACCAGTAAAGTCCTAAAATGAATTTAGGGGTGTTGTTAGTTGTTAGTGGTGTAATGCGTTTGGTAAAACTTGGAAGAACACCATTTTGTAACTTTTGGGCTCCATTTTCTTTGGTTGCCACTGAGTTGTTATGCTTTAAAAGTGAACATTTTGGATGTTTATCACAAATTGACTCGTGGCGAGTACTTGTTATAATCTGTTGTTTGTTTATAAGAATAAGAAGGGCGTTTTTCAGGGTTTATGTTGTGTTAAATCATTTGATTTCGCTGATGAATAGCGTTGAGCATAGAAGATTTAGTAGGATTATTTATTTCGCGCGGAATGAGATTTTCTGGAACAAATACAAACCGAATGCCCGCTGCAACGCGCGGGTAGCGCTACTAGTGGTGTATGATAAGGATTGAATCAAGACAGAGAAACAAAGAAAAATTAGCCAAACGATTCAATACCTTCTCATTAATCAATTCAGCTATTTAACTAGTACATCAACTGTCGATAACTATTTTTCCCGCCTAAAGTCTTTAACAAGATTATTATCTAACTATTTGATCCCTGAACTATAGAATATTACACTACATCCCCTGAATTCTTATTACAGCATATCAATACTTCCCTGCCTTAACAATTTTTGACCTCAAAAATGGAAATCAGGAAATCTAACTTGTAGATCTTCAGCATTTTCCCATGTTGCTTCAGTAATGGGAAGATTATCCCACTGTACCAGCACATCAACTGAAGCTCTATTACCCTTCTTAACCATCTTCCTGGAAAGAACTTGAAGAGGTTTAAACAAAAACCTTGGACCTTTGGGTAGTGGCACAGATTGAGTAACATTTCCATGTGCTTTCTTTAAGAGTGATACATGAAAAACAAGATGGACTTGTGAGTCATTAGGTAGATCCAATCTATAAGCAACTGGTCCTACCCTTTCAATGATTAGAAATGGATCAAAAAACTTGGGGCCAAGCTTATTAAAATGAGATGTTCTGAGTGTAGTCTGACCATACGGATGAAGTTTAACATAAACACTATCACCCACATTGAATTCTCTGTCACTTCTCTTAGAATCTGCAACCTGTTTCATCCTGTTTTGAGCTCTCAAAAGAGAATGTCTCAACAGTTGAATGGTTTCCTCTCTGTCACATAGTAATTCATCAACAGCAGCTACCCTGATATCTTTTGGTATATAAGGAAAAAACAATGGAGGAGGGTATCCATACAGAGCTTGGAAAGGAGTGATACCCAAAGAGTTATGGAAGTTAGTATTATACCAAAATTCTGCAAGTGGAAGCCATTTGACCCATAATGCAGGTTCGTCCATTACCATGCACCTAAGATAGGTTTCCAAACACCTATTCACAACTTCCGTCTGCCCATCCGTTTGTGGATGATGGGCAGTGGACATGGCCAATTGAATTCCCTGCAAGGCAGTGAATTCCTTCCAAAATTGGCTCACAAAAATAGGATCCCTATCAGATACTATTGTGTCAGGCCACCCATGAAGTTTAAAGACATTGTCTAAGAACAATTGGGCTACTTGAGCTACTGAGAAGGGATGGCTCAAGGCTATGAAATGGTTGTACTTTGTCAGTCTATCAACTACAACCAAAATCACCTCTTTGCCCTGAGATTTAGGAAGACCCCCTATGAAATCCCTGGAGATATCAGAAAAAACATGACGAGGGACAGGTAAAGGCTGTAATAAGCCAGAAGATGCAACCGTTTCATATTTTGCTTTTTGACAAACTGTGCAATTCCTGATGAAATTTCTGACTTGCTTATGAAGGCCTTTCCAAGAAAAATAGGATCTGATTCTCTGAGTGGTTGCATGAATCCCTAAATGACCACTAGTGGCTTCCTTATGGCAAAGGGTAATGATGTCATTTTGCAGCATTTCATCATTTTCTACAACAATTTTCCCTTTCTTAAACAATGTGCCATTCTTCCATTCATACTTTGCATTGGTCTTGTTTGATTTTCTGCAAATGAGAATCAGATCCCCAAGAAGCTTGCACTTTTAACCATAAGTTGTTGTCAAAAGTATGCAAAGTAAGATTCATTAAAACTAGATCACTAACTCTGGAAAGAGCATCAGCTGCTTCATTATCTTTTCCTTGTTTATAAATGATTTCAAAATCATATCCCATGAGTTTAGAAAGCCAAGCTTGTTGAAGAGGTGTTGTAATTTTCTGGTCTAATAGATGCTTGAGACTTTTCTGATTAGTTCTTATAATAAAATGACCAAGGGACAAGTAATGATGCCAATGTTTGACTGCAAAAATGATTGCTAACAACTCCCTTTCATAGACTGAAAGGGCTTGTTGTCTAGCAGAGAGACATTTGCTTATAAAAGCAATAGGATGGCCTTCCTGCATTAACACAGCCCCTATACCTTTGCTTGAGGCATCAGTTTCAATAATGAAAGTCTTAGTGAAATCAGGCAAAGCCAAAACTGGTGGATTAATAAGTACCTCTTTAAGTTGATTAAAGGCAGTAGTAGCATCAGAAGACCACTTAAAAGCATCTTTTTTAAGCAAGTTAGTGAGAGGTCTAGCAATAGTGCCATATGCTTTGATAAATCTTCTGTAGTACCCTGTTAACCCCAGAAAACCTCTCAGTTGTTTAATGTTGACAGGAACTGGCCATTGCTTAATGGCTTCAATCTTGGATGGGTCAGTAGAAACACCCTGATGAGAGATAATATGCCCAAGATATTCCACAGATGAGCCACCAAAAGTACATTTAGACCTCTTTGCAAAAAGCTACTGCTCTCTTAAAACTTGTAAGACCTGTTGTAAATGCTGCAAATGTAAATCCCAAGAAGGACTATACACCAGGATGTCATCAAAGAAAACCATGAAAGGCCTGAATACATGATTCATTAAGGATTGGAAAGTGGCTGGAGCATTTGTTATCCCAAATGATATAACAACAAAATCAAATAAGCCCTCATGAGTTCTGAAGGCTGTTTTTGGAATGTCTTTCTCATTCATCCTGATTTAATGATAGCCAGCTCTCAAATCAAGTTTAGAGAAGATAACAACCTTTCCTAATTCATCAAATAATTCTTCCACTAAAGGAATGGGGTAGCTTTTTTTAATGGTAGCCTCATTCAACCTCTGTAGTCATTAGAAAACCTCCATGAACCATCCTTTTTCTTAACAAGAACCACTGGTGCTGCAAATGGGCTGGAACTACCCTTGACTACCCCTGTATCAATTAGTTCTTTGGTTAGCTGTTCAATGATATCCTTCTGAGCAGATGGATACCTTTGAGAATAACCCTAAGCAGATATAGTTTTATTAGTGTTGTTCTGCACCTTGGCCAAATAATAAGCCTCTTTCATAGATGTAGGCTTAAACATCCTCCTATTTCAGGCTTAATGGCCTTTAAAAACACACTCACAGCATAAGATTCTGGAATAGACACCTTCAACAAACATGCATCAAATTCATCACAGAATTCTTCCAATGGACCAGTTTGAATCATGAAAGTTAGCATACCCATAGCATCTTCAAAAAGAACTTCAGAAAATCTATTAACAATTGCTTCTGAATAATCTGGCCAAGTGACTTCAGAAATAGGAATACCCCTTTGTTTCAAGTAACTTTGATGCCATTTAACTGCCTTCCCCTTAAGGTGTATGGCTGCATACCTGACTTTAAAGTTGTCAGGTGTTTCATCAACACTAAAGAAATGGTCACACCTATACAACCAGTCATCCACATCATTACCATCAAACTTTGGGAAATCAATCTTCCCAATCCTATGCAACTTATCAATTCTTGGTGCATGGCCACTTGTGGCAGTCATTCCAACATTAGTGTCTTCACTAGTAGTATTAGGACCAGTATTCATTCTAGACAACAGAGCCTGAACACTAGCATTAAGGCTAGCCATGGCAGCTTCAGACTTTTGCATGAATGCATCGATTTTCAACAAAGAAACTGCATGCTCATCTACAGTTTTTTCAAGATTTGATTTCTCAGATTCAGACCTACTACGATTAGTCATGATTGATGAAGAAACAAAAAGAATTGAATTGAAATGAAAGAAATGAACAGAATTGTAAAAGATTGGACAAATCTCAAAAAGATCGATCCAAGAACTGAATGATCACGAAATGATCTGATTCAGTGGAGTATAGTGATCACAAATTGATCACTAATAAGCTTGTTAGTGAAAATGAATCGGTGGAACGTAAGAATTGAAAAACAGAATTGATCGGAAAAGGAAGAAGATGACCGGAGTGTTGATCGGGAAATGAAAAAGATGATTGGAAAAGCAACATAATGGAATAATATGGTGGTTGAGTAAGTGATGACGGTGGTTTAAGGTGGTTTGTTACGGTGGAAGAAGTTAGTTACGGTGGTTGGTTGTAGCGGTTACTTATGATGGCGGTGGTTGGTTACGGTGATCAGAGAGCCGAGGATAGCTAGCTCTGATACCAATGATAAGGATTGAATCAAGACAGAGAAACAAAGAGAAATTAGCCAAACGATTCAATACCTTCTCATTAATCAATGCAGCTATTTAACTAGTACATCAACTGTCGATAACTACTTTTCCCGCCTAAAGTCTTTAACAAGATTATTATCTAACTATTTGATCCCTGAACTATAGAATATTACACTACAGCCCCTGAATTCTTATTCCAACATATCATATACCTAATATGTAGGTTGAGTCCCTAATTCTCGATTTAGGTACCTTGAGTCTCCCTGTTTTATGAAATTAATTAATCAAGTCCCTCCTTCTAACGTTGTTGCTTTATCTTGTCAACTAACATGCGGTCAACAATGACCTTGAGTGCAAAGTCGTAAAATTTACCCTGTAAGCATTACCACCCACTCACCTTCAAAACCCCGTACCATTTGCGTCCCTCGCCTCCACCAAGCACCACCTCTTCTTGATGTGAAAAACCAAAGATCTTAGTGTTATTTATCCCTAAGGAAATGTTTTGGGATAGACCCAACTTTTAAACTAGTTTCGCTCATCAATTCCTTCTAACTAAAAGTTAACACAGCTCCAACGATCATCTACCGTTCGTTTGAGGGGTGGACTCAGATGACAACAACTTGTAAAGGCTAGAGACTCATGGAGCAATTAATCTGAGTCATGGACTCGCGGAGCAATCTGTCTAAAACCATATAGACTAACTAATACCATCTTTTTTTTATTATTTAATATATTTTATATTTACAAATTCTTATCATCCAACCACATTAAATATTTGAGAACTTTTAGAAAATCACTCATAACATTATAATCATCATTACTCTTTGTTTTCTTACTCTTTGTTTGTTCAATAGATTAACCAACATAACTTTGAATTTGATGAAGCTTTTAAGTAAAAAAAAAATACAAGTTTATTTAAAAAATAAGAATTAATTTCATATTAAATTTAGCTCATTAATGATAAACTATCTTTATTTAAAAATATAAATATCCATAATTAAGTATGAGACAGAAAAATAAAAACCAAAAAGTAGATTGCTCTAAGACTATCTCCAACGCGGCTGCAGCCGTTCCTCCTCCTCCCTCCACTACCCGCTGCCACGTTCGCCTGCCCATCCACCCTTTCTCCCCTCCCTCTCAAAGCAGCCCCATAACCCCTTCACAGGCACACCTTTATGCAAGGGCTACACCTACAACCTCTCTCCTTCACGTCCTCTTGTTGTTGTCTCTCTCCTCCACATCCTTTGCCACGTCTGAACAGGTGGCACTTCAGGCTAAGCGTTGGATACATTCTAATAGATAACACGTGACATGTGTCCCAATGATTTTGTATAGATATAGACATATCGATATAGGTTTATCCAGGGGCGGACTTATACCAAGCCGAAAGGGGGCAGGCGCCCACCTTGAATTTTTTTTTAGTATTATATACGCATGTTAATCATGTTCACACCACATGGAATTTTTCAATCGCACCCCTTGGACTTTTGAAACCAACTCCCAAGAAAAAAAAAATATAATTATATGTTTAGAGTTAGCCCATTTTATTAGTTAGCAGCCCAATTTCAAGAATGAGCCCAAGCCCAAAGCTTATAATAAGCCCACATGTGTTTTAATATTGATTAAAATGAAAAAAAAAAGCGGTATGAGACGTGTAAGGGATGGTTAGAGTATAATATAAAATCGGGTCGTGTGTTTTGCTTATGTTGCTATTTGTTTAGGGGAGCTTTTGAAGATCATAAGGGCGTGTTTATTTCCCAAGGGTGTAACAATTGAAAAAAAAAAACTCATGAGACCTTTACAAAATAGGGGTGAAGTTAATAGCTTGCACTACAAATATTTGAAAAAGTGGGACGATTTGATTAACGAAAAGCAATCCATTAAGGCCAAGGTTGATAAACGTGCTAAAAAGAAAAGTATGAATACCGAGTTAGATTAGGTGCTTCTTGTAAACTTACAAAAAAATTAATGAATCAAGGAGCAGCGTTTGGTGGTCATGATGAATCAAAAAAAAATCATTAAATAAAGGAAATTTCTTTGAATTTTTAGAATTAATCTATACATTACAATAAAACAAAATAAATTTGTCCACATGGCATGCTCTAAGGCCACTAGCATTGCAAATTTCCTCCTAAAATTTTTAACACCATTAATATTAATTAATTGAATATTTATCTATTAATAATTATCAAAAATAAGAACAATTATTTACTTTCTATCCTCAAACTTATTTCTATTTATTTATGAAAAAACCGATATATATTTTTTTATCTCATTGTCACCATCAAATTATTGTTCATTTTAATGTTTTTTGTTGTTGTTGATAACTCAATCTTCACATCATTTGTTTTGATAGTTGATCTGCATTTTGAAATTGGAACATTATATTAAGAATTTTAAATACATTTATATTCTTGAGTTTGTGTATAACCAATAACGTAGAATCTTAAAAGAGTGAATTATCAGAGGATGAGTTACATGGTATTTATGTGTTTAGTGAATTAGAAAGTGAAAGGAAGCAAAACAGTTAACCAAAGATGTTACAGCTAAAAACAAACTTACAAGTGAGAAATAGACCATGGTAAATTGGTTTTAAGAATCTATATCTATACATTACAATAAAAACAAAATATATTTGTCCACATGGCATGCTCTAAGGCCACTAGCATTGCAAATTCCCTCCTAAAATTTAACACCATTAATATTAATTAATTGAATATTTATCTATTAATAATTACCAAAAATAAGTACAATTATTTACTTTCTATCCTCAAACTTATTTCTATTTATTTATGAAAAAACCGATATATATTTTTTTATCTCATTGTCACCGTCAAATTATTGTTCATTTTAATGTTTTTTGTTGTTGTTGATAACTCGATTTTCACATCATTTGTTTTGATAGTTGATCTGCATTTTGAAATTGGAACATTATATTAAGAATTTTAAATACATTTATATTCTTGAGTTTGTGTATAACCAATAAAGTAGAATCTTAAAAGAGTGAATTATCAGAGGATGAGTTACATGGTAGTTATGTGCTTAGTGAATCAGAAAGTGAAAGGAAGCAAAACAGTTAACCAAAGATGTTACAACTAAAAACAAACTTACAAGTGAGAAATAAACCATGGTAAATTGGTTTTAAGAAGTGGGTTGAATCACAAACCAAAATGGGTTAGGGCTTTTTTGTTCATCATTAGTATAACGTTAATTTCATTATTATAATGTTTGTTGTGATTTGAATTGTTGGCTTGGTATTGATTCATGATTGATTGTTTTCGTTTAACTTTTAGTTTCTTCATGAACGGGTCTAATAGGTCATCATGTTTAGGTAGAGGGTTGTTAGGGTTGTATTGAAGCAATGGTTTTTTGTTATCTATTTAACTCGGGTATGAGTAAAATAGATCTCGAAATTCATATATTTCCGATCTAATCAAGGAATTGTTCTCGGTTGAACTAAGAATGTTTCTTTTATTGATTGAACCAGTGATGAGGCTATCTGTGACAGGGTTCTTTGAACGATTGAACCAGGGATGAGTCGATCGGGCCTTAAAGTTCATATTTCCATTTTACTCTTCATTTATGTGGCATTCAAGCTCGTAATAGAAACCATCTATTGACGGGGGGGGGGGGGGGGGTTTCCGATGTACTGAACTCTTTTTTAACAATTGTATCGGTGTGTGGGAAACAAAGAGTTATCTGGTAGTTAGGGGTGTGCACGCTCCAATTCGATTCGGTTTTTTTTGGTAAAACCATAATTGTAACCAACGTGTTCGGTTTTTGTTTTTTGAAAACCATTCGGTTTCAGTTTTTCGGTTTTAGTAACGGTTCAGTTCGGTTTTTGGTCTTTTCGGTTTTTGAAACATAATTTCATAAAAATTAAAAATAGAACTTATAATTCAAGGTTTAAGAATCTTTCTTATATGTTTATATTTATATTAATATATTTAACCTTTTAAATTAATATTGTTCACATAAATCAAACATTCTAAATGATTTCCATACATAAACTGAACATTCTAAACAATTTTCATGCATAAATCGAACATTCTAAACGAATTCTATGTTTTTCCTAAGTTTTTATTACGACATTTCTTTTCTAATACTTTGAAAAGTAATTATTTTTAAGAATAAAACTAATAATTCCTAAATCAATGTATAAGGTATATTAAAAAATGAATTTTTTGGGTTATTCGGTTCGGTTTGATTTTTTTTCGGTTTTTATAAAATGTAAAACCAAAACCGAACCGCTAATTTCGGTTTTTTTTTGTTTGGTTTTTCAATTTTTTGTGCGGTTCGGTTATTTTCGGTTCGGTTAAATCAATTTTTTCGGGTTCGGTTCAGTTTTTTTTTTGTTTTCTGCTCACCCCTACCGGTAATTTATCAACATTCCAACGGAATGTTATGAAATGCATCACTAAATTGTTCTGTAAGTTATTAACATGTACTAAAACGTGTCTTCATTTGTACTTGATTATGTCAAACTATGAGATCATTTTATAGGAACTTTCAAATTTTAATGGTTTAATTTGATTTACGCACACAATTCTAAGAGATAGCTTGATTTTATTGATGCTAACAAGTGAAGAAGGATGTTAGATTATAGATCAATGTATAAGGTATATTAAAAAATGATATTTTTTGGGTTATTCGGTTCGGTTTGATTTTTTTTCGGTTTTTATAAAATGTAAAACCAAAACCGAACCGCTAATTTCGGTTTTTTTTGTTTGGTTTTTCGGTTTTTTGTGCGGTTCGGTTATTTTCGGTTCGGTTAAATCAATTTTTTCGGGTTCGGTTCAGTTTTTTTTTTGTTTTCTGCTCACCCCTACCGGTAATTTATTAACATTCCAACGGAATGTTATGAAATGCATCACTAAATTGTTCTGTAAGTTATTAACATGTACTAAAACGTGTCTTAATTTGTACTTGATTATTTCAAACTATGAGATCATTTTATAGGAACTTTCAAATTTTAATAGTTTAATTTGATTTACGCACACAATTCTAAGAGATAGCTTGATTTTATTGATGCTAACAAGTGAAGAAGGATGTTAGATTATAGAAAGAAATGGAGATGAAATAATACAAAGATCACACAATATTAAATATTCCTCTCATTCTTGAAGCCACAGAGACAAAAAAACTTAGAGATTATTAGGTATGCGTTGTATACAGTTCGTATATCTGTTTACTTGTATCGAACCATGTATATTAAAACTAGTGGAATGCCCGCGCGTTGCCGCGGGTATGTATTTTTATTCACATTTAAATTGCCAAAACTTTATACACCATACTGTCATTTATCCAATCCGATCCGTGCTTGATTTTTATTTGCAACATTTAGTTACACATATGAACCAAATAGCCTTTAGCCTACTGGTTACAAAGTGTTAAATAAGGCTTAGCTTTTTCTTATGGTGATAATTCAAATTCCATTGGTAACAAAAAGTTAATCCATTAAAAAAAAGTTACATGAATTAATCTATTACTTGTTAATGGTTCTAGAGAGCCTTTAGCCTACTGGTTACAAAGTGTTAAATAAGGCTTAGCATTTTCTTATGGTGATAATTCAAATTCCATTAGTAACAAAAAGTTAATCCATTTAAAAAAAGTTACATGAATTAATCTATTACTTGTTAATGGTTCTAGGTAACAAAAAGTTAATACATGAATTAAATGTATTGAATGATGCAATTGATTTGTAGTAGTGACTTGTACATAAGGGCATAGATGGAAGAAAATGGTAAAAGTTAGAGATTTATGCATGAGACCTTTTGTATGTCATCTTAAAATGATGGTGAAATTACCTTCTTACCCATCTCTCCTCCTTAATAAGGTAGTAGAGATTGATTTGTAGTAGTGACTTGTACATAAGGGCATAGATGGAAGAAAATGGTAAAAGTTAGAGATTTATGCATGAGACCTTTTGTATGCCATCTTAAAATGATGGTGAAATTACCTTCTTACCCATCTCTCCTCCTTAATAAGGTAGTAGAGATACTATGTAAGGACCAAATAATGCAAAAGGTTAGAATATAACACTAAATTTTGTGTACAAGGAAATATTTGGACGTCATATAAACAATTAGTGTAATTTTTTATTTCTCTTTATTATGTATAATAACGTAGTGTAATATGCATTTCTATTTATTATGAAGAGTTACAGACGAATGAATTATGTGGTATTTTTGTTTCTCTAATTCTCTTTGAGAACCGGTTTTTAGTCATGACCAGTTGTATGTTGCACTATCAAGAGTAAAATACAAGGACGGAGTGAAACTATTAATTTTATATAAAGAGGGAAAACTTACAAATAAAACAACAAATGTGGTGAACAAGGAAATCTTTAGAGAGTTATGATTTTTCTTACATGTTTTGAAATTAGCAATTTCAATTTTGCATATTTAATGCAACATTTTTTTTCATTTAGAAAAATTCTTACAATTTAATGTTTATACATTATAGATTGTTCACGTACTATTTACATCTTCTCATTGACACATTTTACATTATCCAACCCGTGTAACACACGGGTACTTAAACTAGTGGGTGAAATAAACAAAGATCTTGGTAAGATTATCTTAGGGAATGCACCGGGGAAGCTAGCTCCCACATTAAATAAAGGAAATTTCTTGGAATTTTTATATTGGTGTATCGTTTATTGAAGCTAGCTCTCACATTACCCATCGCAACCGCAACCGTTTAAAGAAGCTTTTCAGCAATGAAGTTTGTGAAGAAAGATTTGCATAATAGGATTGGTGATGAGAATTTAAACGATAGTTGTTTTGCTTTTATTGAAAATGAGTTGTTTAGAAATGTGAAGATTGGAGATGTTATAGATAGATTCTAAAAAATGAAGACCCGAAGAGAACAACTTTAGATTTATAATTTTGTTATGCATATATAATGACGTTTAAATTGATTTTGGACTTTTGTTTCTTTTTGTTGACTATATAATTTTAGTATTATTAATTTTAGTATACGACCTGACCCGACCCAAACCACATAATGGATAAACAACCTATATATAGTCTATGACTTCACACCCCATAAAAAAAATCCAAATCCGCCACTGTGTATCTTATATTTGTAAAATTGTGCATTTCAAAAGTACTGATAAGTGATAACAGTCCCTGAGAAACTTGGACAAGAAGGCAAGAAGCTATATTACTCTCTGGGCCAACGTAAACATCACCTTTTCCTTGGGCCTTCCTTTCACCAAAGCCCATTAACCAAAACTTGCACAATAATCCAACCCCCACCTCTAAAACCCTCTCTTTCTCTCTCTCTCTCTCTCTCTCTCTCTAAACCCAAACCCTCTCTTTCTCTCTCTAACCAAACCAATGGCAAACAACCAAGCAGCAGTCTCCTTCCTCACAAACCTAGCACGCTTCGCCGTCGGAATCGGCGCCACCGCCGGCCTAGCCTCCTCCGCCCTCTACACCGTTGACGGCGGTCAACGCGCCGTCCTCTTCGACCGTTTTCGCGGCGTCCTAGACGAGACTGTCGGCGAAGGCACCCATCTCCTCGTCCCTTGGCTCCAAACCCCTTACATATTCGATATCCGTACCCGTCCCCATACCTTCTCCTCAATCTCTGGTACTAAGGACCTCCAAATGGTTAACCTAACCCTCCGTGTGTTATCCCGTCCACATATTAATAATCTGCCGTCGATTTTCAAAACGTTAGGGTTAGAATATGATGAGAAGGTGCTTCCGTCGATTGGTAATGAGGTTTTGAAAGCTGTTGTTGCTCAGTTTAATGCTGACCAGTTGTTGACTGAACGGCCTCAGGTTTCGGCTTTGGTTAGGGAGAGTTTGATTAAACGTGCTAAGGATTTTAATATTGTGTTGGATGACGTGGCGATTACGCATTTGTCGTATGGAGCGGAGTTTTCGAAGGCGGTGGAGCAGAAGCAGGTGGCGCAGCAGGAGGCGGAGAGGTCGAAGTTTGTGGTGGCGAAGGCGGAGCAGGAACGGAGAGCGGCGATTATTAGGGCGGAAGGGGAGAGTGAGAGTGCGAAGCTGATTTCGGATGCTACTGCGGCTGCGGGAATGGGGTTGATTGAGTTGAGGAGGATTGAAGCGTCCAGAGAGATTTCGGCGACGTTGTCGAGGAGTGGGAATGTTACTTATTTGCCTGGGAGTGGGAGTCAGATGCTGCTTGGACTTAATTCGGCTCGCTGAGGTGGTATACTGTTTTTGGTTAATAAGTTATGTGTTGGTTCTAATATTAGTTGTTTGATTGGTAGTTTGTTATGGTTATGTTCTAAAATTGTATTGTGAGCCTGATCATTTATCATTTGAATGTGCTTCATTTAGGTTTTTTTTAATAGTTGTAAGCATTTATTTCAGAACCAATAATATGTTGAGCCACTAGAATAGCATATTGTTATTGTTTAAAAAAACGCTTGAGGCGTGCGCCTCGAGGCGCGCCTCAAGGCGATTTGGTCTGAAAACGCTTCTGAGGCGGCGCCTCAGGTGTTTGAACAGTGGTATGCGCCTCACAGGAATGAGGCGTTACGAAAAGTTGCGCCTCAGATGCGCCTCAGGGGGTTTTTAGGTGTATTTTTTATGTTATCAACTTTTTGTGACATTTTATGTCTTTTTATGTGTGTTTTTGATGTTTTTGATGAATTTGATGATGATGAAACTAGTTAGCATTTTATTTTTTGAAAGATATATAATTATTTATTTAATTTTTTAATTCCGCCTCGGGCTTATGCCTCTGTTCGCCTCGAGGCTTACGCCTCGTGAGGCGAAGGGAAAACGCCTCGAGGCGCGTTTCCGTTCTTTTAAACTTAGGTACTACCTATTGCTTTGAATGTCATACGCACACGTTTGTTAGTTTGTTATGGTCATATTCTAAAATTGTATCGAGAGCTAGATCGGGTATTCTGTTATTCGCTTGTTCGAGCATCAATCATGTTTTCATTTGAACGTACCTTATTTAGGTTTGTTAATAGTTGTAAGCAACGGATGCAATTATAAGACTTGTTCGTTTTAAAACCAATAACATGTTGAGTTGCGAGAACTACTTAATGCGTTGTACCTGTTACTTTATATGTGATACTCAAGTTTATTATTATGTTGTGGTTATAGTCTAAACTTGTACTGTGAGCCTGACCTTTTGTTCAATTGTTGTGCTACGTGACTACATCAATCATATTATCATTTGAATGTGCCTCATTTAGGTTTTTAATAGTTGTAAGCAGTATATGCAACTATAAGATTTGAATAATTGGTTTTATGTTATTGAATTGAATAGTTTGTTTTAAGTTGGTCCAATCTTTGCTATGGTTATATTCTAAATTGTGTTGCTAGTGCTAATTGGCTGCATCAATCATGTTTTCATTTGAATGTGCTTGGTCTAGGTTGCTTAACAGTTGTAGAGTATGGATACACCTATAAAGCATGTTTGATTTAGAACCAATAATATGCTGGGTTGTCAGAACAACATAGTGCATTCTACCTATTGCTTTGAATGTGATGCACTAGTTTGTTAGTTTGTTATATCTTAAAATTGTATTGTGAGCCTGATCGCTTGTTTAAAAAGTTCGAGTGCTAAATAGTTGCATCAATCATGTTTTCATTTGAAATTTTGAATGTGCTTAATCTAGGTTGCTTGATAGTATTTTAGGACCAATAAGTTGTTGAGCCATGAGAACAGTATAATGCATTGTACATTTATAGCTTTGAATGTGTTAACATTCTAAAGTTTTTTTTTGAGCCTGATCACTTGTTCGAATATTTAAGGGCTGAATGACTGCATTAGTTATGTTTTCATTTGATTTGTGCTCACTCTAGGTTTTTAATAGTTGCAAGCAACATATACAACCATAAGACATGTTCAATTTAGAAACAGTAGTATGTTGAGCTGCGAGAACAGCATAATGCATTGTACATTTGTACCTATTGCTTTGAATGTGATTCGCAACGGCAACACAAGTTTGTTAGTTTGTTATGGTTATATGTCAAAATTGTATTGTTTGCCCGTTCGCTTATTCACTTGTTTGAATACTAATTGCTAAAGACTGCATCAATTATGTTTTCATTTGAATGTTCTTTAGGTTTCTTAATAGTTATAAGGAACAGATACAGCTATAAGACATGTTCTTAGAACCAATATTATGTTGAGTTGCGAGAACAGCATAACGCATTGTATCTATTGCTTTGAATGTGATACACGTCATACGAAGCTTTGTTGGTTTGTATATGGTTATGTTCTAAAATTTTTTGTGAGCCTGATCGCTTGTTGAAATGCTCGAGTGCTAAATGACTGCTTCATTTAGGTTTGTTAATAGTTGTAAGCAATAGATACAATTATAAGGCATGTTCATCTCAGAACCAGTAGTATGTTGAGCTGCCATAAATCCATAATGCATTTTACCCATTGCTTTGCATGATACAGAAAACTGTTAGGTAACTGCCTGTGTTTCTTTCTTCCATACCACTAATTATCTTTCATGCACATACACATATTATTGGTTCCACTTCTGCACAAAGTTAAACATCTTATTGTATGTTATTGTTTGATATGAAACCACTCTTTACTGTTTGATTCAATTGCAAGATGGTTAATCATACTAATTACCTCATTTCGGTTTGCTCCTGCACTATATATTTGAATAACATGAGTATGTTTCCAATTATAGCTGTCACCTTTGTTGTTGAAATAATCATTTCCTTGATATTGTTATTGACAATGTGAAAATTTACCGTGATCCAGAAACTTAACTTGTCTGATTCTGCATAAAGTTCAATATCTTATTGTGTGTTTCTTGCTTAATAATCAAGGCAGTTTCTACTCTTTGATTAAATTGCAGCATTGTTTTAATTTTGATTCTTTAGCGGCTTTTATTTCATCATACATGTGTGTTAATTGACCACACCTGTATGGGCTGTATTAGTGATATGTGAATGGTTTTTATTTATATTATGCATGAGTTTCTCTCATTTGTTGCTTCTTTTTTTTATGCTCACAGGACTGGTTAGCTTCGAAGGCGATTGCATTCTATCATATTTTTACAACATGTTGCTTGTTTTTCGAGTTGGAGATATGAGGAAGATACATGCTGCTGCTTAACTTTTGAGAGAATAATTGTAAAAACTTTTCTGACTTGGCAAAACTTCCTCTCTGAGTTAGTATTACATACCAAGTGAGTGTGAATTATCAACTATTATGTGTTGCAATTTACTGTGTGCAATTTTAGTTTTATCATTTCTAAAAATCAGTGGTGGTTGGGGATTGGGATTTGCTTATCTAAACTGTTTTGTCTGTTTACTTTATCTCTGGCTGGTCATTCATATTTCTAACCATTACATTATTATGTCCTCTGAACATTAAATTCACTTCTTATGTCTCACTCTAAACCGCTAAACGGAGATCTTGTCTTTAGTCATAGGAACGTCTTCTTTTGTGGAGTCGGCCACCTTGTTCACGACAAAAGGGACACCATAAAAATAGCCTTATTCTTTGCCTTTCATATTCTCCAAAGTGTTCCACTTTCGTGAACCTTTTGGGCTATTTATCTCTTCCATCAGAATGTGAGAAGAGGCAGGGTTGCGCCACAATTTGGAATTTTAAGCTACATATAGACATGCCACCACACTGCTTGCACCATCACACACGACATTGCCAGATGATCAACCGACTTAGCCCCATACCCACACAATTTGCAGGCCGTATTCGTGTTGCTCACCCCGTGTACCAGCGTTATCTTTCACACTGGAATTAGATTATGACATGCCACCGTGCCCACCCAAACACATCCCGTGTCTTGCATTCAGAAATGACAAAAACTGCTACCAAGACACGGGGTCATGCCTCGCTTTCTGATGAAGAAAAAATGCCACAGTGGACTCCACAAAATGACTTCGACCATCCCTCCTAGGCACGACCTTGCCTGAAAGATCTTGATTCAGAGATGGTTGTCACAAACGACAAAAAAAAAAAAAAAAAAAAACAAAACAAAATAGTCAACGACACGGGTTGTGCCAGACTTCTTGACCCTATAAAAATGGAGCTCAAGCTATATTTTTGAAGCATCCATTAGCATTATATCACACCTTCTACCACCCACCACATCATTCTCCATCTTTATGTTTGTTTCGTGTTGTCTTTAGATCCAAAATTGTAAAAACAGATACTAATAACAAATCATCCATGCTTGTCTAAAATGTTTTCTCATTCAAATTTGGTGTTGTTCATCTTCGTAGCCATGTTTAGCTAAACCCTTAACGGCTTTTTATTCTTTTCCATTTGGTGTGTATTAATGACTTTATCACTTTAAGTAAATTTCTCTTTATGTTGAAAGTGAATTCTAAAACAATCATTAACTCATGTTTTGTTGATTTAAATCATTCATATCTTTGCCTCTTATGAAAATATGTTAATTGACTAGAAGGGGGTTATAGGTGTGATTTGGGTTAAATTATTTCCTTGCGCAGAGAGATGGTATACTTGATGCGCAAAGACTTGGATTAATAAATTTCTACTACCTTTGAGGTGATAGCATTAAGTCAAGGTTCATAGTAGCTAGTGGGCTAAATCCCTCATAGGATTTTTTTTACTTAATACATTAACCCTAACATTCATGTAGTAGGTTGGAGACTTGAGAGTTTTGAGTTTTGACGCCCTATAAAAGGAGTCGTACGACATCATTGCATTAACACACACATTCGTTTTCTTCAAAGAACGACTTTAGGTGGTTATGGTGTAAATTGGTTGTGGCAACTTTCCTAAGAGGCGTATAATTTGGTTAACTTGACCCGAAGCTATTTCTATTTTGTATAATGATCTTTTGAAATATCCATTACTAAAGAATTAATGTCTTCATTAAGGGAGAGTCAAACACAAGTGATTTTTTTTTTTGAACGGCCAACGAATCAATTCCCGAGCACTCTCGGGCACCCTTTTGGCGAATCAGGTACTCGAGAGTACCCGGGCCACCATTTGCCACCAATTCCCGGGAAAACCCGACCACTCACCCGCCCGAAGGTACGACAGTGAAATAATCGGTAAAACCGGTCGGTATCAGGACTCGAACCCAAGCCAATGGCCGGGTCATCCCTCATTTCCCCTTCACCAATGTCCTCCAAATGTAGCTAGTGGGAATTGAACCCAAGCTTCACATAGGAAACTTAAGGCCCTCAACCAACTGGACTACAAGTGTTGGACCATCAAACACAAGTGATTATTCTTGTTATTTTAAATGTATCTTTTTTTGCTTTCTTTATTTTTTATTTCAGAAACAAAACTTTACTTTTTTATGACTAGACGTTAACCACATAGCAGGACTAAAGAGTTTTATGTCCTTAGACGATCTCGGTATCTTACCATCACTATTCTACACTAACGATGGGTATATTTGTCGTAACATGTTGTGGTGTGTGATCATATATTATCGTGTTTACAAATTTAAGACTTGATTTCGTGTAAAAACTAACCAAAATTGACTAGTATTATATATACTCAACATCATGTCAGGGTTACGCCATGGTTTGTCTATGCATGCGATCGTGGTTGCACTGCACAACATCGTTAGATTAATGTTTGACAAAAGATGGGTGGCCGATTCATAGTCGGATCGTGGATTGCCCACGCTGCTTATCATCTTATCTTTCTAATGCTTACTATTTTACTTTCTAAATCTTCGTCTAATCTTAGCAAATGAAGGAAGTATTTTATTAATAGCTAGTTTTTAAGAGCACCCACAATGCGGTGCTTTACTCATCCACTGTAGTGTAGACTCCAACATACCTCTATAACTCATCCGACCATATTATGTCACACATCCAGTTTGTCTTAAATATAGATCTTCAACAGACTTCTTTGGTGGGTCCCCCACTCACACACACACACGTGTGTGTAATATTTTTAATGGGGTTTACGAAGATTTGTATATTCTGTGAGAAAAGATGACATTTTTAAGGAGGTTCATAAATTTAATGTGGTGATGAGGTGGAAGTTTATGAGGTTTGCGGAGGTAAACGTTGTGATACTCTAAGAGTTAGAATTTAACATGTGTTTAGATTTTAGCATTACCAAAGTAAATCTTTTATAGTTTTTTTTTTTTTTTTTTTGAACAGCAAACAACCTTTATTAAATCAAAAGCTAGCAAGACACTAGCACCGGAAGCCCGGAAGTACAAAGAACAAACAATCCAAAAAAACAACCAACCGCCAAAAGGAAAAAAACAAAGCCCATAACAGACAACTATCCGAACCTATCCCATTTTAGACGTATCAAATAAACACCAAGATGCCCAAGACATTCCGGACATTCTACCGCGATGGGTGATCCACAAGAAGCTCTTAACTTTTATCTCTTCCAGAATACTCCGCGCCCTTACCTGCTTCTGATTGAAGATAAAATCATTTCTAGCCCGCCATATGCTCCACAAAGCCGTAAGAACCACACCATAAAATGCCTTCTTGGAGCGCTTTCCAGTCATCGCCGTATGATGAAGTTTCAATAAGTCACGCACATGAAAGACAATGGGGTCCGGAACATTGCACCAAGAGAACAAACTCTGCCACACCTCAGAGAACATCGGGCAACCAGTGAATAAGTGGTCCGCGGATTCCGCCATCAAATCGCAAATCCTACACACCGGCGTATCAACCTGAATATTACGTTTAATCAACCCATCAACAGTTGGTAACCTGTCTAAAAACGCCCTCCAAGCCACCATACATACTTTTTTCGGCACCCAATTGCACCATTCAAATGAAGCCAACAGAAGGTTATTTGCCGCAAGAAAGATACACTTACGCACCTCTTTAACTGAGAAACCAACCGACCCACCTGCTGTCCATAACCAGACATCATTACCCTGCTGAAGGACGACATTCTGCAGCACTGCACATAATAATCCCAGCTGCAGCTGCTCATCAGTGGTCAGAACCGGCCGCTTCCAGTCCCACAAAAACGCTGCAGTCTGCGCATTCTGCTGAACCCTCTCAGCCACATAACACGCATGATTTCTGTCCAGGGCAAACAATAGAGGGAATTTATGCATCAATAAATCATCCGAAATCCACAAATCATGCCAAAAGAGGACATTAGACCCGCTGCGAACAGTTCCTTTCAGAAACTGTTGCGAACCCATGTTCATAGAATCCAAAATACGCGGGACACTTGCAATTTGTTTCCAATTACCCCCTACAGAGACTTTCAACGGAATAGAAGTCCACCCACGACCACTACCATGAACACTCCACACAACCTTCCGCCAAAGAGGATCTTGATCACTCTTAAAACGCCACCACCACTTAGCCAATAAAGCCAAGTTTGCATCTCTAAGGGACCCTAAACCAACACCTCCGTATTCAACAGGCGCAATGACTTTTTCCCAAGCCACCCACGACATTTTGTCTACCTCATCATTTCCACCCCAAAAAAAATTGCGTCTCAATTTTTCAATAGTATCAATCACCTGAACAGGAGCTCGTATATGTACATGCATATGTATAGTTTTGTTTAATATGTACATTACTTAATACAAAATCTCAAGAAAAAAATATTATAAATAACGTTTGATCTCACGAGGGTTCTGCCCCGACCCCACCCCACCACTAACGTGAGTAACCTGTTAAGACACGATAAAACCTGTTTGACTGAAAAATACACTATTTGATTTTTTGACTTTTTTTAATACTTAGAATTAAGAGGCAAAAATCTTTCATTTCCCTTTTTTGGTACATAAAACATAAAACTGTGTTATAAACATGAGATATAAATGGGTTTAAACGAGTCGTGTTCATGTTTAGAACTTATTTGTTCGTGCGCGTCAGAGACCTGTTAACCTGTTAGGGACACGATTTGCCAGCCCTATAATAAATCACAATAGTATAGAACAAATATGTACTAAACACCTCTAAGTCCTAACTTTTATTGATGTTCAATATGATTCTGTTTTGCTCTTAAATAAATCAAGTTAAACTAACATGAGTTGATAATACTTAAATCACAAACAAATCAATCACTTGAAATGGAGCAAAGGAGGTCTTCATTCGTCAATCTTCTTCGTTTATGAATAGAGTGTATCGCTTTCTACACGCAAACCATATCTAGAAATGACGAAAGGATAGCACACTTTGAAAATTCCGAATCACATTATATACTGTGAAGGGTCGTATTAGTGTGGAGGCCCTCCTCTAGAACACTCATAACTAGTTTGTTCACCATTGTACTTGTATGCCTTGTACACTATATTTTTTTATGACACACCATTTATATGGTGGTTGGTTATACAAGTACAAGATTCCATTTGCAGCTCTATATATCTTCTCGTTTTCCTTATTATTCCATCATTTTCCAACTCATGACATTTAACATCACAACCAGGGGCGGATCTACGTTGATCGGTACGGGTTCACGCGAACCCATTGCGTTTTGAAATTTTAATAGAGATTATATATAAAAATTAGGTCTGAACCCATTAATATTATTCGGGTGAACCCATAAGCAAAATCCCTTCACAGCTTAGTGGACAAGTCCCTTTATAACTTATCAAGGATACCATGTTGGAGTCCCATTCAACACAGTTTTTGTAATTTTTTTTATTTAATACACTTTTTATTTTAATTCAGGTCAGTTTAAACCCATTTAGGGTTTCCAAATGAAAACAAAGACGCAAAAACAAAATGCTCACTCCAGTCAAAACCTTTTCCCTGCCCAGCGCTACGCCGTCGCCGGCGGCTGCCGCCCATCCACCAGTACACCACCGCACCTACGTAATTTCTTTAGTTGTAATTGTTAATGGAATTGATTTGCTTAATGCTAATGGAGGATGAGCTTTTTTTATTTTACGGGTTAATGTTTTGTTCTTTGATGATTCTTCTATTAGTGCTTTTGTTTCTCTTCTTCTTGTTAAATGTTAACAAAATTGCTTGCAGAGTTACTAATTGTTTGATGCTTGTTGTAATTAATTAATAAAGCTACTTGCTAAAGTTGTTGATTGTTTGGGGCTTTTGCTGCTGTAGAAGGAATAAAAGTTCAATTTTTTAATTTGCTAATGGAATAATGAATTAAGTGATCATTCAATTTCGAAAAGTAGTAGTGGGTAGGATTTTTGTTTGCTTTTATTTTAATATGATGTATATTTGTTTACAATCTAATGTATTTTTGTTTGCTTTTATTTTAATATGAACATGGGTAGGATTTTTGACAACAAGTGCAGCTGACAATTATAGTGGCGTTGTTCTGTTGAAGTCTCCTCGGATTTCTACTCCTACTGCCACATCACAACTTCATCGGTATGATTCTGTCTATCCACTTGTATCCCTGATTTTAGGTACATTAATCTTGCAAATTGTATATTTGTATGTTGATTTGTTTAATTGAAGTGCATTTGTCAATTTGGTACTGAAAATTAACAAATTTTTGATGGGTTGTGAGGCAAATAAAGTGAGATACTTAAACTTGTTGGAGAATTAGTGTTTTGATGAATAGGGCTGATCATAGAGCAGTACATTAGGAAGATAATATATAGAGTAAACTGCCATTTTCGTCCCTGAGGTTTGGCATTTTTTGTCAGTTTCATCCAAGAGTTTATTTTTTTTCAACTGGATCCAATAGTTTTTAAATAGTTGCTCGTTTCATCCAACTCGTTAACACCGTTAGTTGAAGTCAGTTAACTAAGGGCAATTTTGTTATTTCGTCTTTTAAGTGAAGGGCATTTATGTCAATTCGTATGTTTTTAATCCCAACCCTATTTAAAACACCCCAAGTCAGACAATCAACCCTAAATCCATCTACTTCATCTTCTTCATTCCAAAACCCTAAAAATCAAAACCTAAAACTAAACAAATGGTGTTGTGTTCTTGTGGATCAGAAATATTGTGAATTTATGTGCAAACTGATTGGTTATTTTTGTGGTTAAGGTGTGTTGGACTGCAAGTTCCATCCAAGGCAGCCATGGTTGTTCATTGGAGGGGCTGATGCTGTAATCAAGCTTTTCTGCCATTAAATTTAAACGTATCATCGCTTTTTGTTTATACCACACAAGGAAGTTGAGAGTTTGTAGGTGGTGGCGGCAGTGGTTAATTTAGCATTCTCACAAGATTGGTTGTGTTGTACTTGTGTGAGATTGAATTCAGTTTTGTCATTGTAGGAACTATGAACAACTTTGGTGAGGATATTATTCGACTTATGGATGTTCTTCTTGTTATTTATAAAAACTAAATTAAATCAATATATTAACAATGGAATTTCTTCCTGGTCTTCTTTAACTGTTTTGATTGAATAGATGGAGTGAATAAAACACTGAATGGCTTATTATATTAAATCTATTGGATTCTTACTATGCTTCTTGTGTAATAGAAAGTTGGTAGCAGTTCTATAAACGGCTACATCTGATTCGGTAAGAGATAAAAGTGTGTCCGGTTCACTTAAAAGACACATTTTAATGGTATATGGAGCCTCTCAATCTGTTATATAAATAATTATTTCTGATCCACAAGAACACAACACCATTTGTTCAATTTTGGGTTTTGATTTTTAGGGTTTTGGAATGAAGAAGATGAAGTAAATGGATTTGGGGTTGATTGTCTGACTTTGGGTGTTTTAAATAGGGTTGGGATTAAAAAGATACGAATTGGCATAAATGCCCTTCATTTAAAAGACGAAATGACAAAATTGCCCTTAGTTCACTGACTTCAACTAACGGTGTTAACGAGTTGGATGAAACGAGCAAACTATTTGAAAACTATTGGATCCAGTTGAGAAAAAATAAACTTTTGGATGAAAGTGGCAAAAAGTGCCAAACTTCAGGGACGAAAATGGTAGTTTACTCTAATATATAAATCCCGCAGTTTTGCGCTTCGCGTCTCAGTTTTAGACCTTACCCGACCGGATCCGTCGACCCGACCTGAATTTTTTTATGTCTGGTTTTATTAAATTGGAGCACTTAAAAACTGTGAACCCATTGGAAAAAATTCCTGAATCCGCCACTGATCACAACCTCATCCAAGTCATAGTTCCATGAATAGTTCAATATGTATTCAATTCAACCATAGGACCCAAAAACTCGTTTCATTGTTATGTTATTAAATTTTATATAAAATAAATAAATAATCAAAACACAACTAAGAACTTCAATCATCGATTTACCATAACAAGCAACGTGTCAATATCTTTTAAGAAAAAAAGCTTTGTTCAGTTTAAATATGTGTCAATCAATTTTTTTTGGAAGGTGACTTTCTTTCTCAGAGCACGGCAGAGATCATCGTGCCCGTCCAGACAATAGTCTGGTGCAATGACGGGCCCTACCCCACTTGTCCAGACTATGTTGTCTGAACCGGGTCCACGCTGGAGCAGTGGGGTGGCTTCCGCTGAGAGTCGTACTGCCTCCACACGATACATATCGCTGGAGTAACAGTCAAGTGAAGTCGGGTCAGCTCGGAATCGAACTTGCATCACTAGAATCACAAGTTCTCACCGTCATTGCCTAGTGTTCCTCAAAGGGATGTGTCAATCAATTAAATAATTAAATAACACTTAAATGAATACTGAGATAAGGGTTACTAGTTAGGATTGGGGGTAGAGAGAAACATGACATGCCTTTCTTTTTGAGTTTAAGACCATGTGAAAAGGTAGCTTTACAAGTACTATTTCATAGTGGAGGAAAAAGATTTGAAGAAACTAATAGGGAATGACATTATGACATGAATTATTGTTGCCAAAAGCAGGATATATATGAGAGCTACATCTTCCAAATCAACCACCCATCACCATAATCTTATATAATAATATCTAATCTTATCTATACTTTTAATAAAAATAATCTAGTAAAAAACAGTTTAACTATAATTTGTGTTTATATTTGGAAATATGAAACCTATAAAAGGGTTTGTTATTAATATTTTAAATTATTAACTTAAATTAAATGTTTACAATTCTATAAAAAAATGAATTGAAGATACCATTTTTACTTTAACAAATTTATAATGCTCACAAAAATGGCTTTTATCAACGGACAATATCGTTGATACACCCTACCCGGAGAACTCTCCTCTTACTCAGACATTTTCTAATATTATATTTTGTATGTCTTTACTAATTTTATTGAAGCAAATTTGTTTTATTTACAATTTTTCAAAATGTTTTATTTCGATATAAATTAAATCAACACTATTTGTTTCTCTTAAATAGCTCTTAATGATGGACCACCAAGCCCTCCATGATCTATCTTAGGGCTAGCATAACAGGTTTGTTAAGACACGAACACGAAACCTGTAAACACGAACACGATATGAAATCTAATCGTGTCATTTTTTTTTTCAAACACGAACACGAACCTGTGTATAACAGGTTAACACGATAAGACACGATAAGATATGACAAGACATGATAAGAAACACGATAAGACCTTTTAAGACACGAACACGACACGAAAATAAACAGGTCTTAACGTGTTGACCTGTTATAGACACGAAACCTGTTAAGGCCAAACACGAAACCTATTAAAATCGTGTAGGTTCGTGTCAGGTTATCGTGTTCGTGTTTGAATTGCCAGCCCTAATCTATCTGGTGCAAATCCATCACTTATATGTTGGCAAGTAGTCCATCGTTGTTCCATTAATGAATAGTGAGTGATAGCTGATGTGGGGGTTAACCCATTTGGTTTAAACCTGAGCAATGGTATATAATTTAGGATTATTTGTGTAAAAAAATAACTGTAGCCGTTAAAAAAATGCCCATAATAACACCACAGTGACAATTTGGTAGCGGCAATATCCATGATGTCTCAACCCACGTCCGTTTCCACACATACATTTACCAACTATTGCTATCTTCGTCGTCTTCACTAGTTAATTACTGACGGTTCGTTCATCAGGGAACAAAGTGATTCGATCTGATATAAAATTTAATTATTTCTTTAGATTTCTTATTATAGTTTAAGAAATCTTAGTTAAAAAAGAAATTAATTTAAATAAAGAGATTTGAAGCGTGTGTTTGTATAAAGTAGAATAAAAAAGTGGTACTAAAAATATGGCTGGCTATCACATGGTAATACTTAGGATAGGAGTCAGGTCCCTGTTTGTGGGCGTGGTCCATCATGGCTTCACTTGTCTCTACCATAGAGTATAGACCATGTGTCCGTGACCTCTTTAAACACCTAACACCAAATATGTGTGTGTGTATATATATCACACTCACTCTATAATACATGTTAAGTTTCAGAATTTAATATCTTCCTTTATCTAATAGTGTTCTTTTTTTTTTCTCAAAATATCTTTTACTCTAACTATACGTTTATCTTGTTGTAAAACAAGCCTAATAGCTAAACAATACAACTATATAAGAAATAGATGTATGAGGGAGAAAAATGTTTATATTATTGATCGGTGTGTTTATAATGAGATACAAAAGGCTCTATATATAGGAGAAGAAAACTTGAAGAAGAAGCTAATCTATATTAGGCATTGATAACCACAATAATATATATTTATAACACTCCCCCTTGGTTATCAATTTAATACGCTTTTAGATGCTGCCTCGTTAAAACCTTGCCAGGAAAACCCAGTGGGACAAAACCATAGCTAAGGGAAAAAGAGTGCAGCGCGTATTATCTCCCCCTGATAATGTTGCCTCGTTAAAAACATTACTAAGAAAACCCAATGGGATAAAACTTAGTGAAGGGAAAAAGAGTGCAACTTGTATAATGCTCTCCCTCATTTGAACATCTATTTTCTAAGTGACTGGTGTGGATCTCCGTATAGCTCAAAACTTTTGTAATTAATGATTCGTTGCTTGATTCTTTGACATGCAATCTTTTATGTTGAGCAATGTAGTGTGTTCTTCATATGAGACTTCTAGTGCCTCCTCTCGTGAGCAAATACCATAACATCCATAGCTATGTTGTGCTACATTCCCTGCATCTATAAGACTAGCCCAACTTGTTTTCATGGGTTAGTAAAATATAATTTCATATCTTACATACCTTTGATGTAACAAAATAGTTCTAATAACCCATCCCAATGCCTTTTTGCTTTACACATACTAACCATGACAATAAGTTAAAAAAAATATTATAATCATGCATAGCTAGAAAGAAATATGTTGATGCACATATGCATTTAACTAATGACACTTCTAGACTGAGAATCTCTACTTTGATAAGAGATGAAAAGAGTCATTTTCTATATAAAATAATTGGACAACCTTCAATGTATATTAAATATGAGCTTTGTCCATTGTAAAATGTCACAACATTCCTAAAAATACTTTGATGGATTGATAAACATATCATTACACTCGAACTGCAGGGTCTAGCAATAATTAAACTATGTCAAGGACTTTCAAAAATTCACTCTTTAAAAGTTCTACAGAGTCTCTCGATGATGCCTAGGCATTATCACTGTAAACTGCGATTATAGTGAACTTTTAAGAGAGAACTTATGTCAAAAGATAGATAATATTATAAGCCTATATTCCTCTTTGTAGGAATACTTCATGAGTTGTACAACACTCAACTCAACTATTTTAGTCCATATATATTTTGTTAACTTTACAAAATACTTGATATCGATGCCTTAGGCATCATCAATCCATCAAGGACATTTTCCATCTTGACCAATTAATGCCAGTGCATTTACTCTTTAAGAGTTTTGGTACATTAAATTTATCATATAGTAAATCAATTAGAAAAATCAATTTCATCCATTTGTCCAATCTATATTGTACTATTGTTATACATTGAAGTATCATAATCACCAGGTTTAGTTTATTACTTGTAGTGTATTGGTGCACAATAATTACATCATACGATGTTTCATATTACCTTTTAAGCACTTGGTTGCTTTAGGATACTCATGAGGAGTTCCACTTATATTCAATTCAATCATATAACAAACATAATGTATTCAAAATTGAATTATTCCGATCATAACGTTCTCGAGAACTTACGTTACAAGATATTTATTAGACGCATTTCAATTCTCTCTTTGCATTACCAGACTAATAACATAATGAAAAATCATTGTATCCACCACTTGAGAATGCGTCTCCTCATAATCAATTATGGGTCTTTGCAAAATTCTTATGCCACCAATATTACCTTATATCATTTTCTTTTCAAATGTTGATTTGCACAGAAGACCTTTTCATATTGATATGTTTTACTACTTCTGTTGTCTAGACTACTGGTCCAAGAACTTTCCATTTTAATAGAGAATTCAACTCTGCCTCATTTGCGTCTTTTCATTTTTGCCAATCATTTCTTTGTATTCCTTCATAGGCAGATCTTACATTTTGATCCTCATTTCAAGCGCTACCTTACATAAAATTTATAACGACGTCGATTTTATTTTGATTCCATACATTTCGTAGACATGATACTATATAACGAGATCTCTTTATTTTCAGGTACCTGGGGTTCTTCTTGAACCATCATGTCTAATGTCTCTTCAGGAGACCTTTTTACTATAACCTCGACTTGACCATCTTTATTACTTGCAACAATTTCTTGAAGATTTTTATTCATGGAATCAACCAGTCTATCACGCTTCAGGCGTGCAATAGACTTATAAGATTATTTGGAGCATTAGCAGTTGGTATATGTGACTTAATTAGCTAGTCCACATATTTAGGTCAGTTAATGTGTCTGGTAAATGATTTGTTAATCGTTGTAAATGAGTTATGCTTTGAAATTATGTTCGAACTTCATTTTTGAGGATCAATTATAACTCATACCAACTCATTTCGTTACCAACTGCCTTTTATCTCCCCCTGATGTTGGAAATGTTAATCCATTAAGATGGATAACGATTAATTGAGCCATAAATAAATACCTCATTAAAGGCTCTATTCATCATCGTATATTCCCAACCACCTTTTGAGGTCCCATCTTTGTGCGTCATGGTGGATCAATTTCAATATATGTCGCACAACAAAAAATATTAGATGGGCAATATTTGGTTCCTGACCAAAAACCAACTATAATGGGGAGAAACTATTACCATGTATTGGCTTGTTGTGAGTAAATGTTACTGCATGTAAAATCAAATTTAAACATGAACTTTTGCTTTCATGATCATTGACATTGCAATCAATAGCAGACGTTTTAGTGATCATCTCAATGAAAGCAATATGTGTATGAACATAAGCCATATGAAGTTCAACACTTATTCCAATGATCATTATTATCTTGGGAATTGATTAAATATGCCAATCTAGAATAATATGCTTGCTATCTTATTAGCTAAGCCATAAATCAAGCAAACTTCAGGTTGCAAACTTGATAACCATTTAGACGATGCATCGATTTTAAATACTAAATGGTATCATGTTAGGATATGCGTATCCTTTAATCAATTCCAAAACATATAGTGATACTCACCCCACTTTATATGGAAAATATATAATTTCGCTTAAGAGCAAACATTACATGCTATGTACCAGATTGAAGATTCTTTAAGTTCTTCATTATGTTCACATCATCGACTCGGTGTGGTCTTACCGGTCATGCCAACTAATTAAATAATTATGATCCATAAACTAAACTTCTAGTTTATGATCGAATATGCATTGCTTGCACGTATGTAATACAAAACATATGATATGAAAGAATGTATTGTAACTTCAATGTTCAAACCACCATGTTATATAATCACTCCATTTATTTGCCACATGTGGTGGTCAATCTCATTAGTAACATGATCATTATTGCATTTTTGATAATCAATCTCATTATTTAACTTGGCTATTATTATAATCTTCCTTAGTTATGTACATGATCATTAACCTTTATACCGATCATTTTTCATCACATTCACTTCAGGGAGAGATAGAATCTGAAAACATTCATGGATATTCATTCCTTTTTGGACGGATATAAAGTCACTTCAAACCTTTCACCCAATTTTAATGACATTGCTACTTCAGGAGCATATTTGAGGTTTGACAAACAAACAAAATTTGTTTTATCCAATTTCCGTCATATATAAACTTTTCTTCACATAACAACCATAAAGAAGTAATTATATGTCCAAGTCATATAATATTATCGGCCCAACATCTTATGGCCTTTAATAACATGGTAATGAGATTCAATGTGTATGACACTTTGGATGTCAAATGTAAATCTTTCATGAGAGTGATAATAAACCATAACTTTGTTTTATTTGTTCTGTTTAATGCTAAGTAAAAGGTAGCATATAAAATACAAGATAGTCAACTGTATACATAATCCAATACATGATGTTATCACATGTTACCAAATAAAAGAAGTTATGGTACAATATTTGTGAAATAAAGTGTTTTCATCATTTATAAGAAAAACATATAATTTATGTATTAGTTTATCAAGATATAACCAACTTATGCAATTCATATTATTTTAACAAGTATATGATAACACTCACATATATCAAGACAAATATTTTGCAATTTCCAACATGATTACAAACCATCCGATAAAACAAGTTATACGTATTATAGTTTCCTTTAATAATTTCCTTAAGAAAATCCCAATAGTGATGATCTTCTAATAAAAACCATCACACATCATTCAACATTAACTAATGACTTCTTTTCATACCGTTGTTCTTACTTGAGCCATAACGAAAAGTTTTTTTTTCTCAATTCTACTAAAATATATTTCCAATACTCTTTGTTTAAACCAATTGCGCTAATACTATTTTTGGTTATATAACTATTCCGTGAATACACTAACACCATCATGCTACAATATATTAATTTGGTAATGTATATATGATTACAATAATTCACACATCCAAATAACTTCAATATCCATCAATGATCAGTTCATCGCAAGTCAAATACACGTAGCATACACATTTATATAGACCACCAAAGAAGAACACAAACGGATTACATATTATCCGACTGAAAATAACCGAATCCTGGATCGGAAACACTTTCTTGTGTAGTGAATAAAACCAGAACACACGTAGATGACCCATTTAAAGACATAATCAAAGTTGATACTGACCTACCGAAATTAATGATGACAAACATTTACAGGTTATATTAAGAGTTTTCTCAATATTATTTATAGCTACAATGACTTATTTGACCATTTGACAAACTTAATCACTTTTAACGAAATTAACATTCAAGTCGGTGGTTCACATTGTTTGTGGTTATGGCATTGTAATGGACTGAAATAGCATTGATCCTTAAAACGAAACTAAAGAAAAAAAACAAGATGAAAACTAAGAACAAATCAATTAGCCTGACGACTAATATGGAATAGATTTCATCTTTTAAAATCTAATATTTAGAGTGGATGCATCACTACCTAAAAAATAACCAAGTCATCACAATAATTTGCATTCAGTTGTCTACCTCGATCACTTAATTAAAACCTACATTGTCTCAAATTTATTTGTCTTTAAAATAAAAACCCTAACATCTAATTATGTATATTTGCCTTTAAATAATTAAATAATCGTTCTTAGATCAATATGAAAACACTAAATCTAATTATGTATATTTGCCAAAATATTTACGTGATTATTTTAACAATAATTAACAAAATAAATTAGTGGGTATACGATGACAAATCATAATTCACCACCAAGGAAAACCCATGTATTCAATCATCATGCAATCACAAGTCCGTGAGTGAGTTACAAAATATATCAAAAGGATTTTCAAAATACCTGGAAAATCTCGATCGTTTACCTTGTTTAACATTAAGTTTGTCATGGATTTCGGAAGCTTTCCGATTAGATCTCAGGTTTCGGCTCACCAGCGTTTCTTCAAAGGAAGGTAGGGTTTTGGTGAGAGCACTTTCATGCTGATAACGTGTTGTAAAACAAGCCTAATAGCTAAACAATACAACTATATAAGAAATAGATGTATGAGGGAGAAAAATGTTTATATTATTGATCGGTGTGTTTATAATGAGATACAAAAGGCTCTATATATAGGAGAAGAAAACTTGAAGAAGAAGCTAATCTATATTAGGCATTGATAACCATAATAATATATATTTATAACATATCTATATTTTTTTCCCTCAAAGCACTTACTTTTTTTTGTTTTATAAAAGTAGTAAGTTATGAATCAAACAAATTACATAAAATAAAAATAAAAGTATTTTGTGTTGTGATACCGCTCTTGCTATGTTGTGGAAAAAAAACTTTTTAATTGTACGCCATGATATGTTACGACGTTTTGTGTATTTAATGATGACCACGATCTTGTTGGAGGTAATGGGCTAATTTCCGACCCAAGCACATGGGCGAGTTGAGTTATAGCTGTATGTAAACCCATCAAGTTATGGTGTGGTTTTATGAGATGTAATTAAGTTCTGAGTTATTTTCTTAGTTATAATAATTGGAGAGCAAATTTTGGTTTTAATTCTTAGTTTTCTTTTGTTCATATAATCGATTGGGACTTGAAATCTGGCTAAGTTGATTTTGACGGAACAATCTGGTAGGTTTAAGATCTTCGAAAGTTTAGAAGAAAAAAAAGACCGAGAGTCTTGCTTAAATATAGTGTAGGAAAAGATTTAAGAGCACAAAATCGGTTAGGGGTTGGGTTATTCTACAAAGGCTGCAAAAAATGAGAAGGGTGAGAAGCCACTAGAAAATGACATGTGTCCAAAGGATTAACAAGTGGGAGGGGTAATTTTGTCAAAAACATATGCACATGCAAGTCACATGCCATTTCCACCTTCATTTTTAAATGCCCGTAACTTTTTTATACGTCATCCGTTTTTAAAAAAAATATATACCATAAAATTGAGCGTCGTTTTATCTTTAATATGAGTACCATATTGCTATACTTTTGAAAAAAAAAATCAAAACCCACTTGCATAAGACACAATGGAATGTAAAACACAATGAACACCAATTAAATATAGAGTATAAAACATAATCAAGAGTCTAGTAAAACACAACGGACGACATACTAAAGACACAATGAATAGAAGACTAAAACACAATGAATACATTTGAAAAAAAAAGTTGAAAACCCAGTTACGTAAGACACAATGGATGACATACGAAAGACACAATGAACAAAAGACTAAAATACAATGAATACTTTTGAAAAAAAAAAGTTAAAAACCCAATTGTGTAAAACACAATGGACGACATAATAAAGACACAATGAACATAAGATTAAAACACAATGAATACTTTTGGGAAAAAAGTTGAAAACCCAGTTGCGTAAGACACAATGGAGACAACGTAAAACACAATGAGTACCAATTAAATATGCAATGAACAATATGGTATAAAACACAATGAACAGTCTAATAAAACACAATTGACGACATATAAAAGACACAATGAAGAGAATATTAAAACACAATGAATAATAGACTTAAACACAATGAACAACATAATAAACACAATGTACGCCTAAATACAAAACTCATTTGCGTAAAACACAATTAAAAGGATACTAAAAACACAATGGACAAAGTTAAATCATGTGTAGACTAAAAAAACACAAATAACATATTTATAAAGCACACATGCATACTATAACACAATGAACGTGCAGAAGACACAACGGAGAAAAAAAAACCCATTTAGCACGAATTTTTTTTTCAGTTTTAATGTAGCAATGTGGTACTCATATTAAAGATAAAAAAATGCTCGTTAATATGGTGAAATTTTTTTTGAAAAAAAAAAGTCGTATGAAAAAGTTATAGACGTTTTAAAATGATGGGGAATTGACATGTGCATTGCATGTGGAGAGAGAAAGTCAACAAATGTGGTTTTCCTTTTATGCCCTTTCTCTAATTTATTATTTATTTTTTTTCAAACAAACTAATCTCAACCCTTCAAATATATGATCAATGGATCACAATCCTTCTCACCCTTCCTAGAAAAAGTGTCTTGTGTATTTGATCATAACCCATCGGTTAGACTAATCTATACATATAATAAACCAAAGCCATTTTAATGACATGACACTCAAAGAGGGTATTATCTTCATTGAGTGTGCCATGTGTCATCTCATGTGGCAAGGGCTTTATTTTAAGAAAATAATAATTTAAAATTTAAAAACAAAATTAGATTTTTATCTCTACTGTTTTCTCTCATAACTTTTAAACGTTAATATCTTTTATATACGAGATTTTTTAAAGAAAAAAATTAAACCAAATTAACGAGCGTTTTATTATCTTTCCAACGGGTACCATAGTGCTATATAAAAAACGGAGAAAAAAACGACTATTTTTTTGTGTGGTTTTGTTCATACAGGAAAAAAAACACAAAGTGTTCAGGTTATTCATTAATCATTATGTTCAAACCAGTAAATATGATTTTTATTTACAACATGTGTTAGTATTGGAGTTGTACATTGTTTTAGGTTAGGTTTTAATATTAAAGTTATACAGTGTTTAAGGTTATGCACTAACATTGAAGATACATTGTTAATTGTTTTAGGTTAAGTGCTACCCGGAGCTTTCCTGCATGTAACTGTAAAACGCATCAGTCTATTTCAGGTGTAAAATTGATATTTCAAATTAGATTTCTCAACCCGGGACGCTCCCGGGATATATTAGTTTAAAAAAAAAATTGTGGGTTTGGGTCGGGCCTGGGATTAGGTGATACCCGACTCAATTACCCTTTTTTATATTAGAATATGATAACTTATGACAGAGATTTGTTTAAAATAATAATAATAATAATAATAATAATAATAATAATAATAATAAATCATATATTGGCATGATCTCCAGCCCAGCTGGTTTGAGGTAGGGTGAGTTTTCCCTTAGGGGTTCCCATCCTGGGGGTAGGTCACAAGTTCGATTCATGCACACCACAAAAAAATTCCCCGTGATGGTTTGAGCTTAGGCAAGGAGGACACCAGTGTGTGGGTAGGGATTCGAACTTGAGATCGCTAGGTTAGGGTTATATAAGGATTTCCACTGAACTAAACCTTCAAAAAAAATCATATATTGGCAAGTCATTAATTATGTTGTCATATTAGATATTTTATTATGTCATATTAGATATTTCAACCCGGGACGCTCTCCAACAGATAATTGTTATGTTTCCTTTTTCTACCATATTCTGAAATAGCTCAAATCTTATTGTATGCAGTTAAAGACCTTTGACTGAATGTATTGGTGCTAAACAATCTTTGTCCACTTGAAGTGCTTGGGATCTTAATATTCTGTTTTAGGTGTTGATGTTGTAAGGTGAAATGGATCTTTTGGTATATTTTTTTTTAAAGTATCTAATGTAAGTTGATACATAGATGCCATTTTTATAGTTTAGATACTTCCAATTTTATTCACTTTACTTAGATTTCTCAACCCGGGACGCTCCGGGGTATAAGCTAGTCTATTAAAATATATAAAAGAAAATGTATATGCTGACATGACATGCAATGGAGGCCTCAACCTTCTCTTGAGAGTGTCACGTGGCATCATAATTGAGAGTTTTTTGTGTTTTTGAATTATTTCTCTTTTTAATTAAATTGAGTTATTTTAGAAAAAAAGAATTTAAAAATAAATTTAAAATTTTCTCTCTCATATTTCCTCCCATAATTTTTAAACGTTTATATCTTTTATATACGAGATTTTTTAAAGAAAAAAATTACACCAAATTAACGAGCGTTTTATTATCTTTCCAACGAGTACCATAGTGCTATATAAAAAACAGAGAAAAAATCAACTATTTTTTTGTGGGGTTTTGTTCATACAGGAAAATAAACACACAAAGTGTTCATGTTATTTATTAATCATGTTTTTTTCTTTTAAACCAGTTTCTTATCTACGATGTTGAAAATCAGCCCAATCGCCATGTTATCATTGGAATTTTACTAGGTATACTTCATCAGGAGAAGCTAGGAGAAAGAATCGCGCAACACTGCAACACATGGTGTCAGCTTATAGCAAGGTTATTTTTTTATTTATTTAATTACAAGAGTAATAATTATTACTATTAGTATTAGTATTATTAGAATAGTTATATTTTCCAACCCCGGGACGTTCCCGGGAAGAATTGATAGTTGTTGACGTGACGTTCAATGGTGGCCTCAACTATCTCTTGATTATGCCACGTGACATAATGAGATGCAATGGTTACAACTTTCAACTTAAGTGTTTGTTTAGTTGATTAGGTTAGGAATTATAAGAGCTATTAGAATGTGAGAAATTAGTGAGATGTGATGAGTTTTTGAATAGTTGCAGCTTACATAAGTGATTCTTTAGATGATTACTGATTAGGTTTTAGATTAGGAAATATGAGTTATTACCGATTAAAATACTATGAACATGCAATGATTGAGAGATTTTGTGGTTAGTTAACTTGAGCCATTTGCAATAGGTTATCACGTAAAATTAGATTTTTCAATCCCGGGACCCTCCCAGGGTAATCAGCTAGTTATTTATATGTAATTTTAATTAACACTATTTGTGTGTATTATAATTGTCAGATTCATATATGGGGAAAAAAGTATTTTACTTTTATATTTAACCACAAATATTCTACTTTTATATTTAACCACAAATATATAAATTAAATGTTACTATGCCGTTGTATTCCTAATCTAGTTTGTTTCTTATTGTTTGTTTTGAGTCGATGGTTTTCCTGGAAACAGCCTCTCTGTCCTTTTTGCTAGAGGTAAGGTTTGCCTACATCCCACCCTCCCCAGACCCTACAAATAGCTATGCCATTTGTAGGATCTACTAGGTATGGTTGTTGTTGTATATATAGATTAAATAACTATTAATATATTTGTAGGTTCGGTTTACCCAACAAGTTCCGTACCTTAAATCGCAAACAGAACCGTGAAAATTAGTTCAAGCCGTAAACATTTTTACTCAAGTGGATGACGGATGACATGTGTTTACAAAGTTAAGATTAATAGGTATGCTTGTAATAGTTCGGATGTGGTTAAATGGTTATATTTTAAAAAAAATGTTACAATGAATATTTGTGTAAGACAAACTTGTAACTACGAGTTAAACTCATTGTTTGTTGAAAACTTCAATGGTTGGTCGATGAAATTGGTTGTTGATAAGGCCGGTGATTTGTACTAATGTATGTCTTTGGGCAATAGAAAATTATTTGGTATTTTAGACTGTAGTTTCCAATAAAAAGGAAACAAGAAGCAAATCTTGATAATCTTTTTAATGGTTAATCGGCAAAATATAAAATTATTTTTAAGGATATAGATGCGATATTGCAAAGGAGAAAATCACACTTTATGTTTGTTTTCCATTTGAGGTAGTTAACTTTGTGTTCGTAATGATTAACAATGCATATTATTGAATGGTAAATAAATAGGACCTTTTGTAATTCCCATTCTTTTTAAAACCGGATCGTATTGAAAACAACATATGCAACCGGTGTGGTTTTGTAATATATCAAACAAGTTAAAACTCACTAAAAAAAGACATGTCTTTAGACTATCAGGAGTGGTGGGGCGGGAAAGAGGGGGATGAATTTATTGTTTTAACTTTTGTTTATTTTAATCTTAATATTATGTTTATATTGTAAACTCATACTAAAACATAAAGTACTTGAATTTATTGTTTTAACTTACATATACACTTTCAATATAAATTATTTATAACGTCATATGTTTCTCAAACTGACGACCAATGAACTGATAACGAGTTAACAGTTTCTAAAACCGACGACTAGTGAACCAATAACGACCATGATTATGAAATCATTGTTTATTTCTATCAATAAGAGCACCCACAATGGTGTAATTCCAAATCATCCGAAATTCCAAACTTGCATTCCAAACCAAGTGCACCATTGGTGTAACACCCCAACCGATGGCGGAATCATCGAGGTGTCACGTAGTGACGATTGTTCAAAAGCACATGGTACTAAAATGTACATATATTATTGAATAATTTAAATTGTCTTACATAGATGAGATGGAAAAAAAAATACAAAAGTCTGAATGAAACATGAAATTTGAAATAACTTATTAAAAGCAAGCACTAAAGTCCAATGCTATAGTACTAAGATCAAACTGCACCTGAAACATGTACAAAATAAGTTTTGTCAACATATGAAATGTTGGTGAGCATTCCTAGATTTAATACATATAGTAAGTTGGAAAATGTTATACAATTCAAGTGCAAAGCTACAGTGCAATTATGTAAACGATGTAACATACAAATGAGCGAAATCAATCCTGTGACTGTATAATGTACTAAATGAACGACGGTGTACTTATCCAATAAATGGATAATAACTTAACAATGACCACGGATTCTTCGATGAAAAAGGGGGAGAATCAACCTAGGCGGGTTGTCAATCCAATAGCGCTATCCAATGTTAAGGTCGGCTTGTACATGGCTAATGATTTCACTAAGTATAAATGTATTCTACATGTAATGTCTAAGCATAAAGCACGTTTGTAAGCAAATGCACATAGTACTAGAATTGTATTGTAAAAATGTGAACTTGTATTTGTAATTTGTATAAGTGTACATGTAACACCCCAAAAATGAATAAAAGCAAAAAGGGGATAGGAAATACTCACTTTCGCCAAATGACTAGATGACTAAGCGAGCGTGAAAATGCGAGCAATCCAAAGATTCAACAACGAAACTAGTCCAATTTAGAAGAAAAGAAACCGAATTGGAAAAAAATATCAAACTTCCAATTCGCCAATTATAAGAGCTTATAATCAAAGCTTCAAATGTAGAAGTAATATACTATAGAAGAAAGGTATGAGGGAGAGTTTAATCGAATTGAAACAATCGATTTAGAGGTGCAAAGTGTAATGGGTCATAGGTGGGTTTTTATACTAGTTTTGGATTCAATTAGGCTTTAAAATTGGTCAACACCATAAAGTAAGGTTTTATGATGAATTGAATATTTGACTAGGACTTTGACTGTTTGACTAAGACTTTGACTAGGACATTGACTGGGACTTTGACTGAGACTTTGACTTTGACTGGGACTTTGACTGAGACTGTCTTAGCGGACCGTGAGGGCTAAAAAAATAATTTTTCTAATTTAATCAATTTTAAGTTATAGACTTGTTTCTTCTGTTTCTAGGTTGTTTTAGGACCGAAAATTAAGGGCTTTGAGTATCAAGGTCTGAAACATACGTGCTCGGGTATAGATGTGAGTATAAAACGTGCATACTTTTACTTATAAAAATTATAAGTTTTATTAAATTGTGAATTTTGGTCCTATTAAAATACGAGGGTTAAAAATGAAAATTTTGAAATAGTTGAGGAACCAATTATGCACATTTATGAAAAGTGAAGGGTGCAGGTTGTCACAGTCTCCCCTACTTTAGAAAATTTCGTCCCGAAATTACTTTCAAGTGAAGGTTTCCATGAAACAAAAGACATTTGTAAAAAAAAGCAATTAGATTTTAAGAAATGCATCAGCCATGATTTGACAAAGTTTGAAGTAGTTGTTTAATACCCAAAATAAGAGTTTGAAAATCCTTAAAGTTTGACCCAAGGTTAGAGAATTAAGAGTTTATAATGAGCAAGGTTTGGGAAAAGTATGTAATTGGTGAGGGTAGCGCAGTGTTATAGTAGCTTCCCTTACTTTAAAGAAGTTTTTGACCGAACTTTATTAAGGACATGCAACAGGATTTCGACTAACAGAGAGTGTAAGAGTATACAAAGTTTAAGGTTTTCTGTAGAGGTGGTCAACAAGGAAGGCTCCAACAAAACTAATTGGAGCTTATGTAAAATGTTCTTTTATCAAAAATGCTAGCTATTAGTCAGCGACCTATTGAAGATGTAGTAAGGGGTAGGTTCTTGGTCAGACTCCTAGTCCGCTCCCGCAGTATCGTTTATGCTTATATATAGGGTGTACCGCAGCTAACCCACCACACTCCCGATACTTTGGACTCGTACTGATTGTCTACCAATAGCCTAAATAGAATTACACACCACCCTTATGTACCTGTAAACCCATGATTGCGTTCCGGACCGTAATCATAGATTTACCTTACACTAGGGTGCTATGCTTTTCCATAACACTAACATAAGTAATACAAGAAACAATGCGTACAACCAAAATGTGTTAAATAGTAGATACTGCTCAAGTATAAGATGCGGTTAAAGGTTCTTCCCCTTTCAGGTTCACCCTTTAACCGTAACGGGATTAATGTGTAAGTATAAGACACGATTAGGGGTTCTTCACCTTTCGGGTTCACCCTTAACCGGTAAATTTTCTGTTCACGTCATTGGGCTCTAAACAACCATATTGATAAACTCTGAGGATTAAACTGTTCCCCTCGGGTTAGAGGAATACTCTGAACCGAGTCGTACATGGGAACTGGCTTAGATCTCATACAAGCTATCAATTAGTATGTTCGTTGGCCATGATGACGAACAAAATAATGTAAAGTATAACAGGGTTTTGCTCACAACAAAAAAAAAGCATGCATACCAAATATGCGTTCATGTAAGTATATAAGTATAGCACAAAATTTCGATTGAAAGAATAGCATAACGTAAATCGATTAAATCGCACAATTTGCACAAAATGAAAGATAACGAGTTAAATTAATGCTCAAAACTAGTGTTGTAAGAATAACTAGTGCGAAATAGTTGCGAATAACGCGTGAAAATAACTACCAACAAAAGAATAATACAAAAATAATAAGATAATGTACAAACGTAACTATATATAGAATGGTGTAAAAAATAATGAATTTTACTGTAAATGAAAGTGCGCAGACCAAACGTATAGTCTACTGGTACGAGGATAACTTTTTGGAAACCGCATAATGTTTTAAGTTCAAAACAGGTTCACTTGAAAAGATTTCGTAGGTACACATTTTCATGTGTTTACGAGAAGTCGAGTTTGAAAAGTGTTATAAGGTATATTATTTAGTTGCAAATTCCTCCCGAAAACATATATTGGATACGTTATATGAAAATATGCAGATTTACATTTGATTTGTAAAAAAATGCAATGCAAGTTTATGTAACACCCCAAAACCATTCATTCGCCTAACTACGCCATTAGGCGTGATTAGCAAATAAATAAAACGAGACTTAGACATTAATAATGGGGGTTATGTTCCAATATAGAAATAACCTAGTTAATGTTATTAGCTATATAAATGGACAAATAATATAGAAAACTAACTTGATTAGTTAGTTTTTAATAAAAATAACATTAGTGGTAAACTTGAGGGGGCCTTTGGTGAAATATTGGTCAAAATGAAATGGTCAATAGATACCCCAAAGGGGGCATACGAATTCAGCCAAGAGGAAGGGTTCTTGAGCCTTAAACCAAACCCTAAGTCCCTAAGGTTGAAGAATTGATGCAAGAGGTTGATGTAAGAGATGAAGGATGTATTCTAGAGGGCTAATCTTCAAGGATTAAGCTTTGGTAAGAAACCTAACCCCCAAATTCGTATAGGGTTCGAAACCCACATGTGGGTTTTGATCAAAACATGTTAAATTCGTGTTATTATTGATTATAAGTAATATTGAGCATCCCTAATGGCTTAGGAATGAGTTATATTGTTGGAAACTTGCTTGTGTGCAAAGATGATGATTTTAGATTTCATTAGTAGCTTTGATGTTACTAAAATAGTAGGGAAATCTATGTTTATGGAATGGGTTGAATAAGAGTCTCATTCTATATGTATTGCATGAACCTTACGGGTTGGCAAAATTGCAAGTTCAAATTGAAATAGCTAAACCTAGTGGCTAGAATGACGTTTGATGATGAATTCATGAGTAATTGGAATAACCAAGGAAAGTAGAGTATGCATACTAGGTGTTTGTGAAAATGCCTAGTTAGTATTCTTAAATGAATATGATGTTGGAAACACACCATAAGATGAAATAGGTTGCCTAATATTGATTAGAAGGTTGAATGTGCACTGAATTTAATGAATTTGATGTGGAAAACAAAAGGCTAGTTCATGTTAGGACTATTGCCTTATGATTAGTGCATACTATGTATAAAAAGGGTTAGTTTGACTTCTAAAAGTCAAACTGATTCAAATATGAGTTTTGAATGACTTGGTGTGTGAAAACTCATGATACAAGTTAGTTAATTGATATAATGACTAACTTGAATTAATCTTGAGTATAGTGAAGTGATCTTGTCAAGCTAGGTGGAGGCTTGGAACAAACCGGATCAAATGAGCTAAGCGGGTCATGGAATGCATACATGAGGACAAGGTAAGTGACTTATCTTAAATAAGCCTCTTAGAAACTAGAATATCTTGTAAACATTCTTGAATCATGAATTCTTATATCGATTGTAAAGAATGGGTTACTAGCTTGTAATGGGCTAGAATCGCCTAAATAAATAAAATTGATAAGTCCGGTTGGGACGCCTAACTAGATAATGGAAAAATCTTTGTAAATGGGTCTAATGAGTTAAAATGTTATATTCATTAAAACTCATGAATAAAACTTGAAGATTGAGGATTGTATGAATAAATAGTTAAACGGGTCAAATGATGTTGTGAGCATCAATGACCCGGTACATAATGCTCCTATGCTAAGCATTTAGATGTTATAATGTTGACGGGCCGATTGGTGGTGGATCGCCATTTGGATCCCGGGCTATTAATGTGTGTGAAATGAGATGTTTACATAGGTTACTAAATTGAAGGAAAAAAAAAAGAACACTTGATGTCAAGGATTCATATGGATGGTTTGATAGGCATGAGAATGGGTCAACACTACCGGGTAAGTCCGTAGTTAAATAAACGCCTCCGGGCGAAGCAATATGGGTGCTAAAGCATCACATGAAGTGAGGGTGCCAAATAGGTAAGTTAATCCCATAACTATGTCTAATGCGCGCTAAGGCGCTTAGAATCGACCACATTAGAACAATCTTGAGAAATGTTGAAAATCTAAGTCCGTACAGACTTAGAAGTTTTTAAACAGGTCATTGAGTCAAAAACAATGGGTTTCAATCAAGAAGTGTCGCCACGAATGGCTAAATCGAAAGATTTGGCTAGGAGGGGCATTTTGGGAAATTATAAAGATTTACTAAAGGATAAATCTAATAATCGGAATCATAACGAACAAATCGGACAAACACTTTAGTTGATCAAGTGTATAATGACTTGACAACATAAACTAGATGCATTGCGCATGGTCAAATGGTGTTTGGATAAGTTAAATGTCTAAATGGGTCAAATTGGGTAAAAGTCGCCATAAACATCCAAAACTAAGAACCGGATCATGGCGACATAAACCGGACCATAATTTCAGTCAACCAAAGGTTTATTTAGTCGGCGAGTCATTACTTAGGCTTCGGGAATCATCAAGTGCGGTTGCGACATGATTCCCATGCTTAAAAATCACCAAATTCACATCAGAAGCTTCGCGCGGCCGCTCACAGAGGCCGAGCGGCCGCGCGCTTTGACCTGCACGTCAGCACGAACTTTAAAATTGCGTATAAAATCGTAGAAAAATCGTTAGGAGGTGTTCTTTATATGCCTGGAAAGCTCTCGGGGCGTAGAACAATTCTCATTTGAAAGTCGAAGTCAGATTTTGGTTTTTAGAAGGGGTAAAAGCGATCCGAACAGCTGCTGCGCATAAGTTGCAGCAGTTTGTTCTCCTGATAAAGGGCCGTTTGGCCTGGTTCGTTCCGTATCAACGTGTAACGAATACCGTACTAGTTTAAATGTATCATTGACAACCCACTAACCATTTTTGTGAAATGGTGCTAGGTAAACAAGTGAAGGAAGTCCCGGAGCAAGGATCAAGTCGCGAGAAGAACCGAACACGCCCGAACACTCATCAAGCTTCCGCACTAGAATCTAAGGAACTCCCGTTAAAACGCAACATCTTAAAATATGTTTCAACTATTAAAAAGTAAAAATTTGTGTGAATCAAACATGTATTTGATCTTAATGGGTTGACTTATAAAGAAAATTTCAAAGTTTTAATCGGGAGTGGTTTTTAGTTAAGGTCAAAACCCGTAAGATTAGGCAATAATCGCGTGATTTCGGGTTAGGGTCTTACAAGTGGTATCAGAGCCATTGGTTTGAGGGATTCGAGTGTCGAGAAGTATACTTGGACTCAAACCGTGCGCTCAAGTGTTGAAGGGTGTTCGGTTCGAGGCTTGATCAAGGAATCCGGTAAGTAATATCTATAATAAACTTCCGGTTTGATCGGAAATTGTTATAGGTAATCAATAGTGATATCGTGTAGATACACGCTATCTAGAATGCTTAGTAAATAAATGGTTAGGTGGCATGGGACCTATCCAAAGATCAATTCGGGCAACAAAATTCTTTTATAACTAGAATTCTCGCATTACTATAGAAATGCATACTAACCATGTGATGTATTATTACTAATCAATTGTGATGTGACAGGAATAATATCACTGTATTCGATAATTGGGATCGAATGATCCACCCAACGAGGTGGTGGGGGTTCGGGAGCACGACTGATAGCATGCTCACTAAGGACCAAGTCAAGTAACAACTCAAATTAACGGATCTTTAACAAAAAGGGAAAACAAGGGCAAGTATTAATCAGGTACACGCTCTAAATTATATTAAGCATATTAGTATGCAAGCATCACATGAAGGGTGGTACTTGCATACGCAAGCGAAAAGCTAAATGGGAAATGTGCATTGTTCACACTAGTGAACAATCAATACACAAACGTAACTTGAACATCGAGACCGGGTTGGGGGTAATCATCCCAAACTAACGTTTAGAAACCAAAGGATGCTGGAAAGGCGTTGTGATCATACCAATGAGTGTGATCACACAAAGCTTTACAAAACGAAAACACACAGTTTATTCTTAATGGATGAAGGTAAAAACCTAACATCAAATAAATTATTAAGGAAGGGTTTTCACCAAATAAAATAAGGGACACAAGCATGAGCTGAAGCTTTGCTTGCGTAGGGTGTGATGTACCAATTATAACAAGTCCATGTGTACCATATGCGGATTGCTTACCCTGGCCAGGTAAGTGTTAAACATATGATACTATGGGTTTCTTACAATTGATACATATACAACCTATGTAACGAGGACTAAGTAAGTGTGAGGTGTCGGGAAAATCATGGATTAGTCGAATATGGTCTCAAGGGCCATGATAAACAAAGAGGAAAGAAAAACCAAGGTATAAGCGACCCGTGGGGATCGTAGAGGCCGAGGTATTGCTTCACCAAATCAACCATAACTATGGTTTTGGTTGATAAATCATAAACAGCGGACATGGGCCGTGATTAACCCATGGGTCAACTGGACCTTCGGGTCAGTGACAAAATTATACACCAATAAGCCGAGGTATAAGCAATCCCGAGCGGGTTGTAGAGACTAAGGCAGTGCACTCTCAATCAAAGTTATGAACTTGGTTGAATAAAGTGCAAAACATGATTTAAAAAGCTGAAGGCCGTGATAAATCAGTAAATCATTTAACCCTCGGGTTAAGGATGAAAAAGTGTAAACTGCAATAACCTTAGATTGTATCGTAGGTACAATTTAATGCAAAATATGATAACAATTGGATTGTATAGTTGTTACAATCTAATGCAAACCGTGATAATAGGAGATTAGTCGAAACAATACGTCGTAATGACTATTCGAAACCGCGTTTTATGAAAAGAAAACCGACCTCAACTTATATTGAGATCGGTAAATTAGAAAAAGGATTTTTAGAAAATAATCATTCTAAATAAATAAATGAGTTGAACTCTGAAAAATCAAAAGTCTTTAAACGGGTCGGTTGGGGCAATGACCACCAATCGAGTTAGCAAAATGGGAACTTGGGAAAAACAAATAAATGGCAAATTCTTAAAATAAGGATTAGCCAAAGAAAGGAAAATGTTAGTGTAAAGCAAGGTTTGTTTATAACATTATAGCAAACCAAGAAGAAACGAGGGTTGGATTCGGGGATGAATCCAAGAAGCTAGAAAACGGTTATGTTAAAAAGCCGGGCTAGTCTTGGAAACCAAGACAAATTACTTGTTAGTAATAGAAGCATAGACATGTATGCATATGCATGCTACAACCAAGTATTATAGTAGATGCTCTAAGGTGCATGATAGAATGGCCCCTTAAAACATTACATCATTCGGGATAATAGTAGACGGGGATAGTCTACGGATCTAGGGAAGACCTATGAAGAACATAAGTAGCTAAAATGTCGGGTAGGGGGTAAGTATGTAGATATTGCCCCTAGTTAACCGAAATAATAGGATGACTCAAGTCATATTATGAAAGCTAAGGCTTCCATATAATAAAAGTTAGAAAGCCGAGTAAAGGGATACAAACAATAAGTATATAGTACTACTCGTTAGACTATAGAATGTCAAGGGATTGAGCGGTGCTCAATACTGATGAGACACACTAAGATTCTTTGGTATAACCAAAGCAACAACACAAGAAAGGTTTCGAGGACGAAACCTCCTTAAGGGGGGTAGACTTGTAACACCCCAAAACCATTCATTCGCCTAACTACGCCATTAGGCGTGATTAGCAAATAAATAAAACGAGACTTAGACATTAATAATGGGGGTTATGTTCCAATATAGAAATAACCTAGTTAATGTTATTAGCTATATAAATGGACAAATAATATAGAAAACTAACTTGATTAGTTAGTTTTTAATAAAAATAACATTAGTGGTAAACTTGAGGGGGCCTTTGGTGAAATATTGGTCAAAATGAAATGGTCAATAGATACCCCAAAGGGGGCATACGAATTCAGCCAAGAGGAAGGGTTCTTGAGCCTTAAACCAAACCCTAAGTCCCTAAGGTTGAAGAATTGATGCAAGAGGTTGATGTAAGAGATGAAGGATGTATTCTAGAGGGCTAATCTTCAAGGATTAAGCTTTGGTAAGAAACCTAACCCCCAAATTCGTATAGGGTTCGAAACCCACATGTGGGTTTTGATCAAAACATGTTAAATTCGTGTTATTATTGATTATAAGTAATATTGAGCATCCCTAATGGCTTAGGAATGAGTTATATTGTTGGAAACTTGCTTGTGTGCAAAGATGATGATTTTAGATTTCATTAGTAGCTTTGATGTTACTAAAATAGTAGGGAAATCTATGTTTATGGAATGGGTTGAATAAGAGTCTCATTCTATATGTATTGCATGAACCTTACGGGTTGGCAAAATTGCAAGTTCAAATTGAAATAGCTAAACCTAGTGGCTAGAATGACGTTTGATGATGAATTCATGAGTAATTGGAATAACCAAGGAAAGTAGAGTATGCATACTAGGTGTTTGTGAAAATGCCTAGTTAGTATTCTTAAATGAATATGATGTTGGAAACACACCATAAGATGAAATAGGTTGCCTAATATTGATTAGAAGGTTGAATGTGCACTGAATTTAATGAATTTGATGTGGAAAACAAAAGGCTAGTTCATGTTAGGACTATTGCCTTATGATTAGTGCATACTATGTATAAAAAGGGTTAGTTTGACTTCTAAAAGTCAAACTGATTCAAATATGAGTTTTGAATGACTTGGTGTGTGAAAACTCATGATACAAGTTAGTTAATTGATATAATGACTAACTTGAATTAATCTTGAGTATAGTGAAGTGATCTTGTCAAGCTAGGTGGAGGCTTGGAACAAACCGGATCAAATGAGCTAAGCGGGTCATGGAATGCATACATGAGGACAAGGTAAGTGACTTATCTTAAATAAGCCTCTTAGAAACTAGAATATCTTGTAAACATTCTTGAATCATGAATTCTTATATCGATTGTAAAGAATGGGTTACTAGCTTGTAATGGGCTAGAATCGCCTAAATAAATAAAATTGATAAGTCCGGTTGGGACGCCTAACTAGATAATGGAAAAATCTTTGTAAATGGGTCTAATGAGTTAAAATGTTATATTCATTAAAACTCATGAATAAAACTTGAAGATTGAGGATTGTATGAATAAATAGTTAAACGGGTCAAATGATGTTGTGAGCATCAATGACCCGGTACATAATGCTCCTATGCTAAGCATTTAGATGTTATAATGTTGACGGGCCGATTGGTGGTGGATCGCCATTTGGATCCCGGGCTATTAATGTGTGTGAAATGAGATGTTTACATAGGTTACTAAATTGAAGGAAAAAAAAAAAGAACACTTGATGTCAAGGATTCATATGGATGGTTTGATAGGCATGAGAATGGGTCAACACTACCGGGTAAGTCCGTAGTTAAATAAACGCCTCCGGGCGAAGCAATATGGGTGCTAAAGCATCACATGAAGTGAGGGTGCCAAATAGGTAAGTTAATCCCATAACTATGTCTAATGCGCGCTAAGGCGCTTAGAATCGACCACATTAGAACAATCTTGAGAAATGTTGAAAATCTAAGTCCGTACAGACTTAGAAGTTTTTAAACAGGTCATTGAGTCAAAAACAATGGGTTTCAATCAAGAAGTGTCGCCACGAATGGCTAAATCGAAAGATTTGGCTAGGAGGGGCATTTTGGGAAATTATAAAGATTTACTAAAGGATAAATCTAATAATCGGAATCATAACGAACAAATCGGACAAACACTTTAGTTGATCAAGTGTATAATGACTTGACAACATAAACTAGATGCATTGCGCATGGTCAAATGGTGTTTGGATAAGTTAAATGTCTAAATGGGTCAAATTGGGTAAAAGTCGCCATAAACATCCAAAACTAAGAACCGGATCATGGCGACATAAACCGGACCATAATTTCAGTCAACCAAAGGTTTATTTAGTCGGCGAGTCATTACTTAGGCTTCGGGAATCATCAAGTGCGGTTGCGACATGATTCCCATGCTTAAAAATCACCAAATTCACATCAGAAGCTTCGAGCGGCCGCTCACAGAGGCCGAGCGGCCGCGCGCTTTGACCTGCACGTCAGCACGAACTTTAAAATTGCGTATAAAATCGTAGAAAAATCGTTAGGAGGTGTTCTTTATATGTCTGGAAAGCTCTCGGAGCGTAGAACAATTCTCATTTGAAAGTCGAAGTCAGAGTTTGGGTTTTAGAAGGGGTAAAAGCGATCCGAACAGCTGCTGCGCATAAGTTGCAGCAGTTTGTTCTCCTGATAAAGGGCCGTTTGGCCTGGTTCGTTCCGTATCAACGTGTAACGAATACCGTACTAGTTTAAATGTATCATTGACAACCCACTAACCATTTTTGTGAAATGGTGCTAGGTAAACAAGTGAAGGAAGTCCCGGAGCAAGGATCAAGTCGCGAGAAGAACCGAACACGCCCGAACACTCATCAAGCTTCCGCACTAGAATCTAAGGAACTCCCGTTAAAACGCAACATCTTAAAATATGTTTCAACTATTAAAAAGTAAAAATTTGTGTGAATCAAACATGTATTTGATCTTAATGGGTTGACTTATAAAGAAAATTTCAAAGTTAAAATCGGGAGTGGTTTTTAGTTAAGGTCAAAACCCGTAAGATTAGGCAATAATCGCGTGATTTCGGGTTAGGGTCTTACAGTTTATAAAATGCAAGATGAAACCATTTCATGAAGTGTGTGTAAATATAATGTCTTTTCGAAAGACCAAGATTTAAAATGATGTGAAGGTTGTGAATAATCCCAGATGCCTTGACGAATTTTGGAAAATAAAATTTTCTGTATTTAAACATTTCTTTAACTTGTGGGTTGAAAAGTCGGAAATTTTTAATTGTTATGAAATGTTGAGAAAATCGAAGTGTTACCTGTTAAGACTGGGTAAACTTGAAACCTTTTAAATTTTCAAACTTTTACGAAATTTATACATTGAAAGATCATTTATTTGCAGGATCGTTAAGGCATCTCTTTGGGCTCATAACGGGCTATTTGTTTCAAGGCACAAGGTGTGAAAAGTGTGTTCTAATTTGGCGAATAGGCTTTGTGAAAAGATTTATAGAATAAGTTGTCAAATTAATCGTTTTAGAGAGTTGTGTACTAGTGCGTATCGTGTAGGTAGGCATTTACGTATGAGTTTAGTCTGACTAAGAAGTGCTAACTAATGGTAGTTGGCTATGGCTTAGACGACTGGGTGTGGCTATATTAGTATTAGATATATCAGAATATATTGTCTTGAAAGTATTGTGGCTGTATAAACGGATACAAAAGTCATAATTTAAGGATATAATGTGACTTCGATCAAGTAAGTTTGTAAACATGAAGATATAAGACAGGTGGAATAATAAGTTTTGGGAAAACATGTTTATTTTTAACTGTATGATGACGCAATATTCCAAAAATCAGGATGTGGTCGAAGTTAAACACAGAGTTTAAAACTTAAGTCGTGGGTAAAAATGTTTTAACTCAAAAGAGTAATACCTTATAGCGTAAAAGTCAAAAAGCATAAGTGTAATAGTGTAAGCTTTAATGCGATAATATAACGAACAAAAAGTTTTAATAAGGATTATAAGGAATCCAAAAGCGAATGATCAATGAATAATGGCATATGAAACATCAAGTGATTAAATGGAATCTTCAAATGATAAACAAACATAAATATCCATGATATAAAACATTGGAATTGTTTCTATAGGAAACTTTGACCAAGTCAAGTATTTGAAATTTCCTAGTAACTTGTGGGGGCGTACTTTAGCCTATAAGTGAATGCTCATCCCGAGAGTTCCCAGGTCGGCATACGGGTCCCTCGTCTGATTGGGATTTATGCGAAATGCCAGGCCTAGACAGAAAACTCAGGATACAGGCGCTCACCCTTCCAGATTGCACGTGCCCCATTACTAGTGAATTCCAAAACTTTAGCGAGTTTAAAAATGAGATGCAAAAATAGATCCTTGAGATTTGGATTTCACTCCTAACTCAAAGATGTATTTTAAAATTGAAAACGATTGTGGAATGAAACCAATCACTAAGTTAAGGATATCACTCCCAGCTTAGTGGTTAAGTTCCTTTTTGAAAGAAATACTCTTTGAGGTGTGGATGCCACTCCTATCTCAAAGATATATTCCTAAGATAAATAACATATAGAGTAGTGAAACTAATCACCAAGGTATGGATGTCACTCCTAACTTGGTGATATCGTTTCGTTTCTGAAATATGAGTATCTTCTTCTTTAAACAACACACCGAAAGAATAACGAGAAAGAATCATAGCGAAAATATCTTGGAAGAAAATAATAGGATAAAGAGAAATAAACACGAGAGGACTCGTGAATGTAAGCTTGGTTATAGACTAGGCTAAAAGGCATTCTACTAACCTAATTCCCTATAACCTTGGCCCTGATACCAATCTGTAACACCCCAACCGATGGCGGAATCATCGAGGTGTCACGTAGTGATGATTGTTCAAAAGCACATGGCACTAAAATGTACATATATTATTGAATAATTTAAATTGTCTTACATAGATGAGATGGAAAAAAAATACAAAAGTCTGAATGAAACATGAAATTTGAAATAACTTATTAAAAGCAAGCACTAAAGTCCAATGCTATAGTACTAAGATCAAACTGCACCTGAAACATGTACAAAATAAGTTTTGTCAACATATGAAATGTTGGTGAGCATTCCTAGATTTAATACATATAGTAAGTTGGAAAATGTTATACAATTCAAGTGCAAAGCTACAGTGCAATTATGTAAACGATGTAACATACAAATGAGCGAAATCAATCCTGTGACTGTATAATGTACTAAATGAACGACGGTGTACTTATCCAATAAATGGATAATAACTTAACAATGACCACGGATTCTCCGATGAAAAAAGGGGAGAATCAACCTAGGCGGGTTGTCAATCCAATAGCGCTATCCAATGTTAAGGTCGGCTTGTACATGGCTAATGATTTCACTAAGTATAAATGTATTCTACATGTAATGTCTAAGCATAAAGCACGTTTGTAAGCAAATGCACATAGTACTAGAATTGTATTGTAAAAATGTGAACTTGTATTTGTAATTTGTATAAGTGTACATGTAACACCCCAAAAATGAATAAAAGCAAAAAGGGGATAGGAAATACTCACTTTCGCCAAATGACTAGATGACTAAGCGAGCGTGAAAATGCGAGCAACCCAAAGATTCAACAACGAAACTAGTCCAATTTAGAAGAAAAGAAACCGAATAGGAAAAAAATATCAAGCTTCCAATTCGCCAATTATAAGAGCTTATAATCAAAGCTTCAAATGTAGAAGTAATATACTATAGAAGAAAGGTATGAGGGAGAGTTTAATCGAATTGAAACAATCGATTTAGAGGTGCAAAGTGTAATGGGTCATAGGTGGGTTTTTATACTAGTTTTGGATTCAATTAGGCTTTAAAATTGGTCAACACCATAAAGTAAGGTTTTATGATGAATTGAATATTTGACTAGAACTTTGACTGTTTGACTAAGACTTTGACTAGGACATTGACTGGGACTTTGACTGAGACTTTGACTTTGACTGGGACTTTGACTGAGACTGTCTTAGCGGACCGTGAGGGCTAAAAAAATAATTTTTCTAATTTAATCAATTTTAAGTTATAGACTTGTTTCTTCTATTTCTAGGTTGTTTTAGGACCGAAAATTAAGGGCTTTGAGTATCAAGGTCTGAAACATATGTGCTCGGGTATAGATGTGAGTATAAAACGTGCATACTTTTACTTATAAAAATTATAAGTTTTATTAAATTGTGAATTTTGGTCCTATTAAAATACGAGGGTTAAAAATGAAAATTTTGAAATAGTTGAGGAACCAATTATGCACATTTATGAAAAGTGAAGGGTGCAGGTTGTCACAGTCTCCCCTACTTTAGAAAATTTCGTCCCGAAATTACTAAATATATATGCTATTACACCCCCGCAGTCGAAGCGGGAGGTGACCGAATGCTGAGACTGTCTCTGAAGTCTTCAAACAGTATGCGAGGCAGCCCCTTAGTGAATATATTCGCGACTTGATAGCGAGATGGTACGTGCAGGACCCGAACTTGACCACGTTGAACTTGTTCGCGAACAAAGTGTATATCCAGCTTTATATGTTTTGTTCGTTGATGTTGAACCGGATTTCCAGACAAGTAGATCGCACTTACATTATCACAGTATACTAACGTGGTCCGGGATAAGGGATGATACAGCTCAAGTAAAAGGTTACGTAACCAACAAATCTCAGCAACTACATTAGCCACTCCTCGATACTCTGCTTCAGCACTTGAACGAGAGACAGTGCTCTGGCGTTTAGACGACCAAGAGATAAGATTGTCGCCAAAATAGATACAGTACCCGCTGGTTGAGCGTCGCGTGTCTGGGCAACTGGCCCAATCCGCATCAGTATATGAAACTAGAGCCTGTGTAGAGGTCGCAAGAAGAGTTAAGCCAAAAGATGATGTGCCTTTAATATACCGAATAATTCTCTTGAGAGCATTCCAATGGTCAATGCGAGGAGAGTGCATATGTGACACCCGGCAAATTCTGGTTAACAACGTTGTCTAGATGAAAGTCTACCTTAGCGAGTCACGCGTATATTGTACTTAACTGGGTTAGTTAAGTCGGGTTATGGTTCGGGAACTATCGGTTTAGTCTAGAAGATCATTGGATGTTGGTCTAGAGGTTCATTAGATGTCGGTCCTTAACCAAGTGTACAAACGGTGACGATTTGTAGGATCGTCAGGGCATACGGAACATACAAGTCTCGAGTCCCGGGAATTGGTGAACGAGTGTGAATATGTGTATTTACATGTGTTATGTGTTTACAATCATTATGTGACTTGTCGGTACGTGAATATGTGTTAACATATGTTAAAACGGGGTTTAACGCGCAAAACACACGGAACAGGCCCCTATAGGCGATTAGGATAGCCCAATCGCCTATAGGAGGGGCGAGTGGGGGACCTTAGGGGCGAGTAGGGACTAATTGCATGACTGTTCATGCGATTAGGCCCTAATTGCATGAACTTACATGCGATTAGGCTTCCTAATCGCGTGTAAGGGCTGCATAATCGCGTGTTACGTGCTGGACGACTAAAAACGACTATAAATACCATACTTGACCTCATAAACTTCATTATACAAACCCTAGTCGTCCCATAACCTGCCCCAACACACACACAACCTCTGGAACGCGATTTTTGATCAAAACACAAGGTTTCAAGCTTAATCCATCATTCTTTCACAAATCTAAGGTTTGGTTTCCATCCATGAATCTTTATAAACATTTTCATTCAATCCCTAATGGTCCAGACCTGTTCTAAAACGGAAAAGCTTTCTGAAAATCGTTAATAAGTGTTGTTAATCGGATTTTAACTAGTATACATGTGTTATGTGTGTTTATGATTAGAAAGCTAGGGTTTTTATGATTCAAGATGAATGAATGACATGTTATTATGTTAGATCAGAATAATAATGATATTATGATGATAAAAATCTGAGAATTGATTATTAGGGTGATAGTTACGCATGTTAGTGTGATGTTGAATGCTATGTGAATGGTGTTTGGAATACGTGATTGCATGCAGGACTGATAATACGAGGCAAAACGAAGGATTTTGGTTTAAACATGTTTAGAATAGTTGTTGGGATGATATTGGATGGTTACACACGTTCTGGGTCTGATTTGGAGCGTTAAACGCGTGAAAAACCGGAACAGCAAGGTTACAGGCGATTAGCAACCCTAATCGCCTATGTTAGAGGCGATTAGGAGGCCAATCGCCCATCTTTCATGCGATTAGGCCCCAATCGCTAGTTTTTACATGCAATCAGCCCTAAATGCTAGTTTTTACATGCAATCAGCCCTAAATGCTAGTAGTTACATGCAATCAGCCCTAAATGCTAGTAGTTACATGCGATTAGCCTTCCTAAATGCCAGTTGACCAACCTAAATGCTAGTTGACTTTTCCTAATCGCGTGTACTGCTGCTGTAAGTATAAATTAGCATTCCGAGACCCGATTTGACATGTAGGAACATGCTAGGAACCCCGTAACATATCTAATAACTTGGTAACATATGTTTGAATGTAATTCGGTGATACGTGAACTATGTGCTATAAATTGTTGTGCGTTAACGTATGTTAAGTGTGTTTACATGATGGCATGTTTGAGAGCGTAAACATAACACGGGGAGTCTCGGGTCACCAATGGGATGTCGAGTCTTGTACTTTGGGTCAGTTAAACAGTCACGGTGTTTTCAAACGAACTTGGTTATGGTCTGGACATCTAGGGACTAATTAACCTGCGGGTTATTAGTCTAAGTACTTGTAACTGTCATATGTTAGGTCGCCGCTTTACGGGACTAGCATAGCAGCTGAGTTTACTCGGGTTAAGGAGTAACGCAACTTAAGGTGAGTTTACGACCCCTCTTTTAAACTGGTTTCATACTTTCGGGGGAGAAAACATGTGTTAAAACGATTATTTGGTAACTACTGTCATACTATGGGTTTCTATTGTGTACTACACGATCTTTGGAAGTCCCGGGGGGATCCATGAATGTGCGGGTTTGCACAACGGGGAAATGTGAATAGCGCTATTGGGAGTGACCAACCCCGCTCGTCGGCTTGGAGGGCCGGGCGAGTGCATATTGTCTCAAACAGGAACAACAAGAACAACTGGTTTACTTTTCGGGCACAACATCTGGTATGCGTGTTAGTAATGGTTTTCCAATCGTGGTAGTAACAAAACATACGCCTAGCTAGCGTACACTGGTTTTCGATTTGTTATAGTATGGACAGGTTGACTTGGTACTTGGATACAAAACCTGTAAACTCACCAGCATTTTTGTGCTGACGTAAACTTTTACATGTTTTCTCAGGTCGCTAAGGTAGCACAATGGAACTAGGGCGCACGCGTCTGCACGGCGTCTAGTTAGAGTTGCATGGTTTTACAAACGTTGAACATTGGTTTATTATTGAATAATTGTTTTGAATAAGCTTCCGCTGTAAACGGGGATTTTAAACATTGTTTTGAAATTGCATTATGTTCATGTTAGACTTGTTTATTGTGATCGTTGGTTTGGATCCTGGTTTGTCATGCGCCTCGCGGTAAAACTCCGCAAGTGGATTTTGAGGGTGTGACAGATTGGTATCAGAGCCAATGGTTATAGTGAACTAGGACTGCATGTAGAGTCTAGTCTATAGCCGAGTCGCACACACTAGACGATCACATGGTACTAAACATTATGGTGGTTTACGTATGGTCTTGTCGGGGTGTCTCTAAATCGTTGGTCTTTCTACGTTACATCATCCGTTCTATCTTAGGTTGGGTTACTTGCTTTCTAGGCAGTGTAGTATAGTGGGGTAACTCGTATACTCTTGAGATTTGTCCAAGGCTCGGACATCTCCCTTTCATACTCCAATAGAAACACTTGCCATAAACTACCGTAGTATTACGGTGTATAGCTAAGAGTCTATGTTCGGTGATTTGAACTTTGAACTGGGAGAACACTTGGAGGACCATGTAGAGCGGTTTATCATTTTGGGTGCACACAAAATCATAAACCGAAATGCATGGAAGCCCTGGTGAGCTCTGGGTTTGAAGGGATAGTCCTGGATTGGATCTAGCTTTGATCTTGTGGACATTAGTGGTTATCTTTATCTGCGAAACTAAATTTTCTCGTTCTTTCTGCCAGAATCATGTCTGGAGTACGAGGAGGACGTGGAGGTGGTCGCAATGGTGGACGTGGTGGTGGTCGCGGTGGTTCTGGTGGTCGTGGAGGTATTAACCTATCGCAGGCTGATCTGAACAACTTGCTCCAAGCTGCCTTCCAGTTAGGGCACAACGGTGGTGGTAAGTTGATTTATCCTCTTTCTTTGCCTCATTGGTGAACCTTGTTTACATTCGTCGTGATTCCTCACGTATTTCATTTCAGGTGGTCCTGTTAACCCACCCCCACCCATGTGTACCTACAAGATGTTTCGGGACTGTAAGCCCCAGGAGTTCTCTGGCACTGAGGGTGCGGTGAGCTTACTCAGGTGGTTGGAAAAATTGGAGTCAGTGTTTCTGATGTGTAACTGTCTCCCAGAAGATTGGGTTAAGTATGCTGCTGCGTTATTCCAGGATGTTGCATTGACTTGGTGGAATAACATCACCCAGAATATGGGTATTGGGGAGGCGTATGCTATGCCTTGGGAGAATTTTGTGCAGCTGCTGAAGCGGGAGTACTGTCCGAGGGAAGAGGTGCAGAAGCTAGAGCACGAGGTGTGGAACCTCAAGATGACTGGGTCGGAAATTGAGAAGTATACTGTGAGGCGGAATGAGTTGGCAGTGCTGTGTCCCGATCTGCATGTGCCAGAGTACAGGAGGATTGAGCATTATATCTCGGGGTTAGTACCTGAGATCGCAGGGTTAGTGGCTGCAGGAAATCATCCTACATACTCAGAGGTGGTCCGATCAGCTCATAGGATGACCAACTTGAAGGTGAATGAGGGTATTTTGCCTGCTAAGGGTTCGACTGTTAAGGCTCCAGAGAATAACAAGCGCAAGTGGGAAAATGACGGGAAGGGATCTGGGCCAGCACAGCAGAATAAGAGGTTCGACAATGGGGGTTCTTCTTCTTCGGGTAACAAGCAGGGTGGTTATGCGGGGAAACTGCCCAAATGTAACAAGTGTGGACGTCATCATCAAGGGAACTGCGACAGTAACCGTTGTCATCGCTGCCAGCGAACAGGGCATTATGCTAAAGATTGTCGGGTTACACTTCCATCGACCCAGACCCCGACTACTAACTCAGCTCCTACTACTCAAGGGACTACGGGAAGACAAGGATGTTACAATTGTGGTGAGACCGGGCATTACAAGAAGGATTGCCCAAAACTGAAGCAGGGTGGAAACAACGGTAATGGGAACAATGGGGGCGGCGGCAGAAATGCACGTGCCTTTGTCATTGGAGCCGCTGAGGCTAGACAGGATCCTGACACAGTTACCGGTACGTTCCTTCTCAATAATCGTTCTGTTAGTGTGTTATTTGATTCTGGTGCCGACAAGAGTTTTGTATCCATGGAAGTTAGTCGACTGCTAGATGTAGTACCCGTACCATTAGAGACTAAGTATATTATTGAGCTGGCTGACGGTAAAAAGATTGAAGCTACTAGTGTCCTTCGGGAGTCTCAATTAGAGTTGTCGGGTTTATCGTTCCCCATCGACCTTATGCCGGTACCGTTGGGTAGTTTTGACGTTGTGGTAGGCATGGATTGGTTGTCTTTGTATCGCGCGGAGATTGTCTGTTACGATAAGGTTATTCGGATTCCTCTCCCGGATGGAGAATTCCTTTCTGTTTACGGTATCAAGGGTGGTGTTCCGCTGAATATCATCTCTAGCATGAAAGCCCTTAAGTGTCTTCGAAAGGGTTATCCAGCCATTTTGGCACTTTTATCTGTTTCCTCTGGTGATGAGAAGAAGATCGACGATATTCCAGTTGTACGCGAGTTTCCTGATGTTTTTCCCGATGATTTATCTGGTCTTCCTCCTCATCGTCAAGTCGAGTTCGGTATTGATCTTGTACCAGGGGCTGCTCCTATTGCTCGGGCCCCCTATCGTCTTGCACCTCCCGAGATGCAGGAATTGTCTAGTCAGTTGCAGGAACTCTTGGACAAGGGTTTCATTAGGCCAAGTTCTTCCCCTTGGGGAGCCCCGATTCTATTCGTCAAGAAGAAGGATGGAAGTTTCCGATTGTGTGTGGACTACAGAGAACTGAACAAATTGACCCTCAAGAACCGTTATCCTCTTCCACGTATTGATGATCTATTCGACCAGCTCCAGGGTTCTAGTTATTATTCCAAGATTGACTTGAGATCCGGTTATCACCAGTTGCGGGTAAGGGAAGCTGACGTTGCAAAGACTGCCTTTCGTACACGTTATGGCCATTTCGAATTCTTGGTCATGCCTTTCGGTCTCACGAACGCACCGGCGGTTTTCATGGACTTGATGAACCGCGTCTGTAAACCATATCTTGACAAGTTCGTCATTGTGTTTATTGATGACATTCTGATCTACTCTAAGAACGAGACCGAACACGAGGAACATCTGCGGTTAGTTTTGGAACTCTTGCGACGGGAACAACTTTACGCCAAGTTCTCAAAGTGTGATTTTTGGTTACGCGAAGTTCAGTTCCTAGGACATGTGGTTAATGAACTAGGAATTCATGTCGATCCAGCTAAGATCGAAGCGATCAAGGACTGGGGAGCACCAAAGACGCCAACTGAGGTGCGGCAATTCCTAGGCCTTGCGGGCTACTATCGTCGTTTCATTCAGGGTTTCTCGAAGATCGCTCAACCCCTCACCACTCTCACGCAGAAGGATAGAAAATTTGACTGGGTGAACCACAAGAGTCAGCGTTCGAGGAACTAAAGTCTAAACTTTGTTCCGCTCCTATTTTGTCTTTACCTGAAGGCCCTGATGATTTCGTTGTTTACTGTGATGCTTCTATTCATGGTCTCGGTTGTGTGTTGATGCAACGCGAGAAGGTGATTGCGTATGCTTCTCGTCAACTCAAGGTGCACGAGAAGAACTACACCACCCATGACTTGGAGTTGGGTGTCGTGGTATTCGCGTTGAAAATATGGAGACATTACTTGTACGGTACCAAATGCACCATCTACACCGATCACAAGAGTCTCCAACATATTTTTGACCAACAACATTTGAACATACGACAACGTCGTTGGATTGAACTTCTGAACGACTATGATTGTGCCATTAAGTACCATCCTGGCAAGGCGAATGTTGTAGCAGACGCCTTGAGCAGGAAGGAATCAACTAAACCTCGTCGTGTTCGGGCGTTGCAGCTCACCATTCATTCATCCCTACCTGATCAACTCCGTTCTGCCCAGTTAGAAGCTTTGAAGGAGGAAAACCTTAAAGCTGAGACTATGCACGGTGCCGACAAGCACCTCGAGCGAAGGCCTGATGGCCTGCACTATTTCGCAGAACGCATATGGGTTCCTTTATTCGGGGGACTACGGGAGCTTGTCCTTGATGAGGCTCATAAGTCCCGGTATTCTATTCATCCTGGTTCGGATAAGATGTATCAAGATCTGAAGGTGCTTTACTGGTGGCCAAACATGAGGTCGGATATAGCCTCATACGTGAGCAAATGCTTGACCTGTGCTAAGGTCAAGGTGGAATACCAGAAACCGTCGGGTCTCTTGCAACAACCTGAAATTCCGGAGTGGAAATGGGAACGGATTACTATGGATTTTGTCACGCAACTTCCTAAATCACCCAGCGGGAATGACAAGATATGGGTGATTGTCGATCGGTTGACGAAATCAGCCCATTTTCTTGCTATTAAGGAGACCGACACCATGGATCGTTTGGCTCGTCTTTATTTGAAGGAAGTTGTTTCTAAGCACGGGGTGCCAGTTTCTATTATCTCGGATCGTGATTCCCATTTTACTTCTCACTTCTGGAAGTCTTTGCACAAGGCTTTGGGTACTCAACTGGACATGAGTACAGCTTATCATCCACAGACTGACGGTCAGAGTGAGCGCACGATTCAAACTTTAGAAGACATGCTGCGGGCATGTGTGATCAATTTTGGCAAGGGTTGGGAGGCTCATTTACCGTTAGTAGAGTTCTCGTACAACAACAGTTATCACACGAGCATCAAGGCAGCTCCGTTCGAGGCACTGTACGGACGGAAATGCCGTTCTCCTCTTTGTTGGGCTGAAGTGGGTGAGAGTCAACTCACGGGGCCTGAACTAGTGTACGAAACTTCGGAAAAGATCGTACAGATTCGTAACCGGTTGGCAGCGGCACGGGACCGGCAAAAGAGTTATGCCAATCAGCGTCGCAAACCATTGGAATTCCAAGTTAATGACAAAGTACTTCTAAAAGTCTCACCGTGGAAGGGCGTCATACGCTTTGGGAAGCGTGGCAAACTCAACCCACGGTATGTCGGACCATTTACGATCCTGGAACGGATTGGACCGGTGGCATATCGTCTTGATTTACCGACGGAGCTCGGTAACGTACATAATGTCTTCCACGTGTCAAACTTGAAGAAGTGTCTGGCTGACGAGTCTCTCATCGTTCCACTGGAAGAGATCAAGGTTGATGATCGTCTTCGGATTGTGGAAGAACCTGTGGAAATTCTGGATTACAAGATTCGTAGCCTACGTCACAGCAAGATTCGTATCGTTAAGGTTCGGTGGAACTCGAACCGGGGACCAGAGTATACGTGGGAACGGGAGGATCAGATGAAGTCTAAATATCCTCATCTCTTTCCTAAGGAAGCGTTCGAGTCGAGATATGTCTCTTCTGCAGCTGAATGAATCTCGGGGCGAGATTCCTTTTAACGTGGGGATGATGTGACAACTCGGGTAAATCTCTCTTTTGGTTTCTATCTTTTGTTTGTTCCCTTCGTTATTTCTTTTGTTCTTTTGGTACTTGTGCAATTTTCGGGACGAAAATTCTTTTAACGTGGGGATGATGTGACACCCGACAAATTCTGGTTAACAACGTTGTCTAGATGAAAGTCTACCTTAGCGAGTCACGCGTATATTGTACTTAAATGGGTTAGTTAAGTCGGGTTATGGTTCGGGAACTATCGGTTTAGTCTAGAAGATCATTGGATGTTGGTCTAGAGGTTCATTAGATGTCGGTCCTTAACCAAGTGTACAAACGGTGACGATTTGTAGAATCGTCAGGGCATACGGAACATACAAGTCTCGAGTCCCGGAATTGGTGAACGAGTGTGAATATGTGTATTTACATGTGTTATGTGTTTACAATCATTATGTGACTTGTCGGTACGTGAATATGTGTTAACATATGTTAAAACGGGGTTTAACGCGCAAAACACACGGAACAGGCCCCTTAGGGGCGAGTAGGGACTAATTGCATGACTGTTCATGCGATTAGGCCCTAATTGCATGAACTTACATGCGATTAGGCTTCCTAATCGCGTGTAAGGGCTGCATAATCGCGTGTTACGTGTTGGACGACTAAAAACGACTATAAATACCATACTTGACCTCATAAACTTCATTATACAAACCCTAGTCGTCCCATAACCTGCCCCAACACACACACAACCTCTGGAACGCGATTTTTGATCAAAACACAAGGTTTCAAGCTTAATCCATCATTCTTTCACAAATCTAAGGTTTGGTTTCCATCCATGAATCTTTATAAACGTTTTCATTCAATCCCTAATGGTCCAGACCTGTTCTAAAACGGAAAAGCTTTCTGAAAATCGTTAATAAGTGTTGTTAATCGGATTTTAACTAGTATACATGTGTTATGTGTGTTTATGATTAGAAAGCTAGGGTTTTTATGATTCAAGATGAATGAATGACATGTTATTATGTTAGATCAGAATAATAATGATATTATGATGATAAAAATCTGAGAATTGATTATTAGGGTGATAGTTACGCATGTTAGTGTGATGTTGAATGCTATGTGAATGGTGTTTGGAATACGTGATTGCATGCAGGACTGATAATACGAGGCAAAACGAAGGATTTTGGTTTAAACATGTTTAGAATAGTTGTTGGGATGATATTGGATGGTTACACACGTTCTGGGTCTGATTTGGAGCGTTAAACGCGCGAAAAACCGGAACAGCAAGGTTACAGGCGATTAGGAGGCCAATCGCCCATCTTTCATGCGATTAGGCCCCAATCGCTAGTTTTTACATGCAATCAGCCCTAAATGCTAGTTTTTACATGCAATCAGCCCTAAATGCTAGTAGTTACATGCAATCAGCCCTAAATGCTAGTAGTTACATGCGATTAGCCTTCCTAAATGCCAGTTGACCAACCTAAATGCTAGTTGACTTTTCCTAATCGCGTGTACTGCTGCTGTAAGTATAAATTAGCATCCCGAGACCCGATTTGACATGTAGGAACATGCTAGGAACCCCGTAACATATCTAATAACTTGGTAACATATGTTTGAATGTAATTCGGTGATACGTGAACTATGTGCTATAAATTGTTGTGCGTTAACGTATGTTAAGTGTGTTTACATGATGGCATGTTTGAGAGCGTAAACATAACACGGGGAGTCTCGGGTCACCAATGGGATGTCGAGTCTTGTACTTTGGGTCAGTTAAACAGTCACGGTGTTTTCAAACGAACTTGGTTATGGTCTGGACATCTAGGGACTAATTAACCTGCGGGTTATTAGTCTAAGTGTCACACCCTCAAATTCCACGTGCGGGGTTTTACCGCGAGGCGCGTGACACACCAGGATCTCAGTCAACGATCACAATAAACATACAACAAACATGCATTCAAGATTATATTTAAAACCAAAATATAATGCTTTGAGCTGTAAACCAGCAGCGGAAGCATTCTTGTTTACAACCAAAAGACATATCATTGTTTACAAAGACATTGTTTAATATGTTTCAAAATAATAGACGCCGTGCATGACTCTGTGCGCCTAGTCCGATAACCGCTACCTCAGCGACCTGAGAAAACATGCCAAAAATGTCAACATATAATGCTGGTGAGTTCACAGGTTTTCTTTTATAAAGCGTTTTCCATAAGTTGTAAAGATCATATCCGTTACTACCAGGTTATAAGAACGTTAGCTAGACGTTAAGTGTTTGTTTACTACTGCGGTTGGGAATCCATTACTATACGTTTATGAGTTGTTAAGACTTGCCCAGCAGTTTTGACTATAACCGATGCCTCGGCGAGCCAATAATAAGAGACAATATGCACCCGCCCGGCCCAGCCGTCGAGTGGGGTTTGTGAGGCCCAATAGATCTATCCACATTTCCCCCGTTGTGCATCCCCGCACATTCATGGTTTCCCCCCTGGGACTTTCCGTAAAAGCCGCATAGTATATGTAAAGTAACCATAGTATAACATGACCTTTAGTAAGTAAGTAAGTAAGTAGCATGTTTCTCCCCCGTAAGTAAAACGGTAAAAGTGGGGCTGTGAAACTCACCTCGGTTTACGTTACTTGAAAACAGTTAAGAAGTTAAGCTATGATAGCCCCAAATAGCGGCGACCTATCATAAGATGTGTATAAGTACCTGGACTAATAACCCGTGGGTTAACTAGTCCCCGAATGTCCAGACCGTGACCATACGTTTGAAAAGACCTTTAACTGTTAAGCCGACCGTGCCAGACAAGACCCGACATCCCATTGGTGACCCGACATCCCACGTGTTAGATAAATGCAAGACATCATGCAACATATGCAATTAAACACTTAGCACGCGCAATAATCCACCTAGTCTAGCATGATATCCGTTTAACGCATAAACAGGTCCGAACACGTCTTACTAAGTCATTGGGTGTATCCCGGGGTTCCTATCATGTTCCTAGGTGTCAAATCGTGTTCCGGGATGTCAAAACGCGTTCACGACAGCAGTACATGCGATTAGGAAGGTTACACGCGAGTAGGAAATAGCCTATAGGCGATTAGGGGCCTAATCGCATGAAGTTTCAGGCGATTAGGGCCCAATCGCCCATAATCTCTGCACAATCGCCAATAGCTCAGGCGATTAGGATTCCTAATCGCCTGCAGCTGCTGTACAACGAGTTTTCGCGCGTTAAACCCTCCAAATCAGATCCGAAACATGCAACAATACCCAATATCAAACCTAAATCATTTACCAACCCATTTCAAGCAAAAACCCCCAACATATCACTGATCTAGCATGTTCTATGCAATTATTTCCTAAAATGGCAAAGTACTAGGTTTCTTCTACCAACCTTATCTTTCCTTAAATGGAAATAATCAGATTTCAAACTCTACAACATGTAACTCATAAAATCTCTGATCTAACATCTTCCTAGTGTGAATCCTAACAACATTGCATCAACAATCACACCACAATCATCCTAAATCCTCAAGAACATACAAATGGGTCAAAATATGCATTTTCTTCAAAACACCATAATAATGGCTAAGATTCTAAGACAACCTTCCTAATGACCTCTACATAACAGAAGTACAATCATATCTTGAAAACATTCATGTTAAAATCACCAATATGACCAATATATGCATATAAACTTCACATATAACAAGCATTAAGGTGTAAACTTGGTTTAAGACTCTTTTGAAAGGTTTTTAAAGACACATTTGGTAAAACAAGGTCTGGAACTTTAGGGGAACTCAAAATAACAACTTTACAAAGGTTAGGGATGAAGAACACACCTTGGGTTTTGCTAAAGAAAGGTGTGTAAGCTTGGGGATGGTGATTTTTGTAGCAAAATGAGTTCCAGAGGTGTTCTAAGGTGTGTGGGCGACTTGGGAGCAGCTAGGGTTGTTCTAGAGGTGTTTGGGGAGTTAAGGGTTCTATTTATAGGTGTTTTGACCCGGACCCTGCAGTATAGGCGATTAGCAGATCCTTATACGCGATTGGGGGCCTAATCGCGTGTAACATCAGGCGATTAGGTCCCAATCGCCTATAACTTCTCCTACTCGCCCCTTGTTCATGCGATTAGGAGTCCTCCCCAGCTCCTAATCGCCTATAAGGTCTGGAATGGGTTTTTGGCGCGTTAAACACTATTTTAACATATTTAAACACGTATTCACATACCGATAAGTCACATAATGATTCCAAACATATAATGCATGATATCCAACACGTTTACATCCGTTCACCAATTCCCGGGACTCGAGACTCGTGTGTGCGTTAGGCCCGGCGATTCCACGAATCGCCGATCCTTGTACCCATAGTTATGGACCGACTCCCGATGACCCCGCGGATCATCATAACGACTCCCGATAATTCCCCCGAATCATCGTACCGACCCGACTGACCTTGTTAAGGACGTAATATGCATGACTCGCTAAGGTAGACTTACTAGTTTAGTCAACGTTACTAACCTGAGTTTGCCGGGTGTCACATCATCCCCCTGTTGAAAGAATTTTCGTCCCGAAAATTGCCCAAGGCCAAAAAGGAAGAGACGAAAGAGAAGAAAAATTTTCCGGTTGCCACATCATCCCCCTGTTGAAAGGAATCTCGACCCGAGATTCATTCAGCTTCAGCAGAGACATGCCTTGATTCGAACGCGCGCTTAGGGAATAAATGGGGATACTTAGCCTTCATTTGATCTTCCCATTCCCACGTGAACTCCGGTCCACGATTAGAGTTCCAACGAACTTTAACAATGCGGATTTTACTCCAGCGAAGGCTACGGATTTTATAGTCAAGAATTTCAACCGGTTCCTCCACGATACGTAGACGATCATCCACCTTGATCTCTTCGAGAGGAACAACCAAAGATTCATCCGCCAAGCACTTCTTCAGATTAGAAACATGGAAGACGTTATGAACATTACTGAGCTCAGCCGGCAGATCAAGCCTGTATGCTACCGGTCCAATCCGTTCCAGGATTGCGAACGGTCCCACATACCGAGGATTCAATTTGCCCCGTTTCCCAAAACGTATAACGCCCTTCCACGGAGATACCTTCAACAAAACCCTGTCGCCAACCTCAAACTCCAAAGGCTTGCGACGACGATCGACATAGCTCTTTTGACGATCCCGAGCTGCTGCCATGCGGTTACGGATTTGTACGATCTTTTCGGAAGTCTCGTACACAAGTTCCGGGCCGGTGAGTTGACTCTCACCCACCTCGGCCCAACAAAGAGGAGACCGGCATTTCCGCCCGTAAAGAGCCTCGAACGGAGCTGCCTTGATGCTAGAATGGTAACTGTTGTTGTAGGAGAATTCCACCAACGGTAAATGACTCTCCCACCCCTTGCCAAAATCGATCACACATGCCCGAAGCATGTCTTCTAGCGTTTGGATTGTCCGCTCACTTTGACCGTCAGTTTGCGGATGATACGCTGTGCTCATGTCCAACTGAGTACCCAGAGCCTTATGCAAAGACTTCCAGAAGTTAGAGGCGAACCGAGGATCACGGTCAGAAATAATAGAGACAGGCACCCCGTGCCGAGAGACCACTTCCTTGAGATATAACCGTGCCAGGCGCTCGAGACCATCGGTCTCTTTGATAGCGAGGAAGTGCGCAGACTTTGTCAACCTATCAACAATTACCCAGATCATGTCACAACCACTGGGCGATTTCGGGAGTTTGGTCACAAAGTCCATCGTAATCCGCTCCCACTTCCACTCGGGGATTTCAGGCTGTTGCAGAAGGCCGGATGGCTTTTGATATTCGACCTTGACCTTGGCACAGGTCAAGCACTTGCTCACGTACGAAGCCACGTCCGCCTTCATGTTCGGCCACCAATAAAGTATCTTTAGGTCTTGATACATCTTATCGGAGCCAGGGTGAATAGAGTACCGGGACTTGTGAGCTTCATCAAGAACGAGCTCCCGCAAGCCCCCAAATAAAGGAACCCAAATACGTTCAGCGAAGTAGCGTAACCCATCGGACCTGAGTTCAAGGTGACTATCAGCACCATGCATGGTTTCAGCTTTAAGGTTTTCCTCCTTCAAAGCTTCTTGCTGCGCTGAACGGATTCGATCAGGTAAACCGGAATGGATAGTGAGCTGAAGAGCCCGAACACGACGAGGTTTAGCCGTTTCCTTCCTGCTCAAGGCGTCTGCGACCACATTCGCCTTGCCAGGATGGTATTTGATAGCGCACTCGTAGTCGTTAAGAAGCTCGACCCAACGACGCTGTCTTATATTCAACACCTTCTGGTCAAAGATATGCTGGAGGCTCTTGTGATCGGTGTAAATAGTGCATTTGGTACCGTACAAGTAGTGCCTCCAAATCTTTAAAGCAAAGACCACCGCACCCAACTCCAGGTCATGGGTGGGATAGTTTTTCTCATGAACCTTGAGCTGACGAGAAGCATAGGCGATGACCTTCTCGCGCTGCATCAGTACACAACCAAGACCCCGGATAGAAGCGTCACAATAAACCACAAAATCGTCCGTACCCTCAGGCAAGGACAAGATAGGAGCAGAACAGAGTTTAGCCTTTAACAACTGGAAGGCCGACTCCTGCGAATCGCCCCAGTTGAACTTCCTGTCCTTCTGGGTAAGCGAGGTGAGGGGTTGAGCGATCTTCGAAAATCCCTCAATGAAACGACGGTAATAACCTGCAAGGCCTAGGAATTGCCGCACCTCAGATGGCGTCTTTGGTGCTTCCCAGTCTTTAATGGCTTCAATCTTAGCTGGGTCAACGTGAATTCCTTTCTCATTTACAACATGACCAAGGAATTGGACTTCACGCAACCAGAAGCTACACTTAGAAAACTTAGCGTACAGCTGTTCCCGCCTCAGAAGTTCCAAAACAAGACGTAGGTGTTCCTGGTGGTCCACCTCGTTCTTGGAATAGACTAAAATATCATCAATGAAGACAATCACGAACTTATCAAGATAAGGCTTGCAAACACGGTTCATCAGATCCATAAAGATGGCAGGTGCGTTGGTGAGACCAAAAGGCATGACCAGGAATTCAAAATGGCCATAGCGAGTTCGAAAGGCGGTCTTCGGAATGTCAGCTTCTTGAACCCTCAACTGATGGTATCCCGACCTCAAATCAATCTTCGAATAGAAACTAGAACCCTGAAGCTGGTCAAATAAGTCATCGATGCGAGGAAGAGGATAGCGATTCTTGATAGTAACCTTATTCAACTCCCGGTAGTCGATACACATCCGTAGGCTTCCGTCCTTCTTCTTGACAAACAAAATAGGGGCTCCCCACGGGGACGAACTAGGTCGGATGAAACCCTTCTCTAACAGCTCCTGCAACTGGTTCGATAATTCCTGCATCTCGGGAGGTGCAAGACGATAAGGGGCACGAGCAATAGGGGCCGCACCCGGAGCAAGTTCAATACCAAATTCGACCTGGCGATAAGGAGGAAGACCAGGTAAGTCTTCAGGAAATACATCGGGAAAGTCACGGACAACAGGAATATCTTCAATCTTCTTCTCTTCCTCAGACGAAACCGAAACAAGTGCCAGAATGGCAGAATACCCCTTCCGAAGATACTTATAGGCTTTCATACACGAAATGATACTCAATGGGACCCCGCTCTTCTCACCGTGCACCAACAGAATTTCTCCATCAGGGAGAGGAAGTCGAATGACTTTATCAAAACAAACGATCTCGGCATGATACAGGGACAACCAATCCATACCCACGACAACATCGAAACTACCCAACGACACCGGCATGAGATCAATAGGGAAGGAATAACCCGACAACTCAAGGTGACACTCCCTAAGGACGTGCGTCGCCTCGACTTTCTTACCATCAGCCAATTCTATCAAGTACTTAGTCTCTAAAGGTGTAGGTACCCTATCAAGCAATTGACTAAACCCAAGGGATATGAAACTCTTATCGGCGCCAGAATCGAACAAAACCGTAGCATAGCAATTATCGAGGAGAAACGTACCAGTAACAGTGTCGGGATCCTGTCGAGCACCACTTGAACCGATCACGAAGGCGCGAGCATTCCTGCCTCCGCCCCCATTGTTTCCATTGCCCGACCCATTCTTCCCGGCTTCACCCTGCTTCAACTTGGGGCATTCCCGCTTGTAGTGACCAAGTTCACCACAATTGTAGCACCCCTGCTTACCCTGATTTCCCTGGGAAGCAGCAACAGGAGGGGCCGGAGTAGATGTAGCAGGAGGGTTCCGGTTACCCTGAAGATTAACCCTGCAGTCATGGGCCACATGTCCGGCCTTGTTGCACCGGCGGCAATGGTTCTTGTCGCAACGACCAGTATGATGAAACCAGCATCGTTCACACTTTGGCAACCTTCCCTGATAACCCCCTATCTTCTGTTCAGACGACGATCCCCCAGTATCAGACTTCTTTACCTGCTGAGGCTGAGCCGAGCTCGAGCCTTTCCCCACAGCTTCCCACTTCCGTTTGTTACCATCAGAAGTCTTCACAGTAGCGCCTCGAGGAGGCAAGACCCCTTCAGTCACCTTCATGTTGGTCAGCCTGTGAGCCGACCGAACTACCTCAGAATAAACAGTGAGATTACCTGCAACAACTAACCCAGCAATCTCCGGTACCAACCCAGCGACGTAATGCTCAATCCTTCGATATTCAGGTGTGTGCAGATCGGGGCACAACACCGCCAACTCATTGTGCCTAGCAGTATAAGCTTCAATCTCGGAACCCACCATCTTATGGTTCCAGACTTCATGCTCGAGCTTCTGGATCTCATCCCTCGGGCAGTACTCATTTTTCAGCAACTGAATGAATTCTGCCCAGGGCATAGCGTGGGCTTCCCCAATACCCATAGTCTGGGTGGTGGAGTTCCACCAAGTCAAAGCTTGACCCTCCAGGGTCGCAGAAGCATACTTCACCCGGTCGCCTTCCGGGCAGCTGCACATCGAGAAAACAGATTCGATTTTCTCCAACCATCGGAGCAGTCCTACTGCCCCTTCAGTGCCGCTAAAGTTGTGGGGCTTACAGTCCATAAACTTTTTATAGGAACACTGGGATGGAGGAGGATTGACAGCACCACCTGGAACAGACACACAGGTGAGTATCAAGAAAAGGTAAAGTACCCCAGAACGAGGTAGAATAGATGAGAATCGACGTACCACCCATAGCATTATGAGCGGCTTGGAATGCAGCCAAAGCAATATTCACGTGCTGCTGCGTCAGATTATCCAGCTCAGCCTGGGTCATATTAATGTTCCCGCGGCCACCGCCGCCACCACGGCCGCCAGCGCGACCGCCAGCACGGCCGCCCCTGCGACCTCCACGAGCTCCCGACATCTTCTGTCACAACATGAAACAAAAGATTTAGGCTTGCCCGTGGTATAACCCATTAGGAATTTTCAAGAAATTAGACCGGGCCCTGCTCGGGTCTATCCGTTCAAGCCCAAAGTCCGCCAGGGATCCCATGCATCACAGTTTATGATCTCGTGTGCACCCGACATGATAAACTGTTCCACATGGTCCTCCAGGCGCGCTTTAAGTTTGAAGTTCAAGTCACCGAACACTAGCGCCCAATCATGATATTATCATAAGTATAAGTACAATATAATATGCATAAGAACGGGCGTGTTCATTAGGGCATAGAGGGGAGATGTCCAAATCTCTGGACAGATCTCAAGAGTACGCCGAAGCTACCCCAATGCACACTGCCGTCAAGAGAGTTCAATAGTATATCGTTCGCCATCGGATTATAGTAAGGATGAGTCAAGAAATAGAATGATAAAGAGTAAATAGATGATGTAGCGTAGTAGATGATGACACCGACACCCCGACAAGTCATATTGTTACCCACTTGCTAAGACTCGACTAATTGTGACCGTCTAGTGTGTGTGACTCAGTTATAGACTAGACTCTACATGCAGTCTCAGTTCACTATAACCGTTGGCTCTGATACCAATCTGTCACACCCTCAAATTCCACGTGCGGGGTTTTACCGCGAGGCGCGTGACACACCAGGATCTCAGTCAACGATCACAATAAACATACAACAAACATGCATTCAAGATTATATTTAAAACCAAAATATAATGCTTTGAGCTGTAAACCAGCAGCGGAAGCATTCTTGTTTACAACCAAAAGACATATCATTGTTTACAAAGACATTGTTTAATATGTTTCAAAATAATAGACGCCGTGCATGACTCTGTGCGCCTAGTCCGATAACCGCTACCTCAGCGACCTGAGAAAACATGCCAAAAATGTCAACATATAATGCTGGTGAGTTCACAGGTTTTCTTTTATAAAGCGTTTTCCATAAGTTGTAAAGATCATATCCGTTACTACCAGGTTATAAGAACGTTAGCTAGACGTTAAGTGTTTGTTTACTACTGCGGTTGGGAATCCATTACTATACGTTTATGAGTTGTTAAGACTTGCCCAGCAGTTTTGACTATAACCGATGCCTCGGCGAGCCAGTAATAAGAGACAATATGCACCCGCCCGGCCCAGCCGTCGAGTGGGGTTTGTGAGGCCCAATAGATCTATCCACATTTCCCCCGTTGTGCATCCCCGCACATTCATGGTTTCCCCCCTGGGACTTTCCGTAAAAGCCGCATAGTATATGTAAAGTAACCATAGTATAACATGACCTTTAGTAAGTAAGTAAGTAAGTAGCATGTTTCTCCCCCGTAAGTAAAACGGTAAAAGTGGGGCTGTGAAACTCACCTCGGTTTACGTTACTTGAAAACAGTTAAGAAGTTAAGCTATGATAGCCCCAAATAGCGGCGACCTATCATAAGATGTGTATAAGTACCTGGACTAATAACCCGTGGGTTAACTAGTCCCCGAATGTCCAGACCGTGACCATACGTTTGAAAAGACCTTTAACTGTTAAGCCGACCGTGCCAGACAAGACCCGACATCCCATTGGTGACCCGACATCCCACGTGTTAGATAAATGCAAGACATCATGCAACATATGCAATTAAACACTTAGCACACGCAATAATCCACCTAGTCTAGCATGATATCCGTTTAACGCATAAACAGGTCCGAACACGTCTTACTAAGTCATTGGGTGTATCCCGGGGTTCCTATCATGTTCCTAGGTGTCAAATCGTGTTCCGGGATGTCAAAACGCGTTCACGACAGCAGTACATGCGATTAGGAAGGTTACACGCGAGTAGGAAATAGCCTATAGGCGATTAGGGGCCTAATCGCATGAAGTTTCAGGCGATTAGGGCCCAATCGCCCATAATCTCTGCACAATCGCCAATAGCTCAGGCGATTAGGATTCCTAATCGCCTGCAGCTGCTGTACAACGAGTTTTTCGCGCGTTAAACCCTCCAAATCAGATCCGAAACATGCAACAATACCCAATATCAAACCTAAATCATTTACCAACCCATTTCAAGCAAAAACCCCCAACATATCACTGATCTAGCATGTTCTATGCAATTATTTCCTAAAATGGCAAAGTACTAGGTTTCTTCTACCAACCTTATCTTTCCTTAAATGGAAATAATCAGATTTCAAACTCTACAACATGTAACTCATAAAATCTCTGATCTAACATCTTCCTAGTGTGAATCCTAACAACATTGCATCAACAATCACACCACAATCATCCTAAATCCTCAAGAACATACAAATGGGTCAAAATATGCATTTTCTTCAAAACACCATAATAATGGCTAAGATTCTAAGACAACCTTCCTAATGACCTCTACATAACAGAAGTACAATCATATCTTGAAAACATTCATGTTAAAATCACCAATATGACCAATATATGCATATAAACTTCACATATAACAAGCATTAAGGTGTAAACTTGGTTTAAGACTCTTTTGAAAGGTTTTTAAAGACACATTTGGTAAAACAAGGTCTGGAACTTTAGGGGAACTCAAAATAACAACTTTACAAAGGTTAGGGATGAAGAACACACCTTGGGTTTTGCTAAAGAAAGGTGTGTAAGCTTGGGGATGGTGATTTTTGTAGCAAAATGAGTTCCAGAGGTGTTCTAAGGTGTGTGGGCGACTTGGGAGCAGCTAGGGTTGTTCTAGAGGTGTTTGGGGAGTTAAGGGTTCTATTTATAGGTGTTTTGACCCGGACCCTGTAGTATAGGCGATTAGCAGATCCTTATACGCGATTGGGGGCCTAATCGCGTGTAACATCAGGCGATTAGGTCCCAATCGCCTATAACTTCTCCTACTCGCCCCTTGTTCATGCGATTAGGAGTCCTCCCCAGCTCCTAATCGCCTATAAGGTCTGGAATGGGTTTTTGGCGCGTTAAACACTATTTTAACATATTTAAACACGTATTCACATACCGATAAGTCACATAATGATTCCAAACATATAATGCATGATATCCAACACGTTTACATCCGTTCACCGATTCCCAGGACTCGAGACTCGTGTGTGCGTTAGGCCCGGCGATTCCACGAATCGCCGATCCTTGTACCCATAGTTATGGACCGACTCCCGATGACCCCGCGGATCATCATAACGACTCCCGATAATTCCCCCGAATCATCGTACCGACCCGACTGACCTTGTTAAGGACGTAATATGCATGACTCGCTAAGGTAGACTTACTAGTTTAGTCAACGTTACTAACCTGAGTTTGCCGGGTGTCACACTAAGTACTTGTAACTGTCATATGTTAGGTCGCCGCTTTACGGGACTAGCATAGCAGCTGAGTTTACTCGGGTTAAGGAGTAACGCAACTTAAGGTGAGTTTACGGCCCCTCTTTTAAACTGGTTTCATACTTTCGGGGAAGAAAACATGTGTTAAAACGATTATTTGGTAACTACTGTCATACTATGGGTTTCTATTGTGTACTACACGATCTTTGGAAGTCCCGGGGGGAACCATGAATATGCGGGTTTGCACAACGGGGAAATGTGAATAGCGCTATTGGGAGTGACCAACCCCGCTCGTCGGCTTGGAGGGCCGGGCGAGTGCATATTGTCTCAAACAGGAACAACAGGAACAACTGGTTTACTTTTCGGGCACAACATCTGGTATGCGTGTTAGTAATGGTTTTCCAATCGTGGTAGTAACAAAACATACGCCTAGCTAGCGTACACTGGTTTTCGATTTGTTATAGTATGGACAGGTTGACTTGGTACTTGGATACAAAACCTGTAAACTCACCAGCATTTTTGTGCTGACGTAAACTTTTACATGTTTTCTCAGGTCGCTAAGGTAGCACAATGGAACTAGGGCGCACGCGTCTGCACGGCGTCTAGTTAGAGTTGCATGGTTTTACAAACGTTGAACATTGGTTTATTATTGAATAATTGTTTTGAATAAGCTTCCGCTGTAAACGGGGATTTTAAACATTGTTTTGAAATTGCATTATGTTCATGTTAGACTTGTTTATTGTGATCGTTGGTTTGGATCCTGGTTTGTCATGCGCCTCGCGGTAAAACTCCGCAAGTGGATTTTGAGGGTGTGACAGCATATGCATGCACACCTGTTGTACTGCATAGGAGATGTCTGGTCGTGTAAAAGTCAAGTACTGTAGAGCTCCTGCGAGGCTGCGGAATAAGGTTGGGTCATGAAACGGTTCACTGGCAGTGGCACTGAGTTTGGTTGTAGCATTAACCGGTGTAGCAACTGGGTTACAAGATTGCATGCCTGCATGTGAAATAATGTCAGTCGCATAGGATTGCTGTGAAAGAAACATGGTGTCCTTGGTGCGAGACACCGATATACCAAGAAAGTAGCTTAGAGGCCCAAGATCCTTCATGGCGAATTCACTGCCGAGACGAGCCATGAGGGTCTGACGAAGAGCGTTAGAGGAGGTAACATGTAGAATGTCGTCAACATAAAGAAGAAGAAAAGCTGTGTCAGCTCCCTGATGTAGTGTGAAAAGGGATGCATCACACTTGCTGTGATGAAAATCAGTAGAGAGTACGAAATCGGTGAACCGCTGGTACCAGACCCGCGGGGCTTGTTTTAGTCCGTATAAGGACTTCTTGAGAGAGCATACATGATCTGGGAACGGTTGATTTCGGAATCCCATTGGCTGGTACATGTAGACGGTTTCATGGAGATTCCCATGAATAAAGACATTAGTGACATCCAATTCATGAATAGACCAATGCTTGGACAGTGCGATAGAGAAGACTGTCCGAATAGTAGCCGGTTTGATAAAAGAAAGAAACAGAAGGTGTTATAATGAGGAGGATTGAAGGTATAGGAAGAAAAAAAGGTGATGTCGGAAGTAAGTTTTTTTTTTTTTTTTTGTCGACCAATGGGGATGTCGACAGGAAGGAAGAAAGTGACGGCAAGGAGATGAGGTAGGGTTTGGTTCACTTGGCTCGTGATACCATGATAGAATGTAAACCGTGATCCTTTCTATTGATTTACATGGTATTTATAATACATTCGGTTCCTCTATTTTAGGATAGAAATAATACAATAATAATTATATTTAATGCTATACAATCACACTAAATATATATGCTATTAATGTTAAAGATTATTTTTTATTTAATAATACTTTTTATATAATTAATTTATTACAAAAAATTAATTAAAAAATAAACAAGCAATAATATATTAAATAAATTAAAACAAAGTATATAAATTTAGATACAGATTAAATAAAAAAGGAAAATTAGGTAATAAAGTAGAAAAGTTTATTGTTGTAAGAAAAATGAGTAAAATGATTATAATTTAAAATGATGTAGTGATTTGAAATTCCAAATCACCTCGTCATTGCATTGCAAATGCTCTATTGGTTGTATTACAAAATATCAAAAAATTCCAAACTTAGGAATTTTATTTAAACTTAATGAAATTTAAATTCTAAAAATACACCCAATGCAAAGATAACGACAGTCCACTACAACAAATACCAAGTCTCATGATCCAAACAATGGAACCTTTCTACTTTCTTTAGATACCCAACAAACAAAACTCCTTTTACAGCTTTTGTCTTCCATCCATTTCATCAACACTTCATCTGCAACTTTCACATACATGCAGTCACAACCTTTTCTCCTTTGATCAATATTAAGCTCACATCTTTCAACCTTCATTTCTAAAACTTTCCCATCTTTTTATTCATTCCCTTTCAGGGTATTACTTTTACAAACACTCTCTCTTAACTATTATTATTATTATTATTATTATTTCCCTTTTTATTTGATTCTCTGTTCATGATTACCATAATAATCTTTACCCACTCTTTTTAAATCTTGCTCATGTGACTCTTCTGTTCATTCTTTAGAAGCTTTAATAAATATATAGTAATAATTATGATATGTGTTACCTTTATTAGTTGTAATTATGATATGGGTTACCCTCACATCACATGCTGTCTCTTGTAATGTTCTTTGCTGCTTCCTTTTTTTCATTAATGTTTATTTATTTCTGTAGGGTCTGTTTTTATTTGTTTGTGCGTTATATACTTCTTTTTAATTTTAATTAATTAATTAATTAATGCCCTTATGTATTTCACATGTTTGATACTTTGATTATTTATTTAAACAGGCAGTTGATATTAAAATCATATCTTTTTTGCATACTGCATGTTTAGCTTGTTGTTCTTGATATTGCAGAATTTGTATTATTTTAATTATTTAAGTGATTGTTTTATTTGAATTATTAATAATTTGATACATTTTCAGTTGAGGGTTAGTGATTTTAACAATGCCTCCAACTTATTTTCCTCTGAGGTGGGAGAGTACTGGAGATCAGTGGTGGTACGCGTCCCCGATCGATTGGGCAGCCGCGAACGGGCACTATGATTTAGTCCGCGAGCTTCTGCGGTTAGATAGTAACCACCTGATCAAATTATCGTCACTTAGGCGTATACGCCGCCTAGAGGTTGTTTGGGATGATGAAGAGCAGTTTGACGATGTGGCGAAGAATCGTTCATCGGTTGTGCGAAAATTGTTGCACGAAGGTGATGCGAAAAAAGGGAAGAATTCGCTGATCGGGTCTGGTTATGGAGGGTGGCTGCTGTATACTGCTGCATCGGCTGGTGACTCTTCGTTTGTTCAAGAATTGCTGCATAAGGATCCGCTTTTGGTTTTTGGCGAAGGGGAGTATGGTGTGACGGATATATTATACGCTGCAGCGAGGGGTAAGAACGCTGAGGTGTTTAGGTTGATTTATGATCTTGCATTGTCTCCTAGGTTTATGTGTGGTAATGGTGGAGAAGTAGAAGAACATGTTGGGGAAATTCCGCCTGCTTATAAGCAGGAAATGAAGAACCGAGCGGTTCATGCGTTGGCAAGAGGCGGTAATTTGAATATTTTGAAGGAAGTTCTTGGTGATTGTTGTGATGATATGGTTTTGGCTTATAGAGATATTCATGGGTCAAGTATCTTGCATACAGCAGCGGGACGAGGACAAGTTGAGGTAAGCTTTTTTTTTATTTTTCTTTTGTAATATATGATCAAATTTTGTTAGTTTAACCGTTTGATGATCTGCGTAATCTTTTCATGGGTATGTTCTTATTTATTATTTTTTAGATCATGTAAAGTATGTGGATTGTTCTTTAAAAATGATTAAAGATGTTAGCTTTGACCCGTTTTCTTATGAATGGGTCGATTTGGGTTGTGCTTTATTTCTTATAAGTCAAACGGGTCGAAACTTTAAAGTCACTCAAAAGCGTTTCTTTAACACATAAAACATTCTAAATCTTTTTATACGGTAGACCAAAATTCCGAATTTTTCATGATTCCATGATTTTCATCCAATGATAGGATTTCGGCCGGAAGAAATCTTGAATTTCATGCGATAAACGTAAAAATGAAGTAAAATATAAACATAAAAAAAACCTTGAAAATTGGATGAAGATCGAAATTGACGAACCAAATGACGAAATATGTTATAAAATGCAGGTGGTTAAATATCTGGTCTCTACATATGAAATCATAAACTCCACAGACAAACAAGGCAATACACCTCTACATGTAGCAGCTTGCAGAGGCCATATATCTGTGGTTGACTTTTTGGTCAAAGCATCACCGTCTTCTGTACATACCAAAAACACTGCAGGCGAGACGTTTTTACACGCAGCCATAACCGGTTTCCAAACACCAACGTTCAGAAGACTCGACCGCCAGATCGTCCTCATGAAACAACTAATCTGTTCAAAGTCATTCAACATTGAAGAAGTCATAAACACTACGAACAACGAAGGAAGAACGCCTCTTCATCTAGCTATTCATGGCAACATCGACAGTGATCTGGTTGAGTTGATCATGAGCGTTCGTTATATCAACGTTAATAAGCGTGACAACTACGGTATGACCCCACTTGATCTTCTTAAACAAGGCCCTATTTCGTCTTCGTCAGAGATCCTCATGCGCCAACTCGTTTCAGCTGGGGCGATTTTTAGTAACCAAGACTATCATTCAGCTAGAAAAGTTCTTGCTAATCATTTGCGAAAAGGGAGTGCAGGCGGAAGCCCGGGAACGACATTTAGTGTTTCGGATTCCGAAATATTCTTGTACTCTGGAGTTGAGACTTCGCCCGGGACACCACCCTTGACCATGAGTGCTGCAGGCCCGGGCCCGAGCACCAGCCCGAGATTGGAAAGGAAAAGTTCAAGCAAGAAGAAACACAAAGGTATAAAACGATTCCTTCGATGGGCGAAAATGAAAACAACAGGAGATTCAGGCTCCGTCCCGACAGCAGAGAAGAAGGAAACCCGGGTTTCTCTAAGGCAGAGATACTCTAAACCCGGGTCGCCTCCAAACAACAAAAGAACACTGGCTGCAAGGAGTAACAATGCTAGTCCAACTGCGAAGAAGAAACTTGCTTCGGGTCTGGTGAACGGAGTTATGCAAGCGATGCCCAACCGGCGCTCACGCTCTAATTCATTCTCGAGATCATCTATATCGTCCCTTAATTCACATACGGGTGTTGATATTGCAAGTGGGTCGGGCTTAAATAAAGAACAAGGTGTTGTGAACAGCAGGAAGTCGATGAATCAGTACTTTTGTTTTGGCGGGTCCAAGCTACCTGTGGAACCTCCAGGTTGCGATGATATGCAACCGCATGAGATATATGATCGTTACGTTCTATCAACGGCTTAAAAAGATTTAGCGGTTTGGTTAATCGGTTAATCCTGTAGCCTGTAATGTTAATTTCCCTTGATGTATAAGGTTGTTTATTTAGCTTTCATAATGAAGTTGAACCTTGTTTGAATGCAATGTCTTGTTGCATTTGTAGTTTCATATATATTGGATGCCAATTTAGATATAAGGTCAGAACTCAGAAGCCCATAATCGGATGCGAGCCTGGAACTTGAGGTGAAAACCGGGTTTTTTTTTCAAAGCCGGTTCCTGGTATGGTCAAGAGGGTAAAAAACCAGGCATTGCAATAACATGTGTCGGAAAATCTGGCCCTTTGATCGAACACAAAAAACAGGGGACTGAACGAACTTGTTTGACTCCTTTTATTATTAACCAAAGCACATCAAATAAACAAATACAAGGACCCTATTTATAGCTAAACAACGTTGATAAACAAAGAAACACGTCCTAAACCTATTAGGACTCGTATTCTATTTAGACTAGTGGATTGGCCCGCGCGATGCGGCAGGTACACAACCTCTAATATAACGCTACTATACACAATCTAAAAGACATGTTATAAGATGCTAGTCGCACTCTAAAGCATTTAAGAAGTCGTTAATGTTCTCTAAATATTTTTGTTTAATAAGAATAGGGGACCAAATTCCGGCTTAGTGATATGATAGTTATGAATGTGAAATATTTATGTTGTAAACTATGTCGTCAAGGCGGATAGGCGCACTTACGATAGCCAGAATGACATGTAAAAAAGAAAATAAAAAAATTAATCACTTTATTCATCTATGCTTTAGTGATTGCACGAAAGTGACTAAGCACGATGTATCGATGGTTAATGATAGAGTTTATGAGTTGCATTATTATTTTGCATTGTCCATGATCGATCCATGATAGATGTATCGATGGTTAATGATAGAGTTTATGAGTTGCATTATTATTTTGCATTGTCCATGATCGATCCGTGATAGATGTATCGATGGTTAATGATAGAGTTTATGAGTTGCATTATTATTTTGCATTGTCCATGATCGATCCGTGATAGATGTCTCGATGGTTAATGATAGAGTTTATGAGTTGTATTATTGTTTTGTACAATTGCTATTAAAAGTGGTACATAAGGGTATAAATGGAACCAAGAGGGTAAAAATTTGGAGATTACACTTGAGGCTTTTGGTATGCCATCTTACTTTTGACATTTTAGACATTTTTGGTCATGGCTCCCCTTTTATAATGTAGTATAGATATAGATATAGATATAGATATAGATAAACATAAACATTAATGAGGGATGGAATGATTTCTTTGGGTTACATGGTACAAGTATCTTAATGCATTGAAGGGTAAATCAGGAAAGATTTATATGACATTTGAGGGTTAAAGCACATGGCTTTTCATATGCCATCTTAAGTTTACCAACTTGGACAACTTTGTCCATCCCTCACTCTTTATAATATTCTATTTAGATAAACTAGTGGGTTCACCCGCGCGTTGCTGCGAGATAAAATAAACACCAACAATCTACATTTTTTTCCATGTCTTTGGATCTGGACAGAAGGTGGTCTAGGCTTCCAATGATATTGGATTTTACATGACACTAACAAACTATATATACAACACTAAATGTTTACTGTTAAACATGTTAATCTCCGTTAGTTTTCCTTCATCAAGAACATAAAAAAAGCTAAGAAGAAGCATTTCATATAATGTGAAATTTAAATAATAGCCGCCTACCCAGTGATAAACTTCACCTGTTAAGTCACCACGAGCTAGCCTCTCTGCAAGTGGGATTGCAATCTCCCTCAAAGATCTCAAACATTCTATGTGTTGAAGTTCACCCACATATGCTGCAAATGAATGAGGGAAGACAATTTTAAAATAATCAACAATGCTAGAATAGTAAGCCTTAAACAACTTTGGCTTTATGTTGCTTCATAGTTCATAATGCAACTTTCTTTTTGTTCCCAAAAATTAGATAGTTAGGACATAAGACTGTATATTTGGCTCGGTCAGCAATACATTAAATGGATATTTTAGTGATGCCTAAACAGGACAAAAATAAATTAATATTCATTATACAGCATGTCTAAGGCCATACCTAATATGGATGAAAATTAATAAGACATTCCAAAACGCGCCACACAGATAATAAGGTTTTGGTTTTGCTTGCTAATATAGCACGCTCGAAAAAAGTGTTGCGTTCGGAATGATATTCGTATAAATGGTTTAACCCGTTACAAGTTTTAAGAAGCTTTTTAATAATTATGTCAATTGTTGGACTGTTGAAACTGGGTGTTCCTGCCTAAAATTAGAGAATCTTGCAAATCCAAATTAACAAAATACTTATAATTACCTTTAAGTAAGGACAAGTTTAGGCATTTTTGTCACTTATTCCCAATGAAAATACTTGAGGGGTTAGTTAAATTACCAGAGAATCGAGTATGTGCTGACAGCCTAGGCAGTTTGGTGGCATGACATTTCTGCATAGTAAAAATATAAGGATAATTGTTGTTTATTAAAAAAATGTTAAAAGTGTAAAAGGATAGATACAATGTGCCTTGCATTTGATCATTTATTTAAAGTCATACAGAAGAAGTAAAAGCATACCATTGTTGGTTGCGGTTGACTCATTTGATTTTTGAGAGGATGTTGGTTGCCTCAAAAGTCAAATGCACACCACTGAGACAAATCACCACCATCGGGTTTCAGATCTGCGTACGGGTTTCAAAATTTAGCTAAAAATCTTGAGCGGAAAGGAAGATTTTTTTTTCCAAAATATACCTGAAATAATAGAGCTTTAATAAACATAATGAACCTAATACACCACACCAGTTACCAATCCTTTCTCTGTATGCAACATTATACAAATAGAACTTACACTTAAATTTTGTTTACCTGTTCATTGGTGGTGGAATGTTCACTTTAGTGTTACATCCAACACCAAAACAGCTAAATGTATGAATTATGATAAATACTTCGTTGATATACTTCACAAGGCAACAACACCGCCTTTAAATCTGATTATAGCATAAGTTAATAACCACATATGAGCACACAACTACATAAATCAAAATTATGATAAACTACTTATCTTGTCGTTTTATTCAACCAAATAAACCATGCCTGTCGTGCTGCTGTTTTAGTATTGCAAATAAATTCTTAACCCATGATGACTTTTAGAAAGAAAAAAATTAAATACTATATAAAGAAAACACAATTATTTAAGGTATCAGAATGAGGTTTAACAAGTTGAAAGTTCCTCAAAATCCACTTTTAATTCATACAAGTATACTAACCTTTTCAATGATTTAGATTATATTTCTAGTAATCTTATCTTTTGTAATCATGATTAATGCCTTAGGTATAGATTATAAATATTTAATTGTCCCATTTTGACATTAACTAAACAATGACTGACATCAACCTAAATAACATTAACCAGTTACCCGACCCACCTATCTTGCCACCTCTAAAGTGGAGGTTAAACAAGAACCAAAGCTACCTCTGTGTTTTGAAACGAGAGTCTCCAATCATAAGCAGCCATATACATATTCTTCTCTTCATACCCAACGCGGGCCAAGTTAGCAATCAAAACAACCCATACAAAATACCATGGAGCAAAGTAACCAGCAGATACAAGTCCACTGACAGGTCTGACCCGTATACCTGGTGGATCCATCCCAGTTTTGTTGTCTAGCGACATGTGTTGTAACCAGCATGAAGGCCTACAAAATTTCCATAGCCATTCACATAACACATGATTTAAACTCCTATAAGGCTATAAGACATAAAATATCATATATCAAAAAAAAAAAAAAAAAAAAAAAAAAAAAAAAAAAAAACAGACAAAATTTAAACTCGTAAATTATGCAGAGAACAAATATACAAAATGTAGATTGAGAAGCAATTCAAAGACAAACTGTTAATATGCAATTTGGACCAAATCCTAATGATAATGATATAACAGTTAACAACAATATTCAACTAACAAACAAACCTAAAAATAAACGATAAATTAATATATAATAATAATAATAAAAACAACAATAACAATAGCATCACTTATATTTTGAACATTACTAATTTATTAACAAATTACTTTAAGGTGAGTCCAAAAGAAAACATATATTCAACATAGAGGTGTTCACAAAAATCGATGAAAAAAGATCGGGATAATCAATTGGAGTCAAACCGAAAGTATTAGCAAAATTTACTTACCCTCAGACATGAGTGTCTCTGAACAGCGTCCATGCTGGAATCGTCTCCCATGGTGGCTGTTATGGTGGCGTAGGGGCGGTGGATGAGAGTGACAGAGGTTTTGGGGAGAAGAGAATTGAAATGGAGAACATTGATTGTTCAGTAATGTGTGTGTGTGTTTGTAATAGTTGTATGAAGTGAGACGCTTCAGTTGCAGGCTTTAATCGCAATGAATCCCATTTAGTTGCTGAATAATAAGCCTTTAATAGCACTTAGTTTGGTACAATGAAGAGACAACAGGTGAACATGATGAATATCTAAACCAAGGGTAGTATTGTAAAAGTGTGATGATATTGTAAAGGATGGGGTGGGTGAAATGTCTATATTATCCTCCTAAGTGTCTTAATTGTCACAAGTATCCCCATAATGCCCTTAAATTTCTTGCTTATATTACGAATAATATAAATCTTCATTCCTAACATTTTCATTCCATAAAGCTCATGCGATGTGGGGCAACACAAATTTACAACATGGGCGACGTGCCATAGAACATGTTGCATATAGTGAATAGTGCGTTTAGATAAATATTAGTACAATAATTGAAAATAAGGACTCATATCTTGGTACCGTTTAGCATCACAAAGGTGATCATCATGACAAATTGTTGGCATAGGTGAATACGAACCATAAAGTGCATAACCATAACCAAACACATCACCATAAATATCTTGTAGTAAAGCTATAGCCATATGCTACCATTATAATCTTTAAAAACCGGAGGCAATCAACAAATTAGAAATCTAATTATACCAAAATAAACCTTAAATGAGGTAGCCCCATCATAACCTAAAAATGATAACTACAAATTTAACATAAAGAAACTACAAGAAGCATGTAATAATGTGAAATATAAAATAACTTCTGAATCTACATATGAATCTGTATTAAAGTACCTCCATCATAGTATGCAGTAAAAACATAGTTGTGAAAATAAGCCACTGTTGGATTCATAAAATCTCGAATCAAGAGAGTAACAGGCCTATCCAAAGGTTAGTTCTGACCATTCCTAGTGTAGTGGGAATGCCCGCGCATTTGGTTATATTACACATATCCAGGTTATACTACACATATCCAGGTTAAACCACTGTAAAAACCTTTGTTGCCTTTGGTTTTCAGTAATCCACTTATAACAACATAATCTTATCTACAGAGTATTTGGTAGCAACTCGCAGCATCGTCTTTACAACAGATATAGGGTAGAGTCAAACCGTATAACAACATATGCACTCTTCTCTACAGAGTATTTGGTAGCACCTCGCAGCCTCATCTTTACAACATATATAGGGTAGAGTCAAACCGTATAATATATGAACTCTTCTCTACAGAGTAATTGGTAGAAACTTGGTTTTATCAAACCTGCATAAGAATGAAAGAACAATTTTAGAGCTCAAAACTATAAAAATAGAATAACAAACCACAATTATGATTGTTCCCTCAATCATGTCTTCTTTTAGGATTTGCCATTATTTTTTTACACATTTGCTTTTCAATCTCCCCAACTTTTTTAGTTTTTCTTCTACCTGTCATGAATATTCTTATAGGCATTTTCATTATCCCATGTCTTGAACTATGTATAGAAGTTGGTAAATATAGGTATGCTAATTAATAAAATGATCTAAAATTTGTAACAAAACTTAATTGTTAGCAATCTTATGAAACATAAAAAAAAACTTGCGAAAAGGGTAAACCGTCCAGTGAGTGGTTCAAAAGTAAGCCAGATCGAGAATGGAATTGTAATACAAATAAAATCTTTGAATGAAAATGATTAACAATCAAGTATGTATAAAACATAGTCTTTAGATGAATTTCAATATATTTGACCCGTTCACTCATTTGACATAACCCAAATTAACATTTCACATGAATGCTAGTACTCTACTACTATCAACATTTTAAGACACAATTATACAACTAAAACATTTCTAATTCTAAACATAAAAGTCACTGTTACAAAAATGAAAGAATTAAAAATTGCTGATATATGGTAAGGTTTTGAAGATTCTCTAATAACCTACCATGACCAAACCAAATAGATTGTCTTTCATGTATCCTATAAAAAATAACATAATTGACCTAGAAAAGTCTAAAACATCAAAGCACATATCAAAACTAAAATAATGGACTTAGAAAGACTAAAACATCAAAAACACCCTAAAGGCTAAACCACCCGAGGCGCACCGTGCGCCTCAGCCCTTAGAGGCGTATATACAAACTGAACCCCATGTCCCCATGAGGACTCGTGTTCCTAGCGTTTCTCCTTGCGGCGTGCTTTGAGGTGCACGCCTCACATGTTTTGTTAAACCGTGACGATATGCTCACCCCTAATCCAGGTAGACAAATTAGGGATTTTCAATGTGAATAGTTTATTTCAATTACAAAGGATTAAATTTGTTATTCCCCAAATTGACCCGATGTAAGTTTAAACACATAAAGCGATAACTAACTAAGAAATCTTATTCAGTTATTTGTTGTTGTATAACCAAGAAAAAGAAATGTAAAGATGTTATAACAAAGAAAAAATAGTACCTGAGAAATTATTGACTTATGTTGATTATCTAGCAGCCATAACATATTCTGCATAAATGAAGTCCTAGCTGCAGTAATAATAATAAACAATAAAAGTGATGGATAACATTGGTTGATATTAGTAAACTTGATTTCAGTCCACATTTTTGTCTATTTGTCCTAATAAAAGGGCATTTTAGACATTCTTAGTTGCCTGAACGCATGTTTATTGTCACTATAAAATTCAATTCAATTTGTATGAAGGAATGATAATTATAATCTCACCCAAGTATGAGCGTCTTAATGCCAGAACCATTGGAAAATATAACATGAAAAGAGCCTGCACATATGAAAATAGGAATCATAGCCCCTAGAAATGTAGCAAAAATCAAAGATCCTGCACATATGAAAACATACTAAGCATTGATTAGCAGCACACAGGGGTCCATATTATATAGGCGGAGCCACATAATTTTTCCATAACTAATATTATAAGAAAAGAAAGCTTCAACCACCAGTCTACAAACTATGCTTGGCAAAGCAGGTGGGAAGGTCTCAGGTTAGATCGGGTTGAGTGAAAACAATTCGGGTTGGAATAGGCGTTTTTTTCTCGCATATAGTTTTTTTTTTTTCTGAACCTATGTGTGTCCTGAGCAGGCAGTGAATAAATAACTGATGTTTGTTTTGTGTGCTGATAAAACTTTCTGAATGACTATGATAGGAACCGTCCTCAATAAAAATTCTAACTATAAATCCTTTTTTAAATTAGAATAATTAACATTAACTTGAATCAACTTTATCTACTATTACAGACCAATAAACATAGTTCAAGACATGAGATAATGAAAATGCCTATAAGAATATTCATGACAGGTAGAAGAAAAACTAAAAAAGTTGGGGAGATTGAAAAGCAAATGTGTAAAAAAATAATGACAAATCCTAAAAGAAGACATGATTGAGGGAACAATCATACCTTGGACTTTTTCCAGTAATCTAAACAAAACAAGTCAATTAACATTAACAAACAATAGTTAAATATCAAACAAAATGAAAACCAAATTAGATAAAAGAACAAGAAGGGAACCCGATACGCAAACTGATTTAAAATAAGAAGCCATATGGTCATGAACCACATTTGTGAGTAACACGGCCACCATTACCCATCATCACCATGGTTTGACGATGGTCCTCCACGGCTATTGCTACCACTGAAACCATAATGATTCCAGATGCCGCCAAAATCACCGCCTCACCAGCAAAGCTTACACGACCTCTCATGAAATCATTACTGGTTCAGGCTGTTTTGGAGCTAATTAGACCAAGGTGCTCACATTACATGTGCCTCGACCAAGGTTCCTACCTCACACGCACCTGAAGAACATTGCCTTGCGCTCACTTTTAACTACATAGATATATAATATTATATATGGCATGTAAACAAATAGATTTGTATGATAGGCTAATTTGACTGTTTCTTTTACTCTAACAAGAATTGTAAATTTACCAACTTCATGCGTAGAAAAACCATTGATGAACGCAAACTACCTTCAGTTTGTTATTTCGTTAAAGACATGGGTGATTGAAGTCATCCAATTTGCTTTAAGGGGATTAACTACATCCTGTAGTTAAATTTATGTATTATATGTAATGACTTTTTATGATGTTTTTAAAGTCACGTATCTATAATTTCTAGCTTATATTCTTTTGGTCCAAAAATAGTACACAAACTATGAGTTATGCGAGTACAAAGGTATATACACGAATTTGGTTCACGTACCATATATTAAAGTCGACACAAAGGCAGTTTCTGTAATAATGTATTAAACCACCTTACCGGAGTTGCCTTGTCGGAATCTTCGCTGGAGCTTGGTTGGAATGTTGATCCACATTTGATAGTTGTCGGATATTAGCACAAAGTCGTAACCATCTCCATTTCCGCTGGAGCTTGGTTCTCATCTTCGCCATGTTGCCGGAACCGTACGTAGTTCCTTTTTCCACCACTACCATAAAGACCCTCGGACCAAAGCACAATTTATCGAAAGGGAATAAAAATTTTATAGTTAACTTTGTGAGACAACAATAAATAACAGAGAGCCATCTTTCCCCTCATCAATCACAACAAAGGCATATGTCAGGTACAAAAAGAGTTACTAAAGATTGATCTCTTCTTAAAAATATACAATCTATATAACGTTTAGTTCTACCTAGCAACTTCAATAGCCAGTAGTGAACATGAATTTTATCAAACACCTTGAATCGATCTCTTTGTGTAAATAAAAATAAAAAGAGGGAAATTAATCAACTTTACCTGCAAATAGCTGATAACGGTGATGAATTTTCTTTGAACCTAAAACAAGAAACATCTTTCATTGACTTCTTGATAAAAAAATAGACGCTCGGGGTTGGAAAGGTACAGGAAGCATCACAACTTTTATGAAGATCAATTGCATTCAGTCAGTTACGTGTGGGCATGAATGAATTCACTTGAATGATTTGTAGTTAATGAAGAACCTGTTGCGGACGGTTCAATTGCAATTGCAAAACCTGTTATGGTTAAAGGGCAAGTATGGAATCACCTTTTATGTTATAACTAAAAGTTCTATGCAAATTTACCATATTACCAGTGTCTTAATTGTCCCTAATATCCCTATAATACCCTTATGAAATAAGCTTTATTCTCTTATACTTGTTGCTTTAAAAATTGTATCCATGTCAAAATTCCAATATTATACATCACTCCTCCTTTATAATGTATTATAGAATTATAGATTATAGATTATAGATAAATAAACCAACCGGATAATCTATCTAGTTAAACCAATGCATATTCCTAATTAAATATAAAAAAAATCTCCTAATAGAAGGCCCATTGGTCTATTTGTGTTTATATCCATGCGTGTATGCATTTGTGCCCAGAATTAATTGGGTCCAATAAGGATTACCAATCCCAAGTCCCAACCCAAAAGACGGCCCACTTGGGTTACAATTTACATCTGTTCATTAACATATGTTCTGTCCAACTTTCGGTTTTAGTGATACACTTATCAGTTACAACATCTCGTTCAACTTCTAAATGTTGGTGTGTTTTTGACTTGTCGTAATGAGTTTTAATGCACATGTATACGACACTGCGCCTAAACTTGCATGCTTGTTTCTTTGTTCTAATAAGTTATGAGATAAAATATAATGATGGTAAAATCTATTATACATTGTTCTGTAGTAACACAAAAAATGTTCCATATGATTTCGTATATATTGCAAACACACACACACACATCTAATCTCTTTCTGAATAGACATACATTAAGGGGCTGTTTGGTTGATTAATTGCTGAATAATTAATATGTCTGAATGGTTAAGAGACTCTGAATGATTAAGTGCTGAATGGTTCAGCTATGCACAAAGTCTTAATGATTCAGCTTTTAACCATTCCATTCAGTGTTTTTTTTAGGTTGAAACAAATAATCTAAATGCTGAACCATTCAAGTCTGAATGGTTCAAAACCTTTTTAAGAGGCTACCAAACAGGCCCTAAATATATTCAGTTACTTTGATTACGTAAGTGATTGTTAAAAAAAGTGAAATTTCATAACAAACACATATGATACTATATATATTGTTTGAGATAGACTACACATCCATCAACATAATATATACAAAAGAACACATGGTTATCTTCTATGACACACACACACACACTAAGATATTCAGACTAAAAAGTGTAAAAATGATTCTTAACAGTGTGTTTGTGTAGGTTTTTTAGTAGTACGTCAGCGCGTGTTTTATTGCTCCTATTTATTTATTTATTTATTTATTTATTTATTTATTTATTTATTTATTTATTTATTTATTTTGGGCATGTGGCATCTCTTGATGGTCTTTTTTTTTTACACTTTTTAGATATAGTTTCTTTTTTAGCATAAGCTTCCTCCTATATATGTGTATGATTTTTTTTTTAGAAAGTGCAGTGCCATCTTTTTATATTTTGCTTATAAGTTCAATGTTTCAAACATTCTAGTCAAATATAGATGGCACCAAGTATGGTATACTAACGGCTGTACGGCACCAAATTAAGTCCATTGTGTTGAAATAATTGTACAACTACTTACCTTTTTGACATTCATTTGCAACTTGTTGCCTTCGAATATTTGTTGCACCATTCTGCTAGTGACTTCTAGCTAGCGGTTTCGAATTGTTTTAGTATTTGGTGTAGGGTCGGGCTAGAGCAAGTTGTGGTTCATATGACTCCAATTTACATGTATACATCAACAACTCGTGAACGTTATTGTTTCTATACACAGGATGGGCCTAGATACAAAGATTCGGGTCAACTTTAACGTGTCATCTAGCATCAGATGCTTGCTTGTCATGGGTAATATACGCAGTTACACGCAATATTGACCCCGATTCAAAACACATATTCAAAAGTGACCCCTGTAAAGAAAATTTCAGTCTGATATTCGCCATGTACATAATCTATTTTCGGTTTTGAATTTTATTTTTAGATGTTTTTTTTATAAAAAGTGTTTGAATAATAATATATATAAGATAATATATGTAACAGTACTGATTTCTGGGAGATTAACATGAACCTTTGTATGACACCCTAGACAAGTCCCACATCTGCCGTGGCCAGGAGAGATCCTTGGTTCATAAGTAATCCAAAGCCTCTTAAATCACCAATGCGTTTTGGGCTTAATGCTAGTGGATGAGAGGAAAACTCCACAGTTAAGCGTGCTCAGGTGGGAGTAGTATCAGGATGGGTGACCTCCTGGGAAGTCTCCACTGGGGCGACCAAAAACAAATCCGTGAGCTCTGGATGAGCAACCCATCGGGGCAAAGCGGACAATATTGGTGGTGAGAGGGGCCGGATGTTACAATATAGACACGTATATCTAGATTTGTTGGGCAGGTAGTGTGTCATATTATTCTATTAAGTTCAATTAGTTTTTGATTGTACGTTTAGGTTTTTCTGTCTATTTATTCCTTGTAAAACATAGTTGACAGTGACACGGATGTTTCTAGGGCTGGCAATGGGTAACCTGTTAAGACACGATAAGACCTGTTTGACTGAAAAGTACACTATTTGATTTTTTGACTTTTTTTAATACTAAGAATTAAGAGGCAAAAATCTTTCATTTCCCTTTTTTGGTACATAAAACATAAAACTGTGTTATAAACATGAGATATAAATGAGTTAAACGAGTCGTGTTCATGTTTAAAACTTGATTTGTTCGCGCGCGTCGGAGACCTGATAACCTGTTAGGGACACGATTTGCCAGCCCTAGATGTTTCAAATTATAAAGCAAATAAGGATACTTCTTCTATTCACACCAATCTTATGTGTGGAAAGGATAATTATTATTGAAAGTATTTTGTAAGTTATATGAAATTGCAAATCATTTTCAATGTGGCTACTAAAGTTTAGTTAAGTACGTAATGTAAAGTTAATGTTCATAGGTTTGATTTGGTAAACTGAGATTTTATTATGTAGTATTAATATTATAAAAAATCGGACATGTTATTGAACTGTTATATTGGTTTACTAGTCGGACCAGTATTAAAATAAAATCAGATGATATTATGATCAAATTTTATAACTCTAAAACCTAAGATATAGTATAACTTCACATTAATTGTTAGAAATAAATAGGTTGAACTAAAACAAGTTTAAAAGTCATTGCTTACATTGCCTAGTACATCAAATGTAAACAAAACATGTAGCATTGTAGCAAAGTAAGCACTACATTCTAATACTAGTATTCTATAATTACATGTTGAAAACTTCAAAAGTATATGCAATAGGTAGGTTTTGTAGTTTGAAAATGCGTGGATAATCACTTTCAATTATGCATGATCACTCTTAGACTGAAGTATTTCAGTGATAATCTTGAAATCTTAATCGGGATAACTCCAAAGCAAAAACAAGAACGTGTGTCTTTTATGTTGTGAAAAAACATGTTAAAAAATATACCAAATTGATTTTAATTTTATAGGTGGAAACCATCACAACATTTAGTTATAATGACATAGTGCATCGCGAGAGATTGTGTCAGTTGACAGCTTTTCGGTTATCTTCAACTTGAACATAGTTACTGCCGATGGTTGACTTCTTTAGTAGTCACTCAATTATCGTTGATCACCCAAGTTGTTGCTGATCATCAGTTCTCATACAAAGTTTTATTGATCATGCAAATCTAAAGCAAGTTCTAAAGGAAAAAAAAAAAAAAAATTTTTTTTGCTTGCCACTTATTATGAAGGCCCCCGCTAGGGGCTCAACCCCTTCGATGTCAAGGGGGCGCTGGCCCTTTAAACTCATGAGGTTCTTTGTTGCCACCTATACGGATTTAAACAAGCTAGTGTGCATCATCTATACTACATAAGGAGGGGGCATGGGTAAATATGTCAAAATTGTCCAACGTTAAAATGGCATACCAAAGATTTATTTATAATTTTCTAAATTTTATTACTTTTCTTCCTTAAATACACCTAGAAGATAATTAACTTTTATATGAAAATGGAACTCACCAAAACTAAATAAACACACGGGATAGCAATAGTTTTGAACAAATTTCATATGATGGCGATGAAAGATAATAATTTATGTTACCACCACTACTAGAAAAAAGGCCTACCATGACGCACATTTTATGACACTCACTTATTTATGACACTAAAAAGCGTGTGTCATAAAAAAAAATGTCATGGTTTGTAAAATCTGGTTAATTAATGACACACATTTTTGTGTGTCAACAATTTAGTGTCAAAAAATAAAAAGCATGACGTTACAAAACCTGTGTGTCATGTTTTAATGTCATGATATATTTTCAATCCAAATTTTATTTTCCCTCCCATATATGCCACCATCCTCTCTAAAACTCCACATTCACACCTGCTATGAACTCCACATATTCTAAAATTCCAAATCATAAAAACCCTAGATACAGTCCCAAATCCTAACCCTCGACTTTTCCATGAAGCCCTCGTCATCCATGAAGCCCTCAACATCCTAACCCTAACCCTCATCGCACAGTCAATGTCTTGAGCAAGAAGTTCCTCTCGTTCGTAACCTTAACAATATAAAAAGCGCGAAGATCGACGTCTGGTAGTGATGATGGAGATGGGGATGCTTGTGATAATGCCGAGGATGATGAAGAGGTATATTTCTCTACATTTTAATTATGTTTTTTTAATTATTTGTACTATTTAGTTTATGAAGCCGATATATTGATTTTTATGTTGATGTATGTTGTATTTTGGTTCAGATCTGATGATTTTATGTTTCATTTTTTTTTCCTAAATATAGATTCAAAAATCCACTTGGATCTGGATTTTTTATTTACTGATTTTTTTTTTATAAATCAAAGTTGTAGATCTGTGAACATATATAGAGTAGGGACGATTATTGTTTTTGGATTCAATCATTTTATCTGGGTGTTAAGTGGGTAATGGTGTCCATTGTTGGGTTTGTGATGCACACACTACTTTGTAATGTCAATATGTTTTTGCTAATGGCTAGTTCTTGTGAAGTCCCATCACAGAATATATCAAAGGATACATAAAGACCAATCACAAATCACAATACATATATAATTGCAAAACAATGTATATGTAATCGGTTTAACTTACATAGGCCATATTGAGGGTCTAGATTAGCTAAAGCAGCATAAAGTCAAGAATAGGCTTGAATTTTGAGAAATGCTTATTTACTAGTAGCTTGAATTTTGATATAGTGGTTTTCGTTTTTTTTCCTTCTAATGGCATATTTATTCTAAAACAAAGTGCTTGTGATGATTCAATCACTTTACATACTTGTTCTAAGAATTGCGCTTTATAGTATGGGTCTATTTTTTAGTTTGACGTGATATATACGGATTATTATGTAGTCGATATGGCAAGTTATTCGGTTAGTGTTCATCTATAGGATCGATATTAATGTCATTCGTGAAATTAAAACCATCACAAACCTTAACCTTCATTTTATTAATTTAATTGTTGTCTCAGGTAGGGGGAGGAGTAGATGCTAACAAGGATGCGGATATTAATGTCATTCGTGAAGAGTGGTCAAGTTATGCCGCAACCTTCATTTTCAAGTGATCCGTATGTTTAGGTATAGACTAACGTAATGTATTAACACAATATTTTTGTAACCGTTGTCCTTGTGGTAGGATTCGATAAATGTTTATATTGTAATGGATTTTTTGGTGGTATATATAATAAATGCATTTTTATTATGTTTTATTGATTTTGTAATTATAAATTTAAATAAAAATCCAGGGATATTAGTCATTTTGCAGAATTTTTTTTTTGGGTAAAAAAAACCATGACACGCAAAATGAGTGTCACAAAGGTGTGTCATGAATGTATGTCATTAAAGAGTGTCATGTAAGCGTGTCAAAAAAGTGTGTCATGAACGCGTGTCATTAAAAGATGACACGAGCTTGCGTGTCATAAAAATTTAATGACATGTTCTTCCTTGACACTTTGTTGTGTGTCATAAACACCCTTTTATGACGCGCAATGCGCGTCAAGATAGGGGTATTTTTCTAGTAGTGCACAATGAATAATCTTATCTCAGCTAAACTTGTATGAGTTTTAAAACTTTGCCATAATAATACTTATATTATAAACCCTTTTCATATATATGCGTCTACCCATCGACAAAGTGGACGAGATGGTTCGGCTCACTGGCTACATTGGGCAATTTTTTAGATACTGGGTTAGATTGGGCAAGTCTATTGCAAACTTACAAATCACAACATTTAATTTCTAAATGGATAGTGACCTTTATATGATAGTGTATACAATATCATATTATTACTACATGCTTTTGTCATATAAATGAATTTTATCATTTAGCAAGGTGTATTCAATGGCACAGTTATGTAGATATGCAATGACCGGACAACTTACACAAGGGTGATGTTTATGTTCATATTGGTCTCTTATAGTAACATACCGTTGGTTTATTAAGATTTGTTAATAATTAGTACATGACTTTTGTAGTGAACTGCAATCAGTTGTAAGTGGCGGTGCACATTTCTTCTCTTTTCTTTCTACAAATACTTGTTAAAACATAGTGTGCACATTTCTATTCTTTTTGCATAATTTGCGGCAAAAAACCTAAGTATCATAATGTTGTATTGCAACCCATTTGTGGATCCCGCTGCAATGCGCGGGTAAACCCACTAGTAGTTAAAAGTCATCGCTTTTTGTGCCTGGGCCTATTTTTTAAGCGAGGCGATGCAATTGCACTTTAAGTCGAATCAATTGTGCTTTAATTCTCGGGGTGATCGTTTAGCCGCAGATTCCGGTGAGATTCCCAAATTCCGAAGAGTTACTAGCTAAATTATGGCTAAATTTCAACCATATTTCTACTTTTATCATAAGAAAACTACTTTTATACATATATACTAATATTTAAAAAAATAATACTAATTAGATGATATTAAATGTTATATGATAGCTTTTTTTTTGTTTATTTGAAGAACAACATTATTTTTCTAATACATAATATATTGTAACTTTTTTTATTTGTTCGCTTTTTTTATCTTAGGCCCACACTTCTTTTGCGCTTTGCGCCTAGGCTACAAGCGAGGCCTGTGCGCCTTTGATAGTTGTGGTGTGCATACCACATTTTTTTATGTTAAGTAAATCACTTTAAGTAAATAGGCTAACACGAAAATCCCAAAGATAATATACCATGAATCTTAAAATCACATAGTGAATTGCGAACACGAGCAAGAATAAGCAAACTCCACGACATGGAACATTGAAAAATTCCTTCGAGTGAACTAGGGAACATAAATCATCAGGTGGGATGTGTGTGTTTTTTTTTTCTTGATGCTCTACTGAGGGTTAAGACTCAATCACATGATCAAAATAATCAAACAACCACTTCAATATTAAAAAAAATGTCCAACCCCGAGTAATATTTTTGGCAGTTCAAACAACCATAGCATGCAAAATAACCAATGTAGTGGCTGATTCTTTGTTCACAAGGTTCAATTTTCAAAACCTTAGTTGTCAAAAACCTTTAAATGGATAACGACAACAAGTTGTTTACATGTAGTTGTTTTGCTTTTGTCATAGCATGATTCAAGAATGTCGACAAATAGTATTTAAAAAGGTAACGGAAAAGAATAATCACAATATTCAAAAAAGTCCAAGTCGTCTCTCAAAATTTCGTACAAATAAGATATGAACATCTGTTTTCTTAATCTACTGCTTATCGTGTTAAAAAATCAAAAGATTTTGCTTTGATGACATGTGTAGAGTTGTGGAAGTTTGACTATTTGGTTTAAAGATACTTATCCCACTCCTCAACCCAATACAAGGATATTTTGTAGTCAATAGAGTTGCTATTAGATATTTTATTATTATTTATATGTTTGTTTTTAAAGGCATCGTTTATACTATATGTTTTTAAATGTTAAAGTGCTTAAAAATGTTTATAAAAACTTATTGTGTAACTATTATGTTTTAAGTGTTGAGTTATTCTACAAAGGCTACAAAAAATGAGAAGGGTGAGAAGGATATAAAAAACACAATAGATCATGAAATATGACACAATGAGCCACAAAATATAACACAGTGGCAAAAAATATAACACAATGCTGAAGAAAAAAGACACAATGAATTGAAAAAATGACACAATGATAAAAATAAGAAAAAGACACAATGTTACATAAAAAACACAATGATATAACGCATATTCTAAAAACTACAATCTAAAACCCCAAAAAAACGAAGACCTAAAAACTAACGTCGTAGGGTTCGATAAGACGATTCCAACGCCGCTTGAATGAGTTCAATCGGAGTCCATTTGATACCCTTCCTATGAATTCCTGTTTTTCTTTCACTGTGTATTTGATCCTAACCCTATGTTTTAATAAGTTACTAAAATATTTTGAAGCTTTTGTAAATTGATTAGCCAAATGGATCAATAAGTCTTTTTACAACTTTCATATCAATGGTTAAGATTGGACGGTTAAGATTGAAGTGGTAATAAGATGCTACTAAATATACAAGTCTAAAAAGCTTTGAAAGACAAAGATGAAACTACCTTCATTATTGATTATTATTTTTTTCTATTAAACTTAAGTAAATTTTAAATAATCAATCATCTGATTATTTTTTTAATAAATAGTACCGATTAATTTTAGAAACTCTTTATAAAATGGATTATTGGATTTTAATAACCTCAACGATCACGTGTTGACTGTTGTCACTCCCAACTAACCACTTGGCCGCCACACTTCCAACTTGTAACTTATTTCCTCTACCACTTCCAAACTAACAGAACCGTAATTCAGTTAGTTTTTTTGCTAACGTGTCACTTTTTTTGGTGACGTGGCATGCTGATGTGATACTGTTTAGTGAGCTGTCACGTCAGCAAAAACTAACTGGATTAAGGTTCAATTAGTTTGAGAGTGGTAGAGGAAAATAAATTGCATGTTGGTGACGACCAAGTAGTCAGTTGGGAGTGGTAGCAACCAACACGTGATAGTTGAGATTATTAAAATCCAATAAGTCAATAACCCTTATAATTATAAAATCGATATATTTAAATACTATTTTTATTAAAAAAAATGCAAAATAGAGAATTATAAGAAAAGAGAATTTCATAGGTCCACTATCGTAAAGTTGTAAAAGGAGTATTGCTTATATTTTTTTTTTTTTGGAAGGCGAGTATTGCTTATATAACTCCTATGTAGCTTTATAGATTTAAGAGTTAATAGCCAAAATCGTCCCTGAGGTTTGGTGGTTTTTGCCACTTCTGCCCAAAAATGAAACGTGCTACAACTGGGTTCGTAGGCTTTTGTTTTTTTGCCAATTTCGTCCCTGACAGCAAACTCAGTTAATTTTAGACGTGAAGTCTAGGGGTAATTTTGTCTTTGTCACACCCTCAAATTCCACGTGCGGGGTTTTACCGCGAGGCGCATGACAAACCAGGATCTAAGTCAACGGTCACAATAAACGACACTATATGATACGTAAAATGAAATAAACAACCATCAAGTTTTCATAAATCCATTCGCTGCGGAAGCGTAACTTTTATTACAACCCAAAATGTAAAAGTACGTAAGTCTGAAAAAGATATGATAATGCATATGAAGCCTAGACGCCGTGTGACTCCGTGCGCCTATGATAAGCTGCTACCTCAACGACCTGAGACAAACATGCTAAAAACGTCAGCAAATAATGCCGGTGAGTTCACAGGTTTTAAAATAAATGTTTAAAGTAATAAAAGCCATCATGTTATCACTATATCAGAAGTAATAGCGTTAGCTAGACGCATGAATTATACTACTACGACCGGAAACCATTACAGACAACGATATATGATTTTTGCCCGAAATGATTTAGCGTACGACCGAGACAATATGCACCCGTCCGGCTCCCAGCCGACGGGTGGGGTCTGTCAATCCCAATAGATCTATCCACATTTCCCCCGTTATGCTATCCAGCATATTCATGGTTTCCCCGGGACTTTACGTATCGTATAGTATGTAAATGAATCAACCACTAGCATAACATGATAATTTATGTAATAAGTATAAGCATGTGTCTCCCCCAAAAGGTAAAGCGTAAGGCGGGGCCGTGAAACTCACCTGATGCTGCTCTTCGCACTACGACAAGTAAACCTGCTCAATAGACGGCCCCTAATACCGGTGACCTATCATGACGAGCATATAAGGTGTTAGACTAACAACCCGTAGGTTGATTAGTCCCTAGTAGTCCAGACCATAACCGTGTACATATGAAATGATGTTTCAACGTTTAACCGACCGTACCAGACAAGGCCCGACATCCCATTGGTGACCCGACATCTCATGTGTTAGACAACACAAGACATCATGCCACATATGCAGTTAAACACTTAATACGCGTGATAGTTCACCTAGTCTAGCATAATGTCCAATTAACGCGTAAACAGGTCCGAACACGTATCACTAAGTCATTGGGTGTATCCCGGGGTTCCTATCATGTTCCTAGGCGTCAAATCATGTTCCGGGATGTTAAAACGTGCATACAGCAGCATTACACGCGATTAGGAAGCAAACTAGCATTTAGGAAAGTCAACATGTGATTAGGGATGGTCAACAGGCGATTACAATGGCTAATCGCCCCTTAGGATAGGCGATTAGGGCTATTCGTGTGTATTATGGGCGATTATGGTCATAAGGTATGCAATTCAGGGCTGAACTAGTGATTAGGATCACAATCGCATGAAATGGAGGCGATTATGACTCCAATCGCCTATATATACGCGATTAGGCTTCCCATTCAGGCGATTAGGGCTCTAATCGCCTATAACATAGGCGATTAGGATGCCCAATCGCCTATAGTGTAGCTGATGTGGTTTTTCGCGCGTTTAACCCTCCAAATCAGATCCGAAACGTGTAAAAGCACCCAATAATCATCCTAACACATTAACAAACATATTTCAAGCAAAACCCCTAAGTTTTCATCATTAAAACAGTTCCGAATGCGAGCGTTTTCCTAAAATGGCAACTTAGCATGTAAACATCACATCAACATGCAAGAACTTGCCCTAAATAGCAAATATCCAGATTAAATCACATAACCACGTTGTCCGATAGCATCCTACTGTTCTAGCATCATCCTATAACAAACCCTAACATCACACAATCAACAACATACCTCATATCATCCTTAATCATCCAAAATCCTTCAAATGGGTCAAGACATCAAGTATCAACAATACACAACCAAAACCATTCAAACTCCTAGGACATCATCATACTAACTTGTAACAGCAATAAACATCATAATAACACAAGAACAACCATGATTCAATCCTAAAAATCCTATCTTTAAACACATATAACACATATAACACATGTAATGGTGTGGGTTTGTTTAAAAACGGTTTTAAATGGATTTTCAAAGATAAAAACATTTATAAGTCAGGTCTGGACGTTTAGGGAGTAAAACATAATCATTTAAAGGTTTGGGTTTGAAGAACACACCTTGTATTCAAGAGGTGATGATGGAATAAGCTTGAAAATGGTGGTTTTGATGCAAAAACGAGTTCCAGAGGGTGTTTGTGCGTTGGGTTATGTTATGGGACGGCTAGGGTTGCACAAATGATGTTTTGGAGGTCAAGGGTGGTATTTATAGGCGTTTCTAGTCGTTCAGCACGTATCACGCGAGTATGCAGGTTTATACGCGATTAGGGAGCCTAATCGCATGACTGTTCATGCGATTGGCCCCTACTCGTCTATAATCACCCACCAATCGCCCCTTTATAGGCGATTAGGCTATTCCCCAAGAGCCTAATCGCCTGCAGCCTCTGTGTTCGTGTGTTTTGCGCGTTAAACCCCGTTTTAACACATGTTAGCACATATTCACATACCGACAAGTCACATAATGATTGTAAACATATAATGCATGATAAATAACACGTTCCCGCCCGATCACCAATTCCCGAGACTCGAGACTTGCGTGGGTGCGTTAAACCCGGCGATTCCACGAATCACCGATTCTTGTACACATGGTTATGGACCGACACCCAATGGTTTCTCGAACCATTGTAACGACTCCCGATGATTCCCGAATCATCAATACGACTTAATTGACCCCAGTTAAGTATGATATTAAGTAGTTATTTAAAATGTTTTCGTTGAGATAGACTCGTATGCATGTAAAGTACGAAACGCATGTATGTAAGGTATAAAAGTATTGACCTGAATATGCCGGGTGTCACAGTCTTTTTGGGTTCCACACTTTCAAAACCCCTTTAAATTCTGCAGACATCTTCTTCCCATGAACCCTAATCGAACTCCAGCCATAAAACCCTAACAATCAGCCCTAAATCGACCTCCAATCCACAACCCGTTTCAAACATGCTTTGCCCATGTGGATCAACAACCCGGATTCGCACATCGTGGACCGTGCAAAACCCAGGTAGACGATTTTATTGCTGCAATAACCAGGTTTGTGCAATTCAACTCTTTATAATTTGGGGAAAACAATGCAAGACTCTAAATTTATGTCAATTGATAGGTTAGAAGATGTGGATTTGTTGCTTGGGCTGAAGGACCAATGTGTGAAAGAGCTCTTGATGCCATTCGTCAACTGTTGAGCTCTTTGAACAGACAGGAAGAAAATGCAAGGTTATTGGCTAACAAAAACTTGATGCTTGAAGATTATGCAAGAAAAATGACCAAGGAGAACAAGAGGCTCAAAACAATGTTGTTCCTAAGTTGGCTAATTTTCATCCTGTATTATGTATTACACTGAACATGATGTGTAACCTAGTAGTCTAGAATGAAATGTAATGTTTAAGTTAGGGATGATCTAATTATGCATGTTTTGGATGATCTAATTATGAAATGTAATGCAATGTTTATGTTTGGGATGATCTAAGGAGAACAGAAACAAATTGACCCATTAATGCCATTAAGGCATACAACATACAAATATCAAATTGACCCATTAAGGCATACAAACAAACATGCACATAACACTAAGTTCCATTAACCAAAAGAAGGTCTGAACATTGTTCATAGTTAACAACCAAAAGTAGACACTGACCCATAACATAAAACAGAGTTAACAACCATTGTGCATGACCCATCAACATAACATATTAGACACTGACCCATAACATAACATAACAAAGTAGACCTTGACCCATAACATAAAACATAATAAACCTTAAACAGTTTGACACATAACACTACCAAAATGACCCAACCTTAAACAGTTTCAACCAGCTAACAACTAAACCTGCTTTCCAGCCCCAGCATCACCAGTCCCTTCCTTTGCAGCCTGATTTCCAGCCTTCTTCCCAGCCTTCTTCCCAGCCTGCTTTCCAGCCTTCTTTCCAGCCTTCTTTCCATCAGCAGCAGCAGTGTTTGCAGCACCACCCCTTCTTTTGCAGGTCCTCCTATTATGCCCCCTCTGTTTACAAAGATCACAAGTGACTGAATTGCCCCACCACTACCTTTATTCTTCTCTTGATTCTCACACCTACCACCATCACCAGTTAACTTGTCATATTGACCTCCTTCAGAATTATCCATATTCACATTGCCACCCAAACATATTACACGAATTCTCACTTTGTCATTTTTGGTCATATACAATTGCCTCCTTGTATGAATTGCATGATCTTTTATCAGCTCCTTTACTTTTTCCTTAGAATTGAAAGTTTGGCTAACATAAAATGGGCAGTCATCAGTTGTTTTAGTCTTTCTCATCCTTTTCCTAACTCTCCTAGCAGCTCTTTGCAATTTGGTATCATTCTCTTCATCACTAAGACTGTCAAAGTTTTCAAAATCAACCTCCTCACCATCAATTCCACCACCTAGATCTTGATCATTATCTGTCTCTTTATCACTGATGTCAAAATCAACAGCAGCTCTAAACTCAGCCATGTCTACATCAGGCTCATTCACTAGGTTATCTTCATCTACAATGTAATCAGAATCATTTTCATCTTCACTACCACTAGCACTACCCTTTTTAGCCTTATCTTTGCCTGCATTAGCACTACCCTTTTTAGCCTTATGTTTCCTTTTTTTTACCCTCATCAGTTACTTCATCACTACCCTCATCACTCTCACTACCCTCAAAACTTGGCTCATACCCTACATCTTCACTATCACTCCCACTTCCACTTCCCTCACCATTGCCAATACCCTCACCATCCTCCTCACTTTCAGAATCTACATTTACCATTTCAGGTTTTGTTACAGGTTTTGTTGGAGTCTGACTTTTCTGACTTTGTCTAACATGTTGAACATATATTTGAATCACTTTATTACTTTCAACATACTTTAGCAACCTAAGAACATCACTGTCACATGTCAATGGTCTTAAACCTAAAAGTAGGTCTTCTCCAGGAATCCTAAAATGGTAAACTATTTCATCTTCCTCACAATAACCTAATGTCACCATCATATCGTGCAAAATAATCAGAGAAAATAGGTCAGAGTTAACCTTGTCAACATAGTCAACAGGACCCCCCTGGTATGTTAGGTATTCTTCTATGAAATCACTGAAGTCGCCTTTATGGTGTATTTCCAAAGTGAAAAGCTCATGGTTCTTACCTGCATTTTGTCAAGCACACTGATTATTATTAACCCTAATAACATAAATCATCAATTTTTTTAAAAGAAATTACACGAACATACCATATTCAGATACAGGATCGAAGTTGGAATCTTTAGGTCGTACACACCACATCTCATTCATCGTTGCAGTTCAAGATGATTTGGAAGTGTTTTTTTGGATTAGGGTTAAACCTCAGGGACGATTATGAAGGGATATGAAGAGGTTTGTGATGAAATCGTCTGATCTAAGGGTATTTAAAAGGGGGCAAGCAAAAAGACAGAAATGCCCCTTCACTTAACGTCTAAAATTAACTGGGTTAGTTTTAAGGACGAAATTGGCAAAAAAACAAAAGCCTACGGACCCAGTTGTAGCACGTTTCATTTTTGGGCAGAAGTGGCAAAAACCACCAAACCTCAGGGACGATTTTGGCTATTAACTCTAGATTTAAAATAAAATACAAACGAACAAACTGGTTTTAAAGACATATGTTGAAATGTTTACTACTTTTTTATATAAAGTTGTTTTAATAAATAAAACAAAAGAAGCCTGTGGAGCTTTAGATGACGTTTATTTTGAATACGTAAATTTATTATGATAAACATTGTAATGTATTTAACTAAATGGCAGTGCTTCAGCGGCATCCAAATAATTTTTTAGGGAGGTCATTCATTAGGGTTTTGTTCGTGACAAAATGTCATGCGTGAGCCACGGATTTTGTGACAGTACGCCTTTAGACGGTGGGTTTCTACTAGAATTAGTGACGGGTCGACTCACTAGTGCTGCATGTGAGCGCGGACGCGGGTCATCTTTCGCTTATAGGTGTACTCGGGTGGCCAGACTTTGTTAGATGTAAAAAACATTGTAGCATATTTGGAGACGTTATACTTGCATAGTGGCGGACACAGTGAGTAAGTAGGGGTGGCATCCGATACCCCTCAAATTTTCCGGCGTAATGCAATTTTTTTTTCTTTTATGTTTTTTTTTATTTTTTATTTTGTTACCCCTAACGTTACCCCTCATTTTTTTTTAAAATACTCAAAACACTCAAAAGGTTTTATCATTAGCTCAACATGAAAAAAGATAAGGCTGTAAGTCTATAACCTATTAACCATACCATTTGTTAATTATAAGATAAAAGCTCATAAGCAAGCTCACTTAGTTGGTTAAGGTAGAGGTGCATATATGGGTTTTTTTTTAAATACAACAAACTGAGTTCGGGAATGGGTGCTTAGAGAAATCGAGTAGGGTTCGAGTACGGGTATTGAGGAGAAAAATCATACCCTATATACCCGTATAGGTGTGATCTGGTTCGAGTATAATCGGGTAATGGACACCAATATTTTATACTCGGTTTTAAAAAGTAAGTTTTTTTATTATTATTTTCCATAATAATAAATTCGTTTAAAATAATTTTTTTATAATTAGTAAAAATAATTAAAATAAGATATAATAACATTGCTTCACCAAAGTATAAATTATTTGCTTTATAATATGCAATTTTTGAAAATTTAAAAATTCGGGTATTTTACCGGGTATTAAAAAAACAGTATCAAGTATAAGGTATAACCGAGTTCGGGTATGGATACAATCCATTCTGAGTGTTTTCGGATAGAAATCGAGTACATGTATTGAGCCCAAAATATCTACCTACACTAATAAAAGAGTAGCTAGAGCTCTACTTGTCCCTTTACTAGGGCCTCCACATAGACTCCAAATCACCATCCACATGTCAACCTTACAATCAATTAAAAAAAAGCGGACCCGCCCGTTTTCTAGGATCCAAGTAGGTATATGGAGCTCCAGCTTTGTATCTATAAAAGCCGTTATGTTTTTTTTCTTCATTCTTCATTCAATTTTCAATCTTCCTTAACAATTCTTCCAATCTTCATTCTTCATTCTTCTTTTTCATTTTCTTCGAGGTAATCTTGCATCAGTTTTATTCATTTTCTATTCTTAACATTATAAGAAAACATCAAACGTTTGATTTTTGCAAATCATCCTTTTTTGTTTGTTTTATTTCTAATTTATACAGTTATATCATCCTATTTTTTAGTTTGATTTCTGATTTGTTTGATTTCTGATTTATGCAGTTATATCATCCTATTTTTTTGTTTGATTTCTGATTTATACAGTTATTGTAAAAGATTTATGTAAATCATGTTTTATTCATTTAAATGAAACTGATTTTTTGAAATGTATTCGTTTGAATCTTCGGAGTTGTATTCGTTTGTTGTTTCGCCCATTCATTTGTCTAAATCCTTTTCAAGAGTCTATCGATTCTATTTATTTCTTCGGATTCAAAATATCGATTCTGTATCCATTCGTTTGAATCTTCAGATTCAAAATATGAAACAAGAAACCGGATTTGATCCTCTTATGTTAATTTTGATTATTTGTTGAAGAGGTCGTTTCAATGTTCGGACTCTGTATTTGAAACATGAAACCGACTTCTTAAACATTCAATCGGATTTACTATTTGAAAACCAAAACATAATGTAAAGCAACATAAAAAACATATATATCGAATGGATTTTGTGATTGTTTGAATCTGATTTAGTCATTGTTTAAAGAAGTGTCGTCAAATTCTGTAAGTACCAACCGAGCATATATCAAATCCAGAATTTGTGAGGTTTTGTCCTAAATCCTAAATCTGTTCCAACCGTTAAATTACAACATTTACAATATTTGTGATAAATATTGTAACTTACACGTCAATTTACAGTGTAATTTATTTATAAGTCATAATTTGAATAAATATATTCTCTTACTCATAATTTGTAAATATTATGAGTTTGCTTACACATAATTTGACAAAATTAAATTGATATTACTCATAATTTGACCGAATTAAATTATGGACTTACACAATTATTCTCTTGCTAAATTTACCGTGTCATTTATTTATAATTCATAATTTGACTTAAAATTATTCTCTTACTCATAATTTGTAAATATTGTAATTTTTCTGTCATATAATTTGACCGAATTAAATTGATATTACTCATAATTTGACCGAATTAAATTGAATTACTCATAATTTGACCGAATTAAATTATTCTGTTACACAATTATTCTCTTACTAAATTTACCGTGTCATTTATTTATAAGTTATAATTTGACTTAAAATTATTCTCATACTCATAATCTACATCTACATCTACATCTACATCTACATCTACATCTACACTATATAATAAAAGAAAACACATGAGGGACACATAGCACTCCCTCATGAATTCTCTCAATTTATTATTTAATACATTAAACTCAAATTTAATTATAATTATTGATTTGCAAAACCATGATATAAGTTTATTAAATTAAATTTTAGTAATTATATTAATAATCATAGTTGTAACTGAAATCATTAATAAAAGAAAACACATGATTATTTTTTATATAACATATTTATATTTATGTATTATTAACATTGAATTTAAATCACGTACCTTAAATTAACCCATTTTTAAAAAAATTAATTTTTTCTAAGTTTAAAATTAATTTTATTATAATATTTGACAAATGATTATTAAGTTTTATTATTTTGGTCATTGTTTTAGATGTTAAACTATGTTTAGCAAATACATATTAATTTTAAATGCTTAAAATTGTCCAAAAGTCAAATGAACAAATTAATAATAACACAATGCAATTAGTCAAGCTTTTTTGTGAGACTTTTATATTGTTCAAAAAAAATAAATAAAATAAATCAATCAACATTAATCGATTTTATCTATAGTAATAAAAGACAGCACATGGAGTATATAGAACTCCATTGTAAAGCCTCCCATTTTATTATTTCAAACAATACATTTATTTTAATTTGTTTATTTATTTAATAATTATTACTTATTCAGTTTTTATTTGTTACAACTATAATTATTAATATAATTACTGGAATTCAGTTTAATATATATATTCTATTTTTTTGTAAATCAATTAATATAATTATATTTTAAACAAAATTAGAAAAAAATTAATAGACATAATTTGAAAATGTTTATGAACTAACAAAAGTAATTTTTATTAAAAATTATTTATTTTTTTAAGATAATGTATTTATATGTTATTAAATTTAAATCGTGTACCTTAAAAACGTGTTTTTTAATATGTGGTATTTCACTCTAAGCCTAAAACTATATTTCTTACAATTTCTAAACAAATATAATAAAACAAATCAATCCACATTAATTAAATACTTGATTCAATACAAAACTAAATATGTTTGGCTATTTTCGTATTATAATAGCTTGATATATAAAATACATTATATATATATGAAAAATCATTAATTGAAATATTCATTGACTTTGTTTTTTCAAGTTACTTCAATAGAGAAATGCAATATCTAAACAGTCTTTGCATTACTAATTCGTTTCAATCATTATTTTTAGGCTATTAATTTACACAATCTTTTTTTATAATACAATCAAATTGAACCAATAAATGTCATTATGTTTAAGGACCTTGATGTTAGAAAAAAATGATTATACACTTAAGGTTAAAATACTTTGGCTTTGAGAAAACTTGATGTCAAATTCCAAAATGAACAATACTCGATTGGAATGGTTTAACGGATGAGGATATACTTTTAAATTAATTTCATTTTTTTTTATATCTTAACCTAAACAGATTTACCTTTATTACTTTTTTATTTTTGTTTTGTTTTGTTGTACCTGCAGTCTACAAGGTAATAGCTATGTACAGAAGATATATTTTGGAATGTTTGAAAAAAGTTTTATGTGAATAAAAATGTTTTTTACAAGAAATCATTTAGGGGCTGATGAATATTTAATATTTTTTTCGGTTGTACAGGAAACTTTTTTTTATTTTAAATAAAATATGTAATCTAATTTTTCTTAATTATATTTTAAATTTATATATAATATATATAATTTAAATTGTTCAACCTGTGTATCACACGGGTACATAACCTAGTTTGTGATAGATGATAATCATTTACAATCATTTTCAAGAATAACTTTTATGGGTTTGGTAATGAAATTTTAGAGGGAATCTAAAATAATAGAAATGTGAATCGTATAAGAAAATTGTTTGGTATTCTTAGAGCATTCACATCAGCTTCCCCATCCACTCACAATCACATATTACACTAAAAATCGTTACATTTCTCTCTACTTTTCAATTAAACAATACTTTTACATACTTTTAACATTACTTTTTCTCTCCCATCGACTCACAACCACTTTAAAAATATATTAAAAATAAATGCAGGGGAACAGTGTTCCCCTAAATATACAAGATTCCCATATCCTGCACTCATAACCACTCATAACTCCATCCTAAAATATGGAGTTTTCTCTCACAAAATTATGGGGGAGTTGATGTGAATGCTCTTAATCACCTGACAAACCTTAGAAATTTTCAAACTTTTAGAGTACTGCGTTGTAAAAGTTGCATCGAAAGAGATTTTTGGACAACTATGACAAATTTTTGTAAGTCTCATTTTAACTTTTTTTGTTATTTTCGATTCATTTATGCTCCTTAAAGTTTTAGTATTTTGCCAATGTTAAATTATAAATATTTGTTTATATATCTAACTTCTTTACTATTAATTTTTTTTTAGGTTTATGCATACAATTTATTGTTTTCAGGTTGTTGCAGCAAGGGGTGAAGCAGTATTTTATTGTGGATTGTGCGACGTATTTTGTATGAGTTCCAAAAACTTTTGGCATGCATAATAAAGGATAGCATCACGTAAGCATGATGAAGGGTAAATACTTTAAAGAAGATGATGTCGATATGCGTTTTGCTTGCATCGTTCAATGTCAAAATGCTAGGAAATTACCATGCTGCAATGGATGTTATGAACGTATTCATAATTCGTTTTTTTTTTCGTACTTGATTTAATTCCTTTTGTCATGCACTATTATTAAGTTTTGTGAACATTATATTTTGACTTATGTTTTCTTTTGGAAATTATCCTATTATTTTGTTTGGTGGAAGAATTTTTTATTATGAGATTTATTTGCATCCATTTTTTTTTCAACTTACTTAATTCACGAGCACAACAAAATTAAAATTAAAAACTTTGACAGAATATTAATTTGTCATGTTATATTTTCTTTCATGTTATGTTTTAAACTTTTAGTTTAACACTGCCCTTATAAAAATTGTTTAATTTTATTTAGTCGATAATATGTTTTATTTAAAAATTTCTTTACCCGTGAAGTTCACGGGTCTCTAACCTAGTATACTTTATGGTACAAAAAAGAATAATAAGTTAACAGTTCTCTCATTACAGAAAAAGATTATTAATTGTTACGTTTACATTGTATGAAAGTGCGGTAATTTTTTTTTTAATGTACTTGCATATTATATAAAGAATGTATTGTATATCTTTTCTTATAAATAATATATAAAATGTGTTTATTCTCTTGTAACTTAATAACGTGAATAGTTAAATTGACACTATGTAGTTAAATATATCAAAATTATAGCAAACGATATACTATAAATGTTTATTTAGAAAATAATTCTGAATATCTATATTTATATCTATATCTATATTACAATATAAAGAATTTTAGATTTTTAATGACTTTTATTAAAAACAAATCACTAGCAAGCCGCTAGCAAGGCTCAACAACAACAATAATCACAACAAAATTAAACATCGAAATCCTTTTACTTGGCCCAATCTAAAGACAATGATAAGACAATGATTTGGCTCATTGCTAGTTCACAAGTACGAATGATATTTAATCTTCCCCAATGTGTTTTCAATCTTTATTGGCTCATTTGAAAATAAACATTTATTCCGTGCTCTCTAAATACTCCAACAAGAGACCAACAAGATAGTTTGGATGGGCGTATCTTATATCCTGGACTCAGGAAAATCTTATGATAATCAAAGATGTCTTTGCCGGAGAAGAAAAAAAAAAGAAAAGAGATTGCACCAAGAGCTAACATGATGGCAAACCACCATAGCCGTATAACAAGACGTGAAAATGTGGTCTATGGATTCTGTCTCGTTCCCGCAAAGACAACAAAGTCGGAAGCCTCTCCCGCAAAGTTCTCGATCCAAACACATTAATTGTGACAACCGGAAAATTTTTCTTTCTTATCGTTTCATTCTCTTTGACTTCGGGAAATTTTCGGGACGAAAATTCTTTCAACAGGGGGATGATGTGACACCCAGCATGTTCAGGTTAACATTTTCACAAACACGTAAGTCTACCTTAGCGAAAAACGTTTATTTAAACATATTTAACTAGTTCAGTCGAGTCAGATTACATTCCGTATTGTCCAGGGTTCAATGATTCGGAGGATCATTGGGATAATCACACACACACAAGTCACGAGTCCCGTTGTTGGTGAATTACATGAATTAGATTAAGTAACAAACATGAATTGATCTGTATATGGTGTATATTATACAAATACGTGTTTAAACGATGTTTAGATGGTTATCCATGATTATATATGCTCAACATATGTTAGGATTGCATGCTCATGTGTTAGGATGTGTTAAAATGCGTTAAAACGACAAAACTGGAAAATCTGGAAAATTCAAAGTCTGGTTCGACCTTAAGGGGGGTCGAACCAGAGAAAGAACATTTTATGAAACCTCATTCGACCACTGAACTCTCATTCGACCTAGGCAAGGGGTCGAATGAGCCCTGAGTATAAATACCATACTTTGTCATTTTTCATCATTTCACAAACCCTAAACGCCTCTAAACACTCTCTAACAACATTAATCACTGGGGAAGGAGTTTTTTCCCCTGTTTTTCATAATCTAACCTACAAACATCTTCTAAACAAAGATATAAGGTGTGTTCTTCATCCAAAACCCTTTTTAAACATTTTTAATTCGTTTTCATTAAACCTTAAAGGTCCAGATCTGTTTTAGGTTGGTTTTCACACTTAAAAACCTTTCTAACATCTTTCTAAACAAAACCTAATCATTAAACATGAGTTTTCATACAAATTAACATGTGTTATGTTGTGTTAATGATGTTTTATGTGTTGTATGAAGGTTATGTGCTGCATAGATGTTATAGAAATGTTCTAAGACTGCTATGAATGATAGGTTTTGGTTATCTTAGGCTATCAATGGTTGGATGATGATACTTTGCTCATTTTGGGGATTTTGATAGATTTAGGGATTTGATTCATGGTGTTATTATGGATAATATGATTAGGGGTTTTGCTTCGCATCATAATCTGAGCATGTTGAGTTGATTGTTGAATGATTTCAGAAAGTTTCCTAATTGGGTAAGGTTTTCATGCATGATGTGACGTTTCCATAATTTTGTCATTTTGGGTAAGTATTAAAACATATTGATTTTGGAATAAAATTGGTAGGGTTTTGTAGGGATATGTTATTCATACTTGACTGCTGTGTTTCATAATGTTTCGTGATGTTTTTGGATAGTTTTGATGCGATTTGATGCGTTTTGGGAAGAATCAGGGGCGGACCCACGTAGAGCGGGTTGGGGTCCCGGGACACCAATGTTTTAAAAAATTTTAGTAGAAGCGATATATTAATTTTTTTATGGACCCCATAAATATTATAAGATGGACACCATTATACAAAGATGGACGCTGGTGTAGTGGCAATTCCCCCACTTTTCTAATTAAAAGTTCTTACGTTTGGGCCTTTATGGCTCCGATCTTTTTTAAACTTTAAACTCCCAACTATTAACTAATACAATTCTCCTATACATTAAATTTCAAACTTAATTAACAGTAGCTACATCAACTCTCTTTTCATATCTATGGTAACAATCGAATAGTCTAGAACCAAATATAATAATCTTATTTTGTAAATGTTTACCTTTGTGTAATCGAGTTGGAAATGAAGCATAATATTTATAACTTTTGATTAACCGGATGAAGTTTTTATGAATTACCTTTTGACATATACATATATATGATAGGTTTCCATTGATTCTTGAGTTAATACAAATAACAACAGAACAATCAAGGGCTCAACTATTAGGGGCAAAATAATCAGTTGACAAACTCGACAAATTAATACAATAAGTTTGGGAAATTAATAGATCAATCAAGCAAATCTATTTGAATCAAATGCCTTCGGTTTTGTTACCACACAGCAGCAGCGATATTCACTAGAATATAGTTTTAAGTGAAGTTACTAGCTTATTACTGCACTTGACCCGTTAGCCGATAGCAATATATCCCTGTGGTGCTTGTCTCATTACTTGTATGCTTGCCTGTCTTCTGTTCTCTCTTTTTGAGCCGGGGGTCTCTCTGGAAGCAGCCTCCCTATCCTTATGGGTAGAGGTAAGGTGTGCCTACATCTCACACTCCCCTGACCCTACCAATAGTTTCTACTATTCGTGGGATATACTAGGTATGATTGATTGATTGATATAGTTTTAAGTGAAGCCTTCTTTAAAACAGAGAAATAGAACTTGATTTGGATGAATGGATTATTTGGAATTTGAACAGAGAATAATGAATGTCGCCCTACAGTTGTCCTCTCGTCTATTCTCGACCAACCGTAGGTAATAAAAATTAAAAAAATCCTATCATGACTCCAAAATTGGCCGCCCCGACCCGAACCGGACGATAACCGACCCGAAATTTGTAACGTTTGGTTGCGAAAAAATTGAACACCAAAAAATGGGACCCCATTGAATAAAAATTCTGGGTCCGCCACTGGGAAGAATGGTACTACAGGGGTCGAACCTGGCACACCTTCGACCAGTGTGGGGTCGAAGGTAGGTGCCCAACGGTCGAACCTAGCCTCAACTGGGTCAAACATGTGTTATTTAGGTTGAACGAACTTGATTTAGGTCAAATTAGCACATGTTAAGGTCGAATGAACATGTGTTAAGGTCGAATGAACTTGTAATAGGTTGTATGAACTTAAGTAAGGGTTGAAGGGGCTTACTGGGGTCAAATCAAGGATGTTTGGGTCGAACCTAGCCCATCTCCATGCTAATTCGACCCTACGGCTTCGTATGTGCGATTTTTTATGCAAACTAAGTGTTGTATGCTCGAAACTTATGTGTCAATCATATGTGCTTGATTAATTGATGTAATGGATCACCAACGGGATGTCAGGTATGTCTGGTATGTCCGGTTAACATTCAAACACATTTCTAAACACACATAGTCAAGATCTGGACAATCGGGGACTAGTTAACCTTCGGGTTAGTAGTCAATACGCTTACTTAAACTCATTGATAGGTCACCATTAGTCGGGGCTATCACACGTGTCAGATTTCTAGATTAACTGAAGATGCAATCTAAGGTGAGTTTCACGGCCCAACTCTTTACTAGTTTTACATTTTCGGGGGAGAAAACATGTTGTATTCTTTAAACGTGTGTCAACTATGTTTTCATAAAAGATGTGTCAAACTATGTTTTGGTATTCATGTATTTTTAGGTATTGGAGTATTCATTTGAGTTACTATGCGATCTTTGGAAGTCCCGGGGAAAACCATGAATGTGCGGGGATGCACAACGGGTGAAATGTGGATAGATATATTTGGGCGTGACCGGCCCCACTCGTCGACTGGAGGTCGGACGGGTGCATGTTGTCTCTTAGGTATTCAATATTCAGTATTCATTCGGGCAGTATTCACGAATTCACGCATTCGAGTTCAGTAATGGTTTTCCAATCGCAGTAGTGACAGGTATTCATCTGATTTGTTCGCATGTGGCCTGGTTTGGCCAAGGGTATTCATTGAAACTTTTGGAGTCGGTCTTCATGAAAAACCTGTGAACTCACCGGCATTATTTGCTGACGTTTTTAGCATGTTTGTCTCAGGTCTCTAAGGTAGCAGCTGTCGATAGGTGCACGGAGTCTCACGGCGTCTAGGATTCATATGCATGTTTATTAAACATTTTCAGACTTTATGTTTTACTTTTGGGTTGTAATAACGTCTTATGCTTCCGCTGTGTTGGATAGATTTTGAAAACTTAATGAGCAGTTTACGTTGTTTTTAATATCATATAGTTGTCGTTTATTGTGACCGTTGACTTGGATCCTGGTGTGTCACGCGCCTCGCGGTAAAACCTCGCACGTGAAAATTTGAGGGTGTGACATTATTCTTTAAAGGGACCCAACCACTCCATTCTTAAATAGACATGTTATGGTTTCCATCACATGTTAGTAAGAGTTTCTTAACCATCACAGTCGAGAACGAGCTTGATGTATCACTACCCCAAAGCCATTTGTCAGCTCCTTCCCCAATATGTGTTTGAGACAACTTACTTTCTAAACTATTAAACTCATTTAAGGATTCCCCATGATTTGGTTGTTGTTTCCAATCCCATGAGAACTCGGCTACACCATTCCTCATGTAGTATTGATCTACAATAACACAACCTTCAACGATTTCAAGCCTAAATAAATACGGGAATAAAACTTTCAAAGGTCTATCTTCCAACCACCCAAAATCTTATACTTCTGCCATTACCAACCTTCCTTTTTATATAGCATTCCCGATGGCAATGTTGAAGATAAGAGGAAATTTTCTAGTTTTGCAATTAAGCCCCATGTTCTAGTCAAGTGTTTGTTATACGGGAGTGTCGGCCAGGTCCTCGAAGTGGAATGTAAAACCATAATGAATCGCCTCCATAAGTTATTTTCTTCCACGTTAAACCTCCACCACCATTTTGATATTAAGGCAATATCAGCGATTCTTAAAGGATAAATTAGGGCTGACACTTTTAGACACATACACGATTACACGACATGAATCTACATGACCTTAACATGTTCCAGTCAAATATTTGTTATACGGGAGCGCCGGACAGGTCCTTGAAGTGGAATGTAAAGCCATAATGAATCGCCTCCATAAGTTATTTTTGTGTATGACCTTAACAGGTTTCGTGTCCTAAATTTTTGTGACATCCGTCACTTTTCTTTTATTTCTAAATAATAATAATAATAATAAGTAACCACTCTTAAAACCCAACACCATACAAACTATCCACTTTTAACACACTAACCCAACCCAACCCAACTAAACCCACCTTTTCCTTAGTCCAGCCCAGCAAAGCCCAGACAACAGGCCCATTAAATCAGGCCCAGCCTACCACTCCTCCTTTCCCTTATCAGTTAAAAAAAAAAAAAGGGCCCCTGCCGGGACTCGAACCCGGGCAGGAGCTAGAACAACACACACGCGTGCACCACTAAGCTACAAGCTTATTATTGTTTAAACCCCAACACTTAATATATATATACACACGCGAATTGTTGTTTCTTTTCCCTTTCTCCTTCTGTTTCAATCGCTGCAACTATTGAACAAACCAAGGGCCTTAAAATCTGATCTATAATCACGCGTATGACCAAATTCAATCCCGAATATTATGCACGTTATCATCTCCTCTTTCTAAACTAACAAACCGCGTGATTAAACGCGTTTGACTTGACCAAATAATTCGATTAAATGCATTCCAAAATAACCCGGATCGAATTCGTATAAATATGTGATTATAATTCAATCAAACCTGCACACACATACACATATATGCGATTAGCGTAACCCCTATAACACTTTTCATTATCAAACACCAAATCGACCGGAATCGAAGCTTTTACACTCGCGTTGACTTTTCGCGTTGACCGATCGTTTGTAATCAAGAACGCGTTGTATGTTTGTTTTTCTTTGTGGGTTTTGATAATCGGCCATAGACGAGCAATAACCCCAACTTTACAGGGGTTATTGATCGTCGATTCGTCTAATTAGATAATCTAGGGCTCGTATGTATGATTTGGGGAAGAACATGAATATCAGATATGAGTTAAATGTAAACTGTTTTGGAAATCTATCACATAATAGCTCACAGATCAGTTGGTTAAGAGTGTGTGTATAAAACACACGAACCGGGTCTGACTCAGGTTCGAACCCCACAACCAACAACATATTTTTTTACCCTTCTTATATATATATTTAACATATTATTATTTTTTTAAATAGTTTTTAAATACTAAACGTGGTTTATAAATTCTATAAAAATTATTATATGATCTTCAAATGATAAAGTTCATTACCCAATTTTTAGTTTTTCAAAAATAATTTATTTAATATATATTATAAATATTGCAAGTTTATTCATTTAAAATTATAAAATTCAATAAAAATATCTAAACGATTTTATAAAATTCCACAAAAATTATTCTAAACTTGTACATCCTTAAACATTTCAGAAATTATTTTTAATTCTGAAAAACCGTTCATTTTATTTTTTTAATAAATTTTTGTTAGTTTTAATCATAATTAAATCATAATAAATTCATTTCTCAATATTTTTGCACCAAAATTTTATATAAATTATCTCTAACTATCTAGAACTGAAATACAATTTTAATTCAGAAATTCTTTGATTTTAATATTTTTAGATATTAAAGTCATATTTTGACAATTTGAAATAATTAGATTAAATATTCTATTTTCAAGAAAATAATTTTATAAAAATTATTTTCATACTTAAAACCTCATGTTGTGACTATATTCAACTTAAAATTTTACCAAGAGTCTTTATTTATGTATTTATTGAATTCCTCATAATTAATAAACAATTTGTTTAATTTCAAGTTATTACGTGAACTGTGAGTATTTCTACCCCTTTTACTTTTATACATTTTTGGGGTGATTCGTGTACACTATTACAAATTTCAAATACAAGTTTACATTTTCACAATACAATTCTAGTACTATGTGCATTGCTTACAACGTGTTTTATGCTTAAACAATACATGTGGATTACATTTGTACTTAGTGAAATCATTAACATGGTACAAGCCGACCTTAACATTGGATAGCGCTATTTGGATTGACAACCCGCCTAGATTGATTCTCCCCCTTTTTCATCGGAGAATCCGTGGCCAGTGTTAAGCTTTTATCCATTTATTGGATAAGTACACTACAGTTCATACAGTACATTATACAGTCACAGGGTTGATTTCGCTCATTTGTATGATACATGGTTTACATATTTACACTGTAGCTTGCACTTGAATTGTATAACTTTTTAACCTACTATATATATCAAAACTAGGAATGCTCACCAACATTTCATATGTTGACCAAATCTATTTTGTACATGTTTCAGGTGCAGTTTGATCTAGTGCTTTAGCAAGGAACATTTAGTGCTTTATTTTAATTCAGTTATTTCAATATTTACATTTCATTTAGACAATGTATTTTCCATTTCCATGTAAGACAATTTTGATTATTCAATAATATTTACATTTTAGTACCATGTGCTTTTGAACAATCGTCACTACGTGGCACCTCGATGATTCCGCCATCGGTTGGGGTGTTACAGATTGGTATCAGAGCCATGGTTATAGGGAACTAGGTTATTAGACAAGATGGCCTAGACTATAACCGAACTTCAACTTTCATGCATAATATTTCTTGAATTACCTTACCCTCGTTTCCCTCTACTTTCCTTCCTCTATCTTTCCCTTCTTCTCTCTCTCCATTCTTCTCATCATGGTGCATAGAGACGGTGTCCTACAAGGAGTGGAAAGTCTACATCATCATGGAACAGGAGTAGTACCTTTCATGAAGACACTCTTAGGCATAGTGCCTACTCTTATTCTGCTCCTTCAAAGTTGTTGAACTTTAATGAGTGTGATAAGGACACGTGCAATCTGGAAGGGTGGACGCCTGTACACTAGGTTTTCTGGCATAGGCAAGCATAGCGCATAAATCCAATAACGGACCTGTTATGCTTACCTGGGGATTCCTGGAGTGAGTGTCCACTTATAGGCTAAAGCATGTCTTCTTTGATCACCATTGGGTTCAATTCCTTTGAAAAGTCAACGTTCTTGTTGAGCTTTACAGCTAGACAAGGGCACTCCAAGCATTTTGTACAAGTTTTTTTTCAATAATACCCTCTCGTTTCATATACAATACTTTGCATATCATGATTGCTTACAAGATCATATCTTCATAATCATCTGTATGATTATACACTTACATTTTCTAATCTCATGATTATTAATTGACTACCTCATAGATGTCTGCTCGCCGCATGCTCCGTGATGCCAGCCAACGCCCTGTTCGTGCTTCGGGACGACGTTCTGATCGTCGCCTCGCATCTTTAGTCGCCGAGCAAATTGCTGCAGTGATCCCAAACCTTGTCAGTGAGATAACCCAGAATAGTAACAGTGCCAACACAGGGAGTACGACTCAATTTCGGTGCACTTTCAAACACTTTAACTCCTGCAACCCCACAAAATTCACTGGTGAGGAGGGTGCTACTGGCCTCCTCCAATGGTTTGAAAGCATGGAGAGTACTTTTGTGAACAGTGAATGTCCTGATGAACTCCGCGTTCGCTATGCTACTAGTGTCCTTCAAAAGGGGGCGCTAACCTGGTGGAATGGCGAAAAGCGCAATCGAGGAGCTGATGTTGCTTTATCTTTATCTTGGGCTGAGGTTAAGGAACTCATGATCGCCAAATTCTACCCTAGGAACGAAATCAGGAAACTAGAGGAAGAGTTCCATGGGTTGAAACAAGACAGTGGTGAGAATCTTGCGTATAATACTCGATATCATGAACTTAGCATACTGGTTCCACACATGGTCACCCCGGTCTCTCGAGCAATCGAGAAATATATCGAGGGATTACCAGACCTGATTCAAGACGTTGTCACTGGAGGCAAAGCCACTACGGTAGAAGAAGCCATCCAGCTTGCAGCCACTTTAACAGACAAACACGTAAGGAAGGGAAACTTGGTTAGGAAGGGCACCAAGACGTCTACTGAGAAAACCACCAATGCTGTTGAACAATCTAAGACTGTTTTAGCAAAGGCCGCCACTACTGCTTCGAACTCTAAGAAACGAATGGGCGATAATCAGAACCATGCTGCTGTGGATCATATGACTCAACCCCCTATCAAGAAAGCCTACACGGGAACCCATCCTCAATGCAACACCTGCAAATATCATCACCCTGCGAATGTTCCATGCCGTCAATGCACTAGATGTGGAAGGTTTGGACACTTTGTTACCACTTGTCGAGTAATGGTTGGGACACGGAGTAATCATCAAACAGCTGCCCAGGGACCACTACAGATTACTAACGGTCGGGCATGTTATCATTGTAGAGACCCTAACCACATGTTACCTCAATGTCCAAAATTGAACAATGTAAACCTGGTGGCACGTGGACAAGCTTTCAATATCGATATCAACGAAGCAGACGATCAGGATGACGTTAATCCCACTGGTTAAGACATGGATGAAATCTTCCCAAGACTCGAGAATTCAATCCTTGCGTTTTCATTTTCTTGATCCCATTATCATTTTGTACCCAATTTTGTCGCACTCATTAGCATATAACATCTAGAGATTTCCTTGCATACTATTATGTACGAACACAAATTGGTGATTTATCATATTGGTTACGTTTATTTTAATCGTACACTTACATTTATTTGAAACGTTTGGACTTGATACTTGATCTTACAGAGCTTTTCTAAGAAAAACATCATAGCTTATTATATGAAACTTGATTTTTTTTTTCCTTAACTTGACTATTCATTGAACATCTAATTATACATGATACTCGTAAACATTTAATTATTCATGATAACACTTACACTTAATGGTTGTAGTACTTACAAACTTGCTTGCATGTGTGTATTATCCACGCAACTCAGATAAACAATTCATTTAAAGGGCTCCTCGAACGAGTGGTAGCCCATACTTAAATACTGTTATGCTTACAAGTCGTTGCAAATCAACGCAATTGGCCTCATTACTACATGGCCTCATTTCATTGATAAACGTGTGGTTGTGCCATCTTCTCGTGAAACTTATTTGCTTTAATGTGTGTTAGATTAGGATCATAGAAGGACATAAAACCCTAATGTGTAACACCCCAACCGATGGCGGAAACATCGGGGTGCCACGTATTGATGATTGTTCAGTAGCTCATGGTGAGTAATAATTTCATTAAATGATTTAAATAATTTACATACAATGATTCTACAAGAATTCGTACATCAAATTGAATAAAACTATACACATATCTTCAAGCAAATCTTCAAGCAAGTAGAACCTGAAACATGTTAAGTTGAAAATATTTTGGGTCAACAAAAGTTGGTGAGAATACATAGGTTTTTGAAATATGATAAATAATAATAGTTTGTACAACATTCAAAGTTGTATGATGATAGAGTATGATACCGACGTGTAACAATGCGTCTTTGTACAACCAAACCTTGTGTCGACTGATGACTAACTCGCAAGTCAGTTAAATGTTATTACTGTTATCGATCATCCCTGAGTCTACGCGGGGGATGGGTTTGTCAGACCTATAGCGCTATAATCTAAACAGGCGGCTTGATCATTGTTAATGATTGTACTGTGTCTTTTTGTTACAGTCAAATGATAGAATGATGATGTAATTGAATCACAAGTAAATATGAGTAAATGATAGTATAAAATGTTTAAACATGTTTCACCCCAAAAATACTGAAAATAGAGAAAAGGGGCTATGTAAACTCACCTTAGCAAATGTTATACTTCTTGAAAAGATTGAGTAATGGGGTTTCCCAAACAATGCCAAATATCACCCTATAATAATGTGATAAATAAGTCTATCTAGTCTACAAATGTATAAATTTCTAGGGCTTCGGATTGGGGATAAATGCTCGTTTGATTAATACTAAAATATTCGACAATTGAGAGAAATTTAGTAAATTAATGACTAAAAATCTTTTTATGAAATTTAAATCCAAGATGGTCACAAAAATGTGTTTAAAGTATAAAAATAATTTTTTATAAAATTATTTTCTTTAAAATAGATTATTAAATCTATTTATTACAAATTGTCAAACTTTAACTTTAATAATTAAAAATTTCTAAAACTAAAGAATTATCAGTTTAAAAATCATATTTCTGTTCTAAATATTCAGAAATAATTTGTATAAAATTTTGGTGCAAAAATATTAAAAATTGGATTTATTATGATTTAATTATGATTAAATCTAACAAAAATTGATTAAAAATATAAAATAAATGATTTTTCAGAAATAAAAATCATTTCTGAAAAGCTTGATGTTATAAAAACTTAGGATAATTTTTGTGGAAATTAATAAGGTCGTTTTGATATTTTTATGGATTTTTATAAATAAAATAGAATAAACTTGATTTAATTATTATAAATATTAAATAAATAATTTTCAGAAAACTAAAAATTGTAGGTTGCAATTTTACATCAGATTAATATAAGATAATTTTTTTAGAATTTATAAAAGAGTTTCAGTATTTAAAAATGAATTTTAAAAAAAAACACAAAGAAAAATACATAAGCTTAGATGATAAAAATATTGTTGCTTATGCTGAGAATCGAACTCCTGCCCTGCAGCGAGTTGATGTCTTAAGCAACTATGGCATCACCAACTGGTCTGAGGATCTGTTGGTGATTGTTTTCAGACTTAATTATATAAGTACGATGACTGTGAAGGGTCATCTTCCCCAAATCCTTAGCATGAACCCTAGTTTTTCTAATCTGTTTATATACGCGGTTATATCCCAAATAAACATGGGGTTATTAACTATCAATACCCGATTAATATACTTCAAACAATAATTAACACTTACCAGACCCGTAAGGCTTTGATTCGTAAGTCAAACCAAAAGTCAACCGAAGCAATTATGCGATTAAGACGAACTGAGAGGATAAATGAAGGCTTGTGTGTGTTTTTTCGGTACCATTAGAAGCTTAGGACGATCCCAATTTATAGTAAACCACACGAATTCGTAATTTTAGAAATTTGACCAAAACTTAACACATACGCGTGAATTGTTTTAGAATTGGGAGTTGATATAGGTAATTACGTGTAATGGACGCGGAGATTATGTATTAGTTATTAGGCGAGTTTCAATAAGTCAATTGTTTCCAAAAAAAAAACGAATTAATTGGTAAGAAAGAAAAAAAAAATTCTATTGCGCTGCTGCTGCTGTTTGCGAGAAGGAAAGGAAAGGGAAGAGGCCGTTTTTTTTTTGTGTATTAATATAAAGTGGATAGGAATTAAAACAAGGTGCATGTTTGGCTCAGGTGGTTGGCGCGCAGGTGTAGTGTGGTGCTGGCTCGGGTTCGAAACCCGGCATAAGCACATTTTTTTTTATTAAACAAAAGCAACAGAAAGGAGGGTTGGGCTAGGTCATTGGGCTGTTGGTTGGGCCGGGTCCTTGGGCTCAGCAGGCCCAGCTCCGAAAGTTATAAGGAAAGGGGAAGGGTGGTTTGGGTTTGGGCTTTGTTGGGTATCAAGGAACTTGGACACTTTATGTTTTATAAAAGAAATCATCAAGATTTTTAGTAGTTTATTATTATTATTTATTTATTTTTTTTATATAAATACCATTATAAATCTATATATATATATATATTATAATAAATTGTGTGGTAGTAAAATAAGGACTTAGGCACATTGTGAATGATACAAAAAAAAAATATAATGTACGTATTAGGATAAAGCGGAAAATTTTGCGATGTTACAGTCTCCCCTACTTTTAGGAACTTCGTCCCGAAGTTAAGGGAAACACTAGGTTTACAATTGGTCAATTACCGAAAACCTTGATAAAATTTCACACTACCTTAACGTACCTGTAGATTCATGATTACGTTCCGGACCGTAATTATCAATTTACCTTACATTGAGGTTTTGCGTCCTTTTATGACTCTACCGATTGTTGAGCAGGTCTGATAGTCTCCACCAGTCGTTGAGCAGGTTGTAGGGCCTCTCCCGACTGTTGGAAAGACATGATGACCTCTACCAATCGTTGAGTAGATTGTTTGGTAGTCAACTAATTGTCGTACAAGTAAGCAAGCATGATTATAGATATAGCAATTAGTTCACATTCAAACAAGCAAGCACACAGATTTTATGATAATACTTGAATTTATTATTTGCATCAAAAGTGCAATACATGGAATTAAAGAGAAAGTAGACATTATTCAAATGGTAGGGCTTTCTGTTAAGTAGCTGGAGGGTCTTGATCTCTGTTCAATTTAGGGCATCGGTTACGGAAGTGATTTGGGTCTCCACATTCATAGCATTGACCATAGTTGTATTGATTAAGGTTAGCAGCTTGAGCAGGGTTGGTGGGTTGGTTGGCATTTGGATTTGGGGTCTCACGACACGTGTTGACCAGATGGCCATACCTTCCACAATTGGTGCACAAGCGACATGCTGAAGTAGTGGGATGATGTCGGTTGCATGTATTACATAAAGGATGGTTTCCTGTATAAGGTTTCTTGTTAGAAGCTTGTGGAGTGAGGCTTGCATCAGGATCCCTGGTCTTACGTTTCTGGTTCTCAGTGGTTACCGCGGCTACAATACTTGTTTTATTGCCTTTCCGAACTAAGGTCCCGTTCTTTACGTGATTATCAGTTAAGGTAGCTGCTAAACGTTTGGCTTCCTCCAAGGTGGCAGGATTCCTTCCCCACACCGTGTCCTGGATTTGCATGGGCAGACCACCGATGTACTTCTCGATGGCTACCGGCAGGGGAGTGACTTTGTGGGGTAACAATAAGCTAAGCTCGTGAAAGCGTGTATTGTAGGCAAGGTTTTCCCCACTATCCTGAGCAAGGGTGTGGAACTCGTCTTCCAATTTCTTGACCTCGTTACGTGGGCAAAATTCATCTTTCATTATTTCCTTAACTTGATCCCATGTCATAGTAAGTGCAACTTCAGCTCCTCGGGTACGCTTTTCCTCATTCCACCAAGTGAGTGCTCGTTTGTGAAGAACACTCATAGCATAACGGACCTTAAAGTTATCGGGACACTCACTGTTGATGAAGGTATTTTCAATACCCTCAAACCATTGTAGGAGTCCTGTAGCTCCTTCTTCACCACTAAACTTTGGGGGATTACAAGAATTAAAGTGCTTGAGGGTACAGGCTGGAAGTCCATTCCCGTTGTGGTGTCCATTTCCATTTCCGTTGCCGTTGCCGTTCCTGTTGCCATTCAACTGGATGACTTGTGCTAGTAAGTTGGGAACTAGAGTTGCGATTTGCTGCGCCATTTGTTGAGAAATGATTGCAGCCAGTTGAGCATCAACTCCATTGTTGTTGTTGTTGTTGTTGTTGTTGTTGTTGTTGTTAGTGTCATGGTTATGATTGTGATTGCTACTTCCTTCATCATGATTGTTACCACTGTTAAGACGAGCACTGCGACGTGGAGGCATGATCTGTAAGAGACACAGTGAAATGAGTGAGATTATATAAGGAATGTAATCATTTATTCATTAATTAAAACGAATAAACGAAAACGTTGACTTATCAAAGATTCTAAATTCTAATAACATATGAAGACGTGCTTTAGCCTATAAGTGAACACTCATCCCGAGAATTCCCAGGTAGGCATCCGGGTCCCTCGTCTGATTGGGATATATGCGCAATGCCAGCCTAGACAGAAGACTCAGAATACAGGCGTTCACCCTTCCAGATTGCACGTGTTCGTTATTAAAATCTAGAACTTCGATGAGATCTCATGGTGGTTCAGGTTAAACCTGAGGATTTTGCCTTATTAGTCTAAGAGTGAATCCAGTGATGTAGAGCATCTTCTTGTAAGGATGATAGTAGGGATAAGAAGTAGGAGGGAGATAGAGATTAGCAAGTAAAGAAGCAAGTACTGATTAAGTCCTATGGTTATAGACTAGATTATTTTTTCTAATAACCTAATTCCCTATAACCATGGCTCTGATACCAATCTGTAACACCCCAACCGATGGCGGAAACATCGGGGTGCCACGTATTGATGATTGTTCAGTAGCTCATGGTGAGTAATAATTTCATTAAATGATTTAAATAATTTACATACAATGATTCTACAAGAATTCGTACATCAAATTGAATAAAACTATACACATATCTTCAAGCAAATCTTCAAGCAAGTAGAACCTGAAACATGTTAAGTTGAAAATATTTTGGGTCAACAAAAGTTGGTGAGAATACATAGGTTTTTGAAATATGATAAATAATAATAGTTTGTACAACATTCAAAGTTGTATGATGATAGAGTATGATACCGACGTGTAACAATGCGTCTTTGTACAACCAAACCTTGTGTCGACTGATGACTAACTCGCAAGTCAGTTAAATGTTATTACTGTTATCGATCATCCCTGAGTCTACGCGGGGGATGGGTTTGTCAGACCTATAGCGCTATAATCTAAACAGGCGGCTTGATCATTGTTAATGATTGTACTGTGTCTTTTTGTTACAGTCAAATGATAGAATGATGATGTAATTGAATCACAAGTAAATATGAGTAAATGATAGTATAAAATGTTTAAACATGTTTCACCCCAAAAATACTGAAAATAGAGAAAAGGGGCTATGTAAACTCACCTTAGCAAATGTTATACTTCTTGAAAAGATTGAGTAATGGGGTTTCCCAAACAATGCCAAATATCACCCTATAATAATGTGATAAATAAGTCTATCTAGTCTACAAATGTATAAATTTCTAGGGCTTCGGATTGGGGATAAATGCTCGTTTGATTAATACTAAAATATTCGACAATTGAGAGAAATTTAGTAAATTAATGACTAAAAATCTTTTTATGAAATTTAAATCCAAGATGGTCACAAAAATGTGTTTAAAGTATAAAAATAATTTTTTATAAAATTATTTTCTTTAAAATAGATTATTAAATCTATTTATTACAAATTGTCAAACTTTAACTTTAATAATTAAAAATTTCTAAAACTAAAGAATTATCAGTTTAAAAATCATATTTCTGTTCTAAATATTCAGAAATAATTTGTATAAAATTTTGGTGCAAAAAATATTAAAAATTGGATTTATTATGATTTAATTATGATTAAATCTAACAAAAATTGATTAAAAATATAAAATAAATGATTTTTCAGAAATAAAAATCATTTCTGAAAAGCTTGATGTTATAAAAACTTAGGATAATTTTTGTGGAAATTAATAAGGTCATTTTGATATTTTTATGGATTTTTATAAATAAAATAGAATAAACTTGATTTAATTATTATAAATATTAAATAAATAATTTTCAGAAAACTAAAAATTGTAGGTTGCAATTTTACATCAGATTAATATAAGATAATTTTTTTAGAATTTATAAAAGAGTTTCAGTATTTAAAAATGAATTTTAAAAAAAAAAACACAAAGAAAAATACATAAGCTTAGATGATAAAAATATTGTTGCTTATGCTGAGAATCGAACTCCTGCCCTGCAGCGAGTTGATGTCTTAAGCAACTATGGCATCACCAACTGGTCTGAGGATCTGTTGGTGATTGTTTTCAGACTTAATTATATAAGTACGATGACTGTGAAGGGTCATCTTCCCCAAATCCTTAGCATGAACCCTAGTTTTTCTAATCTGTTTATATACGCGGTTATATCCCAATTAAACATGGGGTTATTAACTATCAATACCCGATTAATATACTTCAAACAATAATTAACACTTACCAGACCCGTAAGGCTTTGATTCGTAAGTCAAACCAAAAGTCAACCGAAGCAATTATGCGATTAAGACGAACTGAGAGGATAAATGAAGGCTTGTGTGTGTTTTTTCGGTACCATTAGAAGCTTAGGACGATCCCAATTTATAGTAAACCACACGAATTCGTAATTTTAGAAATTTGACCAAAACTTAACACATACGCGTGAATTGTTTTAGAATTGGGAGTTGATATAGGTAATTACGTGTAATGGACGCGGAGATTATGTATTAGTTATTAGGCGAGTTTCAATAAGTCAATTGTTTCCAAAAAAAAAACGAATTAATTGGTAAGAAAGAAAAAAAAAATTCTATTGCGCTGCTGCTGCTGTTTGCGAGAAGGAAAGGAAAGGGAAGAGGCCGTTTTTTTTTGTGTATTAATATAAAGTGGATAGGAATTAAAACAAGGTGCATGTTTGGCTCTGGTGGTTGGCGCGCAGGTGTAGTGTGGTGCTGGCTCGGGTTCGAAACCCGGCATAAGCACATTTTTTTTTATTAAACAAAAGCAACAGAAAGGAGGGTTGGGCTAGGTCATTGGGCTGTTGGTTGGGCCGGGTCCTTGGGCTCAGCAGGCCCAGCTCCGAAAGTTATAAGGAAAGGGGAAGGGTGGTTTGGGTTTGGGCTTTGTTGGGTATCAAGGAACTTGGACACTTTATGTTTTATAAAAGAAATCATCAAGATTTTTAGTAGTTTATTATTATTATTTATTTATTTATTTTTTTTATATAAATACCATTATAAATCTATATATATATATATTATAATAAATTGTGTGGTAGTAAAATAAGGACTTAGGCACATTGTGAATGATACAAAAAAAAATATAATGTACGTATTAGGATAAAGCGGAAAATTTTGCGATGTTACATAATGTAAGGTAAATTGATGATTCCGGTCCGGAACGTAATCATGAATTTACAGGTGCGTTAGGGTAGTGTGAAATTCTATTAGAGTTTTTGGTAGGCGTCCAGTACGTTTTCATGGTATCAAAGGTGTGGTGGGTTAGCTGCGGTACACCCTGTATACAAACACTAATGATGCGTTGAAAGTGAGACTGGAAGTCGGACCAGGAACAAACTCTAGTTACTTGGTAGTTCATTTAGTCTTTCTGTAGTCAATCAACTCATGCAATTATTTTAGGAGTCCTAAAACTTGACGTTTAGTGTCTTACTAGGTTCTTGTTCTCCTTATTATTCGAGACAAACCTAATCCAAATCCTTAACTCACACTTATCAAACCTCTTATCCAAGTCATTCGAATTTTCTAAACCACAGTTATCTTAATTTTTACCCGAACATCCATAACCCTATGTTACTATTAACTTCGGGACGAAGTTTCTAAAAGTGGGGGATGCTGTGACATCCGTCACTTTTCTTTTATTTCTAAATAATAATAATAATAATAATAATAATAATAATAATAATAATAATAATAAGTAACCACTCTTAAAACCCAACACCATACAAACTATCCACTTTTAACACACTAACCCAACCCAACTAAACCCACCTTTTCCTTAGTCCAGCCCAGCAAAGCCCAGACAACAGGCCCATTAAATCAGGCCCAGCCTACCACTCCTCCTTTCCCTTATCAGTTAAAAAAAAAAAGGGCCCCTGCCGGGACTCGAACCCGGGCAGGAGCTGGAACAACACACACGCGTGCACCACTAAGCTACAAGCTTATTATTGTTTTAACCCCAACACTTAATATATATATACACACGCGAATTGTTGTTTCTTTTCCCTTTCTCCTTCTGTTTCAATCGCTGCAACTATTGAACAAACCAAGGGCCTTAAAATCTGATCTATAATCACGCGTATGACCAAATTCAATCCCGAATATTATGCACGTTATCATCTCCTCTTTCTAAACTAACAAACCGCGTGATTAAACGCGTTTGACTTGACCAAATAATTCGATTAAATGCATTCCAAAATAACCCGGATCGAATTCGTATAAATATGTGATTATAATTCAATCAAACCTGCACACACATACACATATATGCGATTAGCGTAACCCCTATAACACTTTTCATTATCAAACACCAAATCGACCGGAATCGAAGCTTTTACACTCGCGTTGACTTTTCGCGTTGACCGATCGTTTGTAATCAAGAACGCGTTGTAAGTTTGTTTTTCTTTGTGGGTTTTGATAATCGGCCATAGACGAGCAATAACCCCAACTTTACAGGGGTTATTGATCGTCGATTCGTCTAATTAGATAATCTAGGGCTCGTATGTATGATTTGGGGAAGAACATGAATATCAGATATGAGTTAAATGTAAACTGTTTTGGAAATCTATCACATAATAGCTCACAGATCAGTTGGTTAAGAGTGTGTGTTTAAAACACACGAACCGGGTCTGACTCAGGTTCGAACCCCACAACCAACAACATATTTTTTTACCCTTCTTATATATATATTTAACATATTATTATTTTTTTAAATAGTTTTTAAATACTAAACGTGGTTTATAAATTCTATAAAAATTATTATATGATCTTCAAATGATAAAGTTCATTACCCAATTTTTAGTTTTTCAAAAATAATTTATTTAATATATATTATAAATATTGCAAGTTTATTCATTTAAAATTATAAAATTCAATAAAAATATCTAAACGATTTTATAAAATTCCACAAAAATTATTCTAAACTTGTACATCCTTAAACATTTCAGAAATTATTTTTAATTCTGAAAAACCGTTCATTTTATATTTTTAATAAATTTTTGTTAGTTTTAATCATAATTAAATCATAATAAATTCATTTCTCAATATTTTTGCACCAAAATTTTATATAAATTATCTCTAACTATCTAGAACTGAAATACAATTTTTAATTCAGAAATTATTTGATTTTAATATTTTTAGATATTAAAGTCATATTTTGACAATTTGAAATAATTAGATTAAATATTCTATTTTCAAGAAAATAATTTTATAAAAATTATTTTCATACTTAAAACCTCATGTTGTGACTATATTCAACTTAAAATTTTACCAAGAGACTTTATTTATGTATTTATTGAATTCCTCATAATTAATAAACAATTTGTTTAATAAACAAATAAACGTTTATCCCCAATTCGAAGCCCTAGAAATACATGTATCCTAGAGTTATTTCCCTTACACATTATCGAATACTTTAGGTTGATCATTTGGGAGTAATCTCAATTCATATTTCGTTGTCCAAGTCCAATTTCAAGTTATTACGTGAACTGTGAGTATTTCTACCCCTTTTACTTTTATACATTTTTGGGGTGATTCGTGTACACTATTACAAATTTCAAATACAAGTTTACATTTTCACAATACAATTCTAGTACTATGTGCATTGCTTACAACGTGTTTTATGCTTAAACAATACATGTGGATTACATTTGTACTTAGTGAAATCATTAACATGGTACAAGCCGACCTTAACATTGGATAGCGCTATTTGGATTGACAACCCGCCTAGATTGATTCTCCCCCTTTTTCATCGGAGAATCCGTGGCCAGTGTTAAGCTTTTATCCATTTATTGGATAAGTACACTACAATTCATACAGTACATTATACAGTCACAGGGTTGATTTCGCTCATTTGTATGATACATGGTTTACATATTTGCACTGTAGCTTGCACTTGAATTGTATAACTTTTTAACCTACTATATATATCAAAACTAGGAATGCTCACCAACATTTCATATGTTGACCAAATCTATTTTGTACATGTTTCAGGTGCAGTTTGATCTAGTGCTTTAGCAAGGAACATTTAGTGCTTTATTTTAATTCAGTTATTTCAATATTTACATTTCATTTAGACAATGTATTTTCCATTTCCATGTAAGACAATTTTGATTATTCAATAATATTTACATTTTAGTACCATGTGCTTTTGAACAATCGTCACTACGTGGCACCTCGATGATTCCGCCATCGGTTGGGGTGTTACAATTTTCATATCTAAACATGTGAAATATTCATTTAACTGTTCAGTGCCCATTAGTACATGATAAGATTTTTTATTAAATAACAAAAAAAATAGGATGCGGGATTGATAATTAGATACGTATCTTTCCTATTAAAAAACCCTAAATCCTCTAGCCACCTCTTACCCGGAAGTCAAAACTCAGAAGACTCTCCACCTCTATCCACCGTCGAAGTGAAGAGCTTCCCTAGAGCCCGCAGCCACCTCCATCCACCGTCGAAGACCATCCTTAATTCCTTCAGGTTCGTGTCTTATCGTGTTTCTAAACAGGTTTGTGCTTGTGTTGGTGTTCGATATTTATATTGTTTATAAATAGGTCTTATCGTGTTAACCTGGTATAAACAAATTCGTGTTCGTGTTTAAAAAAATGACACGATAAGTTATCGTGTCATGTTCACGTTTTTATGTTTTGTGTTCGTGTCAAACACGATATGCCAGCCCTAGGATAAAGCCCCAATCCCCCTTCTTTCTTTGGACTCTTGACCATGCAACACTTTTTTCTCTATTGTTTCATCGGACCCCCACATAATCCGTCTTTATTTTGCCTCCAATAAGTCTATGATTTTTGCTGGTGCTTTGTATAGCAAAAAGTAGTATGTGGACAAGCTTTCAATGATTGATTTCAACAAGGTTAGACGACCACCCATGGATAAAGAGTTGGCCTTCCAACCCGCTAATCTCGCCTCAAAAACATCTAAAATAGGCTGCCAATTGTTAATTAGATTCATGTTGGCTACAGCTTTGAGTCTAGGTACATGAGCGGTATACATGAACGACATTCTTCCAAACCAATTAATCTTGATTCAAAAAAGATTAATCTTTATTCCTGATAATAAGTGGACCGGTCATGCAGTGAACTGGCACTGATATGGCATAATACCACCCAGCTAAGTGAACTATGAAGATAAAATGTGTAATTTCTCAAACCTATGGATTAAACCATAGTCATACTACATGGACCATCCGTGTGATTATTTAAAAAATAAAACTTTTCTGACATATAAGAGCATTCACATCCCATCCATCATTTTTTACCCTATAATTTAACTAAAAATCATACTTTTCAAAATTTATCTCTCATTTTAAAAAACCTCCCACATATCACCCACCATATTTATCTTTATGTTACTCACAAACATTTATTTTATTATATTTCTCGTTAGAATACACTCACAATAATTTGGTGTAGGGTGAATAGTAGCTTTTCATCTATGAAAAGCTAGGATAACAATTTTTCATAATATAAAGATGAGGTATAAAATGGTGGATGGATTGTGGTGTAGTTTTAGTAGGTTTTTTTTTTAATTTTATAGATAGGGGAGGGTTTGGTTGGTGGGTTGTGAATGCTCCAACATATTAAAAAAATATAAAGGTCTCCTCTAGCCCCACCTTTGTGGTGTTATAGTAAAAGTGTTGGGGTTTCAAAGCGGAGGTTGAGAGTTCAAGCCTTATAAGAGGCAAAAAAAAATGATGTATTTAAAAGATGATGAAAAAATGGGTGTAAAAAATGGGGGAAGAAAGTAGTGTTAAAAAAAATAAAAAATAAAATAAAGGTCTCCTCTAGTGTTGATCCAATTTCGATTAACTTGATTATATACACATATAACATATAGAAATCTAAGCGGAAGCGATTTTCTATTTGGGTTTCGTTTTATTTGTTTGTTTTAGCCCGGCAGCCAAGGGCTGCTCGGTTTATAGTAATCGACTCTCAAAACAAATAGGTGGTTTTTGGTACAAGAGGTGTAGAGATATACTATGAAAGATGTAATATTTCTTATTGAGAATTTTGGTACTTCAAATGAGGAGACAACCGCCTCTATAAATACAAGAATGTAAAAGAGAAAAGAGTTGATCTAGAGGCACAAAATAAGGTGCGAGTCTTAAGGCATTGGGGCATAGAATAACGAGGAGACTTTGACTATTGACTTTTGACTTGACTTCATCTTTATTTATCTTTCACTTTGACTTCATAATTATTGGAGGAGAAATTATCTCCAATACTCCCCCTCAAGTTGGAGCGTGAAGGTTAAGAACGCCCAACTTGCCAAGTAATGTTTATTCTTTTACGAACATTCCCCCTAAAGTTGGAGTGCTTACTTTTTTTGCGGGTTCAAATAACCCGACTTTTCTTTTTCTTGCGGGCTCAAATACCCCGACTTTTCTTCTTGCGGATTTAAAAAAAAACTCGACTTTTCGTTTCTTGTGGGTTCAAAGAACTCGACTTTTCCTTGCGGGCTCAAAGAACCCCACTTTTTTCTTCTTGCGAGTTCAAAAAACTCGACTTTTCTTCTCGCGAGTTCAAATGTAACGCCCTAAATAAAATTTTTTTTAACTATCTAGGATAGTTAAATTATTTGGAAAATTAAAGACAAGTGTGATTTAGAGGGACTAAATGTGGCAATTATCTATAAAAAGGGGTAATAGGTGGGGTGGAGCTAAAAACTCATCAAAACTCACGTCTGAGCTTTTAGAGCTCAAAACCCAAACCCTTTCATCCGAACCTTCACAAATCAAGGCAGAATCAAGAGGTTCTGTGAGTGAAATTGCTGCATGTTCCTTGATTAAGATTATTTAAGGCATAGTAAGTCACACTATAGCTTTCAATTTCGTTTTTGGTAAAGTATGTGACCTTGTGTGTTAGATGGTAATTTATGTTAGGTGGTTAGTGATGAAATTGATACTCATAGATGATTCTTTGGTATTATGGAATCATAACCTTGCTTGAAAAACTTTGTTTGGCTAATAATTGCATCATGTTAATAGTATAGTGAAATTGGGGAAAATGGGTTTAGGTGTTCTTATGAGACCCATTGTGTTCTAACAAGGATTTAAACCTTATGACTGATAATAACCAGAAATAAAATTGAATTATACCTTGAAATTTATGTTGTGACATCATGTGTTGAATATGGACTAGGAGGGTTAAGCTTAGAGCCTTGATTATGTAGGTTGACTTGTCACGCCTTCTAGGTGTTCAATTAAATGTCTGAATGAGTCCTTGTTGCAAATGTATGCAATTTGTAGCAACGTTGTAAGTTGTTTGATGAATGAGAGTTGTGACATGTTGATTTTTGTTCATATGGGCTTTGTATGCTCATGAGAATATAAGCGATCCAACGAAACTTTTGTACATCCGATTTAAATTGCGATATTTGTGGTTATTCTGATTACGGGTCCTCGACTTTTCGTTTCTTGCGGGCTCAAAGGAACCCGACTATTTCTTCTTGCGGGTTCAAAGAACCCGACTTTTTTCTTCTTGCGAGTTCAAAAAACTCGACTTTTCATCTCGCGAGTTCAAAGAACTCGACTTTTCTTCTCGCGGGCTCAAAGGAACCCGACTTTTCTTTTTCTTGCGAGTTCAAAGAACTCGACCTTTCTTCTCGCGGGCTCAAAGGAACCCGTCTTTTTCTTCTTGTGGGTTCAAAGAACCCGACTTTTCTTTTTCTCGCGAGTTTTAAAACCCGACTTTTCCTTCTTTTTTTTGCGAGTTTTAAAAAAAACCGACTTTTCTTTTCTTGCGGGTTCAAAGATGGGAACTCGACATTTTCTTGTGAGTTCAAAGATTTGAACCTGACTTTTTTTCTCGCGGGTTCAACAAACCCGACTTTTTCTTTCTTGCGAGTTGAAGGAACTCGACTTTTCTTCTTGCGGGTTCAAGGAACCCAACTTTTTTTTTTTTTTGCGGGAAAAAAGAACCCGACTTTTCTTTTTGCAGGTTTTAAAAAACCCGACCTTTTATTTGCGGGTTTAAAACCCGACCTCTCTTTTCTCGCGGGTTCAAATATATAAACCCGACTTTTCTTCTCCTTTAACCCCCAATCAAGAAAGCACATACCAATTTCTCTATCTAGTTCTCTCCATCTCGTTTTGCCCATCACTGATTCTTTTTTTTTCTTTTCTTCTTTTTTTTAAACATCATTCTTTTAATATATCCAACAACTTCTTCTCACATCTCAATAAAGTGACCACCTACATCATCATTTCTCCTGACAACAGACAACCCGTGGCCTTTTTTTTTTTTTTTGAGCAGATTGTTCCAAGATCAAGAACACTGCTCTGATACCATATAGAAATCTAAGCGGAAGCAATTTTCTATTTGGGTTTCGTTTTATTTGTTTGTTTTAGCCCGGCAGCCAAGGGCTGCTCGGTTTCTAGTAATCGACTCTCAAAACGAATAGGTGGTTTTTGGTACACGAGGTGTAGAGATAGATTATGAAAGATGTAATATTTCTTATTGAGTTTTTTGGTACTTCAAATGAGGAGACAACCTTCTCTATAAATACAAGAATGTAAGGGGGGAGGGGCGCTTCACTAAACATGTTTTCACTTCACTGATTTCTACCAATCCTGCACTGCCACATCACTTCACTGATTTCCTTCACTGAAACATTTTTTTAGAGGCAGTACTCTACTGATTCTTTACCCAGCTATCAATTATTTTCACGTATAATAATAATAATAATATAACGAACCAGTTTGTTCTTGAATATTCCGAGTAATAAAAAAACAAAAATAATAATAACAAAAATAATATAATCAAACCACTCAATATTTCATTATAACTTTCCTTCTCTTTTTCCTCTCTCTAGACTATACCATCTTAAACACCCTGTTACTACTCATCACAACTGAAACCACCACCCCCATACCTGTTGAGCCACACCAAACCAAACTATATAAAGATGATGGATCCATACTCATGTTAAGGTAAATCAAGACTTGATTTCTCGTCTATTCCATTTATTTGTCGGTTCTCGCAGATCCATCTTCTTCCCCAGATCCCCGGCTATCGCACCGAAGGTGGTTGTTCATAAAAAAAACATTGAAGGTGATGTTGATTTATTGAAGTAAAAGAAAAAAAAATAATTAATTTGTGTGAAAGTTTGTGCAATAGTCCGTTAACCAGCACGGTAGCTAGAACTCGAATTCGGTTCACGGGACCGCTACCACCATGGGTGGCGGCGGTGTTACCGTGCTGATAGTGGGGTACTCGTGACAAATCCTGGTAGCGCCCCGACCCCTCTAAAAGAGAAAAGAGTTAATCTAGAGGCACAAAATAAGATGTGAGTCTTGAGGCATTGAGGCATAGAATAACCAAACCATAGATTAACTCATTTCTCATTTAAGTTATATCTATCTATCTATCTATCTATCTATCTATCTATCTATCTATCTATCTATCTATCTATCTATCTATCTATCTATCTATCTATCTATCTATCTATCTATCTATCTATCTATCTATCTATCTATCTATCTATCTATCTATCTATCTATCTATCTATCTATCTATCTATCTATCTATCTATCTATCTATCTATCTATCTATCTATCTATCTATCTATCTATCTATCTATCTATCTATCTATCTATCTATCTATCTATCTATCTATCTATCTATCTATCTATCTATCTATCTATCTATCTATCTATCTATCTATCTATCTATCTATCTATCTATCTATCTATCTATCTATCTATCTATCTATCTATCTATCTATCTATCTATCTATCTATCTATCTATCTATCTATCTATCTATCTATCTATCTATCTATCTATCTATCTATCTATCTATCTATCTATCTATCTATCTATCTATCTATCTATCTATCTATCTATCTATCTATCTATCTATCTATCTATCTATCTATCTATCTATCTATCTATCTATCTATCTATCTATCTATCTATCTATCTATCTATCTATCTATCTATCTATCTATCTATCTATCTATCTATCTATCTATCTATCTATCTATCTATCTATCTATCTATCTATCTATCTATCTATCTATCTATCTATCTATCTATCTATCTATCTATCTATCTATCTATCTATCTATCTATCTATCTATCTATCTATCTATCTATCTATCTATCTATCTATCTATCTATCTATCTATCTATCTATCTATCTATCTATCTATCTATCTATCTATCTATCTATCTATCTATCTATCTATCTATCTATCTATCTATCTATCTATCTATCTATCTATCTATCTATCTATCTATCTATCTATCTATCTATCTATCTATCTATCTATCTATCTATCTATCTATCTATCTATCTATCTATCTATCTATCTATCTATCTATCTATCTATCTATCTATCTATCTATCTATCTATCTATCTATCTATCTATCTATCTATCTATCTATCTATCTATCTATCTATCTATCTATCTATCTATCTATCTATCTATCTATCTATCTATCTATCTATCTATCTATCTATCTATCTATCTATCTATCTATCTTCATCTCTGAATAAAATGATATTTTTTGTAACATTTTTTAAACTATTTGTAACATCTCTTAAATGTGTTAGTATGTTACAAAGCTAACAAATTTATTATAAATATAACTAGCTGATTATCCCGGGAGTGTCCCGGGGTTGAAAAATCTAATATGACTTAATAAAAAAGGATAAAAGAAGTAAACAGTCTCAACCACTTTTAATGCTAAAGAAAGTTGTTCTAATGTTTATACTACGAAAAAAGGCTTTCATGCTGCATTCCCAGCAGATTAAAAAAAGAGTAAAGTGTCATTTTCATCCCTGAGGTTTGACATTTTTTGCCAGTTTCATCCAAAAGTTTATTTTTTCTCAACTGGATCCAATAGTTTTCAAATTGTTGCTCGTTTCATCCAACTCGTAATCTCCGTTAGTTGAACTCAGTTAAATAAGGGCAGTTTTGTTATTTTATCTTTTAACTGAAGGGCATTTATGTCAATTCGTTAGTTTTACTAACTCCATCTATTTAAAATACCAATCAAACAAAAAAGCCCAAAATCATCATCTTCTTTCAAATCTTCTTCCAAAACTCTAATAAATCAAAACCCAAACATATGTTTGTGATCAACTACTCAACTATATGTGATGACACGCATAACACATTGATATATATATATTTTTATTGTTGCTTTACTTTCTTCTGATTATAGGTTTGGGATGCAGCAACGGGTGCAAAACAATACACTTTTGAAGGTCATGATGCTCCAGTCTATTCCGTATGCCCTCACTACAAAGAAAACATTCAGTTCATATTTTCAACGTTTGTAACTTTCTTGATCTTTTGGTGATTATTCCAGACTGTTTTCATGTGGGACCAGCAAAGAAGGGGAGTCACACATAGTAGAATGGAACGAAAGTGAAGGGGCGGTTAAATGAGCATATATTGGATTCCGTAAACGATCTTTAGGCGTTGTGCAATTCGATACGACTAAAAACCACTTTTTGGCAGCGGGTGATGATTTCACTATAAAATATTGGGATATGGATAATGTTCAACTTTTAACAAGTGTTGAGGCTGATGGAGGTCTACCGGTAAATAATATTCATTTCGTTTAACAAACATTTTTTTTTAGAATTATTGAATTTAATTTGTAATCGACTCTAAAATGAAGGCGAGCCCACGTCTCCGATTTAATAAAGATGGTACTCTATTGGTTGTCTCTACTAATGAAAATGGAATCAAAATATTAGCAAACTCGGATGGTCTTCGGTTACTCAAAACTTTTGAAAATCTTTCTTACGACACTGCTTCAAGAGCTCCTGATCATTAATAGATGGAGTTGATGATTTGGGGCTTTTTTTGTGTGATTGGTGTTCTAAATAGATGGAGTTGGTAAAACTAACGAATTGACATAAGTGCCCTTCAGTTAAAAGATAAAATGACAAAACTGCCCTTATTTAACTGAGTTCAACTAACGGAGTTTACGAGTTGGATGAAACAAGCAACAATTTGAAAACTATTGGATCCAGTTGAGAAAAAATAAACTTTTGGATGAAACCGGCAAAAAGTGCCAAATCTCAGGGACGAAAATGGCAGTTTACTCTTAAAAAAATCTCAACCTCTTTTAATGCTAAGCATATCGTTATAGCACATGAACATAGGCAATTCATATATGTAATAGTAGGTTTAAAAACATATATACTATCATAACACTATTAGTCTTTGCCTATATATGATTAATAAATCACCTAAACACGTGTGTTTTTTTCTGCATGAACAAAAATTTACTAAAAGAACATTTTTTCATTTTTTGTATAGTATTATGGTGCTCGTTGGAAAGATAATAAAGCGATCGTTAATTTGGTGTAATTTTTTTTTTCAAAAAAAAAATGTCATACATAAAAGTTACTAACGTTTAAAAATCGTGAGTGGAAAATAAGGAAAAAAAAGATTAAAATATTAATTAAAATATTTGAAATTTTAAAATAATAATTAACATTTAAAAATGTGAGAGGAAAATAAGGAAAAGATATTAATTAACATATTTGAAATTTTAAGATAATATAGATATAGATTTTATTTAAAAAAAATTAAAAAATTTATCTTTTATTTAAAATAATAAATTCAATACTATCACCTCAAAGTGCCACATGGCACATTCAATAGGGGATTGAGGCCTCCATTGAATGCCACCTTATAGAAATTCAATTCTTTTATTATAAGTTATACATACTAATAGTAATATTCATTACTTTTGTAATTAAATAAATAAAAAAATAACCTTGCTATAAGGTGACACCATGTGTTGCAGTGTTGAGCGATTCTTTGTCCTAGCTTCTCTTGATGAGTATACCTATGCATCTTTATAAGAGTAAAATTCCAATGAAAGCATAGCGATTGGGCTGAATTTCAAATCGTAGATAAGAACCTGATTTAAAAGAAAAAACATTATTAATGAATAACCTGAACACTTTGTGTTTTTTTCCTGTATGAACGAAACCCCACAAAAAATAGTCGTTTTTTTCTCCGTTTTTTATATAGCACTATGGTACTCGTTGGAAAGATAATAAAACGCTCATTAATTTGGTGTAATTTTTTTCTTTAAAAATTTTGTATATAAAAGATATTAACGTTTAAAAATTATGGGAGGAAACATAAGAGAGAAAAATATTAATTTGTTTTTAAATTATTTTTTTCTTAAATAACTCAATTTAAATTTAGTAGATTAGGTTTATATTATTATTTATTTATTTTTATTTGCCACATGGCATGACACATGACACACTTAAGAGGAAGAATGTCTCATTGAATGTCATGTCATTAAAATGGTTTTCTTAGGCCTTCATTGAATGACAACTAATCAATCTTTAATTCTTTTATTATAAGTTATATATTATAGATTATAGATGATATGTGCTCAGTACATATTAAGGAGCTAGAGACTAGCCAAGGAAAAATTTTAAAATTTGAAATTGCACAAAGATGACTAATTTAGTCAGTGAAACCTTCACCCTTTTTTCTAATCCAAATGCATGTGTTCGATTTAACCCCTTTCAAGACTACGACTTGAATCTATATCTATATCTATCTATCTATATCTATACATATAATAAACCAAAGCCATTTTGATGACATGTCATAATATTATGCAATCTCTCTTTTAAGAGATGCCACATATGATGTGATGTGGCAACTCTAGACCAATTAAAAAAAAAAAGGAATAAATATGGTTTGAATATTATTTAACATAATCTATTAAATACCTAATCTACTAAATTTAAATATTAAAACTTTATTATTTTCTCTCCCATGTTTACTCTCATAACTTTTAAACATTAATATCTTTCATATACGAGATTTTTTAAAGAAAAAAATTACACCAAATTAACGAGCGTTTTATTATCTTTCCAACAAGTACCATAGTGCTATATAAAAAACGGAGAAAAAAACGACTATTTTTTGTAACCCGACAGGTATTGTGTCAGGTTTGGAATTAGTTTAAAAAAAATTGTGGGTTTGGTTCGGGCCTGGAATTAGGTGATACCCGGCCCAATTACCTTTTATATATTAGAATATAATATAATAACTTATGGCAGAGATTTGTTTAAAATAATAATAATAATAATAATAATAATAATATTAATTAATCATATATTGGCAAGTCATTAATTATGTTGTCATATTAGATATTTTATTATGTCATATTTCAACCCGGGACGCTCTCCAACAGGTAATTGTTATATAGATGTCATTTTTATAGTTTCTAATTTTATTCACTTTACTTAGATTTCTCAACCCGGGACGCTCCCGGGGTATAAGCTAGTATATATATATTGCAAAGGGATTAATCCTACATGTCATACTCTTATGCAATCTCTACTTTGAGAGATGCCACATAAGATATGATGTGGCAACTTTAAAGCAATTAAAAAAAAGAAATAAATATGATTTAACCTAATCTATTATAATCTTTAACCTAATCTATTAAATCTAAATATTAAACTTTTATTATTTTATCTCTCGTGTTTCCTCCCATAACTTTTAAACGTTAATATATTTTATATACGAGATTTTTTAAAGAAAAAAATTACACCAAATTAACGAGAGTTTTATTATCTTTTCAACAAGTACCATAGTGCTATATAAAAATCGAAGAAAAAAATGACTATTTTTTGTAACCCGACACGTATTGTGTCAGGTTTGGGATTAGTTTAAAAAAAATTGTGGGTTTGGGTCGGGTCTGGGATTAGGTGATACCCGACCCGATTACCCGAAATAACATACCCAAATACCCGAACTACATACCCGATCATATACCCATAAATTTTTTAACGCATCACATAACCCTTAGACTAATGCGTTCCATATTTCAATAATTAACTTTTTTTTTTGTTATTTCATGTTAGTTATTTTTAGAATGATCGATTACAAACTTCCGAATTCATTTGTAATGGCACTAGATTTATACCCTGGCGCAGAGATTCGTTTATTTTTTATATTTGAATATGATAACTTATGGCAAAGATTTGTTTAAAATAATAATAATAATAATAATAATAATATATTTTATTATATTATATTAGATATTTCAACCTGGGAAGCTCCCGGGATAAAAACTAGTGTCATTATATTATTTAAAAATCTTATCATTTTGCGCTTTCCACAGTCAAGAGTATACTTTGTATCTTCATCCTATTCAATGCAGCAGCGCATGAGATTGTCTTTGGCATTTCCATGCTACTGTAACGACTAGCGAGTGACGACAGTGTGAGGCTGGAGCCAGTGGCGGACCTATAATTTTTTTTTATGGGGTGCAGAATTTCTAAGCCATTGGGTCGTTTATTTATCAGGTGACACGGATCGGGTCGACTCGTATACCTAGGGATGACAATCAAACCCGAACCCGAACCCGATGGGTAAACCCGAAACCCGACACATTTGGGACGGGTTTGGGGTCAGGTAATCGGGTATGGGATTAGTTTATAATTTTTTCGCGGGTTTGGGACGGGTTTGGGATTTAATGATATACCCGTTTACCCGACCCAATTACCCGATAAAGTTTACCCATTTACCCGATTAGATACCCAATATAATTTCTAATATATCCTTTTTAATATGTATGCATAATATATCTAATTGCCATCTACATTGTCATCTTGTACTAAAATTACCAAAAAATAGTGTATACTATTTGTTATCTATGTCTTTGATTGTTTTTATATGATTTAAGTATTTTTATATTTATACATTGTAATCATTTACATGTATATTTAATAATGTTAAATGTATTTGGTTAATAGTTACATAATAGATGCCCGTCGGGTTTTTGGTCGAATATACTCAATGAGTAAGTTTTAAAAACTAATGGGTTTACCCGAAACCCGCGGGTATACCCGATACCCGATGGGTATTTACCCGACACAAACCCGACGGGTTTTGAGCCGAGTTTGCGACAAGCATACCTAATCGGGTATGGGGTTGGGATTACCTAAACCCGTCCCAAACCCGACCCATTGCCATCCCTACGTATACCAAAAATAATAATACTAAAATTATATAATCAACAAAAGGAAACCAAAAGCCAAAAGTAATTTAAACGTCGTTAAATATTCATAACAAAATTCTAAAATTTAAAGTTGTGGATACATCTCGGCTAATCGTAGTAGTTTTGGAACATCAAACGCATCAAAATTATCACAAGGACTCAACATATTAATACAAACAAGTAACTCATATGTTACCTCGTTAAAACGATTTTCAAATTCTTGGATTTACATATCTAGAATCGAACTGAATAGTTAGATTCGTTTGAATTATCTATGGACTATAATCTCACTCTTGATCTTATCTACCTGGTATCTTATTAAACCTTATAAAAAATAATAGACAATAAACTAAATTAAAAGACAAGTAAAATAAAGCAAAAAAGAAATTAAATAAAAAGAAAAGCATATTAAAAGTTAACGTGCCTTCTTACACTTAAAAAAATAGGTCATTTTCTTCACATCAAATTATGAGAGACCTGCAAGCTTTCCACGAAGTCCTTGCTCGCCGAAAAAAAACAAGAAATATATACACACCAACCTTTCTACCAAGCGCATAGATCGCGGATTTAGCTTCAAGGCTTATAAAGGGAGAGAGAAAGGCTTGTTTCCTTGTTTTTCCTCGGTTTAAAAAATCCAATTGGTGCGATTGAAAAATTTTATGGAGTGCAGATGGGATAAACATGTATATATAAACTACTAAATTTTTTTTTCAAGGTGGGCGCCCGCACCTTTTGGCCTGTGTGTGGGTCCACCAATGGCTGGAGTTTAGTCGTCTACACTAGGCAAAGATCCGACCCCAAATACATTTTTGTAAATGAACAAGAGATGAGCTGGAAATTAGTCGACTCAACATTCGCAGTTGCAATAGCCGAAATTTAAACCCCTCTTGTTTAAAGCGTCCGCTGATGGCACTTGGTCCAAACCTTAGATGTACCTTGTTGACTAAAGTAATCTCATCAATCGCTTTGCGAAGAGTATACCCATAAACATTGAAGTGTTCACAAGTCACAACGAAATGATTACGAGATATATTAAGAAATTTAAATAGTATAAAGATAAAGTGTTTATTAACAATCATTTTATACACTAAAATTAATATCTTCTTTGCAATAATTTTGAAGAAAACAGATAAGCTTCGGCATTTTCTTGTGTCATAATAACACAGCACATTCCAAGAAAATCATAGGAACACATATATAATGGTGAAGGTGGCGTCTTAAATACTTGAAGTGCTCTTAAATGGAAATCAATTTTAGCACAAAATGGTGGACGTAGTAGCGTCTTAAACTAGTATTAAGCCACCTCGTCGCGACGGGGCTTAAAACCGTATCAAATAGCAACAATGCCGCATTACCATCAACGATCATCAACACTGGAAAAGTTTGTATTAAAAAAAAAACTGAACGAAAAAGTAGACGAAACATCATTTGACTACGCACTCGAAACGAAAACATAGAACACGATAACTAGTTGATCTAGGCCCGCAAGTTGTGACGAGGTTGTTAAACAGAAAAAAATAGGCATAAAAACATCAAACCACACATGCATGCTAGGACATATTAACTCGCAAAATTTAGACCGAAACATAAAATAAAAACTTTGTAAAAGAGGGAAATCATATCTGACCAAAGTTGAAAGTGAAAATAGTTGGGTTAAATTATAAAAAACGTAAAAGTATAAAAGCTAAAAGTAAAAAAATAATAATACAAAAAAGAGAACCCCAAAATGGGTATGACCCACCAAAATTAAAAATATAACAATATAATACTTGCCAAGCATGAGATACAATACCGTCATGCACAAACGTGCAAATTAGCATAATATAAATAAGGAATAACTTTGTAAGTTACTAACTAGGTTTTAAGATTCTTTTAATCAAGTCACTCATAAAAAAACAATAAGTTTGACACATAAGCATGTCATGCCACTAAAGAAAGGCCACGTCGGCAAGAAAACTAAATAGATTAGGATTCAGTTAATTTGTAAATGGTAGAGGAAAATAAGTTGAAAGTTGGAAGTGAGGGGGGACAAATCTGTAGTTGGGAGTATTGCTGGTCTGTGACACCCGGCAAATTCTGGTTAACAACGCTGTCTAGATGAAAGTCTACCTTAGCGAGTCACGCGTATATTATACTTAACTGGGTTAGTTGAGTCGTGTTACGGTTCGGGAACTGTTAGTTTAGTATAGAGGATCATTAGATGTTAGTCTAAAAGCTCATTAGATGTCAATCCTTAACCAAGTGTACAAGGGGTGACGATTCGTAGAATCGTCAGAACATCAGGAACATACAAGTCTCGAGTCCCGGGAATTGGTGATCGAGTGTGAATGTGTTTGTTTGCAAGTATTATGTGTTTACAATCATTATGTGACTTGTCGGTATGTGAAAAGGTGTTAACATATGTTAAAACGGAGTTTAACGCGCCAAATGTGCTGAACCAGACCCTATAGGCGAATAGGATCTGTATTCGCCTATAGGGGAGGCGAGTAGGGATCCACTATAGGCGAGTAGGCCCTAATCGCCTATAGTATAGGCGATTAGGAGTCCTAATCGCCTGATGCTGCTGCGTACTCGCCTATAACGTGCTGGACGACTAAAAACGCCTATAAATACAATACTTGACCTCCTAAACTTCATATTAATAACCCTAGTCGTCCCACAACTCGTCCCAACACACACACAACCTCTGGAACACGATTTTGGATCAAAACACAAGATTTCAAGCCTATTACATCAATCTATCATAAATCTAAGGTGTGGTTTTCATTCATGCAATCTTTAATAACGTTTTTATTAAATCCCTAATGGTCCAGACCTGTTTATAAACGTATGTGTCTTCTTAAATTCGTGGATAATCGTTATTAATTGGATTCTAACTATTATGCATGTTGTATGGGGGTTTATGATTAAAAGATAGGGTTTTTATGGTTCAAGAAGGATTGGTAACATGATGTTAAGGTAGTTACAGATTAATAATGATAGCATGTTGATGAAATCTGAGTAATTGTTCATTAGGGTTAGGGTTATGCATGTTAATGTGGTATTTCATGCTATATGTATTGTTTTTGGGATACATGGTTGCATGCAGGGCTGATGGAACGAGGTTAAACGAAGGATTTTGATTAAAATATGTTTGATATGGTTGTTTGATTGATATTTGATGTTTACACACGTTCTGGATCTGATTTGGAGTGTTAAACGCGCGAAAAACTGGAACAGCTGGGCTAAAGGCGAATAGGGATCCTATTCGCCTATGCTATAGGCGAATAGGAGGCTATTCGCCTGATAAGTGTTCCTATTCGCCTATAGTATAGGGGAATAGGGCCTAATTGCCTTTACTTCATGCATTTACGATCCTAAATGCTAGTTAAGCCCTGAATTGCATGCTTTACGACGTAATCGCCTATAAACTCATAAATTGCATACCATATAGCCCTAATCGCCTATAGTATAGGCGATTAGCATTCCTAAATGCCTGTTGACCCACGTAATCACTAGTTGACTTTTCCTAATCGCCTGTACTGCTGCTGTAAGTGTAATATAGCATTTCGGGACCCGATTTGACACCTAGGAACATGCGAGGAACCCCGTAACATATCTAATAACTTGGTAACATGTGCTCAGACTTATTTATGTGATACTTGAACTACGTGCTACAACTTGTTGGACTTTAACGTATGTTAAGTGTGATTGCATGATTGTATGTTTGAGAGTGTAAGTATAACACGGGGAGTCTCGGGTCACCAATGGGATGTCGAGTCTTGTACTTTGGGTTAATTTAACAGTCACGGTGTTTTCAAACGAACTTGGTTATGGTCTGGACATCTAGGGACTAACTAACCTACGGGTTATTAGTCTAAGTACTTGTAACTGTCATATGTTAGGTCGCCGCTTTACGGGGCTAGCATAGCTTGCTGATACTATTCGTGTTTCGAAGTAACGCAACCTAAGGTGAGTTTACGGCCCCTCTTTTAACTGGTTTCACTTTTTGGGGGAGAAAACATGTGTTAAACTTATGTTTTGGTAACAACTGTCATACTATGGGTTTCTATGGTTTACTATACGATCTTTGGAAGTCCCGGGGGAAACCATGAATGTGCGGGTTAGCACAACGGGGAAATGTGAATAGATCTATTGGGAATGACCAACCCCGCTCGTCGGCTTGGAGGGTCGGGCGAGTGCATATTGTCTCAAACAGGAACAGGTTTACTATTCGGGCACGACATCTGGTTTACGAGTTAGTAATGGTTTTCCAAATCGTAGATGTAACAAAACATACGCCTAGCTAGCGTATTTGGTTTACAAATTGTTATAGTATGGACAGGTTGAACTTGATACTTGATTACAAAACCTGTAAATTCACCAGCATTTTTGTGCTGACGTAAACTCTTACATGTTTTCTCAGGTCGCTAAGGTAGCACTACGGAACTAGGGCGCACGCGTCTGCACGGCGTCTAGTTAGGATTGCATGGTTTTCAAACATTAAATAATTTGGTTTACTTTTGGATTATGTTTTGAGAATAAGCTTCCGCTGTAACTGGAGATTTAAACTATGTTTTTGAAATTGCATATGTTAATTTAGACTTGTTTATTGTGATCGTTGGTTTGGATCCTGGTTTGTCATGCGCCTCGCGGTAAAACTCCGCAATTGGATTTTGAGAGTGTGACATGGTCAAAAGGTGAAAATTTGGGAGTATCCGAATCCATTAAACCTATTATGTGTGTGTGTGTGTGTATATATATATAGGGTGAGGTTATGGTACAAATGTCATATTTCGTGAGAAGTGTGAGAAGGATTAAAAATTGATATATAGACATCATTTTTTGAACATATACATGATGTTTTAGATTGTTTAGGCTAAAATAACACCAAACATAACAATTCATCATCATCATCATACTCAGTTAATCTCACTTATAGCAAAGCTAAGGTAGGGTCTGAGGAGGGTAAGATGTAGACAGCCTTACCTCTACCCCTAAGACTAGAGAGGCTGCTTCCAGTGAGACCCCCGGCTCGATGTGGTTTGGTATCAAGCCTTGGACATAAGGCACAGAACATTTAGCAATCGGGACAAACCCGATCAGTGCATGTACCCCTTTGTCTTTTGGCTATCCACACCACCACATGATGCATGATTAACCGTCCGTCGTTTTTAACGTTATTTTCACGAAATTAGTAAAATAACATTAAAACTAGTGCAACTTTACTTTTGCCCCCCAAGGGCCACACATATATACATTATATGCGCACACTGTAAGTGGGGCGTAACCAAACATAACAATTGAAAAACCAAAACAATTTATTCTAGGCTTAAAAACTTAAAACATAATGCCAAGAACATGAGTTCTAAATTGTTGTGTGTTTTAGCTATGTTTTAAATTCCATGCTATAATACATTGTATTGTGTTTTAAATTGTTGTGTTTGGTGTTATTCGAGCAAAAACAACCCAAAACATCATACCTAAATCCAAAACATGATGCTTACATGTCAATTCTTGACCCTTCTCATGAAATATGACCTTTGTACCCGAACCTTTACATATATATACACACACACACACACACAATTATAATGTATAAGACAATGATAGTTTAAGATACCCAAAAGTTAATAACTTTATTTTTATTAACAACCCTATAATGGGGGAAAATAATCATCCAAACACTTTTACACTTTGATACCTCATCTTATTTACATTTTAATTCTCAAACTTTACTTAAATTTTGTTTATTTATATTATAGTTAGACTTCTTTTCCTTATTTTAAGCAAACTATCCCCCATGATTTTTAGAAAGTCATATTTTTTTTTCATATGTTGATACTTTATAAAAAAAAATACATCATAATAATGAGCATTTTATTATCTTTAATTTAAATATAGTATTGCAATTTTTTTATTTAAAAATATTTATGTGCTATGTGATTAACAGTATCTGAGCAATAACTAAACCGTTCACTGAAGCCAAACCTAAAAACAGACAAAACTAAACCAAAATCAATTGGAAAATGAATTAACCAACATCTAATTTAACTTAAAATCGGTTATTGTTTACTTTTTGTACCCTTAGTTAACCCAAATTAGTCAAATTGAAACGGAACCATTCATATATTCATAACAGCGTGCTCGCACGATGTAGTAGGAAACAAACACTTCTAATGGTGTATGGTTGGGTTTGGTTCCGTTTGGTTCGGCTATTAGCCTCAACCGAAACAAAAATCGACATTGTTGGTTTAATTAAAGAATATAACACGATCTATATGTTTTTCATTTGATTACAGTTGAGGGTTCAATTATTGTTCACCCCAAGATATTTTTAATTACGTTAAAAAATCAATTTTTTAATTAAATGTATATAGTAAATTATACTCATAATATGGCTTTAAGTTGAGCAGATAGGTTTTTGAGTTATAGTGACAGAAAAATAGAGGGGGTTTTGAAATTTTAAAATTTGAATAATTTATTCTGGCAACTTATTTCACATTTTATCTCTATTTCTTCAAAACCATCTTGTTTGTCTGTGGCTTCATGCAATTCTATGCTTCACTATAGAGTTCATGGATTCTATTGAATACCAATCTTACACAATTGATTCTTAAGTGTTCAGATCTCATTTGAATAAGTTTTTATATGGTTAATTTCCAGCTTATATGTCATTTTTGTCTTTATAGTTTTTTAGATCTCATTCTATTGAATAGTGATTTCACTAATCATCACCAAGCACACTTCTCTCATGATCCAGCAGTGTAACCATACATCCCAACTGTTAATTGTCAGCGGTTAGGACCAGCTGACCAGAGGTCGTGCTCGAAATTGTGAGGGACATTCATGACTTGGTGAGTCAACGTCGGTCATGTGTCCCTCGCTGATGTGCCCTATGTTTTAACATCATCGTTTGCAAAGTTAATTTAGTAAGGTGTACATTTAATTTGTAGAATATTGTTGATTACCTACCATTTTTTAAGCTAGGAAAATAGCTTGTGTGACAAATTGTAAGGTTTTTTATTATATTGTTAATCAGTATATTTTAGAACATTAAGAAGTAATTTTTTTATTAGCAAGTATGTATTTGTCTGAATTAATAACTGTAAGTTTGTTACTAAATATAATTTTTTGTCCTTGGTGACTTAGTCATTGTATTAGTGCACTTTAATGGGATTGTTATAGTTCCAAATCATATCACAATACTTATATCTTTATCATGGAATATGTGCATTTATATAGTTTTCACTCTAACAAGTTTCGAACTTACAAATCATTACAAGTCCATCTCTAGCTTATATATTTCTAGGGAGAATGTGCTTCTGTTTGATGGTAAATTGATACCATAGTTTGCTCTAGATTTATAGGTAAAGCTTGAGACGCCACATTTACAATTTTGTAACAACTTTAAATTGCATCAATAACGTTGAGGTTAATACAAATAAAGTCATGTAACTGATATTGTTAATCACATAACATATCAATATTTTTAATTAAAAGAACTGTTATACTCTACTCAAATTATAAACAATACGATGCCCGTTTTTTACGATATAGTTTTTTTAAAGTATTAAGGTATGAAAAAAAATATGGTCGTTAACAATTCGTATGGGTAGTTGCCAGTTGGCTTAAAATAAGGAGAAAATGTGCATCTGTTATTTAAATAAACAAAAGTTAACTCCCAACTTTTGAGTATCTTAAAATGCCCCTAACAAATATATTATATATGATATCTTGGGGTAAACAATAATTGAACATTTAATCGAAACTGAACTAGAAAACAGAGAACTGAACCGAAAGCAATCAAAAACTGAATTAACCAAAAACCGAATTAACCTAGAATTTGTTATTGTTTTTTGTACACTTAGTTCACCTAAATCAACTAAACCAAAACAAAACCATTCATATATTCATATAATTTTAGCTTTTATACCTCTATTTCATGTATTTATATCTCCATTTTATGTACTTTTAGGCAAAAACAATTTTAGCCAAAGTTTGGTTTTTATTATTAACCAAAATTAACTAAACCAGACTAAAAACCGATAATTTAACCATATAAATCAAATCAAGTAATCGATTGTTTAATAAGATCGATTAACCGATGACTTTGATTTTAGTTTTAGTTTCGGTTGAGGATACCATACACACTCTTAGAAGTGTATGTGTTCCTCACTGCATCACGCAAACACCCTGCTAGTATATATATATATACATATATATATATATAGGTAGAGGATCCGGTATGAAAGTTGTTTTGTGTAGGAAGTGTAGGAAGTATTTTCAACCATTAGATCAAATCTGATTAAATCTTTAGATGAAGGGCATTATAGACTTTTTGTCCATTTTTTATTTATTATAAACCCACTAAATTAGCAACTAACTTCTATATATTTATGAAGATTAATCATCCTAAATTAACTAATTATTCATTATTTTTCATAAGAATCATAAGATATTCATATCAAATAAGTTGATTAATACCCAAAAACTTGTTCAATTCTTCAAACATATAACCCATCTCTATCACTTGTTCGATTACTCAAGTCATGGCAGAAGGTTAACATCAGGAGTGTTTTATAATAACGTCAGGAGTGTTTTATAATGAAAGAGAAACTAGTATGCGTTAATAAGGAGTGTTTTATAATATCATCAGGAGTGTTATATAATAACATCAAGAGTGTTTTATATTGAAACTAAACACAGTAGAAGTGTTTTAAAACTAATATGAGAGAGAACCTAGTGTGCATTAATTAAGGAATTATGGGAATGGTTTCAAAACTAATAGGAGAAAGAAATTTGTTTTCTCTAAATAAAGTGCATGGTTGCTTTCGTTTTGTGAAGATGAATGCTTGACTTTGAATGATATTATTGAAAACAATAATTAGGAGAGAGAGAGGTACCATAAATGTAAGAAACATTTAAACAGTTTTTAAAAAACTTGATACATAATGACCTTGATACCCTCATTTAAAATACATATTGACAATCTTACCCTAATTTCTTTAATATATTAATTAGATTTTAAACACCATCCTATCTTTTAATCTCCACCGTCCATCTTTAAATCTAATGGTTCAAAACACTTCCTACACTTCCTACACAAAACTATTTTCCTACAAGAACCCTACCCTATATATATATATATATATATATATATATATAGGTAAAGTATATGGAGGAAACCCTCCTTATTTGGTAAACTCTGGAAACTCTGACTTCCCAACATTTTTTTTTAAAAAAATAGGGTATGTAATATACATTTTTTAAGCATTTTGAGCCAAAAAATTTGAAAAAGCGTCGAACGGTTTTTTTTTTTAAAAAATAAAAAACGTCTACTGTTAACATATAATTAACAGATGGTTAACACCTGTTATTATCGCTTAACATGTGTTAGTCAAAATTATATTTTTTTTTTTAAAAAAAAACTACTCAGCGCTTTTTTAATTTTTTTGGCCCAAAATGCTTAAAATCATGTATATTACTTGTCCTATTTTTTTAAAAATAAAATAAAATTGGGAAGTCAGAGTTTCTAGAGTTTACCGAATAAGGATGGGTTTCCAAAATATTCTAACCCTATATATATATATATATATATATATATATAGGGCAATTATAAAATGAAAACCCTTTTGAGTTGAGAAAACCTTGGAAACCCATGTAAAAAATCATTATTTTTTTTTTTTTGAAAAAAATAACCAATGTAAAATACATGTTTTTAAGTGTTTTGGGCCAAAAAAAATAAAAAAAAAGCGCCGAAGGGATTTTTTTTTAAAAAATAAACAAAGCTGCGAAAACACATGTTTACAACAGCTTTACAACAGCAAATAGCTGAAAACATATGTAAAAAGCGCAACTTTGTTTATTTTTTTAAAAAAATCCCTTCGGCGCTTTTTATATTTTTTTGGCCCAAAATGCTTAAAAACATGTATTTTTCATTGGTTATTTTTTTCAAAAAAAAATATGATTTTTTACATGGGTTTCCAAGGTTTTCTCAACTCAAGAGGGTTTTCAATTTATCCTTCCCCTATATATATATATATTAGCAGAGGTAAGTTATCTTCTTATTATATTTATATATTTTACACTATTAAAGGTTATTGTTCTTAAGAGCACGCCTAGAAATTATTGTACACAAGCCTTTTCACATTTTTTTGCAGAAACTCAATAACTTCGAGAGCTAGAGAATCAAATGTATCAAAATCAAAAGGAATAAAATTTTATTCGCATACAAAGAATAAAGAAAAGAAATGGATATATGATCATTGATTAAAAAAAATAGAGTTAAATGTCATTTTCGTCCCTGAGGTTTGACACTTTTTGCTAGTTTCATCTAAAAGTGAGGTTTGGCACTTTTTGGCACTTTTTATGTTTACCTTTCCCACGGATGGCGCCAATGAAGAAGTAAGAACCTGGTTGGGGTACTCTGAATCTTCTATCTGATACAGAAAAGGGAATTCCTTCCAACTCGTCTCAAAACAATGGGTACGAAGCCTGTAAAACAGAACACCGTTAGGACTCGCCACAGGATTGGGGGTAATCCTGTGACCACCCTCCGGCGTGAGAATAAGTATCTGCTTTGTTTAAGAGATAATATTTATGTGAGTTGAGTGTAGAGATTGTGTGTGTCATCCTTTACCTTTACCACTCCTTTTATAGTTGTTCTTTTACCTATCGAGGGGAGACAATCCTTGCATGATTGTTTCTTCGCTGATTTAGCCTTTTGACCAGCTCCTTATTTATTACGTTTGACCTGTGCTGACCGGTTTGACTTTGTAGAGTCGGTGGGCTTTCTATTGTTTGGGCTTATGGTTTTGAGGTTTGGGCCAGGTTCGTCTGGGCCACACCTCGTCAGCTACATTTGAAAGTGAGAGAGTATACGCTAGAGAGAGAAAGATAAAATGGATAACGAAGAGGGAGACTAGGAGACATAATAGTCACCATCGTCACACCACATCTGCAGTCACCGTCACAACCATTACACCACCACACCATCATAACTGTCATACACCATCACCATCATAAGTCATAACCATCAGAGGCTGCAGAGAGAGAAAGAGAAGAGAGAAAAAGTGATCGGCGAAATCGGTTACCACCGTTACACCACCACCTTAGTCACCATTGTCAAAGCACCACACCATCAGCACCGTCATACACCTTCACCATCACCACCACCACAACCAGGGCCAACATAGAGAGTAGGAGAAGAGAGAGAGAGAGAGAGAGAGAGAGAGAGAGAGAGAGAGAGAGAGAGAGAGAGAGGGAGAGAAAGATAAAGAATGATTGGTGTAACAGGTTACCATTGTCACACCACCACTAGGGCCAACAAACGAACTTACCGCCGAACATTTCGCGAACTATTTGTTGAACGTTTGGTTTATTTACAACCCTTATAATAGGGTACACATATCAAAGATAAAAGGACGTTTGGTTTTCTAGATCTTTAAAAAGATGGCGTATAAAAAGTTACGATCGTTTAAAAATGGGGGAAAATAACATGTGACTTGTATGTACATGTTTCTTGACATGTGAGAGTATGTGCATATTGTTTGGACAAAACTACCATTTCAACTTGTTTCTTCCCTGGATACACATGTTACTCTATGATAGGGCTGTACATGAGCCGAGCCGAGCTAGGCTAAGCTCGAGCTCGGACTTAAACGAGCCAGCTCGGCTTGGCTCGTTTTTCTGGTCGAGCTGAAAAGCCGAGCTCGAGCCAGCTCATTATTTTTTTTATTATTTTTTGCAAATATTTATAAAATAGAAAACAAAAAAATAAAATAAAATTACAAATATACATGTATCTTTTTTTTTATTTTACTAATATTTTAAAGGATGGAAGACATACTAAAAGTATTAAATGTATAATTTGTGTTTTTTTTCTAATAATTTTTATATTTTATTGACTAATTAAACTCAAAATATTAACACTTCAACCTCCTCTCACATATTTTTTAATTTAAACATTTAAAAATAAAATTAATACATATAAATAAAAATATTCGAGCTAGCTCGCGAGCTCACGAGCTCACGAGCCAAGACAGGCCTAGCTCGAGCTCATGTACAATCGAGCCGAGCCGAGCTGGCTCGTTTTTTCGAGCTTTCTTTGAACCGAGCTTTTTTCGAGCGAGCCACGAGTTGCGAACTTTTTGTACACCCCTACTCTATGAGGACTTTGTACACTTCTTATTTATTGTAGCCTTTGTAGGGTAACTCAACACATAAAACAATATTAAAAAAGGGGGAATTAGATTTTAATAATCCAAACTTTGTCTCGTTGGCCGACAATAATCTGTACTTAAAACAATTTCACACAATAGTCCCAACTTTCAACGTATTGGATGACAATGAACTTTTGTTAACTAAGAACTAAATCAGTTAGTGGATGTTGACGTGGCTGACGTGGCATGCTCACGCTAACGTGGATGATGATGTGACATGCCAACGCTAACATGGATGATGACGTGGACGCTGACATGCATGTTAGCGTCTACTAACTTGGTTAGTTTTGACTTTTGAGTTAACAAAAGTTCACTGTTGGCTAATACTTTGAAAATTAAAACTGTTGTTAATAATTTTTTTAAGTACAGATTATTATTAGACAAAATGACAAAGTTTAGATTATTAAATCCAATTCCCGTTAAAAAAAAAAACAATTAAGAAAGAGTACATTATTACAAGATTCATGTGGCGTAGAGATGTAGACTAGAATAAAAAAAGAATTGATGATATTAAGGGGGTGGTTTTTCTAATTCAATTTGCTTTGCTTTGTGGGTCGGTAGGTTTTCACATGGTTCAAATTCGTTGAATTATATGTATAAATTATGAATTAAGATGCAATATTTTCTAATATTTGGACGAAGAAAGGGGGATTGTCGTGCTAAAAGCATATTGAGTTGACTTTTATAAGATCACCCGGAATACTAGTCACCGTGACGTCATCATGCCTCATCATTTAAAACCATCCAAACCAAACCTCATTTTTTTCCTTCAACCCAAACCATTTCAAACCTCCACCTTATACTCACCTCATCATCTACTTTTCCTCTTTTAGGCTATGGGGTAAGGTTGATAATTCTCCATTCTTCCCCTAAGTTCACGTCAGCGCCACATCACCCTATCCTTCCCCAATACAAAGGAAATGGTTCCTCTTTCTATTTATTTTATTATTTTATTTAAACCAAAGAATGGTGCCAACTCAAGAAATGAATTCAGGGAAGGAGGAAAAAATTTACCGTGGCCATCGAACTAAAAAGGGGAGGGGGCGGGTTCCCCATCGGGGTCATTGCCACCTCAAACACCCCCCCCCCCCCCCCCCCAAGGTCTTCACAGAAACCACGTGCACAAGTCTTATTTAACCTTTATCTAAATTTATATACTATATAATTTTATTTTAAAATAAAAAATGCGTAAAACGTAGTTTTAAAAAATCATAATAAATTAAATTAAAAAACACACTTAAAAATAAAAAAACACACTTACAATAAATTAAAAAAACATGCTTAAAATAAATTAAATAAAAAACAAATTAAAAAAAACACAACTACTCTTCATCCTCCCCGACATTCCTATTAGCCCAGAGGTGCTCGGTCAAATTATGACGAAGAGTATGATGAGTTTCTCTGTTACATAAGCCTCTAATCCGTTGCAAGCGTTCAATAAAATTAATTGTCGGCTCATGTACTGGTAGTGGCTCTTCATCGCTTGAGCTCATTGTGGTGTGTGATTGAAAGAATTTTGAAGGATTGATATATAGAGTTTAGAGTGAACGATTGAAACGGTAGTGAGAAGTGAAAGTTTGAGTAGGTTGGGTTGATATTTAAGGTTGTAAAGTAGGTTAATTTGATTTCTTTTTAAAGTCTCAAACGGTTATATTTTATTTATTAATTTTTAATTTTTTTTCTTCTAAAGGTCCTTGTATTTTGAATTTCAAATTTGGATTGATTTTTATTTTGAGTTAATGGCTAAATTGTCCCTAAGGTTTGACTAGTTTTGCTATATCAGTTCAAAATTGAAATTTTTTACATCTGGGTCCTTCTGTTTTACATTTTGTTGCCAAATTCGTCCCTGATACTAAACCCAGTTAACTATTGTCGTTAACTCTGGACGTATTTTTGTCTTTTTTACTGCTCCCTTTTTAAAACCCAATTTAAACAGAGTTATTCATACCCGCAGAAGACAAAAATACATACATGTAAAAAGGGGGCAATCAAAAAGACAAAAATACCCCCAGAGTTAACGACAATAATTAACTGGGTTTAGTGTCAGGGACGAGTTTGGCAATAAAATGTAAAACAGAAGGACCCAAATGTAAAAGGTTTTGATTTTGGACTAATGTAGCAAACTGGCCAAACCTCGGGATGATTTTGACCATTAACTCTTTTTATTTTTAATCAATGATTAGGGCCGACCTTGAACAAACCGGACCAGTTCGCTTGAACGGACGAACCGACCTTGGTCCAACTCCTCCAATGCTGATTTTGGTTTCTCACGATCCGTCCAACCCCACCGGACCGTCCGGTGGGGTGGATTGCAGATGCTATTAGTGTGCTAAAAATTGTTCGTAAATTTGAAGTGGAGTCAATTCTTTACTAGCAAAACATCTTATTTTAGGTTGAATATTTGGTAAGAGAAAATTGCTCGAATAGTCCCCGTGGTTTGCTCAAATTTCACTTATAGTTCCTATCTTTTTAAAATTATAGATATAGTCACCACCTTTTGACAACGTTTAACTCGGATAGAAAAAGAACTCACTTAACCCCTTAGCCAATCATGTGCCTCCACCCATTCTTAGTGGGACCTACTCACTTCATCTTTCCCACCCCCACAACCACCACCAACACCATCACCATTATGACCGTACATTTATGTAACATTTGCGACAATAATCTTAAATTTTGAAATTTCATAAACCACAATTTATTGTAACGTTTGGTATGGAAAAAAAATCTAATATCATTATAAAGTCTAAATAAATAGTTGAACTTTGTATTTTATTAATTGCATTCTACCATAATCGTAGTTACAATTTTATTTTTTTATTTATATATAGCTCAAGAGTATGTGAACAATATTTTGGTGTAGTTACCAAGTTCTAATTATTAGTAAAAGTTATAAAAAGAAACATATAGTAGTAAATTACCATGCACAAGGTGTTTTGAGTAAATATGGAATCCTATTTAACATTTAGATTTATGGTAATGAAAAACAATTATCAAAATCGTTAAAACCTCATAGCTGACTTTTAGTATTTTCTGCACTAATTTAGCGGCACCATTTATGACAATAAAAATGAAATTTATTTCGTGTTCTATTTATATGAGATAACAAGATCATCATGATCACCTCTAAACTCACAAATCAACCACCGCCGCCTCACACTTTTGTCGAGTCACCAACAATTACCAACGGTCATACCCTTACCTTTAACCTCCTCCTTCCCCTCTCTCATTACCAATGACCCTTTGATCCGTTCTGGTCCTTTATTCTGGGTCAAAGGGTATAGCGGCAGCGGGGATAATGCTCGGTTCGGGTTATGTTCTTTTCGGGTCAGACATGGTGCAGCTTGGTTGCGGTTTTGTTGTGTTCCTTTCCTTTCGGGTCAAACCTTCATGTCCTGGTCAACATTAGTCAACGGTCAGCCATGGTCAAACCAGTCGACACGCGGTACGGGACGAGTTACGTGTTGGTTCGCAAGATCAGATATCGGGAAGGTATAAGCGCGCGCCGTATTATTTCTTTTACTTACTTCAAGTTAATTCATATATGTGTTGATATATATTATATTTAAAAGTGTAAAACGGGGCGAACCGACTTACGACTAAAAATTATTTTATTAACTTGAATGTATATTACTTGTCAAAATTAAACATAGTTTCTCGCTTATTATGACTTTAATAACTCGATCCATTTATCGCGTATAAAGATTTAGTTAATTAGTATTGCGTTTTGTGATTTTTGGACAATTGATGTTTTGGGAAAATATAGACAACTTGTGTTGTCTGGTTTCTTATAAAAACAGAGGAGACTCTGCCCAAATTTTTATAAAATTTAAGAATCAAATCGGCCTTTCAAGTTTATAACTATGTGTAGACAAGATGATGTTTTTACAAATAAGTCCTAACTTTCAAATCTTACGCCGTCAAAAATAGAAATATTTATATTTATTAACAAGTACATATATATACTACCCAAGATACGAGACAAATTAACATTGAGTCAAGCTACGTAAATATTATTTTGTTATACAAAATGTGTATTTATCAATAACTTCAATAATGTATTTAATTCAAATAGCTATACTTACGAATACATTTTGTGAAACCAAACCAAGTTACTATCGGTTCGTTAAGTCATACACTTATTAAGACACGCATTCTTTCAATACGTGTCTAGGTAGTTGGATAAACTATCTTTACAACCATAACAAAAACAAGCTTATTTGCATTAGAATTTAAGGCATCATTTATTTGTAATAGGATACAAGAGTTCAATTAATCCAAGCTCAGACTTGTTGTTACTTGCTAGCAATTACACAATGAATTTCAGGTGAGTTTACGTAACCATGTTTATGCGATTCTTTATACTTGCAACAATTTTAAGCAATTCAACATATATGTCTAGTAGTAAACTTTATTGCCTCATGTATTAGTCAACAGTTTCAACGAGTTTCAACGAGTTTCAACATTTACATAATCATTAGCTATGGCCAAGCCGGCGATACTCAATAATAGATCTATTGGATTGACAACCCCACCCGGATACGTGTACCTCCTACATAGGTAACGTGGGTGATTGTTATCGTTCAACATATTATTAAGGTGAACCGTAGATGACGGGATGGACCTAAACTAGTCGGAGGTTTGATTATGTCAACATATTATACTATTCATGTAGACTTAAATTTACGATAGACATACGAATTGCTAAACTTTTATACTTAAACTATTTGCTTGACATGGCTTATGTATTCTCACCAACTTCTAGTTGACCCCCCCATTTTTCCAAACTCAACAGGAAATACTGATGCTTGAAGTCTAGAGCTAGCATGAGGAGATATTTGAAGCTTTGTTGATTACTTGATGTAGACTTTAATGTAATTCAATATTGTGATGTATTAAAGGATTATTTAAACTTGTGTACTACCATGAGCTACTGAACAATCATTCATACGTGGCACCTCGATGTTTCCGCCATCGGTTGGGTGTTACAGATTGGTATCAGAGCCTTGGTTATAGGGAATTAGGTTATTAGAAAAATAATCTAGTCTATAGCCTTAGGACTTTAATCAGTACTTGCTTTAGTTGCTTGTAGCTCTACCTTATCCTTATCTCTATCCCTATCCTCCTCCTTATTCTTACCCTAGCTTTGCCTTCTCTACTCTCTTTCACTTACTTGTTCAATCCTAACGTACTCCTGGATTATTAGGGCAAATTCCTTGGGCTTAGATCTGATCTGCCTTGATAAATCAACGTTTTCGTTTATACGAGGATAGACAAATGCAATCTTTGTGTTTCGTTTTCATTTATATCCCCTCACTCCCGTTTAAATTCTAAGTTTTGAATCTCAAAATTTTTGCAATACGGATCTATTTTCTTTCTTATATAATTCCCCTGTTAGCCTAAATTTCATAAATCATTTGTGGATTTCACAACCACACTTTATTTTACAAACTTATAATATTACCTATACGTTTAATTATTTTCAACGTCTAACCTAAATAATACGTTTCTCTTTATAACATGCTACATATTCCATAAAAAAAAAATCTATTACCTTTGATGTATCTAGCCAATTTTATTTTAAGCGTCCCCCCTACATTTTTTAGGTATCCTCAACCATAAAATTTCATCATATTCAAGATTTTAAAATCCTTGTTCAAATTATAATCTCATAACCTGTTTATAGGAGATATTCTAATACCAACACTGAAGAGTACTAAATTTTGTCAAAAAAATCATCACCTGAGAATTTCACAAACTATAGCAAATAATTTTTTTTTTGTCAAAAAGTCTTTTATTCCACAAACTTGTTTTCTAAAGATCAAATGTGTGTGTAACAATATACTGGCGTAACAAATGATCTTGAAAAAAAAAAATGTTTTAATATATTAGGAATCACTTCTTTTTATGGAATAATCAAAGTCAATTATACAAATCACCTCAACAAATTTTTGATTTTTGAAATCCGATATCATGTTTAAACCTATGACTTATCGAAATATTTTGATCTAAATCAATTTAGTTGTACTATTTAATGACTTTTGCTTTATATACAAAACGAATTTTAAAAATAAAATCTTTCCATCCGGGACAAAATTTGCTCTACAATTTTTCCATTGACACTTACTTATTTTCAACTTGTTCAAATCTTTACAATATTTGGCATATATCACAATCATATTTTCTCATACGTTTGATTCTAACCGTTGATCCAAAACCCACGATTTGCGCTACCACATAATCTCCTTACTATAAAATAAACCCCTTATCAACTATTTTCACATTCACTATCTCTCACAACTTTGATTCTGCTTCAAGATTTTTCACCATCCCTTCAAGAATTAGACTCACATCCTTCACCTTCTTAAACATGAACTAGTTACCCATGATAACCAAACTATTGAAACTTGATTGTGTGTTGCATCAAACTTAATCCTTTGTTATACATGAGGATTCGATTATCTACCATATTTGAACATTTGATACTAGAACTATTTGCTATAGACACACCTAGAGTCATTAACCTTGTCTAGGGCAACTCTACTACAACTCGCATGCTATACTTGATACTTGATTGCTTGCATGTACATATTACCAATTTGCAACTCATGTGTAATAATTGGTACACTTAATCAAACAACTGTTAGAGGATGAAGTACTTGCTCAACAGTTAGTGGAGTACCAAATAACCTACTCAACGATTGGTAGAGGTCATCATGCCTGCTCAACAGTCGGTAGAGGCCCTACAAACTGCTCAACGACTGGTAGAGGCTATCGCACCTGCTCAACAATCGGTAGAGGTTCTTACTCACTGACTGGTAGAAGTCTTTTTCCTGCTCAACAGTCAGACTTATTTTTGGATACATTGTATACAAGGTTATTTTGCATTGTTTGTTTTACATGTGTGTTTAGAGTCATAGAAGGACACAAAACCCTAATGTAAGGTAAATTGGTGATTGCGGTCCGGAACGTAATCATGAATTTACAGGTACGTGAGGGTGGTGTGAAATTCTATTAGGATTTTGGTAAGAAACCCAGTACGTTTTTGATGTATCAAATGTGTGGTGGGTTAGCTGCGGTACACTCTATATATAATATTTAATGATACGTCAAAAAAAAAATGAGACCGGGGGACGGATCATTAACAAACCCTAGTTATTTGACAGTCTATTTGACCTTGATGGTCATCTTGTGCATTCCTGAAACCTACAGTTTAGTGCTTCATAGGACCCCTATCTCAGGCCAATATTACTCAAAACCTTGATCATGTCGCTCTTAAACTTTTACCATGGACACCTTAGCCTGTACCAAATACCCTCACCTACTCCCAATAGCCTCTCCAACATCAACTTCGGGACGAAGTTCCTAAAAGTAGGGGAGACTGTAACATTTGCGACAATAATCTTAAATTTTGAAATTTCATAAACCACAATTTATTGTAACGTTTGGTATGGAAAAAAAATCTAATATCATTATAAAGTCTAAATAAATAGTTGAACTTTGTATTTTATTAATTGCATTCTACCATAATCGTAGTTACAATTTTATTTTTTTATTTATATATAGCTCAAGAGTATGTGAACAATATTTTGGTGTAGTTACCAAGTTCTAATTATTAGTAAAAGTTATAAAAAGAAACATATAGTAGTAAATTACCATGCACAAGGTGTTTTGAGTAAATATGGAATCCTATTTAACATTTAGATTTATGGTAATGAAAAACAATTATCAAAATCGTTAAAACCTCATAGCTGACTTTTAGTATTTTCTGCACTAATTTAGCGGCACCATTTATGACAATAAAAATGAAATTTATTTCGTGTTCTATTTATATGAGATAACAAGATCATCATGATCACCTCTAAACTCACAAATCAACCACCGCCGCCTCACACTTTTGTCGAGTCACCAACAATTACCAACGGTCATACGCTTACCTTTAACCTCCTCCTTCCCCTCTCTCATTACCAATGACCCTTTGATCCGTTCTGGTCCTTTATTCTGGGTCAAAGGGTATAGCGGCAGCGGGGATAATGCTCGGTTCGGGTTATGTTCTTTTCGGGTCAGACATGGTGCAGCTTGGTTGCGGTTTTGTTGTGTTCCTTTCCTTTCGGGTCAAACCTTCATGTCCTGGTCAACATTAGTCAACGGTCAGCCATGGTCAAACCAGTCGACACGCGGTACGGGACGAGTTACGTGTTGGTTCGCAAGATCAGATATCGGGAAGGTATAAGCGCGCGCCGTATTATTTCTTTTACTTACTTCAAGTTAATTCATATATGTGTTGATATATATTATATTTAAAAGTGTAAAACGGGGCGAACCGACTTACGACTAAAAATTATTTTATTAACTTGAATGTATATTACTTGTCAAAATTAAACATAGTTTCTCGCTTATTATGACTTTAATAACTCGATCCATTTATCGCGTATAAAGATTTAGTTAATTAGTATTGCGTTTTGTGATTTTTGGACAATTGATGTTTTGGGAAAATATAGACAACTTGTGTTGTCTGGTTTCTTATAAAAACAGAGGAGACTCTGCCCAAATTTTTATAAAATTTAAGAATCAAATCGGCCTTTCAAGTTTATAACTATGTGTAGACAAGATGATGTTTTTACAAATAAGTCCTAACTTTCAAATCTTACGCCGTCAAAAATAGAAATATTTATATTTATTAACAAGTACATATATATACTACCCAAGATACGAGACAAATTAACATTGAGTCAAGCTACGTAAATATTATTTTGTTATACAAAATGTGTATTTATCAATAACTTCAATAATGTATTTAATTCAAATAGCTATACTTACGAATACATTTTGTGAAACCAAACCAAGTTACTATCGGTTCGTTAAGTCATACACTTATTAAGACACGCATTCTTTCAATACGTGTCTAGGTAGTTGGATAAACTATCTTTACAACCATAACAAAAACAAGCTTATTTGCATTAGAATTTAAGGCATCATTTATTTGTAATAGGATACAAGAGTTCAATTAATCCAAGCTCAGACTTGTTGTTACTTGCTAGCAATTACACAATGAATTTCAGGTGAGTTTACGTAACCATGTTTATGCGATTCTTTATACTTGCAACAATTTTAAGCAATTCAACATATATGTCTAGTAGTAAACTTTATTGCCTCATGTATTAGTCAACAGTTTCAACGAGTTTCAACGAGTTTCAACATTTACATAATCATTAGCTATGGCCAAGCCGGCGATACTCAATAATAGATCTATTGGATTGACAACCCCACCCGGATACGTGTACCTCCTACATAGGTAACGTGGGTGATTGTTATCGTTCAACATATTATTAAGGTGAACCGTAGATGACGGGATGGACCTAAACTAGTCGGAGGTTTGATTATGTCAACATATTATACTATTCATGTAGACTTAAATTTACGATAGACATACGAATTGCTAAACTTTTATACTTAAACTATTTGCTTGACATGGCTTATGTATTCTCACCAACTTCTAGTTGACCCCCCCATTTTTCCAAACTCAACAGGAAATACTGATGCTTGAAGTCTAGAGCTAGCATGAGGAGATATTTGAAGCTTTGTTGATTACTTGATGTAGACTTTAATGTAATTCAATATTGTGATGTATTAAAGGATTATTTAAACTTGTGTACTACCATGAGCTACTGAACAATCATTCATACGTGGCACCTCGATGTTTCCGCCATCGGTTGGGGTGTTACAGATTGGTATCAGAGCCTTGGTTATAGGGAATTAGGTTATTAGAAAAATAATCTAGTCTATAGCCTTAGGACTTTAATCAGTACTTGCTTTAGTTGCTTGTAGCTCTACCTTATCCTTATCTCTATCCCTATCCTCCTCCTTATTCTTACCCTAGCTTTGCCTTCTCTACTCTCTTTCACTTACTTGTTCAATCCTAACGTACTCCTGGATTATTAGGGCAAATTCCTTGGGCTTAGATCTGATCTGCCTTGATAAATCAACGTTTTCGTTTATACGAGGATAGACAAATGCAATCTTTGTGTTTCGTTTTCATTTATATCCCCTCACTCCCGTTTAAATTCTAAGTTTTGAATCTCAAAATTTTTGCAATACGGATCTATTTTCTTTCTTATATAATTCCCCTGTTAGCCTAAATTTCATAAATCATTTGTGGATTTCACAACCACACTTTATTTTACAAACTTATAATATTACCTATACGTTTAATTATTTTCAACGTCTAACCTAAATAATACGTTTCTCTTTATAACATGCTACATATTCCATAAAAAAAAAAATCTATTACCTTTGATGTATCTAGCCAATTTTATTTTAAGCGTCCCCCCTACATTTTTTAGGTATCCTCAACCATAAAATTTCATCATATTCAAGATTTTAAAATCCTTGTTCAAATTATAATCTCATAACCTGTTTATAGGAGATATTCTAATACCAACACTGAAGAGTACTAAATTTTGTCAAAAAAATCATCACCTGAGAATTTCACAAACTATAGCAAATAATTTTTTTTTTGTCAAAAAGTCTTTTATTCCACAAACTTGTTTTCTAAAGATCAAATGTGTGTGTAACAATATACTGGCGTAACAAATGATCTTGAAAAAAAAATGTTTTAATATATTAGGAATCACTTCTTTTTATGGAATAATCAAAGTCAATTATACAAATCACCTCAACAAATTTTTGATTTTTGAAATCCGATATCATGTTTAAACCTATGACTTATCGAAATATTTTGATCTAAATCAATTTAGTTGTACTATTTAATGACTTTTGCTTTATATACAAAACGAATTTTAAAAATAAAATCTTTCCATCCGGGACAAAATTTGCTCTACAATTTTTCCATTGACACTTACTTATTTTCAACTTGTTCAAATCTTTACAATATTTGGCATATATCACAATCATATTTTCTCATACGTTTGATTCTAACCGTTGATCCAAAACCCACGATTTGCGCTACCACATAATCTCCTTACTATAAAATAAACCCCTTATCAACTATTTTCACATTCACTATCTCTCACAACTTTGATTCTGCTTCAAGATTTTTCACCATCCCTTCAAGAATTAGACTCACATCCTTCACCTTCTTAAACATGAACTAGTTACCCATGATAACCAAACTATTGAAACTTGATTGTGTGTTGCATCAAACTTAATCCTTTGTTATACATGAGGATTCGATTATCTACCATATTTGAACATTTGATACTAGAACTATTTGCTATAGACACACCTAGAGTCATTAACCTTGTCTAGGGCAACTCTACTACAACTCGCATGCTATACTTGATACTTGATTGCTTGCATGTACATATTACCAATTTGCAACTCATGTGTAATAATTGGTACACTTAATCAAACAACTGTTAGAGGATGAAGTACTTGCTCAACAGTTAGTGGAGTACCAAATAACCTACTCAACGATTGGTAGAGGTCATCATGCCTGCTCAACAGTCGGTAGAGGCCCTACAAACTGCTCAACGACTGGTAGAGGCTATCGCACCTGCTCAACAATCGGTAGAGGTTCTTACTCACTGACTGGTAGAAGTCTTTTTCCTGCTCAACAGTCAGACTTATTTTTGGATACATTGTATACAAGGTTATTTTGCATTGTTTGTTTTACATGTGTGTTTAGAGTCATAGAAGGACACAAAACCCTAATGTAAGGTAAATTGGTGATTGCGGTCCGGAACGTAATCATGAATTTACAGGTACGTGAGGGTGGTGTGAAATTCTATTAGGATTTTGGTAAGAAACCCAGTACGTTTTTGATGTATCAAATGTGTGGTGGGTTAGCTGCGGTACACTCTATATATAATATTTAATGATACGTCAAAAAAAAAAATGAGACCGGGGACGGATCATTAACAAACCCTAGTTATTTGACAGTCTATTTGACCTTGATGGTCATCTTGTGCATTCCTGAAACCTACAGTTTAGTGCTTCATAGGACCCCTATCTCAGGCCAATATTACTCAAAACCTTGATCATGTCGCTCTTAAACTTTTACCATGGACACCTTAGCCTGTACCAAATACCCTCACCTACTCCCAATAGCCTCTCCAACATCAACTTCGGGACGAAGTTCCTAAAAGTAGGGGAGACTGTAACATTTGCGACAATAATCTTAAATTTTGAAATTTCATAAACCACAATTTATTGTAACGTTTGGTATGGAAAAAAAATCTAAAATCATTATAAAGTCTAAATAAATAGTTGAACTTTGTATTTTATTAATTGCATTCTACCATAATCGTAGTTACAATTTTATTTTTTTTATTTATATATAGCTCAAGAGTATGTGAACAATATTTTGGTGTAGTTACCAAGTTCTAATTATTAGTAAAAGTTATAAAAAGAAACATATAGTAGTAAATTACCATGCACAAGGTGTTTTGAGTAAATATGGAATCCTATTTAACATTTAGATTTATGGTAATGAAAAACAATTATCAAAATCGTTAAAACCTCATAGCTGACTTTTAGTATTTTCTGCACTAATTTAGCGCACCATTTATGACAATAAAAATGAAATTTATTTCGTGTTCTATTTATATGAGATAACAAGATCATCATGATCACCTCTAAACTCACAAATCAACCACCGCCGCCTCACACTTTTGTCGAGTCACCAACAATTACCAACGGTCATACCCTTACCTTTAACCTCCTCCTTCCCCTCTCTCATTACCAATGACCCTTTGATCCGTTCTGGTCCTTTATTCTGGGTCAAAGGGTATAGCGGCAGCGGGGATAATGCTCGGTTCGGGTTATGTTCTTTTCGGGTCAGACATGGTGCAGCTTGGTTGCGGTTTTGTTGTGTTCCTTTCCTTTCGGGTCAAACCTTCATGTCCTGGTCAACATTAGTCAACGGTCAGCCATGGTCAAACCAGTCGACACGCGGTACGGGACGAGTTACGTGTTGGTTCGCAAGATCAGATATCGGGAAGGTATAAGCGCGCGCCGTATTATTTCTTTTACTTACTTCAAGTTAATTCATATATGTGTTGATATATATTATATTTAAAAGTGTAAAACGGGGCGAACCGACTTACGACTAAAAATTATTTTATTAACTTGAATGTATATTACTTGTCAAAATTAAACATAGTTTCTCGCTTATTATGACTTTAATAACTCGATCCATTTATCGCGTATAAAGATTTAGTTAATTAGTATTGCGTTTTGTGATTTTTGGACAATTGATGTTTTGGGAAAATATAGACAACTTGTGTTGTCTGGTTTCTTATAAAAACAGAGGAGACTCTGCCCAAATTTTTATAAAATTTAAGAATCAAATCGGCCTTTCAAGTTTATAACTATGTGTAGACAAGATGATGTTTTTACAAATAAGTCCTAACTTTCAAATCTTACGCCGTCAAAAATAGAAATATTTATATTTATTAACAAGTACATATATATACTACCCAAGATACGAGACAAATTAACATTGAGTCAAGCTACGTAAATATTATTTTGTTATACAAAATGTGTATTTATCAATAACTTCAATAATGTATTTAATTCAAATAGCTATACTTACGAATACATTTTGTGAAACCAAACCAAGTTACTATCGGTTCGTTAAGTCATACACTTATTAAGACACGCATTCTTTCAATACGTGTCTAGGTAGTTGGATAAACTATCTTTACAACCATAACAAAAACAAGCTTATTTGCATTAGAATTTAAGGCATCATTTATTTGTAATAGGATACAAGAGTTCAATTAATCCAAGCTCAGACTTGTTGTTACTTGCTAGCAATTACACAATGAATTTCAGGTGAGTTTACGTAACCATGTTTATGCGATTCTTTATACTTGCAACAATTTTAAGCAATTCAACATATATGTCTAGTAGTAAACTTTATTGCCTCATGTATTAGTCAACAGTTTCAACGAGTTTCAACGAGTTTCAACATTTACATAATCATTAGCTATGGCCAAGCCGCGATACTCAATAATAGATCTATTGGATTGACAACCCCACCCGGATACGTGTACCTCCTACATAGGTAACGTGGGTGATTGTTATCGTTCAACATATTATTAAGGTGAACCGTAGATGACGGGATGGACCTAAACTATTCGGAGGTTTGATTATGTCAACATATTATACTATTCATGTAGACTTAAATTTACGATAGACATACGAATTGCTAAACTTTTATACTTAAACTATTTGCTTGACATGGCTTATGTATTCTCACCAACTTCTAGTTGACCCCCCCCATTTTTCCAAACTCAACAGGAAATACTGATGCTTGAAGTCTAGAGCTAGCATGAGGAGATATTTGAAGCTTTGTTGATTACTTGATGTAGACTTTAATGTAATTCAATATTGTGATGTATTAAAGGATTATTTAAACTTGTGTACTACCATGAGCTACTGAACAATCATTCATACGTGGCACCTCGATGTTTCCGCCATCGGTTGGGGTGTTACAATTTATTCTTGTGTCCATACAGGGGCAGACATATAGTATGTGGAGGGGTAGCGCCCACTATCCCTCAACTTTTCCGGCGTTGTGCAATTTTTGTTTTATTTTTTACGTTTTTTGTATTACATTACCCCTAAATTTATATAACGTTACCCTTCAATTTCTTTTAAAACCCAAAACCTTCTCAAAGTTTTATTATTAGCGCAACAAAAAAAGATAAAAATCCAAAAATCCATCACCCGTTGACCCATTTTATTTATTATTTGTAAGACTGAAGCTCATAAGGCTTAAGTTCAATTAGTTTAAGTTTGAATGGGAAAAAACTAGGGGTGCAAACAAGCCGAACCGAGCTTGAGCTCTTTTAACTTTTGAAAGCTCGAGAATAGCTCGATTCGAGCTTTGTTCCTAAAGCTTGAGCTCGGCTCGTTTATTATTTATTAAGTAAATTGTATTAATTATAACTATTATTTTATTTTATACATAATTTAGTTATTTCTCAAGATTTTATAAATATTAATTATTTATTATATAAATATACATTTAATATATTTTATATAAACAGTGGGCTCGTTTAGGCTCGTGAGCCTACTTGAGCTCAATAAGCAAAGCTCGAGCTTAAGTTCATTCGAGCTTGGCTCGTTTTGAGCTAATTTGAACTCAGCTTGTTTTGAGATTTTTTCGAGACGAGATTGAGTAGCCCGACTCGTTTGTACCCCTAGAAAAAACAAACGAAAAGAAGCAACGTCGAATAAACAATTGACAAGAAGCATTAGGCGACCCTGCTTGCAGTTGCAGCCACCGCCTCCCTACTTGGTGCCCGCGTCTCCGCCTTCTCTGTCCTGCGACAACGTGACTTTTGCATAATGCTTTGGTAGATAAGATTGGTTAAAGTATAGGATTAAATAAGAAACAAACATATTTCTTATGTTGTTACTTGTTTAATGAAAGTGTCGGTAATCAAAGTGGATGAGATACTTTTGCACAATGCTCTAATTTGTGTGATCGAAAGAGAAACTTTTGATAAAGTAAAAACAAAGGATATAATGATTCGATTTCAAGCTTTCAAAAACTGAAGAGGAGAAATCTGTTAGACATTTTTTAAATTTATTTATTATCGTGTTTTTATTTTTGTTTTGTTTTACATTTTATGAAAGTACGGTAAAAAAAATTAAAACGTTACCTCTGAACTTTTGGTCTAGATTTTGATGGAATATTATTGTAGGTCCGTTGAATGGATTGATAACAAGCTAGATTAGATCTATCAAGGTGCGGAATCCCTTGATAGATGTTTATGCAAACTATGAATCAATCACAATGATAACAAACACGATGTAATATTTATAAACACGTCTTCTATTGATTATAAACGGATTACATCCAATTCAAGACAACACACACGAAATCATGGCTATTGACTCACTAGAATGGCCAACCCTAGCCTACACCCCCATGCAAGGTATTTATACTCACATGGGCCTGATCTGCAAACAAAGAAAATGCACACAACATAACAAAGAAGATGACTATCTTCTTTGTTTTATATCCTCTCTTGACTATCTTCTTTGATTGCTAACTTCTTTGTTTCCTATCTTCTTTGTTCGCTAGGGTAAAACACAATAAACCTATCAACTAAGTTCACTAATTACAATAAAGACGATTACACATTATACAAACGACTATCTACTAGCTATTCTATCTAGTAAGCTGTTGTCACACAGAAATGCACCAACAAACTCCCCCCTTGACAATAGCTTCTATATGTCTTCATCTTTATGTAACTTGATGACTCTAAGTCTTTGGATTGCTTCAGCTTCAATGTACTAACAATAATGTCTTATAATAATAAGCACGCAAACTGAGGAATACACGTCTAGTCAAATGGTTGGGGTGCATAACGAGAAATATTACGTCGAATCAAATAAGTCAAGCGCATGTGGTCTAATCAAGCAAGTCAAGTGCCTCGCTTTGACCATAGCCATGCACTTTGGCCTTTTAAAAAAAAATAATTTGTTTTAATTCATTTTAGAGTTAAATGCCAATTTAGTCCCTGAGGTTTGTCGAAAATTGCCACTTTCATCCAAATCTTTTTTTTGGTCAATTTAGTCCCTATGGTTTCATTTTTTTGTCATTTTAGTCCCTGTGGACTAACAAGATTTGGATGAAAGTGGCAATTTTTGACAAACCTCAGGGACTAAAATGACAAAAAATGAAACCACGTGGACTAAATTGACAATAAAAAAAAGATTTGGATGAAAGTGACAATTTTTGACAAACCTCAAGGACTAAATTGGCAATTAACTCTTCATTTTAAATACTTTTTATTGATAAAAAATAATTTTAATTCATTTTAAAGTGTTTTAAGTTGTTTCCAATCCAACAAAATTCGTTTGAGGCGTTACGGGTCGTTTCTTGCTTGTTTATGTTTTTCGGTAGAAACATTCGAGTTTGTACAACTTTCATAAATCATTGTACGTGGTGCTCGAACTATACAGTCGATACCCATATTTTTTCAATATACAATTTTTGCATGTCTAATCAATATCCTGGACTTTCGGGCTCTGTTTGACGCGTTTCAAAATGTTTAATTGATCATTGGTGGTTTTCAGAAGTCACATTCGATCAATTAAAACGTACCGAAACGCGGAAAACAGAGTCAGGAAGTTCATGATATCAATTAGACATGCAAAATATTTTGTTCTAAACAATTATAAAAAACATTAAAGAAAGACTTATGTTATTTCTTTTCAAACATGAAGTTTAAATCAACAAGGTGAACCCTTGTTTGATTATACTCGTGTTCAGCCTTTAAACTTTGTTTGCCTTTGGATCGGTAGTCTGTGTAATATGTGTTTTTTTGAGGCGTTCATTGTTTGATACTGCATTTGATTTTATATTGTTATTTTTTTGGAAGTAAATTAAATCTTGTCATAGATTGATTGAATAAATTTTACTAATTTCCGATTCTTAATAGTTTCATAAATCATTTTACTAATTCCCGATTCTTGATAGTTTCATAAATCGTCTGTCAAATCATAACCATCATCATCATTACATCCTCAAAACAGATACATCCATCACAATCATTGCTCCAACATAACTTGCACCAGGTTGAGATATGATTTTGATTAGCTTAAATATCTCTGATCCATGATATCCACGAACCGTAGCGACAACAAGATCCATATTTCAAACATGGAGCTAAACGATATCCTAATATTAGACGTTAGGGTTTGATAAACACAAAACTTATTATTAAAAAGCAACACAAAACAAAATTGGAACCTTAAATCGTACCGTGATATAAAAAGAGGCCTATTAGGAGTGCCGTGGAGGAAGATCGTCGGTTTGCTGTAGTTGATGATGGCACAGAGGTTAGCGGGAAATTGAAATTTTGAACGATGTTCATCGGTTTGCTCTCTGTATACTAATTCAAAACAAAGGTAGGAAAGTAAAGCTTCAGGTGAAAGTGGATACCATGGATCAGAGAGATTTAAGCTAATCAAACTCATATCTCAAGTCGGTGCAATTTATGTTAGAGCACTGTTCATCTTCTTCTTCTACTTTCTTTCTCTTGATCTTCACACTTGCTTTTGGAGCTTTGATCTTCTTCCTATTATCTTTGTTTATCACAACTTAAAGCTCTGATCATGGGTCGCATGATTGTGTTTATGTTATTTTATAAGATGAAAATTTGTGCCGGTTCGACTGTGGATTTCTTTCCGCAACCAGTACAACGAACTTTGTATGGATGATATCGATCAAACCTTCATAAAACAACCAAACCACCGTTCGAAACCATAACTTATTACATTATTATTATATTTGTAACACACACCTTCAACTCATTCCTCGTAAATCCCTTACAGAGCACAAGGATGAAGTCTTGGAAAAACCCACTAAGAAGCCCTAAAATTTCGGACCCTAACACGCATGAGACGAATTTTGGAACATGAGTTCGACCAAGATGACACGCGAAGATTTAGACTCCAAGCGGATCCCTTGATTGCCAACTCACCCCCCGTAGAACATAGGCCTGTACAAAGTTTGATCAATTCGCCTTTTGCACTTATTTAATGAAATTTAACGCGCATACCGCATTCGAATTGGTTTTTCATTTTTTTTTCTAAAAGTAGAAAAAACTATAACAACATTAATAACTAACAAATATTGTAGAACAAAAGAAGAAAGTGTTCCTCTCTGTTACCAAACATGTCGAGAAATGATAATTTTAAAATATTGCAGATCAAGGTCTTCGTTTGTACTTAACGGTGGTGAACAGTTGTTAGGAATTGAATTCTTAGATATGATAAAGGATAACGAAGATTAATGCTGGATCTTTCCCGGAAGTACTGAATTTTCATTTTAGGCTAGAATCTAGAAAGGTATATTAGAGATGATAAAGGATAACGAAGATTAATGTTCTATCTTTCCCGGAAGTACTGAATAAAAAAAATAAATAAACACTTTTAGAGTTATTAATGATAGTTTAATTAGGGTTATTACTTTGTTTTTAAAATTTTTATAATTTTTTTTAATTTTTTTTACAATTATTAAATAAATAAATAATAATGTTTTGTCACTGTTTGTATAATTCTTATAATAATGTTTTTGTAGTTAGCTCGTGAAATTAAGTGTAGAGATGGATCGGATTTCACAGCTTCTTGAATCTATTGTTCATCACATACTCTCTTTTGTTAATAAATAATAATACTCATGCAGACCTTGTTCGAATGAGTGTACTTTCTAAGACCTGGTTTCGCCTTACCGCGTCTTTCCACTTTCCAAATCTCAATATCGGTATTTTATTAAATAAATCAAAATAATAAAAAAAATACACTTTAAAACATAAAAAACAACCCAAATTAAACTCCTGATCCAAAGCGCCTCGCTTTGGCCATAGCGAGGCGCTTTGGATAAAAAGTTTAGCTTTTCCTGCATCCTCGTACCCCCTCGTTTGATTTGACCCGAAGCGCCTCGCTTTAGCCAAAACGAGACGCTTCTGAGAGGTTGAAATAGAAGGAGGGGGTGTGAATAACTGGAGCCTTGGATTATTAAAGTTAAGCATAAATAACATTAAATATAAATATAATATAATAAATAATATTAAATGTACTTTGAAATATAAAATTAAAATATTCAATACCAAATCAAAACATTAAACGCCAAACTAAAACATTCAATACTAAATTGAAATATAAAGTTTTTTTTTAATGAGAAACGAAATTCACCAATAATTCCCTTTGAAGTCCCTATTCAGTTAAATCAGGACCCCTCCTACCTGGCATAGCCAGACATGTAAGGAGCTCCTGGTTTCACCAAGTCCACCAGTTTCGGGGAAAACCCGACTATCCACCCGCCCGAAACCACGACAATGAAATAATCGGTAAAATCCGGCGCTCTCAAGAATCAAACACATGACCTTTCAGCCATGGGTTTTCTATCATTGAGCCTCCATACCACTCTACCATAAAGTGGTTGGTTGAAATATCAAGTATCAAGGTAAATTTCTACTTTCTAATTACTAATATATATCTACCAAAAATAAAGTAATATTTTTTTTATTGAAATTGACTAAAATAGAATAGATATTTGTGTCATTTACTAATTAAAAGCTTGTAGCTAGTAGAACTTTTTCTTAAAAGCTAGTACTAGTAGCTTTTCACTATAGAGCTTTTTCTCTAACCTAAAAGCTTGTGACTCATTCAACCAAACAAGGCTTTTTATTGAGTATAAGCTTTTTAAGCTTGAAGCTCCTAAAAGCTCTTAAAAGTTTCTTGCTAAACATACCATATAGAGTGTGCTTGGTGATAGAATGACGTGGGGGTGAAGGAGAAATACGGTGGAAAAGACGTTAATGTGGTGCAAAGATGAAACATAATAGATAATGTGATGATTACCACTTACTACAACCCATAGCATAATAAAAAAGGCCCTGTCTATTGGCACCCCCACCTTCTATTTAACCCCTTCAAGCGCCTCGCTTAGGCCTAAGCGAGGCGCTTTGAAGCTGAATTCGAGGAGGTCAGTACGAGGGGCAGAAAAAGCTGATTTTTAGGCCTAAGCGCCTCGCTTAGGCCTAAGCGAGGCGCTTCGGATCAATTTTTTTTTTTTTTTTGGTCTTTTGAGTTAGTTTTTTGTTTTTTTTAATATAATTATTATAAAAAATGTTTTTTTGACAAACGTCTGGCTAACCTGTCCAGTTATCAATCTCACTGACCAACAACTGAATTTTACTTGCTTGCATGAAAAGTAAGTGTGAAGATCAAGATCAAGAAGAACAGTACGGTCAAACTCTGGGGGTTGTGTTGTATGTATAAAATAGTGAATAATTGTAGTGTGTTCGGTGAATTTGACTTGCTTGCATTGGAATCTTGACTGCTGCAACATAACTTGCACCGGCTTGAGATATGAGTTTAATTAGCTTAAATCTCTCTTATCCATGATATGAGAGCAATAATCCATCGAGAACTTGAGAAAGAGAGAATAAGAGAAGAGATAATAACATATGAGCTAGCCTTCATCGATGAATTTTACTGTCCAGTTATCAATCTCACTGTCCAACAACTGAATTTTACTTGCTTGCATGAAAAGTAATGATCAGGAACATTCCAAATAACCGTCCAATTTCAGCTAAGGAGGTATATGTACAATGATGTGGTTTCTTTTAGATAAGGAGGTATATGTACAATGATGTCTTTACGCAAAATAAAACTTACACACAACTTTTTTGCTCTAGTGGTGTAGTCTACCTTTTTGAAAAGACATTTTAGTCTTCAAGACTTCTATGGTTTCGGGTTCCCTTCCATCGTTGACAGATATCTCTCTAAAATGATATCTTCTCTTTAGGTTTTGGAATTAATGAGACAACTTTTCAGTTGTTATCCGAGAGATAGCGGTCAACGATGAAGACAACCTGAAAGTGGATACCATGGATCAGAGAGATTCAAGCTAATTAAACTCATATCTCAAGCCGGTGTAAGTTATGTTGTAGCATCCTTGATCATCTTCTTGTAATTACTTTCTATTGTTTCGGGTTCCCTTCCATCGTTGATAGATATCTCTCTGAGATGATAGCTTCTCTTCAGATTCTGATTGCACCGGTGGAATTGGAATTGGAATTGGAATTAATGAGACAACTTTTCAGTTGTTATCCGAGAGATAGCGGTCAACGATGAAGACAACCTGAAAGTGGATACCATGGATCAGAGAGATTCAAGCTAATTAAACTCATATCTCAAGCCGGTGCAAGTTATGTTGTAGCATCTTTGATCATCTTCTTTGTAGTCCTTTACGCAGGTTTGCCAGAGGGTCACTATTCATATATAAAGAACATTAATTTAATCGGTTTCATCTTTGTTATTTTGATAATTATCGTATTTGCAACTTAGTTCCTTTGATTCATCATTGTTGTACAAAGTTGGATGTTTGTACTGGAAAACCAAAACGAGCAATAAACGAAGCGAAACGGGGAGATATAATTTTCTTGGCTTGGAAACAACTTAAAAGAACCAAAAATGAATTAAAATTATTTTTTGGTGATTAACAGATAATTTTAAAGAATTAAAAGAAATTCAATTTTTTTTTTAGAAAAATGCCAAAACGCCTCGCTTTGACCAAATGGGGAACGTAAATAGGCAGATATTTTTAATTAGACCCTTTAAATGTGAATTAAATGTAGGGTGTGTTTTACCATTATACCCATAAGTAGCCTAATTAGTTATTATAACTATAACATTATTTACAATAATGCCACTCATTAAATCTAAACCATTGATTAAGATGATCTAATGGTCCAAAACACTTCTTACCCTTCTCACACACAAAACACACTTTGTACAGAATCTCGACCCTATATATATATATATATAAATAAGAGTTTATAAAAAAATTAAAGAAAACAACCGTTGAGCAACAGTCAAATACACAAACCCCAACAAAATCAAATGCAAAACGCCGTTGGATTTAAAACGCCCAACCCCAAAACGCCCTCATAACGCCCGGAGGGCGGTGTTCCCCAGCGCTATGGTGGCATAACCACACAACCCCCCCCCCCCCCCCCCCCCCCCACACACACACACACACTACGTTTGTTCTTATCACTAAACTACGAACACCAATGGTTAGCGATTAACTAAAGGACAAAACATAAATACTTAGGATTTTGTTACAATTAAGCTAAAATAATAACTATCATCATCAAATAATTGTTTTTTATTAGTAAAATAATTAATATTTGTGACGTCGATGATTGTGATTGGATTCTTAGACTTGAGAGAGTTGACCCAGCAAAGCACATGTGTATCTTAACAATGGTTTCCTGGAAACAGCAACCGCTATTGACTTTCATGTGTGAAAGATCGCTTCATCTCTTTGTCTATAAGTACACATCCAGACATCAACCCAAATGTCATACCACAATCACTTCGATCAGTTGTCTGTTTGCTAATTGTTGGCTTATCGGATTTTTGTGTCGTAATGGTTAACGATAGCACCATGGACGCGCATAACCAACAATATAATGATAAGGTATCTCTTCCTCTTCCTCTTCCTCTTCCTCTTCCTCTTCCTCATCCGCAGTATCCATGTATTTTTGTGTAATAGTTTAGTGTCGGGTTTACCATATCGATAACTCACTATACTCATAAGTTAACATGAGTAATTTGAAAAACTATAGTCTTTTTCGTGATGTTTTTATATGTTTTGAGTTGTCATCTACATTGTTATAACTATAATGATTTTATTTGGCCTTGTTATCATAATTTACATGTTTTCCTGTTAATTTGAAAACTGGCTGTTCGATTGGTTTTAAGGGTGATAGTCTTGCTGAATTGACGGGTTGAAAATGTACAAGACGACCCATAGACACCATTGGCACACTTAAAACTTGTAACATGTAACATGAACTTTCCCCATGTAAGCCATTCACCTAAACAAGTCAAACAAGTTGATAGATTGTAAACGGGTTGTAATAAACAAGTTTAACGAGTTAACGGATTGTCATGTTTAATTAAGCAAGTTAAACATGTCAGCCCAATCACGATCCATAACTAAATGGATTAAACATGTTAACCAAAGTTAGATATGACACCTTCAATCTGATTATTTACTTATCCGGCTAATGACATGTTAGAGAAATTTGAATCCTAGATGGTTTCAACTTTCAATACACCAATAGTACATAGAGGTATAGAAAAAAACCATACCCAGAATCGGTTATTTTTAGTACCATGTATTATATATACCTATAACGGAACCCGACCTTACCCGTAGGGTATGAATATAGTATACATTTTGAGCTCAGTACCCGTACCCGAAACTATACCCGGTTTATACCTGAAAATATTTTGGAACTAGTTCTACCCTATAAATGATATCGATTGTTTAATACTTGATATAATACCCAATTTTTAAAGTATATTTTTGTATTTACGTTACTTCTATATTTAAGTTTTTTTTTTAATATTAAAAAGCAAATAATTTGTACTTGAATGAATTTAGGTTATTGCAACTTATTTTAATTATTTTTACAAAGTACAAAACAAATTTAATTTTTAATTCTGTTCAAAATAATAAAAAAAAATTAAAACCAGGTATTAATACCCAATTATATCGGAACCCGATTATACCTTACATAAGATATGATTTTTCTCCTCAATACACGTACACAAACCCTATCCGGTTCCTCTCAATACCCGATTTTCCATTACCCGATCATACCTGAAATCAGTTCTATACCCGAAATCGGGTATTTATAAGACCCAATCTATGCACCTCTAATAGTACAAATAGATTCTCATGGAGACTTGTAGATAGATAACCCACAAACTATAACAAAGAATGTATTTTCTCTGGAAAATAAAGGCATTAGACATTAGAAAGATTCGGCCCACCAACAACATCAATATCATAACACACACAACTATATCACATTAGAAAGCTTCGGCCCACCAAGGTTTGGATGAGTACTTTGCTACTGGATACGGTACCTTACCAAATTACAAAATTCAGTACCCACTCTTTCAAAAATTCGGTATCGATGCCGATTCGGTACCAACACCATATAGAGAGGACATTTGGTACCGTACCAGTATGGTACAAAAAGATCCAATGTAGCCACCTTTACGAAAGTTTGGTATCGGTATTTTTTGTACTGATACTGTACCGATCTTATCCCTTGACACACAAATGATCTTGGTGATTGTTAGTTTAAACTTTAAACAATGATCAAACCATTAGTAACAATCTTTAGTCTCTATAAACCAAGTTATCGAGGATCGAACCGAATCGAATCAAATCAAACCAAACAGTGGTTACGTTTGGTTTCATTGTTGGTTTGCTTTTGGCACAATTTTGGTTGACCGTTATATCCACTGGAACCTATTAACTGACATGTACAATTTTTTACAGAGAGTAACATCAAGCAAAAAGATAAATAATTACACAATTACTTAGAAAGCTCTTACATGTAATATTTCCTTGTTTTGTTATATAACCAGTATTAAGCTAACAATAGGTCCAGTTTAACATCCGACAGTTTTTTAAACCAACCCACAAACCTAAATAGTTCTATCGGGTTTAAAATAGAAAACCGCTAGTTCAAAACAAGCGGTTTCCTATTTAAACTGCTTTACCTTTTGAACTAGAAGTTTTCTATTTTAAAACGTTGACTGGTGACTGATTCGGCCTGTTTTATTAATTTGAACCATACCGAACACCCCTAATGCTGAGAACACTGTTCTTAAAACCAGACCGGTAGGACTAGGAACCAGGTACATAACCGAGTTTCTAATGGTGATATATATGAACAGGTTGACAACAGAACTGAGAAGGAGAAAGCCATCGACTCCTGGCTTCCAATTACCTCATCCAGAAACGCAAAATGGTGGTACTCCGCCTTCCACAACGTTACTGCCATGGTTGGAGCCGGAGTTCTAAGTCTCCCCTACGCAATGTCGGAGCTTGGATGGTCAGTTTTCCTCTTTTTAGCATCCCTTGTTCATTCATTATAATGTTTAAAACACTAAACCAAACCGTACCATATTTTAGGGGTCCCGGTGTTGCAGTTCTAGTAATATCATGGGTTATAACTCTATACACATTGTGGCAAATGGTCGAGATGCACGAAATGGTACCTGGGAAACGATTTGACAGGTACCATGAGCTCGGACAGCATGCTTTCGGAGAAAAACTTGGTCTCTACATTGTTGTTCCACAACAGCTGATTGTAGAAGTTAGTGTAAACATTGTTTACATGGTCACTGGAGGAAAATCATTGCATAAATTTCATGAATTAGTTTGCAATGAAAATTGCAAAGACATCAAACTTACATACTTTATTATGATCTTTGCTTCGGTGCATTTTGTTCTGTCGCATCTCCCGAATTTCAATTCCATATCGGGTGTCTCGTTGGCTGCAGCCGTCATGTCTCTCAGGTACTCCCAAACGCCACCTAATCAAGTGACACATTTAACAAAAACTTATCCAAACACCCCCTAATTCCTAACATTATTATCACAATGCAGTTACTCTACTATTGCATGGTCAGCGGCCTTGAAAAAGGGTGTACAACCAAACGTACAATACGGGTACAAACCAAAGAGCACAATTGGCACCGTGTTCAACTTCTTTAGTGCATTGGGTGATGTGGCGTTTGCATACGCGGGTCACAACGTGGTGTTGGAAATCCAAGCCACCATACCATCAACCCCGGAAAAGCCATCAAAGGGTCCTATGTGGAAAGGTGTTATTGTTGCCTATATAGTTGTAGCCTTGTGCTATTTCCCAGTTGCTCTCATTGGCTACTGGGTGTATGGAAACTCAGTTTCAGATAATATTCTTATTAGTTTAAATAAGCCAACATGGCTAATTGCCATGGCTAATCTGTTCGTTGTGGTTCACGTTATCGGTAGTTACCAGGTGAGATATTGTTTACTTTACCGGTGAAGTTTATACGGATATTTAATTATATAATATTATCTGAAATGTTAATCCTTTCTATGTAGATCTATGCAATGCCTGTCTTTGACATGATCGAAACAGTGTTGGTTAAGAAGTTGAACTTCACCCCTAGTTTCATGTTGCGGTTTATCACAAGGAATCTATATGTTGGTAAGTTGGATAACGGGTCAAAACAAGTTTGCCTTGAAACGGGTCATTTTTTTTAGTTTTGGACCAGGCTTGGTTACTATGGTCAGCCCACAAACAGTTTTTTGTCAGCGTAAATCTTCAGATAAAACGATTTAGGAGGTCCATGCATAAAAAGTACATTTGTCTTTTAAATCATTTGACTTATTCCCAGTTGACCCGTGTGAGATAAAACACAACCCTAATTGACCCAATTGTTAAGCAACCTATTAACTATCTTCATTTGGTTGCAGCATTAACAATGTTCATAGGCATTTGCTTCCCGTTCTTCGGGGGACTACTTGGATTCTTTGGAGGTTTTGCATTCGCCCCAACAACATACTTCGTAAGCAACTTCATATTTTCCTAATATTCTTTATATAAACACCTGATTTACGGTTCTAACTTCGTTCTTTTTGGTTCAGTTGCCTTGCATAATGTGGCTGTCCATAGTCAAACCCAAAAAGTGGAGCTTGTCTTGGTTTACTAACTGGGTATGTAACTATTTATCATCTAACATCCAAGAGAAACATTTTGGTACATTTTGATACAATATTAACATCACTTAATGAATTTCAGATATGTATTATACTTGGAGTTGCTTTGATGGTTGTATCACCTATTGGCGGGTTAAGATCGATCATTGTTCAAGCCAAAACCTATGAGTTTTTCTCATAAGCATCAAGGTGTATACATGGTCGTGTGTAGGATTTAGCGTGAATATAAGTGAAAAAGGTTCATGATGATACTAAAAGCTATTCAGGATCGTTATGGTCGGAAAGAGTGTTCATAAGGAAGAAAGTCGTCGGCAAAGGAAATATCAACAGAAATTTCAGTCTTTTTATCTGTACTTTTTTATATCTGAAGTTGTGTGTGCATAAATTTATAAATATTTCTACCTGTATTTGTAGAAGTGAATTGTACTCCAAAGATTATATCTGTTACTTGTATACAATAAAAGTTTAAAGATAGTGTCTTGATCAGCTTCTTGTCTAAATATCTTAAAAACAGTTATTATTTATATTGTAAAATGTTCTACTTATGTTTCCATTTCCCTTTAGAAGACACCAAGAACCTATTTTTCTTAAATTCCCATATTACGCAATTCATTTGGCGTTTGGTTTGCGATTATGAATCATTATAGGTATAGGCTTAATGACATAATGAGGATCGACATTGGTTTTCTAAAGGTATGGAGGATTCCCAACTTTACGGGTAACATGGTTTAGAAAAATCGTGAGGTCTGCAAATCATGTAAGTGAGGCGTTGCTCCATGTAGTATGTATAACCAAATAAGCTTTATCTACAACCAGACGCTTCGTCTATCATTTTGTTTTACATATCAACCTTTTATCAGTAAATCTTTCAGAAGGATTAGGCGTTTTCCAAGTGGCTCATCGCTTAAAAGATGGTAATAACCAAATTTCCTCAACCCGTACCCGTAAACCAAATAACCCTCAACTTAGCAAAATACTTATGAGTTCTGTTATTTCCACTTCAGTAAACTAATACAACATACTTAGGGGGCATTTGGTTCACAAAATTGCCTAAATGAAAGTTAAAAGTTTCCATTTTAGCTAGAAAATGTAAATTTGGCCAGGTTAAGAATTGGCTGGATATGATATTAAACATAAGAAACATCTGCAACAGAGTTTATGACCTGGAATGTTTTACAATTAAACTAATAGAATAACTATCATGATCATATAACTGTTTTTTATTAATAAAATAAGTTATATATTTGTGACAGGGATAATTGTGATTGGATTCTTAGACCTGAGAGAGTTGATCAAGCAACCACTATTGACTTTAATGTGTGAGACATAACCTGATCTCTGTCTATAAATATACATCCAGGCACCTACCGAAATCTCATATCACAATCCCTTCTATCAGTCATCTATTGCTAATCGTCGGTTTATCAATTTTTGGTGTCGTAATGGCTAACGATGGCACCATGGACACACAAAATCAACAATATAATGACAAGGTATCTCCTCCGTAACCATCTATTTTTGTATAAAAATTGTGTCGAGTTTACCATATCGATAAATCGTTATACTCAAAAGTTAACTTGTATAATATGGTTGTCTTTTTTTTTTTTTTGATGTGGTGTTTATATGTTTTGAGTTGCCATCTTAATTCTTATGGCTATTATGGTTTTATTTGGCCTTTTTAACCGGTTGAATGATGTAGAAGACGATTTATATATTTATTCATGTCAAATACATCAACTCTAACTTGGTACAAGACAATAGTAGAGGAGCAGATGTAGGCAAGTGGATCAAGGCTGTGGTTCTGAATCCACCATGCGCAGGTTCAATTCCCGTCGTTCACCAAAATTATTGTTCTTTTTGTCCTAAGCTTACCTAATTTTTAATAAACTATTCGCTACAAAATGATTTTTTTAGTGAACAAGTCAGCTTCCTCCTATTTTTTTTTTCTTTTGTAAGATGAAGAAAGTAATTCTATTTTCTCTCCTATTTACTACAGCGACAAAGAATCAAATTTCACTTTTTCTACATCTTGTTCTACTGTAGAATAAATGGGTTTTCCTTCTCTACCAATTAGGGCCCTCCCTAAACTTGTAACAAGAACTCTACTTGTGTATCTATACAAGTCAAACATGTTGATAAGTCGTAACCAGGCTGTAATAAACAAGTTAAACGAGTTAACTGGTTGTCATGTTTACATAAGCAAGTCAAGCCAAACACAACCTGTTATTAGATAGGATATGTTGCAAGTGTTAGACATGGCACCTAAAATCTGATTATTTACTTATCCTGTTTGTGTCATGTTAAGAATTGTGAATCCTGAATCGTTTCAATACACCGATAGTGCAAATAGATTCTTATATGGAGACTTCTAAATCATGATAAATATTAGATAACCTCAATAGGATGTTTACTATTGTTTTGATTGTTTTTTAGCTTAAACCGTAAATCAAACCATTAGTAACAGTTTTTAATCTCTTAATGGTTTTTAATCTCCGCAACCCAAAAAGAAGTTGTTGAGAATTGAAAGTGAATCAAACCAAACAGTTGTTACGGTTTGATTTCATGAGTAATTTTTGGTACTGGTTTGGTTACCTGCTCACCTGCAACTTCTAGGACCATGTAACATATTAACTGACATGCATATTTTTTTAAAGAAAAATAACAAGTATGCAAAAAGAAAAATATTTTATGCAACTATACAAGTAAAGAGAAAACTTTAAGTTCTATGTAATATTGTAACGATTCCTTGGTATTGTTATTGGTTTTGTTATATAGCTAGGATTAAGCAATCAGTTGCTCCAGTTTGATACCAGACAGTTTTCTAAACGGATCCGCAAACTAAATTGTCCGGTTTGGTTTGAAGGAAAAAGCCATCTGAATGTCTGCGAAACCAACCGATGACCAAATCCGCTCGTTTATTAACTTGATCCGTACTGAAGACCCCTAATGTTAAGAACACTGTTCTCAGAACTAGATCAGACCGCCCGGTCAGACCTGAAACCAGGTATAACTGAATTTCTAATGGTGATATAAACAGGTTGAGGACAGAACTGAAAAGGAGAAAGCCATCGACGCCTGGCTTCCGATTACCTCATCAAGAAACGCAAAATGGTGGTATTCCGCCTTCCACAACGTTACTGCCATGGTCGGAGCTGGTGTTCTCAGTCTCCCTTACGCAATGTCAGAACTTGGATGGTTAGTTTCCCTCTTTGTAGCATCATTTTCCCATAATAATGTATAAAACCATAAACCAAACTGTACAAAATTTCAGGGGTCCTGGTGTTACGGTTTTAATAATATCATGGGTCATAACTCTATACACATTATGGCAAATGGTCGAGATGCACGAAATTGTACCCGGTAAACGATTTGACAGGTACCACGAGCTCGGGCAGGAAGCTTTTGGGGAAAAACTCGGTCTTTATATCGTTGTTCCACAACAGTTGATTGTAGAAGTTAGTCTAAACATTGTTTATATGGTCACTGGAGGAACATCATTGCAGAAATTTCATGATGTAGTTTGCAACGACAACTGCAAAGACATCAAACTTACATACTTTATTATGATCTTTGCTTCTGTGCATTTTGTTCTATCACATCTTCCTAACTTCAATTCGATCTCTGGAATCTCGCTGGCTGCAGCCGTCATGTCTCTCAGGTACTTCCAAACGCCTTCTAACTGAATGACATTTCTTAAAACGCGTATTAAAACACCCTAGGCCGTACGGATGTAAAGAGCCTAGCCACTTTTGGCAACTCGAGATTGACTCGTGAATGCTTGAACCTAGCCAAACTTAAACGAGCTCGAGCCCGGGTGGAGCCTAAAAGTAAGCCCGTTTAACAAACAAGCCCAGACCTGAGCCTAAGCTCCATGCATTGAGCTTGGCTAGGCTTGCGAAGCTAAATAAACCTATTATAAATATAATAATTTTGATGTAATATAAAAGATATATATTACACAATAAAAGTAACTTTATATAATAACTAATTAATTTATATTATTATATACATACACATATATATACACACACACATATTATATATAATCATAATGCATATAAGAATAATTATACATGTAAACAAATAAAATAATTAATAAATAATAAACGAGCCGAGTGGAGCTTGAAATTTTTTCACAAGCCGAGCCCGGGATATTGAGCTCCAAGTTTCACGAGCTCGAGCCGGTTCGTTTACACCCCTGTGTAGATCCTAACACTATTCTCAAAATGCAGTTACTCCACTATTGCATGGTCGGCCTCCATAAAAAAGGGTGTACAACTAGACGTACAATACGGGTACAAAGCTAAGAGCACAGTTGGCACCGTGTTCAACTTCTTTAGTGCACTGGGTGATGTGGCGTTTGCGTACGCGGGTCACAACGTGGTGTTGGAAATCCAAGCCACCATACCATCAACCCCGGAAAAGCCATCAAAGGGTCCTATGTGGAAAGGGGTGGTCGTTGCCTATATAGTCGTCGCCATATGCTATTTCCCGGTTGCTCTTATTGGCTACTGGATGTATGGAAACTCGGTTTCAGATAATATTCTTATTAGTTTAAATAAGCCCACATGGCTAATCGCCATGGCTAATCTGTTCGTTGTGGTTCACGTTATCGGTAGTTACCAGGTAAGTAATTAACTCTACAGGTGCAGTTTATACCGTCATTATTAATATTATATGAAATATTATTCTTTGCCCTATAGGTCTATGCAATGCCGGTCTTCGATATGAATGAAACATTGTTGGTGAAGAAGTTAAAGTTTACCCCTAGTTTTATGCTTCGGTTTATCACGAGGAATATATATGTTGGTAAGCAAGCTAGATGATAAAGAATTACAGACCGACAATTAGTTATGATTTGAGTAGAGGTAGAAAGATGAGGAAGTTAGGTAAAGGGTCAAAACAGGTATGCATTGAAATGGATCATCATTTTTGTTTGGGTCGGGGTTGGTATGGTCAGCCCACAAACGTATTTTTTGTCGATTCTTAGAAAGTATTAATTATGAGATGGTCTAGGCACAAAAAAACAGGCTTTGTGTGTGATTTTTAATTCATTTGACCCGTTTAAGATAAAACAAAGTCCTAATCGACCCGTTCGTTAATAAACGGGTCAAAATTGCCACATCCAGATTTGCAAGGATTAGGCAACCTATTAATTTCTACGTTTGGCTGCAGCATTCACAATGTTCGTAGGCATTTGCTTCCCATTCTTCAGTGGACTACTTGCATTTTTTGGAGGTTTTGCATTCGCCCCGACAACATACTTTGTAAGCAACTTCATCTTTTCCTAATATTCCCTAAATGAACACCTGATTTGCAGTTCTAACTTTGTTCTTTCTCGTTCAGTTGCCTTGCATAATGTGGCTGTCCATAGTGAAACCTAAAAAGTGGGGCTTGTCTTGGTTTACTAATTGGGTATATAACTATTTTATCATCCAACATTCAAAAAATATATTTTTTGGTTCATTTTGGACACTTTTTAACATCACTTTGTGAATTTCAGATCTGTATTATACTTGGAGTTGCTTTGATGATTGTATCACCTATTGGCGGGTTAAGATCAATCATTGTTCAAGCCAAAAACTATGAGTTTTTCTCATAAGCATCGAGCCGTGCATTCGTATGTAGGATTTAGCCTGAATATTAATGAAATGGTTCCTTGTTTGTGCGTCTATATGGTGTGTTATTTGTCCCTATTATACGTTTTCACCAATAAGTTGTTTGGTAGCTTCCTAAGAATATTTTAGTACACTATGGTTTTCTGTTGTTTTGTAGTAGCCATATGTCTCTATATATGTTTTTATTTGCCTCTTATGTCTGCATATGGCTTTGGAGATGGGGGTCTCACTGGATGCAGTCTCTTTATCCCCTGACATAGAGGTAAGTGTAGGATAACGCTGAGTATGGTTGTTGTGTTGTATAAGTGAAAAGGCTCATGATGATACTAAAAGCTATTTGGGAATGGTTACGGTCGAAAAGAGCGTTCATAAGGAAGTAAGGTGGTGCCAAAGAAAATAACAACAGAAATTTCAGCCTTTTTATCTATATATATATTTTTTTATATTTAAAGATGCTGTGTGTGCATATGTTTATAAATATATCTACTTGTATTTATAGATGTGAATTGTACCCCAAAGTTGATAAATTTACATAAAAACTAAAAGTCTAAAGCTAGTGTCTTTATCAGCTTCTGGTCTAAATATTTTAAGTATTATTATTATTTATATACTAAAATGTTCAACTTATGTTTCCATTTGTCTTCAAAAGAGACACCAAGAACCTTGGTTTTAAAAAGCGCGCTCGAGGCGCGTTTAAGCGCAAAGCGCATCTAGGCGCCAAGCCGTGCGCCTTATGTAACCCTAGGCGAGCAGCGTACGAAAAGCGCAAAAAGCGCAAGGAAAGCGCGCTTTTCGTACACGAGGTGTTTTTGTGCTTAAAATTGTTATACATGTAGCTAAAAATGCTGTACATTTAAGTTAAATCATATATGAACCTTATTTGTATCTATATTTTGGGTAAATGATGCTAAAAACCTATAACATATATAAAAAAATATATATTCGTTTTGCGCCTCACGTACGAAAAGCCCACCGCTTTTGCGCTTTGCGCCTCGGTTTTAGACCTCGTCGCTTTTATGCGCTTCGCGCTTTTTAAAACCAAGCCAAGAACCTATTTTTCTCCGATTCCATATTGTGCAATTTAGGTGGCGTTCGGTTTGCAGTTAGGAATAACTACGGGTATAGGCCTAATAACAGATGGAGGACCGAACAGTATGGAGGATTCCCAACTCTATAGGTAATAACCGCATTTCCTCAAACTCATATCCTTAAACCAAATATACCCTCAACTTAGCTACAAACTTTTGATTTCTTCAAATTTAGGAAACTAACTGATTACTTATACTTAATGGACGTATGGTTCACGCAATTGCCTACATTATAAATTCAAAGTTGCTACACATAAAAAAATTGTGCACCTGAATTTATTTCAGCTATACCAATGTTTTGCTTTGTATGCATCTATCACTAATTCAAATGTTTCTAAAATAGAACATCATATTCGACTTTCCCTTTCATGTCCAGAAAATACGTATGCAACATTTGGCGTTTACAAAAACAACATCAAATATACCTAAAGACATGTTTGATTAAGATTCTTAAGACTTTATGACAGACATCCTGCTAAATACAAAATAAACGGCCAGCAAAATTGTCTTGTATGCACAGATTTTCTCAAGCAAACTAGTACTTAAATAACCGCATCTACCTCTCCAATTCTCTGTTTCATCGTTCCTAGATATCATCTTCATTGCAAAGAGCATGGGAACTCAATAATATACAGACGAAGTGAAGTCAAGCTTTGACCTAAAAAGTCAGACCGAAGATACACTAATGTTGTAAGGCTCTTACGAGGCTATTCTTCCATAGTAATTTAATGATGTTGTAGAAGCAAACACATGCTTAATGCAGTCCTAAAATGAGAACCAGATGCTTTAACGATTTGATTGGATATTTATCTATTTCGGTGGTAGGTGGAATGAGGATTTTTTGTCGGTGGGAGCCAAAAGAATGAGGGGTGGTTAAAACGGGTCGGGTCAGAAAATTTTGCGTTAAATGGTGGCAATAAATCAGAAAGGTCTAACCTCATAAGTTACGGTGTCACACCAAAAGATCCAAATTGACGTGGTTGCATCACATACTGAACTATTGCCTGACATTATGCATCCCTTGGCATTTTTCTTGTGCATATGATTGTATCTTAGCTGCAGTATCTTGCAACATTTAACCTTACAATCAACTTTTTCACTAAATGAATATAGAAATGATAAAATAGTAGACTAACAATTAAGTTCGAAGATGTATATGTGGTATCAAATTATAATAACCCAAAAACTTTATCAATTTCACTACAAAATGAGCATAGTACTCCATAACGAATTCAAGTTGCAATTAAGTAATGTGACAAGAAATAGTTCAAATATTCAAGAATCAAAAGGAATACCAAATGCATATGAACAGAATACACATTTGTTTATAACCCCACTGACTCTTCTTTCAAATTCTTCAATTCGGTGTGTGTGTGTGTGCGCGCGCGCGTGTGTGTACACCTAATAAATAAGTAACTAGTTGCACCACGTGTCACAATTTTGTAAGCCCAAAAATTCTTTTCACCGCTTCTCTTATTTCACTCATTCATAGGGTCAAGCTATCCTACACGGTGTAACAAAAATGAGAAGGGTGAGAAGGATACGAAAAACACAAATAGATCACGAAATATGACACAATGAGCATATAACACAATGCCGAAAAATATAACACAATGAATCGCAAAAATGACACAATGATAAAAATAAGAAAAAGACACAATGCTGCATAAAAGACACAATGATATAACGTTAATTCTAAAAACTACAAGCTAAAAATCCGAAAAAGCGAAAAACTAAAAACTAAGATCGTAGGGTTCAATGAGACGGTTCCAATGTAGCTTGAATGAGTTCAATCAGAGTCCGTTTGATACCCTTCCTACAACTTCCTATTTTTCTTTCATTGTGTATTTGATGTTAAACCCTCATTCATATTCTCTCTCTTATTTTTGTAAATATATGTTTATCTCAACATATCATTTCATAATTCTAAATCTTCATTCTTAAATCTATGGCTATGGTAATACAAGGGTTTAGCCTAATGTTGTAATCAAACAGTTTAAACATTAAAAAAAAGATTAATCAAACAACATACAAACAATACATCATATGATTGACTTTAATTAAAGCTGAAATTGTGTCTCTTACCTCTTATAAAGTAATAATCTCCAGATAAACCCTAAAAAGTTGCATGAACAGTAGACTCTCATTGTCTTCTTCATATCACATCTTGCATCAGCATCCTAAAATTCACTGAAATTCTACACAGTAGACAATTGTTATTGATTTAATTTGATGATAATTATAAACATAAGCAAAAATAGTAACAATAAAGAATTATACCTTCGACTTGTGTGATTCACACGATTTCAATCGAGCAATTGCATTTCAACCTATAATTGTCCACGATTTATGAACCTGCTTGAACAGGAATACATAAGTGTGTTCGGTTTTGATTATTTCAGTTATGCTCAAAACCGGAAAAAGAAACTTTAACCGAATGGTTCGGTATGGCCCGTATCTTAAGAGGGTGTTTGGGATTGAGTTTCAAAACAACTTATTGGTTTTTTCAAAAAGCCAATAAGTTAATAAGCTGTTTATCCATCCATAGTGGTGGAGTGGTGGAGAGGCCTTATGTTCACTTAGGTGATCATGGGTTCAATTCCCACTTCCAACATTATGGTTTGGTATCCGGGTGAAGATCGAATACGGGTGGCGCCGGTTCGAATCTGACGGGCGGCGAGGTTTTACCGAGTTCTATAACACTGTCGTGCCTTCGGGCGGGTGGGGCTCGGGTTTCCGCGCATCGGGAGAAGGCGGGGGCTGCTGGAGGTCGAGTAGTCGATTCTTGGGCACGACGCCCCGCAAGGGTGGTTGCCACACAGTTGTTCGCCGATCAAAAAAAAGTTAATAAGCTGTTTGTGTAACCCAAAAGCACTTTCTGTTTTGACTTTTGCCTTTTGGTTTTTAAGGGTGAAAAGGTTATTTTTAAAAAGTTAAAAATCTTGGCTTTTGGCTTTTGACTTTTGGAAAAAAATTACAAATCTACCACCCATACAACCAATATTCACAATAAGTTAAGCGAAACACTTAAAAAAAGGACAATCTATTGACTTTTTGACGTTTCTCATCCCAAAAGCTAATCCAAACACTTTTTTTAAAACTCTTTTTCAAAAAGTCATAAGCCAATAATCACTTTTGACCAAAAGCACTTTTGCATCCCCAAACTCAATCCCAAACACCCTCTAACCATAACCGATTGGTTAAGTCGATTTTGGTCATTTTGGTTCGCTTTCGGGTTTTTTTTGGTTATCGGTTATGCTCACCCCTACATCTGATACTCGATTTTTGTGTATGTGTTTATGTCTAAAAACCGGTTTAACCATTTCCAATACGTTTGTAACTGGTTAAGGGTTTAGATGAAATGCAAGTGGATTTAGCGTGCTAAATGTACAAATAATTAGTGTAATTTTGCTAACAATAACATAAATATTGGACTTTATTTTTTAACTAGAGGTAACTATCGTTACTAAAATTCATTTGATGTAGTGTAATTACTCTAGTTATTTGTACTCAGCATAGAAACTTATTCGTACAAAATCTCGTCCGTGTATAATAAATAGGTTTTGCTTTAAAACTTGTTTCTGATGTATTGGTTATGAACTGATTTTAGTTTCGGTTAATAACTGGTTTCGATTATAGAAAAATGATTTTCCTTTTTGCAACTCGCTTGGACCAAAGGGGAGGTAAGTCAAAATAAAAAAAAATGTACGGCAAATTTTTAACACCTTGTTTTGCACTTGTAAGAAATTGAACTCACAACCTCACCCTTGTAAAAGGAAACACCATACCACCAGACCAAAAGATTACGGTGGGAGGTAAGTTAAATGAGTACGGAAATTTGAATTGGGCTGGGAAAATGGGCTCATTTACGAGGCCTGGCAATAAATTTTAAGTGGCCTAAGTTTTTAATAATGTACTAATGGGCTGAATTATCGCCCATACTTTCTTCCCCAATTAATTCAATTGATAAGATCATAAGAATACATTTTCCAAGTCATCTAGTGATACCATATCATAGGAAGTGTTAGGGGCTGTTTGGTTGATTAAGTGCTGAATCATTAAGAGGACTGAATGGTTAAGAGGTCTGAATGGTTAAGCCCTGAATCATTAAGTTGGACCTCTTAATGGTTAGTTTTCTTGTCCCACGTTTGTAGGGGAGCCTCATTAAGGTTCAGCCTAGTTCAGTGCTTAATAGTTCCGTGCTTAATGGTTCAGCAACATCCCAAATCTTAATGATTCAGACTTAATCATTCTATTCAGAAGCTGAAACAAACACACTGAATGCTGAATTATTCAGCACTGAATAGTTAAGAGCCTCATTAAGAGGCTACCAAACAGCCCCTTAGTTTAGTGATATCAAGATGTGTTTATCTTCATGTGCCGGTTTGTTCCCTGTCGGTTGAGACTTTGGAGCATGTATTTGAAGTTTGTAATGTTGCTTCTCAAGTTTGGACCTTGGAGCAGTCTTGGGAGATGGCTCGATATAGCTTTTCCGGATTCTAGATGTAGTTATTCAGTTATTCGATTATGTATTAGTTGGAGTCGAGCTCTCTTATTCTTTCAATGCAGTTAGTGTAAACATTGTTACACCCCGACTAGCCCCTTACATTATTCTTTCAATGCAGTTACCCAACTATTGCATAGTCGGCCGCGGTGAAAAAGGGCATACAACATGTAGGATTTAACCTGAACATAAGTGAAAAAGTCTCATGCTGATAATAAAAGCTAAAAAAAATATCAACAGATATTTCAGCCTTTTTATCTGTATTATTTTTATAATGCTATTTATATACTATAAGTCTAGTATCTTGCTCAGCTTCTTCTCTAAAAATTATAAGTATAATTATTATATACATACTGACATGATCTAATCCAACCTACTTAGGGTGCGTTTGGTTCATGGAATTGCCTAAACGTAAACTAAAAGTTGCTATTTCTAGATAGAAACACAAATATGGGCATGTTAAGAATTGGTTGGACATGAGCTACACATAAGAAACATCTGCAAACGAACGTATTTCAGCTATACCGATGTTACCAAATGAAGTCTTGTGTGGTATATGACAAGATTTGCTTTGTATGCATCTAATACTAACTCAAATGTTTTAAAAAACGAACATCGTATTCATCTTTCCCTTTCATGTCCAGAAAATATACACGCGACATTTGGCGCTTACAAAAAAGACATCTAATGTAGTTTCCAACGACATGTTTGATTAAGATCCTATAGACTTTTTAACAACCAGCCTGCTAATACAGAATCAACAGCCGGCCGAAATTGTCTTATATGAAGAGATTTTTTCAAGCAAACTTATACTTAAACAACCGCATTTAACCCTCCTGTTTTCTGTTTCATCTTTCCAGGATACCATCTTCGTTTCAAAGAGAATGGGAACTCAATATACAGACGACGTGAAGGCAAGCTTTGACCCAAAAAGTCAAACCGAAGATACACCTGATTTTGTAAGGCTCTTAAGAGGCTATTCTCTCATCTTGTTTTGAGTATATTATTAAATGTCAAGCTAAAGTAGATTGTTATATAATAAATCAGATGCACAAAAAGATTATCAAAGACGTGTACTTGATGTATCAATAATTAGATCCAGTATACGCAGTGGCGGATCTAGAAATTAATTTCAGTAGTAACGTTTTTCATTTTTTTCATTTTAGTAGTAACGTTTTCCAAATATCGTAAAAAAAAACAAATTTTCCACTAATTTTCCACTACGCGCGCGAAGTTGAGTAGCAACGGATGCGGCACCTAGCTTCAAGCTAGGTCCGCCCCTGAGTATACGCATAATGTTTGAATAATATGTACCTTTTATTATGTCATAACAGGATGCAAAGACAGCAGAGCAAAAGGCGATAGACAATTGGCTTCCAATTACTTCATCAAGAAATGCAAAATGGTATTATGCGGCTTTCCACAATGTAACTGCCATGGTTGGAGCTGGCGTTTTAAGTCTACCGTATGCCATGTCGAATCTTGGATGGTAATACTTTTACAATAATAAATACAAGCCAAATAATAATTTCATTGAAGTAAAGAAAATACCAACAAACCTACAAACAAAATCAGTCTGTTTTCAAGTAAAGCACACAAGATTTTCGATCACGCCATGTACTGTCGTAACAAACTTCTTTTTGGTAACCGTGAGAACTTGTTACTGATATTTTACGAGGTAAAATGTAGCTTGCGCTTGGCAGGTGGCCTTCAATGGGGTTAAATGCAAAAAAAAAAAAAAAGGATGCAGTAAAAAAAAAATCACACTACAAAAAATATAAAAGTAAATATTCATTTAAAAGAAAAATACTAACTGAGACATTGATGTTATAAACAGGGGACCTGGTGTGGTAATACTTATTCTGTCATGGGTAATAACCTTGTACACACTATGGCAGATGGTAGAAATGCATGAAATGGTACCTGGAAAACGGTTTGATCGGTACCATGAACTCGGGCAACAAGCATTTGGTGAAAAGCTCGGCTTATATATCGTGGTTCCCCAACAATTGATCTGTGAAGTTGGTGTGAACATAGTTTATATGGTCACAGGAGGGGCATCATTAAAAAAAGTCCATACTACCGTTTGCGAAACTTGTCCAAATATCAAATTGACATATTTCATTATGATCTTTGCTTCTGTTCATTTTGTACTGTCTCACCTTCCGAACTTTAACTCTATATCCGGTGTTTCATTGGCCGCTGCAGTGATGTCTTTAACGTAAGCTCTTACATCCCTTCAGTATAAACCTATTATCATCAAACGTTATCCAACTAATGGAAGCGATTATGTTAAACAGTTACTCCACAATCGCCTGGACGGCTTCTATTAGCAAAGGGATGCAAGAAAATGTGCAATATGGGTATAAAGGGAAGAACCCCGGTGAAACCACCTTTAATTTTTTCAACGCTTTAGGTGACGTGGCATTTGCATACGCAGGCCATAACGTTGTGCTGGAGATCCAGGCAACAATCCCTTCAACACCCGAGAAGCCTTCCAAGAGACCCATGTGGAGGGGGGTGGTTTTGGCTTATATTGTAGTTGCTTTGTGCTATTTTCCGGTTGCTCTAATCGGATACTATATGTTTGGAAATGAAGTGGCGGATAATATTCTTATTTCGTTAAAGAAGCCTAAATGGCTTATTGTAGCTGCTAACATGTTTGTGGTCATTCATGTCATTGGCAGCTATCAGGTATCATCAACCAATATTCTCACTTTAATGATTTACATTCTTTTAATAGTTAATAAAAAATCAGCATTATTTCGTAAGCTTTCGCATATGATGCTTATTACTTTTTTACTTTTTACAGATTTATGCAATGCCAGTTTTCGATATGATTGAAACCCTGTTGGTGAAGCAATTGAACTTCAAACCAAGCTTGATCCTGCGTTTGGTCACGCGTACTACTTATGTAGGTTAGTAACAACCTCAAACAAGTATAACGCTATACAGAAACGCATTTTTTGAACTTTTGTCTTTAAATACAGATCATTGACCTTTTTTTTCAATTTGCGTTCAGCATTCACAATGTTCGTTGCAATAGTCTTCCCTTTCTTTGGAGGACTCCTTGGATTCTTTGGAGGCTTTGCATTTGCCCCAACCACTTATTTTGTAAGAATGTCTTTGTCATCAAACACCTTACTAATTATAACTTATACGCGTTTTTTGGGATTTCTTAGACGCTTAATGTTATCTTGTTATGTTATTATCTTTGTTCTTACTAGCTGCCATGCATAATGTGGCTTGCCATTTACAAGCCAAAGAAGTTCAGCTTGTCCTGGTGCACAAATTGGGTATGTTTGAGACCATAATGTCTACTTATAATCTATAATTTCATAATATTGAAGCTAAAACTTATATTTTTCAATTTCAGATTTGCATATTTCTCGGTCTGTGTTTGATGATTCTATCTCCAATTGGAGGGATGCAAAATATCATTAAGAGTTCCAAAAATTATAAGTTCTTCAATTAATCATATCAGCAAACTAAACATATAAATAACAGCACAGAGGACCCATCATGGGGTTTGGCTTCTTTGTACCATCATTTGATTAATATTATCCTTTATTCCCTATTTCTTTGTATAATACAGTTAGTACCCTATTTCTTTGTGTGGTTTCTTTTTCTTATTTAATTTTTTTTTGTTCTCTTAGTTATCCATTTCAATTATGTTGCATCATATGTTCAATAGATTACATGTAATATCCGGCCCTTGATACCAACAAATATTGCCAGCTTTGTCGACAAGTAGCTCAACGCTATGTTTTTTTGTTGTCCGAGTGGGGACTTCCTAGGTCACCATCATGGAATTACTCTCACCTAAGCACACCTGACGCTAAATTTGACGTCGGGCATTCACTATGAGCTCAATTTATCTATTTAGACGTGCATACTACTACACCACACTACACTTGGATCTACACATTTACAGAGGTAACCCCTCCGGTACCTGACAGAGCTAAGGGGGCTTCAATCCTTACTCTTTATCCTCATCTTCGCCAAGGCTAACGGGCCCTTACTTATTCGAAAAGGAGTTGCCTAGGGCATTAAGCTATGTTATCTCTTATTGTATCTACCATGATGCAAAAATATAACTAGAGCAATTCGGGAGAACAACATAATATAAAGTATACTCACTAGCTCAAGAAGCAAATTCAATAAAAACAAGTAATCCAAACAACATGATATAAAGAACCAAGATCATCAATCATATTTTCATTTCATTAACAAGTAACAAAATATATATAATCAACTCTAATATATTACACCAACCACCCTACCTAACTTTCTTCCCATTCTCAACCCTAACCCCTCTTTCCCTATACAACTCGACCCAATTATTCAAAACCCAAACAACACTAACCGAAATCGCCAACACAACCACACAAACCCAAGAAACCCAAAGCCACTTAGGCACAACACCATCCGCAACACCACTAGCATAAAAAACAACCATCCTATAAACAAAAAAAGGCGCCGCAAACCCCCTAACAACAAAATAAACCCCATAGAACAACGGAGACATTTTATCAAACACTTGGTGTGCAACTTCCGATTCCCCTCGTTTCGCCCCCGCCAACGTCCAAACATTCTGCAACAAACTAGTAACCTCCGCCAACACCAACAAAACCAACACCGAATACGCACCATGACACGTCAGATACCTACATGTTAGAAACACAAACAGGGTAGCCAAATGATGACTAATAAACATAACATCTGTTGGGTAGAATAATAAGTAGTGAATAAGGTCCATGATAAAATACGCTATGCTGTATTCTAGAACGTGGTTTTGGAATTGGGTGTTGGGTGATGCGTAATTATGTGTTGGGTCTAAGAAAATGGCGATTATTGCGAGTATGGTTGCTGGGGTTCCGTGGGTTAAGGAGATTAAGCAGCTGGCGGCTTCGGGTCGGGTTTTGGAGGTCCAGGAACGGAAGATGAGGAAGTGGGCGAGTAAGTAGATTGTTAGGAACATTGTGAAGAATAGAGGGAGAGGTGATGGTGGAGAAATTATTATGGTTTTGATGTCCATTGTTGTTATTATTATTATTGTTTTTTTGGGTCACAAATGGACCTAATATTATGGTGTGAAGTGAAGAAGATGATCATGGAATGAAGGATGAGTGTAAAGGGATTTATAGAAGCGTTTGATGGGGATGATCGGTCAACAGCCGCCAAATGAAGGCTATTGGTCAAACTTGAAAGCTGTTGGGTGATAATTATTTAAGAAGATACGACTGCCACGGGTTTATTCGTCGACGCAGGTGAAAGCAATACCGAATTACTATCTCCGTCTCTATAGTTATATCAACACCATGTGTAATGGCAACCGATTTAGGCGTGAAAGGAGGGGAAAAAAACGCCCGCGCCTCCGTGGCATTTTTGTTCTTTTTTTGTTTTGGCGTGAAAATTTTCACCTTTTTGGAGGAGCCAATCGGACCCTTTCACTTGAAGTGGAGGGCGTGGATTTTTATTGTCAATTACATACGGTCTAAAAATCAATAAGTTTTGTCTCTCATTTACAGGTAAATAATATTTTTTTTATAGTTTCATCATTACCTTTTCTATCTATTCTCCTTAACATAACCACTTTAAAACATAGGGTTATGATCAAATACACAGTGAAATAAAAATAGTAAGTCATAGAAAAGATATCAAACAGACTCCGATTGAACTCATTCAAGCGGCATTGGAATCGTCTTATCGAACCCTACGACTTTAGTTTTTAGGACTTCGTTTTTTTATATCCTTAAATTAAATTTAATAAAGCAAAATGACTTTATTATTATATCAATTATGTGATAATCTTAAAAGTTAAACAAACTCCAATTTCTACCACTTATATTAAAAGTAATTGCTTATTGAGAATTGTAAATAACCATTTTTTTAAGACAGTTTGAAAAGCTTGTCCTAGAAATATAAATACATAATTTTAAGCAACCTCCTAAAACTAATTATTTGCATATTGTATTTCAATATAGCAGCCAACCACTTTTTGAGACAATTGAAAAGTTTGTTCAAACTGTTTGTCATATCATTTGGTAGTGAAAACAAGTCGTTTTCCAAATTTTTAAATATTTATTTGAAGATGTTTAGTTCAAGTTATCGATTTTAAAAGGATAAATTTCGTATAAACAATATTAATAAGATGCCTACAACCCCAAACACCCCCGAATATATTATATAAGTCAATGTATACACCTAATCCTAGTTAAATGTGTATTGTATGAAAAACTAAAGATAAGATTAACAAAAGCATTCTCAATCCATACCATATCCTTCAAAACATGTTAACATCTGTCAAGTGGCAGATGACGGGAAATTTTTCGGGTGGAAGCCTTAGTGCCCCTTATGCGCAGCCTTGACTCGCTTGTGGGCCGGCCACTCTCGTGTTAGCGTGGGTCCGGTTAAGACAACATAGTCTGACCATTGGAGAGTGGCTAGGGGACTCCCCTTCTGGGGGTTGTGATGATCTTTGCCACAACATAGAAAATTCGCCTTCCAAAAAAATGAAAAATTTACGCCGTTAGTCCATGTGGTTTCAGTGAAATTTCAATATCAGGTACTAAGACTTTTTTTTATAACATCTTCAGGTAGTAACCTTATAATTTGTAACAATGTCGGGTTCTAAAACTAACACTCGTTAAGTTTTCTAGTTAAATTAAGGTAAAATGAATAATTCATCAGTGGGGGATCTAGAAAATTTTTTAGGAGTAACGTTCAAAAAAAAAAAATTCGTTGTAGTTTCATACAATGTAATGGAAATAAAAATAAAAATAGAGTAATTTACTATTTAAGTCTCTGTGTTATGGTGGTTTTAACTAGTTGAATCCAAAACGAAAATGTTTTAACTATCTGAGCACCTGGTTTTTCAATCTGTAACCATCTTAGTCCAATTTACTAACGCCGTCTAATTAGTCTGTTAACTAGAATGGTATTTTAGTCATTTACATCTAATGTACAAGCCTTTATTGCACAAGATACTTTCAAAACAATTTTACACATTTTATTATTATTATTATTATTATTATTATATTAATATTATATTTATTTTATTTTATCTATATATATAATATGTGACACCAGGAAATTTTTTAGAATTTTCTCTCATTTGACACTTACTTGACACTCACTTGACACCAACTTTACTGGTTACTTACTGAATTTCGAGACGAAATTCTTTTCAACTTGGGGATGATGTGACACCCCGCATTTTTGGGTTAAATAGTTTAACCTAACTCTAGTTAACTTACATGATAGTTCATAGCATTGCACTTGACTAGGATTAGTTAAGTGAGTCGTATGGTACACAGTCACAAGTTAATAACTGCACAAATGGTAATTCGAGGAATTACCGGATTGTATACATGAGTATCAAACCCTGAGAGTTGGTGAATCAAGAAAATAGATAATTGTGTGATATTATTTGCTGAAGAAACAATAAGTATCTCGGAGATTATCACTAATCACCGAGAGGTGTATACTTATGTTACTACAAGTACGTTCCTTTACCCAAACATTTGGTTCAACCCGAGAGAGTGAATATAAGTGAGTGTATGTGTGGTAAAAGTAAGAACACGAAGATATAAGTGGTTCGGTCAAGCAAGACCTACGTTGTAACATCGCAAAATTTTCCCCCAAATTTTTATACGTAAAAACCTTACTTTATACACTTTTAGCATTAAATACACAACTTATATATATATATATGTATTTATATGTAATAATAATAATAATACCCACATTTTTTTTACTACACCTTTAAACCAAACCCAAAGCCCAAAAACCCCTTAATTCTTCTTGTATCAGAGCCCAAGGCCCATCAGACCCGGCCCATATACTAGCCCAATACCCGGCCCATGAATAAAATAAATATTTGAAAAATAATGTTAGGGATGGGGATCGAACCCGGGTCCCTAACCGGTTCAACTACACAAACACACACAACCAACTGCTCTAGCCCATACACTTGTTATAATCTGGACGCGAATTAATTATATCATGACTTGGAAAACATCTCAGTTGACTTGGAAAGTCAACTGAGATCAATGACTTACCAAAATCACCACATTGACTCGTAATTAATCGAAGATTAGCATTTGCACCATGATTATCGGTCTGATCTAAGTCAAAACCTCGTCAATTATCAATCAATTGCTTCTATAATTGAGTCACGACGCGTCAAACATTCATGACTAAGTCAACCTTACCAATTCATCGTTCCAGGCATCATCCCTATAAATTGGACCTCATACCACATCCTCATCTCGCCGAACAATCTCTCTCAACCCCCAATTTCACTTAAAAGTCCTCTGTTCTTGGTTTTAGATCGCGTTTTTGACTTATACGGTTGACTGACCAAATCGTATCTGAATCGTATTTGTAAGTGTGATTTATATTATGGGTTTTGTTATTCGGAACATACACAACATTAACCCCATGATTAATTGGGTTAATGTTGTGTGAATTGCTTGATTGAAGAATCTAGGGCTCGTAAGCTTGATTTGGGGATGAACATGATTTCAAGTATGATATATGTTTCAAACAAACAGAAAACCAACACAACCACTGGTCTGGACCAAGTGGTTGTGTCTGGTGCCATATACCCGAGCCACGCGGGTTCGAGTCCCGGCTGTGGCAAAGTTTTTTTCCTTATTTTGTTTTTACTATCAAAATTAATTATATAATACTTATAATTTTATAAATTCGTTTTAAAATATTAAAGCTCTTTTATTAATTCTACAAAAATTATTTTTAGTTAATCTAATGAAAAAGTTTAACTTACAATTTTTAGTTTTCAAAAATTCATTTATTTAATATATATAATAATTAAATCAATTTTATTCTATTATATTTATAATATTGCATTAAAATATCAAAACAATTTTATAAATTTCCACAAAAATTATTCTGAGTTTTTATAATGTTAAACTTTTCTGAAATGATTTTTATTTCAGAAAAATCATTTATTTAATATTTTTAATCAATTTTTGTTAGTTTTAATCATAATTAAATCATAATAAATTCAATTTTTAATATTTTTGCACCAAAATTTTATACAAATTATTTCTGATTATTTAGAACAGAAATACAAATTTTAAACTAACAATTCTTTAATTTTAATATTTTTAAATATTAAAGTCAAATTTTGACAATGTGTTATAAATAGAATTAATATTCTACTTTAAAGAAAATAATTTTGTAAGAATTATTTTTATACTCTAAACACATCATTGTGACCATCTTAAATTTAAATTTCGTAAAAAGATTTTTGTTTACTTATTTACTAATATTCTCTCAATTATCAAACATTTTTAATAATAATCAAACAAGCATTTATCCCCAAATTCGAAGCCCTAGAAACTTATACATTTGTAGACTTGATAGACTTAGACATATTTATTACCTTATTATAGGGTGATACTTGATACATTTGGGCAACACCATTATTCAATTTTTCAACAGATATAACATTTTGCTAAGGTGAGTTTTACATAGCCCCTTTTCTATTTATCACCATTTTTGGGGTGAAACATGTTACAACATTATTTATGCAATTCAATCATCAATGTGTCTATGTGTTTTTCTATGTTGCATTATGTCTTGAACATGACTAGGGTAAGCACAATTCTAGCATAAACATTGATCAACCGACGGTATACATTGATAGATCTATTGGACTGACAATCCCACCCGGATACGTGCCTCCTACAAAGGTAGCTTGGGCGTTTGTTACTGCAATATAAACGAGTGAACCATGAGCGTATGGGATGTACCACAATACAACAGTCACAATGGTTGATTATGCACTCGATTTACTTCTAGTATGTTTTCGCATATGGACTAGATTGCTATGACACATGAATTGCACAACAATTTTATTCGATTATCAAAACCTATGTAATTCTCACCAACTTTTGTTGACCCAAAATATTTTCAACTTAACATGTTTCAGGTTCTACTTGCTTGAAGATTTGAGTTAATGCTTGAAGATGTGTGCATAGTTTTATTCAATTTGATGTATGAATTCTTGTAGAACAATTGTATGTAATTTATCTAAATCATATAATGAGAATTATTATTTACCATGAGCTACTGAACAATCATCAATACGTGACATCCCGATGTTTCCGCCATCGGTTGGGGTGTTACAGATTGGTATCAGAGCCATGGTTATAGGGAATTAGGTTATTAGAAAAATAATCTAGTCTATAACCATAGGATTTAACCAGTACTTGCTTCTCTTACTTGCTCTTTTCTATCTCCTACTGCTCATCCCTATTTTCATCCTTACAAGAAGGTTGCTCTCCATCACTGGATCCACTCTTAGACTAATAGGACAAATTCCTCAGGCTTAGCCTGAAGCACCTTGAGATCTCGTCGAAGTTCTAGATTTTAATAACGAACACGTGCAATCTGGAAGGGTGAACGCTTGTATTCTGAGTCTTCTGTCTAGGCTGGCATTGCGCATATATCCCAATCAGACGAGGGACCCGGATGCCTACCTGGGAATTCTCGGGATGAGTGTTCACTTATAGGCTAAAGCATGTCTTCATATGTTATTAGAATCTAGAGTCTTTTATAAGTCAACGTTTTCGTTTATTCGTTTTAATGAATAAATGATTACATTCCTTATATAACCTCATTCATTTCATTGTGTCTCTTACAGATCATGCCTCCACGTCGCAGCGCTCGTCTCAACAGTGGTGACAACCATGACGAAGGAAGTAGCAATCACAACCATAACCATGACACTAACCACAACAACAACAACAACAACAACAACAACAACAACAATGGTGTCGATGCTTAACTGGCTGTAATCATTTCTCAACAAATGGCGCAGCAAATCGCAACTCTGGTTCCCAACTTACCTACTAGCTCAAGTCATCCAGTTGAACGACAACGGGAACGGAAACGGTAACGGGAATGGAAATGGAAACCACAACGGGAATGGGAATGGTCTTCCAGCCTGTACCCTTAAACACTTTAATTCTTGTAATCCCCCAAAGTTTAGTGGAGAAGAAGGAGCTACGGGACTCCTGCAATGGTTTGAGGGTATTGAGAATACCTTCATCAACAGTGAATGCCCCGACAACTTTAATGTCCGTTATGCCATGAGTGTTCTTCACAAACGAGCACTCACTTGGTGGAATGAAGAAAAACGCACTCGCGGAGCTGAAGCTGCACTAGCCTTAACTTGGGATCAAGCTAAAGACATTATGAAGGCAGAGTTCTGTCCTCGTAATGAAATCAAGAAGCTGGAAGATGAGTTTATGACTGTTAGGACGAAAAGGATTGGTGAAACCACTTTTTCAAACCTTAGTCTAATTCACTTCTGTCAAAATACTCTAAGTATAGAACTGCTGAAGACAAAGGATCAAACTGCTGAAGAAGAGATTCAGAAGTGCTGAAGAAGAAAAGTCATCAGAAGTTCTGAAGTTCAAACCAGATACTTCTACTGAAGAACTACTGAAGACAAACTACTCATCAGTAGTTTGTCATTCATCAGTACTTACATAAGATCTTTTCCACCGCCTTTGTATATCAGTAGTTTAATACTTTAGTATTTCTTTTTTGCTTTATGTACAAGTTCCAAGACTGCAACTTGTTGCAACTTGTTTCTGAACTTGCTTTTTGGCAAGGTTCATGTATTTGTAAAGTCTATAAATAGAAGGGTTCATCCCTCTGTTTTAGACATTGATTTCAATACAAGAAATCCTTCAACACTTATTATTGTTATTTCCATTTCGTGTTTACTGAGAATCTGTCAAAGTGTTTCATTCTCATTCAATACTTAGATTCTCAATAAACACTTATCATTTATTAGTTCTTGAATCCAGGGGGAGTAATAACTCCTGTTGATAAAGTGTAGCTATAAACTTATAAACATTCCGCTGTGCTATCACTCACCAAGAACTTGCTAAACACTTAAGTGTCAACTAGCAAGTTCAACTAAAAGAGCAGCTTACTGGTCCAACAATTGGTATCAGAGCACTGGTTTATCTGATCACATATCAATCTAACACATTGAGAATCAGACACAGGCTCTTATTGATATTCAATAAAGGATTATAAGCTCACTTTTATCAACATCCATCACTTTAAGAGATATTTGTCAAATCAATACCCTTTAAAATGGATTCTCATAATACTGGTTCTGCCACTAAACCTGCCATGCTTGTAAGAAATGAATATAACATATGGCAAAAGAGAATGGCACATACCTTGTCACAGACCAACACAGGTTGTTGGAGATCTGTGATATATGGTCCTCATAAACCAGTAAATATAAATCTTGAAACTAAGGAAGAGATTCCAAAAGAACCAAAAGACTATACTGATGATGATTTCCTAAAACTTGAGCTTGATGCAAAAGCTTTTTCTATGTTGGCAATGGCACTCCCAAATGAAATCTATTCTGGCCTATTACATTGTGATAGTGCCAAAGAGCTTTGGGACTGCCTAAAAGAACAGTTTGGAGGAACTGAAGAGGTGATTGCCAACACCAGAGAAATCTTGGCTTAACAGTATGAAACTTTTGCTCACATTAATGGCGAAACTTTAACTCAGCAATTTGAAAGATTTTCCTCATTAATATCTGAGCTAAAACTAAATGGTCAGACCTATACAACTGTATCTATGCTTCATGGTTGTTGGGCTACTGCGGACACGTGTCGCCTTCCGCTTGGTGGTGCCTGTGATCCTCTGTAGACGGATCTCCCTGACCCCTGATCTTCCGTACCTCGTACCTGGGGATGTTATGGAGTGGAATATTCCGCGCGTCGGTAGGCGCGCGTCTGCTTTCCCCAAGTGAAGTATATGAGGCTACTTTGTGGCTCATCCATTCTCCGCAGAATACATCCCGCGCGGATGTTTCCACGGGTCTTCATGTAGAGGGATAGGGATGCCTCCTCCGCGTGGATTAGGCTCCCTATCCATTCATTTGCAATTACGTGTTTCTGTGAAACTATGTGTAAACTGTTACGTGATTATGTGATTTAAACCAAACGTGTTATTAAACTCGTAACCAATGAACCGTTAGGATGGTTGGGGTCTAAAGACATGGGGTTACGCTTGGTATGGCCCAAAATAACAATTACATTAAAAAAAACATGCAATACGCTGAACTGGGCCACTCAAAACAGATCTTGTCAATCTGAACGGCCGCTAAGATTGACTGAATGAGGGTTCAAATTGACAGACGCGTGAAACCGACTTAAAACGCCCAATTAAGCAACTTTAAGCCCCATGCACCTCATAACCTCAACCCTAATCATCCATAACAGCCCCCATACGAAAAATAAACCCTCTAACACCTGCTAAAGCTCAAGAACGTCATCCGGGAGGATTGGAAGGCGTTCGGTTCTTGACTTTGAAGTGCTTTAGGTATATTATCTTAAACCTTTGTGTTTTAATCTTCTTGACCATGTTTTAAACACCGTAATAAAGTTTGTCCAGATCTGATATGGTTTTATAAAGATTAAAACTTGGATTAACATGATAAACATAAATATTTATGAATGGTTATGTAATATGGTTTCATGTTATTGAATATATCTATGATGTTTGAGCGTCTAGGGTTTATAAATCATATTATGTACGATGAATCTTGCATGTTCTGATCATATTAAGGTGTTAGGGTTACTGTATGATGATTTCTTGATGTTCTTGATTGATGATATACACCTAGGGTTTGATATAGTTGATAATATTGCATGTTTAAAATCTGACAGAATCTGAATGTCGACTTGCAGGCTTTGTATCATGACTTTAATATATCTGTTTAGATCGATTCTTGTTATGTGCATGTCATACATGGTCTTAGCTTTATGGAATGGGCAAGATCACGTGATTTGGTGTTCGTTTGATATGTTTTTGGAATTTTATTTGATTACAGGTCAAAACTGATTTTCGAATTAAAAACGTAGGTCAAATTTAATCAACTGTAACTCGAGTTTTATGAAGAGTTAGGTTATGAAATTTTGACAGTAGGTCGATATTGGAAAATCTAAGCTTTTCCAAGTAGAATCATCCCGTTTGGATAAATTCACGATTTTTGAGAATTTTTATCGTAAACTGGCCTATTGTGAAAGTTTTTAAAACCTAGATGTAGTAATTGATTTTTATTAATTTTTCATTGTAGTTTTGTTGCGAATTAAAAATAGGGGAATAAAAAAATGGACTCATAGAAATATTCTGTAAAATTTTGGTTATATAATTCTTTGTGCAAGTATTTTTAGAAATTTTTTTTGGCGGTGTACAATCTGTCCTAAAAACACAGATTGTGACGTAAATGCATATGTGCTTATTTGAGGTCTTATATGCTTTGATTATGACTTGAACTTGTGTGTACACTTATATGAGATGTAAATGACGCGTAAGATTGATGATAAACATAACGTTCACCAATTGGTTCGTAGGGTCTACTTGTGCATGTAGTTATACTAGTTGTCACTTAAATGTTTTCACATTCTTAAACGTTTTGGACAAACGAGTTATGTGGTGTATGGTATGTACACACGTACTCACATGATGACACATATAATAGGGAGTCGGTAGCATGTCCTTGTTTCTTTTGGATTGGATTTTAGCTTTGCAACCTAAGTTGAGTTTCACTACTCTTTTCTTAAAAGCATGCGTCTCGGGGAGACAACTTGCTTAACTTTTCTAGTCCAGGTTTGGGACTACTGTTTTATCCCGGGTTTTGGGATGGGTTGATTCTTGGGAGGAATCGGGTTTTTCTAGTTTCACACTTTTGTCATTGATGAAATAAACTGCATTCTATCACGGAAGTCCTTCACTATACTGAATGAGTTGCCGGGTGGCAAGCGGGTTACTAGTTGATAGCGCTATTAGGTTTGACAAACCTCACACCGTGATGGGAGCCGGGAGTGAACTATAACCTTAGATTTTATCATTGTTGATAGGCAATGATGGGAGGCAAAAACCAGCTCGCGGGGCAAGTGCATCGTTTAAATAGCAGTTCGGTACTTTCATTGTTTAGTTATCATGAATGGGTTAGCTACACTTGGCATACGCTGAACTAGTGGTTTATGTTGACACACGATAGCATGCTTTTGCAGGTCTCTAGGTTCGGAGCATGATAGGACATGCATCATTGTGTCATGGGTTATGTCACACCACGCCAATGGCGGAAACACGTGGCGCGACGGTTCAAGCGTATAAAGTCAAGGTTAACGCAAATCTTAAGTAATTAAGAAAATGGGTCATTTATTAAGGCGTCAAAAACCATGTTTCACGTTTACACATAAACGAAATTGTTTTTAATACAAGCAAGGAGGTTTCTCAAATATATCCCAAATCCTTGGGGAATAAAGGTGAAACCCCTTCAAAACACCCGACGCCCAGTTGAGAGATTCCCCTGACCCAGCTCGCCATGTTGTCCATCTTCAATCAATTACCTGAAAGATATGTTTAAAATTCGTCAATATATAAATATTGGTGAGTTCACAGGTTTTAGTTTCCAAAACTTTAACTCTTGGGAAATACCATGTTATGACAATTTTTAGGAGTTGCAAGTTCCTACAATTCTACTTGAGCCTATAACCAAACCAAGACAAATAATAATAATGCCCCGCTCCAAGTCGTTACTCGGTATCCTACGACTTGATTTCAGAATACGTGCACCCCCGACATACGCCGATGCATAATCGACGCTATCGATTAGGGGTGGGCCTTGTCAGGCACCAATAGTACTATTCAAATATACATTCGGTTTCATTTCCCTGAATTAATGATTATAGAAGAGAGGTCTCAACCCCGAGTGGCGATCACTACTCAAGTAATTATCCCGTCAAACATTTTCCCTAACATATCTTTCCCCCGAAAAACGTAAAATAGTTTAAAATGGGGCCGTGAGACTCACCTGAATCTGTGTCCGGCTCAAAAGGAAAGATAGCAAATTTGTGGTCTCGCACCTACAATCGTCCTAGACGTATAAGTCACTACACCTATAGTGCATGTGCCTTGGCAAGTTGTACACCCAACTCCCCGACCACGTGTTATTCCAATTCCCGTTTAATTAAACGTGTATCCTAGGTTCGTTGGCGATGGATTACCCTTTTCTTCCAAGTTATATATTATTCTTGTTAATATCCTTTTAACTTGTATGTTATTATCCTTGATTCGACTTCACCTAACGTATAATTATTTTCCCATTCAAATAATTATACTTAAGATCGCATCGTTCGATATAATACATTCTTAACACTCGACCCGACTCACTTTGCTGCATATTTATTTTCCCATTCAAATAAATATACTAGGATCTCGTCGGTTCGGTATACACACACACACACACACACACACACACACATATATATATATATATATATATATATATATATTTTGTCTACTCGTCTCGGTTTTCCTTCCCGCATATCTACTTTCCCATTAAGTAGATGTACTAGAATTTCGTCGAGTCGAGCATATATATATATATATATATATATATATATATATAAATGTACAATTTTTCTTGTTAAGTCCATACGTTTGTTTAACGTCTTAATCATTTACGTTATGTTTTCTCCCACGAATATTTTCTCCAACACTTAGGAAAGTGTTATAAAATTTTCACCCATGTTATATATATTTTACTTCCTAAAATATATATTTTCTCATCTTGCCGCAATGGCATTTTTCTCTTGTTTGTCCGTTTATCCGCTATAGTTAGTTTATGTATCTAAGTCCGATGGTTAATTTTTCCAAGTTTTTCCCAATATGCGTTTTATAGAAATATTATTTATATTTCTAATTCTTTAACACATATTACTTGAAAGGTTCAAAAATACCTTTGTATTTTTAACCCAACTTGTTAACTTATCTACAAAAATGTTTCCAACACTTTTATATTCCCATTTATATAAAAGGGTTCATTTTTGTATAAGTTTTCTCAAGTTTTTAATCTTGTTCAACATTTTTATAAAAACCTCTATTTTTATAAAACCCTTATGTTAATACAAGTCCATATTTTTATAAACTTCCATTTTTATAAAAAATACACTTTTTATACAAAATACACAAATTGTTTACTAGTGTTTACCAAACCATCCTTGGAAAATCATTATTTATGCTTTTGACACCAAGCTTTCCATTGTTGCATTTTTGGATAAAAGTTTCTAAAATATCCATTTTAGTCCTTAAATTTTCAAAGTTACAACATTAGTCCCTTAACTTACAAATGTTGTATTTTTCCATCCTAACTTCCAAAGTTAGCATTTTCTTTCCCAAATTAGTGGACTTTGAAGAATCATCTTCTTAATGTTAGATTATTTTTACATCATGCCACTTTTAATAGTCTTATATTCCATCATTAAGACTACTAATATGTGTGTTTAGTGTATTTGTCCAACATATCCAAATTTCACTCATCCAAGTGAGTAGACTTTAAATATGTAACTTCTACATTTATGATCTTCTAACATATTCCAACTTATATTAGACTTTAGATGGTCATTTTGTGATGATTAAAACTACCTTTTAGCATATTCAAGTTACTTTCACAAAACATGTTTAAATCATGATCCTTCATAAGTGTATGTGTAGGTTTTATAATTTTTAGAAATACTACATTACTAACATCAAATCTATGATCCATTTACATGTCTTTAATCATCCATTTTACTCTTGTAAAATATATTAAAGCTTATGTTCAAAACCACATTTTAACCCTTCATGTACAACTTGCTTCTAAGAACACATAACATGAATATTAATGATCAAAGCAAGGTTAAGAAGCTTACTACTAGCACAAGGCTAGGGAAGACAAAAACCTTGGATTTGAATGGGGTTTAGTGTGTTCTTCCAAGTGGTTAAGCTCCAAGCTCTTGAAACACACAATGGGGTTTTGAAAGATGGATATTTAGAGGTGATTTGGAAGTGTTAAACTTGAAAGGAAAGTGTGTGTGTGGGTGGTATATGCTACGGCCAAGAGGGGAAGAAAGAAGGAGGTTTTGCTTTGTTGTTTCAAGTGTGCATACTTGTATCTTTATAATATCCTTCTAATATCTCTAAAGATCACATGTATCTTCCATGGATTTTGCAAAATCTAGTGAAGATTGTGTGAGGTACTAATGATCTTTGGGGGATTATGTAGAGGGTGTTTTGGCCGTGAGTTAGAGAGAGAGAGAGAAGAGAGGATTTTGTGAATCTTGCCTAGATGTGATAATCTTCCATGCAATCTACATTAGATTTATATTAATCATTAATGTAATCTTATGGAATGATCTTGTGTTGGCTTCATAAGGCCCTTGGCCGATTTTTTTCTTACAAAAAGCATGGTTTAGGCTTGCTTTTGTACTATCAAATCTTACCCAATGACCATCCATGCATATTTAATCCCATGATTACCTCTAGTACACAAGTGGGCTACTTAGACAAAAGGAAGAGATTAAGCATGGGGGGGTGGGTTTAGGCCGGCCCCTTAGGGGTTTAGATGGGGTCCACAACACCAAATATTTACCCATTATTTGTTATGTTAAATCCCTCCTCGTTCGGGTATTTTTCGGGTTTTAACCGCGCGTTATTCGGATAATAAAAATACCTTTAATAACCCTTAAACATAGCCTAGTTTAAGCGTTGATTGGTTATTTAGGCTTTTGTCGGGTGAAATTATAAGTTATACGCGTATCGGGTGCGGTACGCGCACTTTATTCGTTACCGGGAGATTTGTATGAAAAGCTCTCACTTATGGCTTTGGAGTTCCAAAGCCCATTATATTTTGTGAAATTACCCTTTATTTTATATCCTGGGTGTCCGGGATCCTTTTCGTTTATTTGATTTTTACCGGGTAATCGCTAACGTCCATACCGGATAAATTTACTCGCACATGATCCCATCATGTTTTGTCATTAAATGTATGCATTCCTATGCATTATTTGGGAATTTGCTATCTTCTAAGGCCTTGATAAATAAATCAACACATAATTGCATTTAATTACGTTAATCACATATTAGTTAATTAGTACGGAATTACCTCATTTTTGCCGGTTGTTACAAGTTATGAACATTATTGTACTTATACTTTGCTTTACATTCAATTGTTTTATTTTGGGCGCGTTGTGTTGCGCATGAACTTAAACGATTATGTTTGATTTACGCTTCCACAACTTATCTAAACTTTTTGGTAAAACGTTAAAACTATATTTTTGAAAACGAGCTAAATGGTTTGGGCATTTAGAGTCATTCATGTGAATTATGGCTATAGGGATCCTCGTGTGTCACGCGCCTCGCGGTATAAACCCTGCAGTGGAAATTTGAGGGTGTGACAGATTGGTATCAGAGCCACTGGTTATAGTGAACTAGCACTGCATGGTGAGTCTAGTCTATAACTGTCATAGCATATGCATTGCATTAGTTACACTCACAGCTTAAGTGCACAACTAGCTTTTGGGCTACGTATACTTGCTTAACATGTTATAGGAGATACATAATCCTTTAACACTAAATCCGATACTGAGCACATCCTTGGTGAAGGACGAGAGCTAGGCCATGTGGCGTATCAATTGGGACTAAAATTCCAACCATCTTCACGGATGGGGAAGTCGGCAATAGAGTACCGGTGAGGGTACCAACTGTTAGATACATGGGAGAGAACCCTTGAAGGCATTATAGTCACTCTAACGGAGAACTACGCAGCAACCACGACACGGTGCTACTCTTCGAGTAATGAAGGGAAAACTACCGAGGGTCGACGAGAATTGTTGAAGGAACAAGTGGAACACTTGATGACTTAGTTAGTAACTACCTAGTCCAAATTTGTAAATCGTACGCTGTTAGTCTTAAGGATCACTTACACCTCTAGGGGAGGAAGAAGAGGAATTAGAGAAGGAACCTGAACCAATCAAACCCGAATAGAGCGAATATGGAGACTCTATTATTTTCACTGAGCACGGAGACGATTGATTCCTATCTTCATTCGCTTGATCTTTCTTTCTTTTATTCTAGACCCAGTCGAGGCTGAGTTGTTCTCTTAAAGTTTGTTCTTTATTCCAGTTCGCCTACACTATGTGTGAACGATCGTATGGCCCGCATAGTTTTATGTCTCATGAGCTTATGGTGAATGTAGGACCACTATGGCTGGACGTGGACATGGAAGGGGAAGCATCAACATGACACAGGCGGAACTGAATGCACTGATTAACGAAAGGGTAGTTGCAGCTCTTGCAGCCTTTCAAGCTGGTAACAACTTATTCAAATTAGTCTCTCTCTTCGTTTCTAAACTCTCATCACCCGCCTACTTGCACTTTGAGGACATTTATGGACTACAAGCCAAACTCTTTTGGAGGACCAGAGGGAGCAGTCGGTTTGTTAAGGTGGTTTGAGAAGACCGGGTCAGTTTTTGCCATGTGTAACTGTCCCCAGGAATATTGGGTGAAATTCGCTACCGGCACGTTAGAAGGTGCAGCTCTAACCTGGTGGAATGCACAGGTATAGATGTTGGGTGTGGACCTGGCTAATGCCACCTCATGGGAGGATTTCAAGAACTTAATGAAGGAGGAGTACTGTCCTCGGGACGAGATCCATAAGTTGGAAACGAAGTACCTCAACTTGAAAATGGTGGGGTCGGAAATTGAGAAGTACACTACTAGGTCGCCTGAATTGGCTGTGTGTGCCCCAATTATTCTAATCTGTCTTACAAACGGATCGAGTTGTACATCAAGGGTTTGGTGCCCCAGATTAAAGGAATGGTCACCGCTGCTAACCTGAATAACATTCAGCAGGTCATTTGCTTAGCCCACCAGTTGACTGATCAGAAGGTGGAGGAAGGAATCTTGCCCCCATGGGGTACTTCATCATCTACCACTAAAGATAACAAGAGGAAGTGGGAAGATGGCTCGGGTAAGAACTTAGGTAGTGACGGTAGTCAGCAACAGCGAAAGAAGTCGGACACCAACGACAATAACAACCATACCATTCCTGACAAAAACCAGAGTATTTACAAGGGAAGGCACCTAAAGTGTGAACGGTGCAACTACCATCATTCTGGTCCATATAAGGACGGAAAGTGTGAACGATGTGGAAAAGCTGGTCATGCAGCTAAGGACTGTCGTGCGCAATTCCCAAAGAATCAGCAGCAACAATAGGGGCAGCAGAGACGTTGAAATACTGGAAAAGGGTGTTTCCAGTGTGGGAGTGAAACCCACTACAAAAGGGAATGTCCCCAGCTCAACGGTGACAACAACAACAACGGGGACAATGATGACAACAACGTGTGACGGGTACGTCCTTTATGAATGATAAACTTGCTAATGTCTTGTTTGATTCTGATGTTGATTGAGTATGTGCATTTGGACTTTAGCACAACTCTAGGGTTAGACCCAACTCTCTTTGAATTCAAACACACCATAGAACTAGCTGATGGTAAGCTTGTCGAAGTTACCTAGCTCTATTGTGAGTAGAACCCGTACGGTTTAACTAACCATTAGGTATCAATCTCATCATCCCAACTGTCCTTCGTAGCTCTGACATCATCATGGGCGTGTACGGGTTGTCCAGGCATGGACTAAAATCTTTGGCACGAGATAGTGATTGGTGTCCCTCGTTCTGATGGGGGAAATCTTATCTGGCCAGCGACATCGAAACAACGCCAGTATTGGCACCTCTCTTTTAGGAGAACCCCGAGCACGTAATCGAAAACTCAAACTGAATTTCGGGACAAAATTCTTTTCAACTTGGGGATGATGTGACACCCAGAATTTTTTTTAGAATTTCCTCTCACTTGACACCAACTTTATTGGTTACTTACTGAATTTCGGGACGAAATTCTTTTCAACTTGGGGATAATGTGACACCCCGCATTTTTTGGTTAAATAGTTTAACCAAACTGTAGTTAACTTACACGATAGTTCATAGCATTGCACTTGACTAGGGTTAGTTAAGTGAGCCGTATGGTACACGGTTACAAGTTAATAACTGCACAAATGGTAATTCGAGGAACTACCAGATTGTATACATGAGTATTAAACCCTGAGAGTTGGTGAATCAAGAAAATAGATAATTGTGAAATAATTGTGTGATATTATTTGCAATTACGTGTTTCTGTGAAACTATGTGTAAACTGCTATGTGATTATGTGACTTAAACCAAACGTGTTATTAAACTCGTAACCGATGAACCGTTAGGATAATTGGGGTCTAAATACATGGGGTTACGCTTGGTATGGTCCAAAATAACAATTACGTTGAAGAAAACATGCAATACGCTGAACTGGGCCACTCGAAACGGATCTTGTCAATCTGACGGCCGTTAAGATTGACTGAATGGGGGTTCAGATTGACAGACGCGTGAAACCAACTTTAAACGCCTAATTAAGCAACTTTAGACTCTATGCACCTCATAACCTTAACCCTGATCATCCATAACAGCCCCCATACGAAAAATAAACCCTCTAACACCTGCAAAAGCTCAAGAACATCATTTGGGAGGATTGGAAGGCGTTCGGTTCTTTATTTTGAAGTGCTTTAGGTATATTATCTTAAACCTTTGTGTTTTAATCTTCTTGATCATGTTTTAAACACCATAATAAACTTTGTCCAGATCTGATATGGTTTTATAAAGATTAAAACTTGGATTAACATGATAAACATAAAGATTTATGAATGATTATGTAATATGATTTCATGTTATTGAATATCTATGATGTTTGAGCGTCTAGGTTTATAAATCATATTATGCACAATGAATCTTGCATGTTCTGATCATATTAAGGTGTTAGGATTATTGTATGATAATTTCTTTGTGTTCTTGATTGATGATATACACCTAGGGTTTGATATAATAAGTTGATAATATTGCATGTTTAAAATCTGACAGAATCTGAATGTTGACTTGCAGGCTCTGTATCATGACTTTAATGTATCTGTTTTGATCAATTCTTGTTATGTGCATGCCGTGCATGGTCTTAGCTTTCTGGAATGGGCAAGATCATGCGATTTGGTGTTCGTTTGATACGTTTTTGGAATTTTATTTGATTATGGGTGAAAACTGATTTTCGGATTAAAAACTTAGGTCAACTTTAATCAACTGTAACTCGAGTTTTGGAAAAACTCGGCTTTTCCAAGTCGATTCATCCCGTTTGGATGAATACACGATTTTTGAGAATTTTTATGGTAAACTGACCTATTGTGAAAGTTTTCAGAACCTAGCTGTAGTAATTGAGTTTTCATAATTTTTCAATGAAGTTTTGTTGCAAAATAAAAATAGGGGAATGACAAATGGACTCACAGGAATATTATGTAAAATTTTGGTTATCTAATTCTTTGGGCAAGTATTTTTAGAAAAATCATTTTGCCGGTGTAGAATCTGTCCTAAGAACACAAATTGTGTTTGTTTGTGTCTATAGAAACAAGAAGGGGATAGGGAGGTTTATATAAGTGGGATTAAGTGAGGGGTGTTTGGCAACATGTACAAGAGCAGGCAAAGGGGGCGTTTGGCCCATATACTTAAAAATATAGTTTATGACATAAATGGTCCTTATGGTTTTTAAATGATGAACTATTAATTTTAGCTTAATTTATCTGGAAAACTTAACGAGTGTTAGTCTTAGAACTTCACATTGTTACAAATTAGAAGGTTAATACCTGAAGATGTTATAAAAAAGTCTTAGTGCCTGACATTAAAATTTCACTAAAACTACAAGGACTAACAATTTGTAATTTTTTCTAAACCAATTATTTATATGATTTTTAGAACAGTCATACTCTTTTCATACATTAATGCTTTTGAAGAAAATTAAGTACACCATACAAAGGAACAATTAATTCTCTTTAATTTGAGTAGTTTACTATGTTTTTGTTGATTTAAGAAAAACATAACATGTTGCATAACATGTTTTTCTTGATCATTAGACTATGAGGTGTGATAGAGACAAGTCTTGGGAGGACTACCCGTCACGTCAGTAAATTTTGGGCCCTCCTCTTATGATGATGACAACATGAGGACTACCAAAGGTGTTGGGGTAGTCTTCTTTAGGTAGTTCCTCACTTCTATTAGTCCAATTTTTTTAAATTTTAAATTAACAACACACATAAAATATAAAAAATCTCATAAATATTACAATAGAAGTAGACATTAAAAAAAAAACATGAAAGGCTAAATTTTTAAAAAAAAAGTTACCGAAAAAAAAAACACCTAAACATTAATAAAAAACACTGAACATTCACATTAAACATTCGACATTAAGCATTAAACACCAACATTAAAAAAAACACATTAATTGCCATGACAGAAGATGGGGGATACTGAATTCGGTGCCGTGAGCAGCCCGATAGTCTTCTTGTGTGCGTTGGACTGCCGTTCATTGGTTAATACCGGGGCGCACCTCCATCGTGGCTTAAAATAGAGTGTTACATCTCGTACACCTTCCGTATAGCTCCCGCCACTTATAAACGAGCTTATACACGTTGTGGTGATTTTATTTATTTGAAATGCTCATTGTGAGATTTTATTTCATCAATTAATTATTAATTAAGCTATTATATAATTGAAAGCCTTAAATCCTATATGGCATTCAAAGAGGACATCCTCCTCCGTAAGTGTGTCATGTGACATACATGTGGTATTAATTGATTTTAGGAAAAAAAAATTTAAAAACAAAATTGGATTTTTCTTTCTCATGTTTCCTCCTATATTTTTTAAACGTTAATATTTTTTTTTATTTTTTTTAAAGACAAATCTTTTTCATTATATTAGAAAAGCAACAAGAATTACAAGTGAGGCGCGGGTAGACGGGCAACAAGCTGCGCCGCAACCCCTTTTTGAATAGCAAAGCCTACTCTATTAAATATAAAGCTTGTGTCCTTGGCCGCAGGAGAGTTACTCTGCACCACCTTCTGCACTCGATCTAAAAACCGGATTGCATCGGGAGCAAGGCCCCCAAATGTGTCAAAAGCAAAGGGCACAAAGACGTGTTGGTTTTCAAGACAAGCAGCTTCATGTTTGTCAACTTTCTTGGATTCAGCTTTTAAGACTGCTTGCCCTGCCACAAACCCCGAATCCCGAAGTCCCACCAAAGGAGACACCCCTGTGAGATCAACGCACGCGTGTTTTCCCTGCGCCCACCCGAACACAAGGACATCCGCTGGTCTTAGGGTGGACCGCCCCTCAAGTGGATACGTCAAAAAATTAACCGGGGCTTCTTTCCTAGCTGAAATCCCTGCTCTTCGTAAGACGTCCCATAAGACATCCCTGACCAGGTCATGCCTGTATTTAAATCCTGGCAGTTCCTTACAGTGAAGGGCATGCTCCCCAAATTTGTCTAAACATGCCTTTTTGCAAACTGGACACGGCTCATCCACTGGGAACATGGGAATCATGAGTCTATACTTAAGGATAGCCCGATATTCAACAGCCGACATGTGTTGTCCAAGCCCATCGATGGGAAGAGCAGTCAAAAAATCTTGGGCATGCGCTCCTTTAAGGCATTCAAGCACAGCTTTCTGGCATGGGGACATGGAAAACTTTTCTCCCATGGTTTGAAGGGTTTTACTGGTAAAAGCACTCGCCAAAATATGTTGAGGTTTTTTGGGGGCGGTGTCCTTATCCATAAACCCGCCCAAATCGAAGTCCGGGAGAGAGCTGCGAATGTTGTCCAAGGCAAGCTCATAATCCAAGTCCATCCCCACCAACCCTCTATTCCTTAAGATGTGGTCTTGAAGGTCCCAGGACTGCACCCGAGAGGCCACAAAGGCATAGGCAGACACGTCCTCCGCCGAACAAAGACCAAGCCCTCCCAACCGAATCGGCAAAGACGCTAACCGCCATTGAAAATCCCCAAAGAACGCCCCTCCACAAACCACAATATCTTCCGCCGCTTCACGAAGGCCTTTGTCAAAAATGGATACAGCCTCATTGGCCATGGCCGGTGGACATGTCCGGAGGCCAAACAACAGTTTGGCAACGCCCATACATGAACGAAGCAACAAAAGTTCACTTTGGGGGTCCCTCAACTTCTGCAGAGAGAGCATTAGTTCTGTTGCCTTCTTAGCCCTTTTAATGACCAAAGAGCTAATATACCCCTCATCCCGACTGACGGCCCCTCCTAGGAGCTTAACACCCCCCTCTGGTCTCCCTATCTCGCTAGGAAATAAACCAGACTTCTCTTTCGCTCCGCTGCACGATGGCCAAAAAACTTCAGATTTCTTAATATTAAGCGTAAGGCCCAAATTCGGCCCCTCAGCTCGGATGATATCAAAAGCCTTAGCCACTTCCTTGGCCTCTCCCATAATCGTACCATCATCCAGGTACCAAGCATGGAATGGAAGGGAACAACACTCCTCCAGCCGACGAACCAATGGGTGCAGGACAAGCGCGAAAAGAAGCGGCCCTAATGGGTCCCCCTGCTGGACCCCGGTGGATGCCCCCATACAAGTATCACCCACATAAAGCCTAGCAGGTTGGGCATAAAGAAACTGAACCCAAGGGTAAATAGATGGGCAGCGAACGCTCACCTCCCGAAAAAGAATCGTCCTGTCAACTAAGTTGAAGGCATTCGAAAAGTCGACCATGAGCATGACCATGGATCCTTTATCGTGAAACGCTTTCAGAAACCTGTTCGCGCTGTGAAGGATGGCCTCAGCGCCATTGGGAACTCCAACCCCAAATTGATGATCACCCAAGTATGTCGCCATCTCCTTCCCGACTTTACGCATAGCTACTTTAGAGACTAACCTTCGCCAAATGCCCCCAACCGCGATAGGCCTAATCCCATTATCGGGCTTAAGTAACGGAGTCAGGGGGCAGATGCAATAAACACAGCAAGGCCCTTAGGGCAAAGCCCCCCCAACCAGATGTTAACCACGTCGGTGATAGCCAAGAGCAGATCAGAAGGTGGCGAGGACCCCTGCCCACAAAGTGCATCCAAGATATGTTGAGCTCTAAGGCCATCCCTCTCGCATGACGTCCCTTTCGGAAAGGATTTAATATTCCGTAACACACAATCCGCGTCGACCTGAAGGGCACCCTCAGAGGGTAAGACATTAGGCAATGCTGGGGGATCGGTGACGGGGTGTTTATCAATCAGGGCCTTCAAGGTGGAATCCCCAAATGGAGCAACCCCGGAGGAACATAGAACCTTAACTGCGGCTGTGAAATGGCCATCAGCGACCTTCCGCAGACATTGCTTGACATTGCCACCATTATCAGAGGTAGGCCGGGTGTTGGGCCTGCTCACTAGCCCTTCAGCATATTGCATTAGGAGCGGGAGGGCAAGCTCCTCAATCCCATTGCCGTCTTTCCAAATAGCTAAGGCCCTCATAATACTGCTGCACTGTAATGATTTGCGGTTCCCAGACCGCCGCTCTTGCCTAGAGGATGGTCGTATCACATGTAGAGTGCAACGAGGCAATAACAACAGCTTTACCCAAGCCTCAACAGACCCAGGGGTAGCCACAACTCTACGCAAGGTCCCAGTTAACGCCTGGGCAAACGCCATCCGACAAGAGGATGGAATGCTTTTGAAAGTCGCTAACGGCAAAGCAAAAAGTTGTTCCAAAAGGCCAATATCAACAGCCAACCTCCCATCGGCCTCAGGATTATGAACATTTTGTGATACCGGTGGGCAGGGCTTGGGGATACCCAAAATGAAATCATCGACACTGTTGGAATTATGGGAGAACTTCGTGACTCCATCTTTGTTGTGACACCCCCTGCTGAGCGCATGCAGGGACATGCACCACGCACACAGCCACTGATCAATACTCCGCAAGGCCTCCCCGACCTCTCCAAAGAGGCTTAGGTCCCTAGAAATTGCATCCTGCAAACTGTCCCTACCGTCGTCCCACCCTAAATGGTCGCGTTTAAGGTGAGCAAGCAACCGGGAGCTGCTTGATATACCGAATTTGCAAGAGTGAAAGAATTTAAAGGGGCACGGGTGTGTTGCATCAGCAATGCAAGGTATGGCCACCAAATTAGGACGCCGACGCTGCCTACGAGAGGAAGGCATGGGCTTAGCTACGAGAGGCTACATGGAACGTGAAATACGAACTACTGGGGCAGTAACCATTATTATTATTATTATTATTATTATTATTATTATTATTATTATTGACCCTAAAGTGACAGTACATGCAACAAAAAGTATGTACTTATCAGCTTGTTCAAACTTCAAACAGGTTTTATATAAACTAATAATCAAATATTAATTAAGATCTTAAATTACATATAAGATGAACAGGGCGAATGAAATAGGAAACAAAGGGTCGAAAGAAGCTGAACAGGGGCGAATGAAATAGTAAAGGGGCGAAGGAAGAATTAAGAGGCCGAATGGAAAAACAAAGGAAAGGGTCGAATGAGAAACGAAAAGAAACGAAAGGGATTCAAATTTTGAAAAACGACCGTTGGAGGCAGAACGGAGAGGGAATACGAAATCGAAGACGAAGAAGATAAAACTGTTAGCGAAAATGTTGGAGAAAACGAAATCGCAGACGAAGACGAAGGCTACGAAGGAGAAGAAGAAAACAATTCAGAGGATGACACGAAGAAGAAAAAGAAGGAGTTGAAGACGAAGAAGAAGACTACGAAGGAGGTGATCGGAGGAGATGTTGGTTTTATCGGAATTTGACCGGAGGTTCATCGGAGACGAAGACTGTGGTGGTGGTTGACTCGGAATTTGACCGGAGGTTCATCGGAGAAGAAGACTGTGGTGGTGGTTGACTCAAAACAATTATTAGATGAAACGATATTTTTTTAAAGAAAAAAATACACCAAATTAATGAGTGTTTTAGGGGGTGTTTGGGATTGATTATTGAAAACAGATTATGCGTTTTGGAAAAGCAGGGTGGAGCTGCTTATAGATTATTGGGTTTTGGTAGCCTAAAAAACTGATTATCTGCGTTTTCAAAACGCAATCCAAACACTAAAAACTGATTATCTGCATTTTCAAAACGCAATAATCTAAAAATCAGATTCAAAACGCAATCCCAAACACCCTCTTATTATCTTTTCAACGAGTACCATAGTACTATATAAAAAACGGAGAAAAAACGACAAATTTTTTTTTGTGGGGTTTTGTTCATACAAAAAAAAAACACGAAGTGTTCAGATAATTCATTAATCATGTATAGGCAAGTCTCTAATTACGTTCAAATCAGTAAATATGAATTATATTTTCAACATGTGTTAGCATTGGACTTGTACATTGTTTTAGGATAAATATTAATATTAGAGTTATACATTGTTTAAGGTTAGACATTAACATTGAAGATACATTATTAATTGTTTTTGTTTAGGTGCTACCCGAAGTTTTCATGCATATAATTTTATTTCATATATAAAATTGATATGTCATATTAGATTTCTCAACCTCGGAACGATCCCGGGGTATAATCTAGTTAATGTGATATAATATAATTGGTTGAGCGCAAAATTAAAAAAATCATTTTTAATGGCTAATTTCTCTTTTTTTTAATACATCATTTTTTGTCTCTTATGAAACTTGAACTTTTAACTTTCACTTTGGAAGCCAACACCATCTATTATATAATTGAAAGCCTCAAATCCTACAAGGCACTCATATAGTCATTCTCCCAATTGAAAGTGCCATGTAGGATGCCATGTGGCATAAGCTAATTTTAGGAAAAAAAATTGGATTTTTCTCTCTCATGTTTCCTCCTATAATTTTTAAATGTTAATATCTTCATCTACGAGATTTTTTAAAGAAAAAATTACATTAAATTAACGAGCGTTTTATTATCTTTCCAACGAGTACCATACTGCTATATAAAAAAACGGAGAAAAAAACGACTATTTTTGTGGGGTATTGTTCATACAGGAAAAAACACGTGTTCAGGTAATTCATTAATCATGTATAGACAAGTCACTAATTATGTTCAAACCAGTAAATATGAATTTTATTTTCAACCAGAGCCGAATAGGTTAATAGAGTTATACATTGTTTTAGGTTAGGTATCAATATTAGTATGTTAGAGTTGTACATTTGTTTAGGCTTTAGGATAGGTGTTAATACTAGAGTTACATTGGAGTTCTACATTGTTTTAGGTTAGGTGTTCGCATTGAAGTTGTACATTGTTTTAGGTTAGATATTAATATTAGAGTTATACTTCAGTCTATTTCATATGTAACATTGATGTGTCATATTAAAATTTTCTAACCCCGGGATGCTCTCGGGGTATAATCTAGTAGTATTATACCATGAAGAAACTTTTCATACGGATATTTCACCTGCTTAATAAAACTTTTAATATGGCTCCAACTATTCACACCCCCACTTCTATTTCAACCCCCCTAAAGCGCCTCACTTTGGCCTAAGCGAGGCGCTTTGGGTCAAATCGTACGAGGTGGCAGAAAAGTGGAATATTTTGATCCAAAGCGCCTAGCTTAGGCCAAAGCGAGGCGCTTTGGATCAGAGTTTTAATTTAGGGTATTTTTTGGTGTTTTGAATTGGTTTTTTATTTTTTTATATATTTTTTAATATAATTATTTTAAAAAGTTAAAAAAAAATTAAAAACAAAGGTCTTAACTCTAATCAAACGTCTATATAGGCGTTTTCGATTTCCAAATGAATCAACGACTTAAACTTGACATCATCAACCACGTATAGTCAAAGATTTTAACAATAGATTCAGTACTTCCGGGAAAAAATACAACATTAATCTTCGTTATCCTTTATCATCTCTCAGAATTAAATTCCTAACAACTGTAAATTTAATGCAACTTCTCATATACTCCTCTTTATGTAGTACTACCTTCAACAGCTATTGTGTACGAGGAACACTTTCTTCTTTTGTTCTACAATATTTATTTTCACAAAATTTCTTTGGCCCAGCTATTCAAACTGTTCACCACCGTTAAGTACTAACGAAGACCTTGATCTGCAATATTTGAAAATTATCATTTCTTGACATGCTTGGTAACAGAGAGGAACACTTTCTTCTTTTGTTCTACAATAATTTTGTTAGTTGTTAATGTTGTTATAGTTTTTTCTACTTTTAGAAAAAATAAAAAACCAATTCGAATGCGGTATGCGCGTTAAATTTCATTAAATAAGTGAATGATCAAGGGATCCGCTTGGAGTCTAAAGCTTCGCGTGTCATCTCAAAGTATTCAATTCTGATAATCCACACCTTTCTCCTGAAGCAAAACCTCTCTAGGTTTACCATCACCAAACAGATTCACCTTAGGCCTCGGTTTGTCCACTCCAATTCCTAACATTAATTCCAATTCCAATTCCAATTCCACCGGTGCAATCAGAATCTGAAGAGAAGCTATTATCATCATCATCATCCACAATGTTCTTACCTAGAGCTACCAACCATTCGGTTGAAGAAGAAGATGACAGATATCACTAACATAACTTGCACCGGCTTGAGATATGAGTTTGATTAGCTTAAATCTCTCTGATCCATGGTATCCACTTTCAAAGGATCCATGACACACGATAATCGCTACGGTTAGTGGATACCATGGATCAGAGAGATTCAAGCTAATCAAACTCATATCTCAAGTTGGTCCAACAACTGAATTTGACTTGCTTGCATTGGAATCTTGTACGAAATCATCTCATTGCATATTCTCCATATCCATACCTTGTTTCAAGTATCTTGTAAAATTCATTTGGTCTTCAAGACTTCTAGGAGTCAACAAAGATTGACTTCTTTGAGCATTAACCATGACTATATTACATTATTATTATTTAAATTATTATTATATTTGCAACTTAGTTCCTTTGTTTTATTATTATAATAATTTATTATTATCAAGAATCGGAAATTAGTAAAACGATTTATAAAAGTATCAAGAATCGGGAATTAGTAAAATGATCGGATGTGACTTCTGAAAACCACAAACGATCAATTAAACATTACGAAACGCGTCAAACAGAGACCAGAAGTCCAACATGTCGATTAGACATGCAAAAATCATGTTTTGAAAAAATATGGGTATCAACTGTATAGTCGGAGCACCACGTACAATGATTCATGAAAGTTGAACAAACTCGGATGTTTCAACCAAAACACACAAACGAGCAATAAACGGCCCATAACGCCTCAAACGAATTTTGTTGTATTAGGAACAACTAAAAACATTTTAAAATGAATTAAAACTAATTTTTAATCAATAACAAGTATTTAAAATGAATTAAAACAAGTTAATTTTTGTTTTAAAAAAAAGGCCAAACCGCCTAGCTTTGGCCAAAGCTAGGCGCCTGCTGAGCTTGATTAGATCACAGGCGCCTAGCTTTGGCCAAAGCAAGGGGCTTTGACCTTTTTTTTTTAAAAAAAAAATTAATTTGTTTTAATTCATTTTAAATACTTTTTATTGATTAATAATTAATTTTAATTCATTTTAAAATGTTTTTAGTTGTTCCCAATACAACAAAATTCGTTTGAGGCGTTACGGGTCGTTTATTGCTCGTTTGTGTGTTTTGGTTGAAACATCTGAGTTTATTCAACTTCCATGAATCATTTTACCTGGTGCTCCGACTATACAGTCGATACCTATATTTTTTTAAAACATGATTTTTGCATGTCTAATCGACATGCTGGACTTCGGGTCTTTGACGCGTTTCGTAATGTTTACTAATTTCCGAATCTTGATACTTTCAAAAATCGTTTGTCAAATCATAACCATCATCATCATCATTACACCCTCAAAACAGAAATAAAATAACAATAAATCAAATAATAATAATAAATCATTGCTCCAACATAACTTGTACCAGCTTGAGATATGAGTTTGATTAGCTTAAATCTCTCTGATCCATGGTGTCCACTAACCGATCAAACAACGAGATCCATATTTTCAGACGTTAGGGTTTGATAAACACAAAACTTATTATTAAAAAGCAACAAAAACAAAACTAGAACCTTAAATCATACGGTGAAATAAAGAGAGGCCCATTAGGAGTGTCGTGGAGGAAGATCGTCGGTTTGCTGTAGTCGATGATGGCGCAGAGCTTAGCGGTAACTTTAAATTTTTGAATGATCGTCGGTTTGCTCTCTATATACTAATTCATAACAAAGGTAGGAAAGTATTCATATATAAAAAAACATTAAAAAGTCACTATTCAACGAAATGTATCTACTCACAGTGACATCGAACACTTTATAAAGCAACAATTCCTGCTCATCATGAGGAATATCTAGTCGATCCGACTGTTGATTTCTTTCTACAACCGGTAAAACGAACTCTGTATGGGTTGCGCGTTAGCGCCGATCCGATTGTTAAAAGTATCAAGAATCTGAAATTAGTAAAACAACTTTTCAGGCAAGCAAGTAAAATTCAGTTGTTATCGAAGAGATATCTGTCAACGATGATGGCAACCTGATAAAGTTGAACACGAGTATAATCAAATAGCGATGTCAAGGGTTTTAAGACAAGGAAGATGAATTGGACACTGATCATTACAGTTATGCCTTTTTTTTATCAGAAAATAAATTCCCAAACAATTAAAAACAACTTTTCATGCAAGCAAGTAAAATTCAGTTGTTGGACAGTGAGATTGATAACTTCTCTATGGAAGTTGCTAAAATAGTTAAACAAAAGCTGAAATTAAACAGTTATTTGGAATGTTCCTGATCATTACAGTGAGATTGATAACTTCTCTATGGAAGCAACAAATTCAAAACAGAGGTAGGTTTGCCAGAGGGTCACTATTCATATATAAAGAGTATAATCAAACAAGGGTTGTTATCAGAGAGATATCGGTGAACGATGAAGGCAACCTGATAAAGGCTGAATACGAGTATAATCAAACAAGGGTTGCCCCGAGTTTGTTTAGCTTGAATCTCTCTGATCCACGGTATCCACTAATCGTAGCGATCATTACAGTTATTTGGAATGTTTTTGATCATTACAGTAACAATCACTTTACAACGCTGAAAACGACTATCATCACGCGATTTCTTTTGACAGCCAGTACAACGAATCAGCTTGCCTTTTTTGATCAGAAAATATATTCCCAAACAATTAAAGGCTGAACACGAGTATAATCAAACAAGGGTTGTTATCGGAGAGATATCGGTCAACGATGAAGGCAACCTGATAAAAGGCTAAACACGATTATAATCAAACAAGGGTTGCCCTGAGTTTGATTAGCTTGAATCTCTCTGATCCATGGTATCCACTAATCGTAGTGATCATTACAGTTATTTGGAATGTTTCTGATCATTACAGTAACGATCGCTTTACAACGCCAAAAACGACTATCATCACACGATTTCTTTTGACAGCCAGTACAACGAATCAGGTTGCCTTTTTTGATCAGAAAATATATTCCCAAACAATTAAAGGCTAAACACGAGTATAATCAAACAAGGGTTGTTGTTAGGACAAAGAGGATTGGTGAAACCACTTTTGGAAACCTTAGTCTAATTCACTTCTGTCATTTTGGCTAAGTATAGAAGTACTGAAGAGAAGACAAGAAACTGCTGAAGAGAAGATATGAGAAGTGCTGAAGAAGAAACTTCATCAGAAGTTCTGAAGTCCAAACCAGACAAGTTCACTTCAGAAGTACTGAAGACAAACTACTCATCAGTAGTTTGTCATTCATCAGCACTTAGCATCAGATATTTTCCACCGCCTTTTGTATCAGTAGTTTATTGTTTATTATTACTTTTAGCTGTAATTGTTAGTTTCAATGTTGCAACTTGTGCAACTTGTTTCTGATGTTTCTGTACTTGCTTTATGGGCAAGATACATGTATGTAAACGTCTATAAATAGGAGGCTTCAACCTTCTATTTTAGACATTGATTTTAATAGAAAAATCCTTCAAACACCTTCACTGTTCTATTCCATTTCAGTATTTATTGTGAATCTGTCTAAGTATCTAATTCTCATTTACTGCTTAGATTCATAATAAATACTTGTCATTATTAGTTTCAATCATCAAGGGGGAGTAATAACTCCTCTTAAGTATAAAAAGTGTTGCTTTAACTTATACATTCCGCTGTGCTTACAATCTGATATACAAGAGCTTGCTAAACACTTAAGTGTTAAAGATAGCAAGTTCTTACTTAAACAAAGAGCATACTGATCCAACAATTGGTATCAGAGCATTGGTTTATCTGATCACATATCAATCTAACAAATTGAGAATCAGACACAAACTCTTATTGATACTCAATAAAAGATCAAAAGTTCACTTTTTATCAACATCCATCACTTAAAAGAGTCACCTGACAAATCAATACTATTTAAAATGGATCCACATAATACTGGTTCTGCTACTAAACCTGCCATGCTTGTAAGAAATGAATACAACATATGGCAAAAGAGAATGGCACATACCTTGTCACAAACCAACACAGGTTGTTGGAGATCTGTGATATATGGTCCTCACAAACCAGTAAACATAAATCTTGAAACTAAAGTTGAGGTTCCTAAAGAACCAAAAGACTATACAGATGATGATTTCCTAAAACTTGAGCTAGATGCAAAAGCATTCTCTATGTTGGCAATGGCTCTCCCAAATGAGATATACTCTGGCCTTTTACATTGTGAAAGTGCCAAAGAACTCTGGGATTGTCTTAAAGAACAGTTTGGAGGAACTGAAGAGGTGATTGCCAACACCAGAGAGATCTTAACTCAACAATATGAGACATTTGCTCACATTAATGGGGAAACTTTAACTCAACAATTTGAAAGATTCTCCTCATTAATATCTGAGCTAAAGTTAAATGGTCAGACCTATACAACAGTATCTATGCTACATAGATTTCTAAGGTCTTTACCAGACAAATGGGAAACATACTCCATTGTTTTAAGATCCTCACCAGATTTTAGCTCCCTCACTCTTACAAAACTCCATGGGAGATTACTTACTTTTGAGAGAGAAATTGATCAAAAGAAGAAATTGCAATCATCTGGTAAAACTGCTGATGACTACCTACCAGGTAGTACAGCACTTTTGGGACAAGACTCACCAACTTGTTCCTATGGATCTTATGACAACATTGACATAACAACTGGGATCTCATCAGAAAGATCTTTCCCAGGTTATGACAATGATGACCAAAGTCAAACTGCTGATAATCTATGTTTTACCATGGATGATTTGAAAAACTTTAGCAGTGATGACTTAGAAGAAATGGACATTTTACACCAACTGGCCATGCTAAGCATTAAAACTAACAAGTTTTATAAAAGGTCAGGAAGTAAATTTCCAGGATTGACCAGTAATACAAAAATTGGTTTTGACAAATCTAAACTGAGATGTCACAAGTGTCAGAAGTTGGGACACTTTGCTAGAGAGTGTAGAAACTCTAGCTTTAACCAATCACAATCTGGAAATAACTTTAACCCCAATTATAATAGGAATAATGGAACTCAAGGGAGTGCTCATTTTGTATAGGCACAAGCTCCTCAACAGCAATACATGCCACAAGTACAATATGTTCAAATGCCTGCTCAACAGATGCAGAGCCAACAATCAATCCCTCCCTTTCCAGCTGCTCAACAACCTCCACAGCCTCAACAACCCTCTCAACAAAGTCTTTTCACCTCAGGGTATATTGACTGGAGCAGTCTCCCTTTTGACACCACAGAGTGCAATCCTGATGCAGACAACAAGGTGTTTGACATCAACTGGGGAGAACCAGACAATGGCAGAAAGAACTTTGCCTTAATGGCATTTGAAGGCTGTACTTCAAAATCTGCATTGTCACAGGTATCAAAAGAATCTTTGACAAAAATTTGCTCAAATTCTTGCAAAGAAACTTTTGCTCTCATAAGAGAGACAAATGTGCACTTACAAGGAAAAGCCAATGATTTAGAAAGAAAATACACTCAGATGAAGTGTGATTTAGAGAGGAAACTTACTGCTAAAACAAAAGAAGCCTCTAAATTAACTAACTCAGCTATTGAAACCCAAGCACAAATTAAAATGATGATAGAAGATCTTGGAAATGTCAGAAAAGAGCTTGCTGACACCAAGATCAGTTGTGAAAAATGGGTGGATTCTTGTAAGGGGTACCAGCTATTGCTAAACAAACAGAGTGCTTCAAATGTTAAGTTTGGCATAGGGTACCATCATGTTGAAACACCAACAGATTTCTCTCCCAAAACTACTGAAGATGGGAGAAAAATTGTTTCAAATGAAACTTCTGAAGGGAAAGACTGCACATCTTTCCATGAAAACTTTCTAAACAGAAATCCTGGTATTTTCAAAGAAAGTACTTCAGAAGTATTAACAAAATCTGACAACAAGCCATCAGTAGTTTCATCTACATCAGGAGTTGAGACCCTGAAAACTACTGATGAGCAAAATCTTTACACTAATGTCAGAAATTTGCCTTTAGATCAAAAACAAAAGGCAAAAGAGTGTGAAATTTGTGGTCTGTTCAAACACAAAACAGAGTTTTGTAGATACAGAAAAGGAATTCAGTTCAATCATAAAATTAAACAACAGGTTGTGGGAAATCAAATCAGAAATGATTATGAAAGAACCTTTAATCCCAAGAAACAACAACCTGAAAACACCTTTTCTTAGAAAAAGATAAAATCTCAACTAAAATCTTTTTCTCAAAATTCTTTGTCAGTAGTTAGACCTGATTCATCAGCAGTTTCACAAACTGCTGAGATTCAAAAACTAATGAACTTGGTACAACTACTGATGACCAAGGTTGATGGTGGTCCTGAAAAGGATACCACCATGGTTCTTAATGAAAACTCCATTGCCAAAAAGACATGGATTTCTCAATCTGGTCAAGAACAAACTGTAACTGTTCTCAAGAGCAAACCCAAAGCCAAACAGGCTTGGGTTCCTAAATCTAACTAATTTGTTATTGTGTGCAGAGAGTTTCCAGGGGCTTAAGCAGCATATGGTATGTTGATAATGGGGGCTCTATGCACATGACTGGATGCAGATACCTGATAAACAATTTTATCAGCCATAGAGAAGGATCTGTATCCTTTGGGAACAATGCTAAGGGATATGTGCTAGGACATGGCAATGTCTCCTCTGGCAAAATACAGTTTGACAAGGTCAATCTGGTTGAAAACCTTGAATACAACTTGCTGAGTGTGTCACAAATGTGTGACAAAGGATATTCTTCCTTTTTCACAAAGACAGCATGCAAGATCATCTCACCAGAAGGCCAGAAGTTGATAGAGAAGATCATTGAAGATCATACTTTGCTGATTGCCAAAAGATGTGGCAATGTCTATGCAGTGGACATTGAGAAAGACAAAGTATTGAACAACATTGCCTGTTTCTTCTCAAGGGCATCAACTTCAGAAACTGATCTCTGGCACAGGAGACTTGGCCATGTGAACTTTAAAACCATAAATAAAGTCACAAAAATGGGCTTGGTCAGAGGTCTACCTTTGAAAGTACACCAGTGTCAAGAACACTGTGTATCCTGTTTAAAGGGAAAACAGCATAAGTCCTCCTATAAGTCTATTGAAGAATCAAAAACAACTACTTGTCTTCAACTACTCCATATGGACTTATTTGGACCTGTCAAGATTATGAGCCTTGGTAAGAAGAAGTACTGCTTAGTCATCATTGATGACTACTCAAGATTCACATGGGTATTCTTCTTATTCTCCAAGGATGAGGCTGCTGAAATCATCAAGTTCTTCATTCTACAAGTGGAGAAACAATATTCTCTACCTGTCAAAACCATTAGAAGTGATAATGGGACAGAGTTCAGGAACAAAACTCTGGATGAATTCTGTTTGTCTAAAGGGATTATTAGACAATACAGTGTTCCCAGAACTCCTGAACAAAATGGTGTAGTAGAAAGAAAGAACAGAACCTTAATAGAAGGAGCAAGAACAATGTTAGCTGATTCTGGACTGCCCTTGTACTTTTGGGCAGAAGCAGTTAACACATCATGTTATGTTCAGAATAGAGTTCTTGTGGTCAAGAGACATTCCAAGACTGCCTATGAAGTTCTTCATGGCATGAAGCCCCTTATCTCCTTTTTCAGGGCTTTTGGGTGTCAATGTTTCATCTTGAACATCAAGGAATCTATTTCAAAGTTTGCTGCCAAAGTTGACTCAGGTTACTTTCTTGGTTACTCTTCAACTAGAAAAGCCTACAAGGTTTTTAATTCTCACACCAGGATAGTAGAAGAAACATTGAATGTCAAGTTCAATGAGTCAAAACACACTCTTATTCCAGCACATCCTGCTGAACTTATTGACCTTGACAACTTCCATTTTGGACCTGAGAAGGCTGTTACTTCATCAAAACCTACTTATTATGGTGACAAAAGGTTTGATGATGAGGATCCCACACCATGGACTCCTCAAACAGTTATCAAGTCAACTTCAAAATCATCAGAAGTTCCCCCAACTTCTGATCAAACAAGTACTGAGGAACAAACTCAAACTTCTGATTCAGTAGATCCAACTACTGAAGATCAAGAAACATCTGAACCAGATATTATAGACCTCAGTAGTTTGTTTGAAGAACATGAGCCACCTACACCTGTCAGTGGTTTACAACAACTGATTGAACACAGAGATCATCCACTTGATCAAATCATGGGTGATATAGCTTCAGGTGTTCTTACCAGAAACCAGCTCTCCAACTTTTGCCTATTTTCAGCCTTTATCTCACAGTTGGAACCAAAGAAGTACCAGGAAGCCCTCAAAGACAATAATTGGGTGCAAGCTATGCAAGATGAACTGCTTCAGTTCAACAAACAACAGGTCTGGGAAATCTGTCCCTTACCTCCAAACAAGCAACCAATTGGCACAAGATGGGTTTTCAGGAACAAGCAAGATGAAGCTGGTATGATAATCAAGAACAAGGCAAGACTGGTAGTTCAAGGGTACTCTTAAGAAGAGGGAATTGACTATGATGAAACTTTTGCTCCAGTTGCAAGGCTTGAGGCCATCAGGTTATTTCTGGCCTATGCCATTTCCAACAAAATTAAAGTTTATCAAATGGATGTAAAGAGTGCATTTTTGTATGGAAAGATAAAAGAGGAGGTGTATGTCTGTCAGCCACATGGGTTTGAGGATCCTTCTCATCCTGAGTGGGTGTACAGACTGGACAAAGCTCTTTATGGGCTCAAACAGGCTCCAAGAGCCTGGTATGATACACTCTCCACCTTTTTACTCAAAAATAACTTTACAAGAGGTGCCATTGATAAAACTCTTTTCATTAAACATGTTGGAAATCATGTCCTACTTGTTCAAATTTATGTTGATGATATCATTTTTGGTTCAACAAACACAAAACTGTGTGATGATTTTAAGAAACTCATGCAATCAAAATTTGAGATGAGTACCATGGGAGAACTGCAATACTTTCTGGGACTGCAGATCAAGCAACAAACAAATGGAACTTTTATACATCAATCAAAATATGTTAAACAATTATTAAACAAATTTTCTTTAAAAGACTGTAAATCATGTTCCACTCCCATGACACCAATCACACAAGTTGAACCTGATGATCAAGGAAAACAGGTTGATCAAACCATGTACAGATGCATGATAGGTTCCCTTTTATATCTAACTGCTTCTAGACCAGATATTATGTTTTCAACATGTGTCTGTGCTAGATATCAATCAGCACCAAGGGAATCACACCTTATAGCAGTCAAAAGAATTTTCAGATATCTGAAAGGAACTCCAACACTTGGAATTTGGTATCCTGCTTCAAGCAATACCAAGTTATCAGCTTTTTCAGATAGTGACTATGCAGGGTGTAAGATGACAATAAAGTCAACATCTGGTGGTTGTCAATTCTTGGGTAACTGTCTAGTGTCATGGCAATCAAAGAAGCAAACATTTGTTGCAACTTCAACTGCTAAAGCTGAATACATTGCAGCTGCAAGTTGTACATCACAGATACAATGGCTTCAATATCAACTTCTTGATTATGGAATCAAAGAAACCAAGACACCTTTGTTTGTAGACAGCAAATCTGCCATTAGCATCATTCAAAATCCGGTACAGTTCTCAAAAACCAAACATATTGAGATCAGTACCATTTCATAAGAGATTGCTATGAAAAAGGCAAGATTGAGGTGAAGCATGTGGCAACAGCTAATCAAATAGCTGACATCTTCACAAAACCCCTTGACACATCAACATTTCAGAAGTTAGTATCCATGCTTGGGATGCTAAATTTGTAAGTGTTTATTTTATTATTCTGCACATATTTTTCATTTTTCACTTACAAAAAGACAAAAAGTCTGAAACAAAACTTCTGAAAAGAGAGAAACTACTGATGAACAAAACATCAGTATGGGGATAATTTCTGAAAAGTGTATAACTTCTGATAAAATAACCTTCAGAAGTTATGAATAAAGTATTTACAAAACCTTTCTCATCAGCTGTTAAAACTACTGAAGAGAAAATGGGAACTACTGATGAAGATAATCCTTCATCGGCAGTTTAGTCAAAAAGGGCAAATCTGACTTTTCCCATCATCAGAAGTTTTGACCTAGTCGGTTTAAAACTTCTGATAAAAAGATTTTTAACCGAGGCGGCTTAAAAACTTCTAATAAAGAAGATTCAAGCGGTTAAAAACTTCTGATAAATACCTTTTTTCAACACTTATCCTTTAAAACTCAAAAATTCCCTCCTTCTCTCTCAAAAACTCTCTCAATAACCTAAACCTGCAAATCAACTGTTCGATCAACAAAAACAAAAACCACATGGCTCTCGTTCTAAAACAGGGACACAATCAAAGGGCTTTCTTGAAAAACAAGAAGGCTGGTCCCAATACGATGAGATCATTGATCTTGTCGTAAAATCCCAATATTTTACTGCTCTCACAATTGACCCACCAATTCATACTGAAACTCTAAATGAGTTCTGGGCTAATGCTGAGACGGTGACGGCTGATGATGAAATTATTTCCCTCAACTCAAGAATAAAAGGGAAACCACTGACCATCACACCGGCCACACTGGCAACAAGACTGGGCCTGAATGATGTAGCTGCCCCTGATCATGTTGCTAACTCTGATATTCACCTAACCATGACAGAGTGTGGTTATCAAGGTACTCTCTCCCATGCTACTATCTTCAAAAAATATTTTGAACCAAAATACAAGCTATTGTTTCATTATATTATTATGTGTTTGAGTCCAAAGACAGGGTCTTATGACCAGATGCCCTCTACTTTTCAACCAATATTTCATTCCATAGTGAATGAAACCAAATTCAGGGCATCAAAATTATTTTTCAATGAGTTGGTGTTACATCATAATAATACCAAGAAAAAGTTTTTGTTATACCCAAGGTTCATTATGCAATGCATAATAGGGGAACTGGGTAATGAGGTGCTTGTGGGAAAAGTTTCAACTTTAAATCCATTAACCTCACAAGCATACTCTAGGCATAACAAACCGGCTACCTGGCCAGAAGATGATCAGGGAGAACAACAACAAGTCCCCCTGAAGCCCACATCTTCCAAACTCACACCACCAAAAGCCAAAAAGCCCAAGCCAACAAAAACAAAAACCCACCAACCCAAAAGAAAAGCTGTTAAGGAGGATGAGATGCCTGAACATGCTCATGAGCAATCTGCTCTTCAAATAGGTGAGACTGAAACACCCTCTCAGTCTTATCCATCTCAAACCCCACCAAGAGCACCCATAACAATCTTATTCAAAAGAAAAAGACTTAGAAAAACAATTGCAACTCACACTTCTTTTGAAACTGCTGACCAACCTATTTCACCTATTGCCCAAACTACTGAACCAACCCCTCAAATTTCTGAACCAGAGGCAATAGAGATTGCCAAACTTCTCTCTGGGCTAAAAGAGAAAGTCCCATCTGATAATGTCAGTCCCCTACAACAACATCAAACAGGGGACATAACCACAACATCAGACATGGATGTGGACATCACTAGCCCTAACCCAAGAGATGAGGGTGGACTAGAGTCTTTAAGCCCAATCTTAGAGACTCTTGGGGCATCTGAGGCTGCTACTACTCAGTTACCACCCAGTGGTGGATCTGAGGACAGAAGTAAAACAGCTAAGACCTCAGATGTGGCAACTACTGATGAAGGCTTAATGCCTGAAGTAGGAAATCCTCAGAACCAAGAACAAGAGGTTCATGAGAGAACTGAGTTGTGCTCAGCTCATGATTTAACTGAGACAGTCCTCAATGAGGACAACATCAGGGATTCAGATGATTCCATTAATTTGGATGATGTTTCAAAAACCAAAACTACTGAATTGACGGCACTTTATGAAGGTCCTGTTTCAGGGGTATCCAAGCTCAAGAAGCTAGTCACCCCTGAACAGGTTAAAGTCCACTCAATCCCTAAAACCCCTAGAGTGGCATCCTCTGTACAACATGAGGATCTCCCAAAAACACACCCTTCACATCAAATGCCTACCCAATTCCCTGGGCAAACAAGCATAGACATGAACCAGCTATGCAGCCCAGAGGTCCCCTGTACCACATGATGAACACTCTCATCAAGAATCACTTCCAAACATACACAGCTAACTTGGAGCTGTCAATCAAAAACCAATTTGGAGTGATCAAGACAAAGATGAATGATCTGTCCAACAAGATTGAATTCAACAGCAAACAGATTGCTCATCTTCAAGGTCAATTCTCCCAACCCTCAACCTCTAAACTTGATGAATCCAAAAAGGGGGAGAAAATTAGGGAACCTAAGGAGTCATTCGAAGCCAGGATAAGGGCAAGAGTGGCTATCCTTGAAAGAGATCAGAAGAATCAAGCCAGAAAGGAAAAAATGGCCAAACAGTTTGGTGTCTCTATTCAAGAAATAGAGGATGCTGAAAAATCTGATGAATCCCAAGGGCATAATGAAGAAACCTCTGATGGCCAAAGTTCTGATGAAGAATCAGAAAGTACTGAAGACAATCCTTCAGTAGTTGACAAACCATCAGCAGTTGTCAACCCATCAGAGGTTAACACTTCCAAATCTCAAACTGCTGACCCTTCCAGAACAACTGCTCCCATTCAACCAACATCTGCTCCTATCAGGCCTACTATAACAGTTACAACAATGACTGTACTAAACCCTTCTCCAATCTCTCAATCAGCTGAATTACTAGAGAAGAGTTTAGTTGCAGCCCAGAAGAAGGCCAGAGAAGATCTGATATGGAAAACTCTGGAAGAAAGGGATGATTTAGACCTAAGCCATGAAGAAAAACTTCAGGCCTATGAAGCTGAACTACAAAGGCAGGCTAGCCTTGATGAAATTGCTGAACAAGACAAAAGACAACAACTGATGTCTTACATCACAAAGAACAGCAAGACTAAAGCCTACATACTCAAGGGACTCTCTATGCAAGAGCTGACAAGAAGGGCACAACTGATTGCAGACAAACTGGCCACAAGTAAAGAAGGAAAGGCCAAGAGAGCCCAAATGATAAATGAATTAGTAGCAGATGGCTATGGTTCAAAAGCCTCAGTATCCAGATGGAAAGAAGAAAGACTAATGGATACTTATCGAAAATACAAGGCTGCCAAGGCTGCAAATCCAGAGAAGTTTCAAACTGCTGATCCTTCAAGATCAGTAGTTAGAACTTCTGGTATATCAACAAGAAGGCCTGCTACTCAAAGAAAGAAAGCAGAGGACAATGTCAAAACTGATTTCAAAATGGTACTACTTGAAGGAAGTTCAGTAGTTCATTCAGATTTTGACATTGAGGAGAAACCTCTGTTAACACAATTCAGGGATCCTTCCACTTTTGCCTACCAAATCCAAAAGACTATCAAAGAAAAGATGCATACCAAGGTAGTGACTGAACACCATCTCCCAACTATTCAGATGCCTGATATGCAACAACAACAAGGAAGAGACTTGATGCGTGCTGATATATATATATAAATGTGCACAAGTTAAAACCCTAGACTCAACTAAACCACGCACAATCGGCAAGTGTACCGTTCGTTTGTAGCAAGCGAATAAGACCAGGTATCGAACCAAAGGACTCAATTAAACACAGAAGATTAAACTGTCACTGAATTGCTTGTTTAAATTAATAACTAAGGGGGTTTTAAATTGAAAATATAAAAATTGATTAACTATTAATTAACTAAATTACCCTAAATTAAATTAAATTAAATTAAAAACTAATTAAAACTAAAATAAAAACCGAACTAAAGTGATGGAAAAATCAAGCAAGGGAAAGACTGGCTACCTAGGTAAGAATCCTTAGACATAATACTCAATCCTGACGAAGAAACCCGTTTGGAGACCCTAATTTCATCCAACTACTCTCCTCCTGCAGGTAAGGCTAGTAAGCTAGAATCAAGGCGGGACACGTGTAGAAATGCTAAAATGGAATTGGATCGCCCTAGCGTACCAAAATCCCATAGAAATCAGGTTAAAACCCCTCCTGGATTAAAACCCTCAAACTATGAAGCAGACTTAAACTCTACTGAAAGAAACCTAGGAAAACTCTAAACACGGACAAGTAGCGACTCCCGCCCTAGCGCTTGCCAACTACCGAACAATGCCTAGTTAGTTACCTAGCACTATCGAGTTAGATTTCTCACCCTCAAGAATGGACTGCACGTTTTAGTTAATTTATTATATTAGTTTGTTATATTTGTGTCGTACTCCAACTCCAAATACTAGCACGCTAACCTAAGTTGACGAACTAGATTGATTTATAGACCTAGGGGGTATCTCTACATGCCTAGCTCCACAAAACCAATAATCAAACTTCAAATAAAATTAACGCCAACACACATATATCAAATCCAACAATAAAAATAAAAATCATGTAATTCTACACATCCAAACGGAAACCAAACGTCATTCAATCATATTATTGTCTAAATCATCATCCTAAGTAGCCATAAAAATGTCTAGCCACTCATAATATTAAAAAATACCATCACAAAATAATTAAACATAGTTTTAAGTATGTCTAGAGAAAAAATTAATAAAAATTAAACCTAACCCAAGGCTCGTTGGCTCTTGATTTTTAACGTGCCCGTGGCCTTTTCTCCTTCCGTGCCCGTTCGATCGTCACCGCTGCTGACCGGTCTTCGTGCGATTGTTTCTTTTGCAATTGTGAATTGGAGTTGTAGAATGAATGTATGTATACGCTGAATGAATGATGTATGATTCTTTAATGAATGAATGAATTCAAATCAATTATACACATTATATCTCTCGCCTATTTTTTTTGACCGACTTAGTATTTTTGGTTTAGGTTTTGGCTTGGGCTTTGGCCCAAGTCACTTGTCTTTTTTTTTTTTTTATTATTATTCCATGTTCCTGGCTTGGTTGTTTTTGGCTCGACCAAAGTTTCTCATTTACGCTCCGACGTCCATGAACATATGCCCTCAAGTGTCCGCGTCTCAATTAAAATTCTTTCGTTTTAAGCTCATTTTCCACGAACACCTATAAAATATAAAATAAATAAATAAGTACTAAAAATGACTCAAAACTAATAAAAATCTATAAAAACCTATACTAAATAAAATAGACCGGTACAAGCCTAAAACTAATAAAAACACTATCTAAACGACTCTAAAACTGCACAAACTTTACACTGGAAATAGATGTATTTTACAATACATCAAATATCCCCACACTTATCTCTTTTTCGTCCCTGAAAAAGAATTATGCAATGGGATCACAATCAAATAATCTGGCCTCAAAACATAGGTTACTTTAATTTTAAAAATCTAATCACGTGCCAACTGCGATTGCAGGTATACTTGTCCCCTTAAACCCAACCGCCGGTTTCTAAGCCCCTTATCATGTTAGTTTATCTTTAGGTTCATTTAGTCTACCTAGGGTCTCACACTAAAGAAGCCACAGTTTCACCTAATCCCGCCTCAAGCTTATGAAACAAAAGGAATAACCAATTGACTATTCCTAACCGTTTTATGTAGAAAACCGAGAGAATTTAAAATCATTTGTTGTTGTTTTTTTTTTTTTTTTTTTCATCTCAGCATACTTAACTCAGAGGGTGTGACCAATCCAAGTCGCTATCCCAGTGGCCAGGCACCTTAAGCTTCAGTATTTTCGCTTTGATTTCTAATTTTTTTATGAGCTTTTTTAGATATTTATTTTCAGACAATCCTAGAGGGAGTCGAGTCCGGAGTCACTATCCCTAGAAACGACACCATTGGCCTTGCCCTTATTTTATATCCAGCTCTTTTTTTTTTCTTTCTTTTTTCAACTTTTGATTAGAAATTCTAACGGTTTTAAAATTATAACGGTATTCCTTATACTATTATTGGCGGTTTCAGCTTCCCCATTTTTTCCTAGATGAGAACCCACAAGGTATCCTAATATATTTAGGTATATTAGCTCAAAGGAAACTGTTCTACCGGCTGGGCCTACCCACACATCCCAAGTCAACACACTTTCGATTATTTATTCTTCTAATACATATAATATTTGAAAACCAGACACTTGATTTTTATCTATCATTTCCCATATTTTATAATGCAAACTTCAAAATCAGGGACATTTTTTTCATTTTTTTTTTTTTGGACTCAAAATGACTCTGTATACAGACTAAACGACAGTTTCTTATCCCCACACTTAAACTCTACATTGCCCTCAATGTAGGAATAGAAAACGACTAAAAACAAAAAATAAATTCCGAATACAAAAATAAAAAGACAAGGGCAAATTGGAAAGGACTTAGCTGGTTTATTAACGCGTAAGCTCCAAAAACTCTAGTCCAATCCAGCTCGATCGTATAGCATTTCATTCGCGATCGGCTCTAACACAATGTAAACTTTTGGGTTGCTTCAATATAACGTACAACTCCAGAATCGCCCGAATGGAGATTGAGTACGAGCGGTACAATCCAAACCTGCACAAGATAAAACAAAAACCCAGCAGAATACCGAACTAAAAAATAATAATAATAAAATAAAATAAAAGACTCAAACTAATAACCTAGACACACAATAAAAGCAAAAACACAAAGACGACGCTACTAAGTAACGAACATGAAAAGAATATACAAACTCTACACTTGGGGGTATCCCCACACTTTCACAAACCTACTCGGGATTGATCTCAGGGAGGTCCGAAACCTCCACCTCCTCATCAACGCTCATCCCATCCTCATAATGCTTCAACCTATGGCCGTTCACCTTCCATCGCTGGCTATCCTCACCTTCAATCTCAACTGTACCGTAGGGAAAAACCTGTGTAACAACATAAGGACCCGTCCAACGCGACCTAAGCTTTCCTGAGAACAACCTAAGACGAGAATTATACTGTAACACTTTCTCCCCACACTTAAATTCTTTCACTATCTTCAGACGCTTATCGTGCAACTTCTTAGTTTTCTCTTTATAATCCCACGATCTCATATAAGCATCATCCCTCAACTCCTCTAACTCATGCAACTGAAGGTATCTATGCTTACCTGCCTTATCCAGATCTAAATTCACCCTCTTCAATGCCCAAAACGCCTTATGCTCTAACTCAACCGGTAAATGGCACACTTTTCCATAAACTAACCGAAAAGGAGTGGTGCCTATCGGTGTCTTAAATGCGGTGCGAAAAGCCCACAATGCATCCTCTAGGTGATCTGACCAATCCTTTCGGTTCTGCCCCACTGTTTTCTCTAGGATTCTCTTGATCCCGCGATTGGTATTTTCCACTTGACCACTTGTTTGTGGATGATAAGCCGTAGAAAGCCGATGGGTGACCCCATAGCGTTTCAAAGCTTTCTCCATCTGGTCATTGCAAAAGTGTGTACCACGATCGCTAATCAAGGACTTAGGAGCACCAAACCTAGAAAACAGTGTCTTTAAAAACCTCACAACAACCCGTGCGTCATTTGTAGGCAAAGCTTGAGCTTCCACCCACTTAGAAACATAGTCAACCGCAACTAGGATGTATCTATTCCCACGAGAATTGGGGAATGGACCCATGAAATCAATGCCCCACATATCAAATACTTCAATGGTTTGAATAGGATTTTGGGGCATCTCATTACGGGATGAGATATTACCGGTCCTCTGACAGGCATCACAATGTCTCACAAACTCATGGGCATCCTTAAAAATGGTCGGCCAATAGAAACCCGCATCAAACACGCGTTTGGCAGTATTAGCCGCCCCGTAGTGACCTCCTACTCTACCCTCATGACAGTGCCTAAGGATATCTCTCGTCTCCTCACCAAAAACACATCTCCTCAAAACCTGATCTGGTCCTAACCTAAACAAGTAAGGATCATCCCACAAGTAGTACTTAGAGTCGGCTATCAATTTCTTTTTCTCCTGAAAAGTAATATCACTCTTAAACTCACCCGAAACTAAGTAATTAGCTATGTCGGCATACCAAGGGAAGTCCCTACAGATCCTAGCTACCACAGACATCAAACTCTCATGAGGAAAATCATCCCTAATCCTCTCTTCCCTACCTCTCTCTAACTCTGGATTCTCTAAACGAGATAGATGATCCGCAGCTACATTCTCAGCTCCACTCTTATCCCTAATCTCAATATCAAACTCTTGAAGCAAAAGGATCCACCTAATCAGTCTAGGCTTTGCATCTTTCTTGGAGAAAAGATGCCTAAGAGCGGAATGGTCAGTAAAAATGATAGTCTTAGAAAGCACGAGATACGACCTAAACTTATCACAAGCAAAGACGACGGCTAGCAACTCCTTCTCTGTCGTCGTGTAATTCTCTTGGGCATCATTGAGTGTTTTGCTAGCGTAGTAAATGGGATGGAAATGCTTGTCCCTACGCTGGCCCAACACAGCCCCAACAGCAAAGTCGCTAGCATCACACATGATCTCGAAAGGAAGAGTCCAATCTGGAGCGACCAGAATGGGAGCCGTCACTAAACGCTCCTTCAACAACTCAAATGCCTTGACACATTCAGCAGAAAACTCGAATGGTCGATCTTTCTCAAGAAGCTGGGTCATCGGGCGGGCAATCTTAGAAAAATCCTTAATAAAACGCCTATAGAAACCCGCGTGACCTAGAAAACTACGAATAGACTTCACAGAAGTAGGCGGCGGGAGTTGGGAAATGGTGTCGATTTTAGCTCTATCAACCTCAATCCCCGCCTGTGAAATCTTGTGCCCAAGCACAATACCCTCACGAACCATGAAGTGACACTTTTCCCAATTAAGCATCAGGTTCGTCTCCTCACACCGAGTAAGAACACGCTCTAGATTACGCAAACAATGATCGAAGGAACTCCCAAAGACAGAAAAATCATCCATGAAAACCTCCATGGAATCCTCGATCAACTCATGGAAAATCACCATCATACATCGCTGAAACGTGGCCGGGGCATTACATAGCCCAAAAGGCATGCGTCGATACGCAAAAGTGCCAAAGGGGCATGTGAATGTGGTTTTCTCTTGATCCTCAGGTGCAATAGGGATCTGAAAGTAACCAGAGAAACCATCCAGAAAGCAGTAAAACTGCTGACCCGACAAACGCTCAAGCATCGGATCAATAAAGGGCAAGGGGAAGTGGTCCTTGCGGGTGGCGTCATTGAGTTTGCGATAGTCAATGCAAACTCGCCATCCGGTCACAGTCCTAGTGGGTATGAGCTCATTTTTCTCATTCGTGACAACCGTCATTCCCCCTTTCTTGGGAACAACCTGGACAGGACTCACCCAAGATGAATCAGAGATGGGATAAATCAAACCTGCATCTAACAACTTAATCACTTCTTTCTTAACCACATCCTGCATGTTCGGGTTTAGCCGTCGCTGAGGCTGGACAACTGGCTTAAACTCCTCAGTCATCAGAATCTTATGCGTGCAAAAAGAAGGGTGGATGCCCTTAATGTCAAAGAGCTTCCACGCAATAGCACGCTTGTGTGCTTTCAGTACACACAACAACCTCTCTTTCTCATCCTCTGTCAACTCAGATGATATGATGACAGGCAACTGAGAGTCCTCCCCTAAATATGCATACTCTAGATGAGATGGTAACTCCTTAAGCTCAAGGGTAGGGGGTGTCTCAAGTGATGGTGTCTCTAGAGGTCTCTCCGAATCAGTGGTCTCGAAAACCTGGGAGGCCTCATCAGAAAGGTGAGACTGAACAGCGGGTGGAGACATGTCCCGCTCAAGATCAAACTCAGTCATCTCAATGCACCCTTTATACTCGGTACCGAGCATCTGTGTGTCAAGGGTGTCTCGCTCGCAGAAGCTAGTGAGAAAGCTCCCCACCTGAGTCATGAACGAATCAATGAAGTACAGAGTATCATCGTTCTGGTTAGGGTGCTTCATGGAGTGCTGAACATCAAAAGTGACCTGCTCGTCGGCAACTCGAAGAGTGAGTTTGCCATCAAAGACATCAACAATAGCACGAGCAGTGGCTAAGAATGGACGACCAAGAATGAGTGGAACCTGTGAGTCCTCGTCCATGTCAAGTATAACAAAATCCACCGGGAAAACAAATTTATCAACCTTAACTAACAAGTTTTCCACTATCCCGCGCGGAAACTTCACCGATCGGTCGGCGAGCTGAATACTCATGCGCGTAGGAGACAGCTCTCCTACATTGAGCCTAGCAAAAACAGAGTAGGGCATTAAATTAATGCTAGCTCCAAGGTCTGCAAGAGCATTACTAACAGTGAGATTCCCTATCAGACAGGGAATGGTAAAGCTACCAGGATCAGTCATCTTCGGGGGCAGCTTATTCTGCAGCGCTGCAGAGACCTGCTCAGGAAGAGTAACAGAAGAGATCTCCTCAAGTTTCTTTTTGTTTCTGAGCAAATCTTTCAGAAACTTGGCATACTTAGGCATCTTCGAAAGAGCCTCAACAAATGGTAAGTTCACCTGGATCTTTTTCAGCATATCCAGGAACTTACGGTACTGATCAGAATCATCTGGTCTAGCAAGTCGACCAGGAAATGGCGGCTTAGGCTTGTAGGCCTTCACCGGAGTGTCATCTCTCTTCTCACCTTGAGACCCGCTGGTTTGTGCTGTACTTGCTGGGCGGAGCCTAGGTTGCACCTCGCCAGCTGGTGTCTCTCTCTCAACTCCCTCATCAACAGACTCATCCTCTCCTACTGGTAACGAATCATCTACCCCCTTCCCACTCCTAGTAGTAACGGCTTTCGCCTGATGCTGCCTAAACGATGAACTAGAGGAGTTAGGATTATTGACAGTGTTACTAGGAAGGCCCCCTGGTGGTCTCTGGTTAACCTGATTAGCTAATTCTCCTACTTTGGCCTCTAGGTTTTGAAACGCAGCTTGTTGACCTTTCCTAAAAGCTTCATTCTCAGCAAGTTGTGACTGAATGTTACTAAGAATCTGGGACTGGTTCTCTAGAATGGTAGTAAGGTCAGACTCAGTACGACTAGTGGGACCCCCAGAGTTGGGAGCTTGGAACAGATTCTGGCGAGGTTGGTATCTAGAAGAGTTACCCCCTTGCCAGTTGGAGTTCTGATTTCTCCAGTTGGAGTTCGAGTTGGAAGTGTAGTTTTGATAAGGTGGTTTAAGCCACCCAGAATTTAGAGAATCTACTTGTTCCTGACTCTGAATTGGACACTCAGATGCGTCATGACCCCCCTACATATTTCACACCTATCTAACCTCATCTGAAGATCTCTCACTTGCTTAGTTAAATTCTCAATCACCGCAGCCAGACCAGTATCAGGTGCAATCTGATAAACACCTCGGGTAGTAGGAGAGGCGTTACTAGTCATGGGATTTGAATTCCCAACAGTATGCTTTGGTGGTCTCTCAGAATGGGCAAAACTCTCAAATAACTCATTAGCTGCATCAATATCCATTTTTTCCATGAAATTACCCTGTGCAGCTGTATTAAAACGAACTCGAGTCTCAAAAGTGAGGCCATTGTAGAATTTCTCCACAAGGGCCCAGTCAGAAAGACCATGATGAGGGCATCGGCTTAGTAGGGTCTGGAAACGCTCCCAAGCCATGTAGTATGGCTCATCAGGATCCATACGGAATGAGTGAATCTGCTCCCTAATGCGGGAATCCTTGGAAGCTGGGTGATATTTTTTCAAGAATTTTCCAAGCATGTCCTCCCAAGTAGCAATGGAACTATTAGGCAGAGTGTCATACCAAGTGGCGGCACGACCAGACAAACTAAATGGGAACAAACGCAGATAAATGGCTTCCTTTGTGATGTGGGAAAGATTGAAAGTGTCACAGATGCGCACAAATCGGGACAGATGTCCATGAGCATCCTCCTCATCAAGACCATGAAATTGAGTGGCGTTAGTAATAGTGGACATGACATGGGAGGGGATTTGCCAATTGTTGGCGTCAACAGTAGCAGGGCGAGCAATGGGAGAACGAATCCCAGTAAGTCCCTCAGTGGCACGAGAATGCACTGTGCGTCTGACATTTCCTTCAGCCATTTCAGCAGTGAGTGGTGGGAAAGGAATGGGTTTTGGTGGAGAATGGATGGTGGGTTTAGGTTCAGAAAAAGAAAAGGATGAAGAGGATGGAGAAGACGAGCGTACCTGATCAATTTTCTTCCGGATGACCGTTCGAAACTCGTTAAGGCGCTCGTGGATGTCGAGGTTGGGATCCGTGCAGGTGGTGAATTCAGGTGGTCCTTGTGAGCGAGTATGTGGCATACACTGAAAGTGCAAACCACGCTGGAGTTACTAATGGATAGCAAATAACCTAGGACTAAAAGCACAAGTAGCACAGATAATCGCAGGCAGATCCAGCAAGAAGTAAACAAGCAAAACAAAACAAGTAAAATCAAAAAGTGCAAGTAAAAAGTCCCCGGCAACGGCACCAAAAACTTGATGCGTGCTGATATATATATAAAAATGTGCACAAGTTAAAACCCTAGACTCAACTAAACCACGCACAATCGGCAAGTGTACCGTTCGTTTGTAGCAAGCGAATAAGACCAGGTATCGAACCAAAGGACTCAATTAAACACAGAAGATTAAACTGTCACTGAATTGCTTGTTTAAATTAATAACTAAGGGGGGTTTTAAATTGAAAATATAAAAATTGATTAACTATTAATTAACTAAATTACCCTAAATTAAATTAAATTAAAAACTAATTAAAACTAAAATAAAAACCGAACTAAAGTGATGGAAAAATCAAGCAAGGGAAAGACTGGCTACCTAGGTAAGAATCCTTAGACATAATACTCAATCCTGACGAAGAAACCCGTTTGGAGACCCTAATTTCATCCAACTACTCTCCTCCTGCAGGTAAGGCTAGTAAGCTAGAATCAAGGCGGGACACGTGTAGAAATGCTAAAATGGAATTGGATCGCCCTAGCGTACCAAAATCCCATAGAAATCAGGTTAAAACCTCTCCTGGATTAAAACCCTCAAACTATGAAGCAGACTTAAACTCTACTGAAAGAAACCTAGGAAAACTCTAAACACGGACAAGTAGCGACTCCCGCCCTAGCGCTTGCCAACTACCGAACAATGCCTAGTTAGTTACCTAGCACTCTCGAGTTAGATTTCTCACCCTCAAGAATGGACTGCACGTTTTAGTTAATTTATTATATTAGTTTGTTATATTTGTGTCGTACTCCAACTCCAAATACTAGCACGCTAACCTAAGTTGACGAACTAGATTGATTTATAGACCTAGGGGGTATCTCTACATGCCTAGCTCCACAAAACCAATAAACAAACTTCAAATAAAATTAACGCCAACACACATATATCAAATCCAACAATAAAAATAAAAATCATGTAATTCTACACATCCAAACGGAAACCAAACGTCATTCAATCATATTATTGTCTAAATCATCATCCTAAGTAGCCATAAAAATGTCTAGCCACTCATAATATTAAAAAATACCATCACAAAATAATTAAACATAGTTTTAAGTATGTCTAGAGAAAAAATTAATAAAAATTAAACCTAACCCAAGGCTCGTTGGCTCTTGATTTTTAACGTGCCCGTGGCCTTTTCTCCTTCCGTGCCCGTTCGATCGTCACCGCTGCTGACCGGTCTTCGTGCGATTGTTTCTTTTGCAATTGTGAATTGGAGTTGTAGAATGAATGTATGTATACGGCTGAATGAATGATGTATGATTCTTTAATGAATGAATGAATTCAAATCAATTATACACATTATATCTCTCGCCTATTTTTTTTGACCGACTTAGTATTTTTGGTTTAGGTTTTGGCTTGGGCTTTGGCCCAAGTCACTTGTCTTTTTTTTTTTTATTATTATTCCATGTTCCTGGCTTGGTTGTTTTTGGCTCGACCAAAGTTTCTCATTTACGCTCCGACGTCCATGAACATATGCCCTCAAGTGTCCGCGTCTCAATTAAAATTCTTTCGTTTTAAGCTCATTTTCCACGAACACCTATAAAATATAAAATAAATAAATAAGTACTAAAAATGACTCAAAACTAATAAAAATCTATAAAAACCTATACTAAATAAAATAGACCGGTACAAGCCTAAAACTAATAAAAACACTATCTAAACGACTCTAAAACTGCACAAACTTTACACTGGAAATAGATGTATTTTACAATACATCAAGACTCCCACCTGAGGTTTACTGAAACAGAAAGCATCCAACACTCAGGATCATCAACCCAAGGGACAAGTCTGGTTCCCTATACCTCTGACTTTAACAAGTCAAAGGTACCTATCATCAGATGGTCACTTACTGATAACAACTCAGTATTATTGACAAGAAGAGACCTTTCGAGCAGGGCTTACAAGAAGATCAGTGATCTAAAGAAACTGTCAACACAAGACCTGCTCACAATTCAACATCTGGAACCACAGAGAGGATCTCTATCTGATAGACAGTTAAACCAGCTCAAGAACACCATGTACAAAGAGATATGGAAGATTGTTCAAGACAGAAGAAGATCATAAGGAATTAGTAAGGTTTTGGGTTCATCAATCCAGGGGGAGATTGTTAGGACAAAGAGGATTGGTGAAACCACTTTTGGAAACCTTAGTCTAATTCACTTCTGTCATTTTGGCTAAGTATAGAAGTACTGAAGAGAAGACAAGAAACTGCTGAAGAGAAGATATGAGAAGTGCTGAAGAAGAAACTTCATCAGAAGTTCTGAAGTCCAAACCAGACAAGTTCACTTCAGAAGTACTGAAGACAAACTACTCATCAGTAGTTTGTCATTCATCAGCACTTAGCATCAGATATTTTCCACCGCCTTTTGTATCAGTAGTTTATTGTTTATTATTACTTTTAGCTGTAATTGTTAGTTTCAATGTTGCAACTTGTGCAACTTGTTTCTGATGTTTCTGTACTTGCTTTATGGGCAAGATACATGTATGTAAACGTCTATAAATAGGAGGCTTCAACCTTCTATTTTAGACATTGATTTTAATAGAAAAATCCTTCAAACACCTTCACTGTTCTATTCCATTTCAGTATTTATTGTGAATCTGTCTAAGTATCTAATTCTCATTTACTGCTTAGATTCATAATAAATACTTGTCATTATTAGTTTCAATCATCAAGGGGAGTAATAACTCCTCTTAAGTATAAAAAGTGTTGCTTTAACTTATACATTCCGCTGTGCTTACAATCTGATATACAAGAGCTTGCTAAACACTTAAGTGTTAAAGATAGCAAGTTCTTACTTAAACAAAGAGCATACTGATCCAACAGTTGTTATCGGAGAGATATCGGTCAACGATGAAGGCAACCTGATAAAGGCTCAACACGAGTATAATCAAACAAGGGTTGCCATGAGTTTGATTAGCTTGAATCTCTATGATCCATGGTATCCACTAACCGTAGCGATCATTACAGTTATTTGGAATGTTTCTGATCATTACAGTAACGATCGCTTTACAACGCCGAAAACGACTATCATCACGCGATTTCTTTTGACAACTAGTACAACGAATCAGGTTGTCTTTTTTTTTGTATCAGAAAATATATTCCCAAACAATTAAAGGCTGAACACGAGTATAATCAAACAAGGGTTGTTATCGGAGAGATATCGGTCAACGATGAAGGCAACCTGATAAAGGCTCAACACGAGTATAATCAAACAAGGGTTGCCCTAAGTTTGATTAGCTTGAATCTCTCTAATCCATGGTATCCACTAACAGTACAACGAATCAGGTTGCCTTTTTTTTTTATCAGAAATATTATATTACAATAATATTACCTTGAGCAAAAAGTTGTGTTTGAAGCCTTGTTCTTTTAGTTTACATTTTGTTAGGACTTTAAACAGAGAAGATGAAGGGTTAGTTAGTAGTTTACTCATTATTGCTGGGATGCAAATCGTGATGTGATGGATTTTTATATTTGCAACCTAGTTCCTTTCTACCTGGTTGCAAAGGAACTTCAGGTCAGCCAGACGTTTGTCAAAAGCAAGTGTAAAGATCAAGATCAAGAAGAACAGTGCTCCAACACAGTCAGAGAGATATCTGTCAACGATGAAGGCAACATACTTGAAATCAATGGGAAGGTGAATAATTCCAAAGGTCTTGATGAATATCTTCAACAATCTCCTTGATCTACGCATAAGTGTGAGAGTCGATTTTCCTATGAGGGTGACTAACAAAGGGTGACTATTTTAGCAACTTCCATAAGAACTCTCCGTTTTTTCAAACACGGTCATGTTGTATGGTATTAGGGGTTGGAAACTCTAAAGACCAATGACCTTATGGCAATTTGATCGATATCATCCATCACTATTTCTGCCACCCTCGTATGATTTGAAGGTGTGTGTTGTTTGTATAAAATAGTGAATTATTGTAGTGTGTTAGGTATATGATGGAAGGGTTTGAAAAGAAATAGCACAAGTCCTTCTTTAATGTTGTTTATAATTAAAAGGAACTAGGTTGCAAAGGAACTTCAGGTCAGCCAGACGTTTGTCAAAAGAAAATTTTACTATGCATTCTCACATGAACATCCAACAACAATGGTATATGAATAGTGACCCTCTGTAAGGGTCTTGATAAAAATCTTCATCAATCTCCTTGATCTACGCATAAGTGTGAGAGTAGATTTCCCTATGAGGGTGACTAATACGGTTAGTGGATACCATGGATCAGAGAGATTCAAGCTAATCAAACTCATATCTCAAGCCGGTGCAAGTTATGTTGGAGCAATGGTTGTGGAAAGAAATCGACAATAGGATCGGCGCTAATAAGCAATCCATACAGAGTGATGATAGTCGTTTTCGGCATTGTAAAGCGATCATTACCGTAATGATCAGGAACATTCCAAATAACTGTTCAGGTATGGATCCTTTGATCAGAAAATATATTCTCAAACAATTCCTAAAATAAATCTTTCGATAATCCCTACGGTTAGTGGATACCATGGATCAGAGAGATTCAAGATAATCAAACTCATATAAAGTGTTCGATGTCACTGTGAGTACACATTATGCATGACATTACATTTTGCATGTGTCATTTCAATTGGGCCATACAGGGTGTCAGTCCTACAGCAAACCGAAGGTAAATATACTTGAAATCAATGAGAAGGTAAACATACTTGAAATCAATGGGAAGGTAAACATACTTGAAATCAATGGGAATGTAAACATACTTGAAATCAATGGGAAGGTAAAACAATTCCAGCACCTGGATATCAGCCAGATGTTTGTCAAAAGAATTTTGTACTATGCATTCTCACATGAATATCCTTTGATGAATGTATTAGGGGTTGGAAACTCTGAAGACCAATGACCCTCTGGCCAACCTCCGTAAAGGTCTTCAGAGTTTCCATGGGAAGGTAAACATACTTGAAATCAATGGGAAGGTAAACATACTTGAAATCAATGGGAAGGTAAACAATGAAGGCAAACATACTTGAAATCAATGGGAAGGTAAACAATTCCAGCACCTGGATATCAGCCAGACGTTTGTCAAAAGAATTTTGTACTATGCATTCTCACATGAATTCCTTTGATGAATGTATTAGGGTTGGAAACTTTGAAGACCAATGATCCTCTGGCAAACCTCCGTAAAGGTATGAAGGCAACATATCTTGCTGCAAAAGAAACTAATCACACCTGATCATTCTTTGCCACATTATATAACATTCTTTTCTTCTTCCCTTACAATCACTTTGCCATTAATACCAATGGACTACCCTCACGTCGGTATGGCCATCACCTAGTTCTAGGTTGCCTTCAGTTGTTTTCGGAGAGATATCTGTCAACGCTGAAGGCAACATACTTGAAATCAATGGGAAGGTAAACAATCCTCATCCACAATGTTCTTACCTAGAGCTACCAACCATCCGGTTGTTTTCAGGTTGTTTTCAGGTTGCCTTCATCGTTGACAGATAATGAGATTTGGTGTTGGATCATAAGCAAAAAGGTAGACCACACCACTGTTAGTGAACCCTATGTTGGATGGAAAGTGTCTTCGGCTTAAATATCTTTGTTGAGTTGAGTTGGAGCATTCCCTGTGTTGGATGGAAAGTGTCTTCGGCTTAAATGTCTTGTTGAGTTGAGTTGGAGCAATCTCTGTGTTAGATGGAAAGTGTCTTCGGCTTAAATGTCTTGTTGAGTTGAGTTTTAGTGAACCCTGTGTTGGATGGAAAGTGTCTTCGCTTAAATGTCTTGTTGAGTTGAGTTGGAGCAATCCCTGTGTTGGATGGAAAGTGTCTTCGACTTAAATGTCTTGTTGAGTTGAGTTGGAGCAATGTTGATAAAAGTTGGTGGTTATTATTTTGTTTTTTAATTTTTATAATTTTTTTACAATAATTATATTAAAAAATTAAAAAAAAAATTAAAAAACCAATTCAAAACACAAAAAATATCACAAAAATAAAAGCTGGATTCCAAACGCCTCGCTTAGGCCAAAGCGAGACGCTTGAGGTCAAATCAGAAAGAATAACTTACCTCAGACCAAGGTAGTTAAAAAAGAAACCAAAGCGCCTCGCTAAGGCCAAAGCAAGATGCTTTGAGGGTGGGAATAGAAGGGGGTGTTAATATAACCACCCTTTAATATTCTATATATTTCTATTGAATTTCTTACCAACCGACAAGAGTTGATAAGAATCTTTACATATATCTAATTTGTCCTTTTGCGTTTACATTTGTATAAATTGGAGGATGAGAAGTGAAAATACAAGTCCATGTTTGTTGAACATGTGATTATAAACGCACAAGAAAACACATAACTATAACATTATAAATGTGTTGTAACATGACTTAAGTAACATTATAAATGTGTTGTAAGTTATAACAAGTGGCTAATTGTTAGTAATCCAATCTAATGTAATTATAAATGTATTGTTATAACATATAATTGTGTTTTACCCTATGGATATGTTGCAACAATTACGTGTTTAAATGTACACAAATACCTCTTGCTTGTATAGAACAAGTAATGTACACGTAACACATTTTTATCGCTTCCCATGCTTGTTAGGCAATGGTCAAGTTATTCTACACAGTGTAACAAAAATGAGAAGGGTGAAAATGATACAAAAAATACAATAGATCATGAAATACGACACAATGAGCCACAAAATATAACACAGTACCAAAAAATATAACACAATACTGAATAAAAAAGACACAATGAATTGAAAAAATAACACAATGATGAAAATAAGAAAAAGACACAATGGTACGTAAAAGACACAATGATATAACGCATATTCTAAAAACTACAAGCTAAAATCCCAAAAAACGAAGACCTAAAAACTAACGTTGTAGGGTTTGATTAGACTTGAATGAGTTCAATCGGAGTCCGATTGATACCCTTCCTACGACTTCCTATTTTTATTTCACTGTGTATTTGATCCTAACACTGTTAGGCAAAACCCAGTTTATAACAAAAAAAATACCTCTTATATTTAAATAGGGCCGACAATTTTGTATACGAACACGATTACCTGACACGAAACTGAACAATCTTAACAGGTACAGGTATGGCCTTAACAGGTTTCGTATCCTAAACAGGTAGACACGAATTTACCTGTTAATTTTCGTGTCTTAACAGGTAACATACCTGTTTACCTGCAGGTACCTGTTAATACATGTTTAGAATTTATTTAAAATTAATAATATATTTAAAAAGCTTTACCCAAACCCTTTAACCCTAAATCCCTTCTCACTCTAAAAGAGGGATTAGTATAATGTTCGCAAACATGTATTTACAGGTACGCAAACAGGTATTAACAGGTACGTAAACAGGTATTAACAGGTACGCAAACATGTATTATCTAGGTCTTTGGTGAACTTTTGGAAATTTTCTCTCACTAAACAGGTTCGTAAACATGCGATTAGTATAATGTTCGCAAACATGAATTAACAGGTACTTATCGTGTATACCTGTTAAAAAAATTAACAGGTTCGTGTATCAAAAAATAGACACGAAAAATTTTCTTGTCATGTACAGGTAGTCAGATTTTGTGTATCGTGTCTTAACAGGTTCGTGTCTTAACAGGTCGGGTATACACGATTTGCCAGCCCTATATTAAAATATGAACGAACAAAAGTATAAAGAGTCCAAGTTGGTTGAACATATGATTCTAGACCCACAAGAAAAGACAAATAGTTTATATATTATGGCCGAAAAACAGATATCTATTAATTATTCGGAAATTTAATAATTAAAACTACTTTTACAAGTATATATTCCGGAAGATAGTTAATATTTTGAAAACCAAATTTGTTAGTTTGTTGTTTCAAAAGATTATACATCTAAGAAAAAAACAAAAAACAAATTACTCTCAGCATTTTAAGGGGCAGAATATTAAGCACACCAAGTGAGTTACATTATGCTTGTCGATTTATTAATGGATAATGTGTACACACAGCATTTTAAGGGCAGAATATTACAAAGAGAAAGTTTACTTAGTAAAAAAAAAAAAAAAAAACTAGTAATTAATTCATGTTTCGTTAAACCATCTATAAGAACTATATTCTAACATTTTTTTAACAATATCCAACAAGAGTTTTCATTAACGAGTCAATGATAGAACCCGATCCTAAAAACAATAATGCTTTAGAATAAGCTCAAATGAAATAAAAACAATTTTTTTATATCTAAACTAGATATTTGCCCGCGTTGACACGCAGTTTACCAACGTACGATTATTTGGAGTAGTATAACGTATAAGAAAAATAAAGTAGAAACATTTTATTAAAATTTAAAAGCAACGAATACACATTTATTCAAATATCGCTGAAAATTTCCTTATAAACAACATTTTTTGTTTTAGTCATCACTTTCCCATCAGCATCCAGTATAAGTAACTTCACGCCTGCCCTGCTTTTAACTCTTGATAATGCGACATAAAGCTGGCCGTGTGAGAATACAAGGTTTCTTAAATACAATCCAACCTTTGATAAAGATTGTCCTTGGCTTTTATTGATGGTCATTGCAAAACATACGCTTATTGGGAATTGACGCCTTTGGAACTTTACTGGAATCTTGATATCAGATGGTATCAAATTTATTCTTGGAATAAGAGTTTTGGTACCAATGTTTCCACCTGATATGATCTCGGCTTCAATAACACGCTTTGCAAGTCTGGTGATTCGTAATCTCGTTCCATTGCACAAACCATTTTGTTGATCTATGTTTCTCAACAACATGACGGGTACACCAACTTTAAGTGCTAAACGATGGTTAGGTAACCCAGAAATTTTTAAACCATTAAGGACATCAGGAGAGTATAAGTCTTCCTGTGAACGGTTATTACCATTCTCAATCTGACATATACTATCAGAGCTCAGATACTCGACTTCATCTCCAGGAAACAATGCAAGAAGCCTTTCATTTATATCATGTACGACTTCATTTGTAGGTGCAAGTATTGCTCGTTCTCCAAAGTAATCTTTATCTTTGTAAAGTTGGATAAGTGAAGGGTAGACGAAGTCAATTAATCTAGAAATCGGATCTGATGTACCCTTAATAAGAAGATCATCTGGAATGTCCACATCAAACTCATCATCATGAATTGACTCACCAACTTTACCCTCACCTAATTCAAGAAGCCAGTTTGCAAATGCCTTTGTTTCATCGGATTCAGACGTGTTGTTACCCAACGTTAACCTCATGTTTTTTGTTAAAGTGGGGACTTTGCAACTATTCCAAATAGGAGAAGAAGTTATTGATGCATTTAAAATATCTCTTCTACTACCATTTGGAACAACCGGAAGGATCTGTCTAAAATCACCACCCAAAACCATAACCTTACCACCAAAAGGCAAATCAGAATTAGGTGAAGAATTTGACTGCAGGACGTCTTTCATTGTACGATCAAGTGCCTCAAAAGCATGCTTGTGAATCATTGGAGCTTCATCCCAAATAATTAACTTAGTTTGCTTCAATAAATCAGCAATATCACTATTGGGCTTTATACAGCACAATGATTGTTCAGTAACATTCAAAGGTATACGAAACCTAGAATGCGCTGTCCTTCCACCAGATAACAGCAGAGAAGCAATACCACTGGATGCAACATTCAAAACAATTTGTCCTTTAGATCTTATGGCAGCAGACAACGTTTTCCATAAAAAGGTTTTACCAGTTCCTCCAAAACCATAAACAAAGAATAGCCTACCTTTGTTACCATCAACCGCATGAATGATTTGATCAAAAATTGAACGTTGCTCATCAGTTAAAGAACGTGAATGGGTATGAAATTCCTCAGCCAACGTACTTACTTGATAATTCAGCTCATCAAGAATCAAACGGTTATTTGCAGATGATATCGAATCATTATCCGGAAAAGGCATAGAAGGAAACCTACGCAGGCTTGAGTTATTCCGAAGCAACTGTTTCTCAATTTCAAGCAACATAAGGTTCTTTATTTGTTCATCAGGAAGAGACAAACCTAAAAACGAAAAAGTTTGGAACATTCAATTTAAAAGAAAAGGGACATTAAAAAAATAAATTCATTAAATTTCGAAATTAAAATTTGTTACCTTCAATTTGGAATACGTCTTCGTGTCTACGCATAATACCATCTGACAGATACTTCCATGATTTTTCCCAAACATGCTCAGGCCTAGATAAGGTATTAGACAGCAACATCATCGCAAACAAATTACGAAGAGAATATCCAGAACCTGTATAATGAGCCTCTTTAATAGCTTCTACATATTCTTTGTCATCGTCTAAGAGGCCAAGAGCATAACATGCATCACGAAATGTTGGTAAGATTTCTCCATTGACCGTTCTTATCTCCTCAAATGATCTAGGGCCTTTTACTTTATTTAGAAGAACTCTCAAAAAATACGCCTCGCCCATAGATGGATTAACCATGTGAACACGACCAATTGCCTTACCCATCTTTCGAAAGTCCCATTTTTTTTCTTCATCTTTCCAGACAAATTTACTTGGGATTTCAATGTAACTTAGTTCACGTGCCACAGCTTCGTTTTGGTTCAGTTCCATCCATTTTAGAAACATTGTTGCAGCCACCGTTGGTTTGTCGAGAACATTTTGAATATTTTATTTTGGACCATATACAACACTTTGCTCACCGGCAGATGAAATGGAAGCCTTATAACTGAAGGGTATCTGTAATGCACTTCATTTTTAAATATTCTCCACGAAGCTTCACATGCTGAAAGGAACCTACAATCAAAATGTTTTTTGATTTCATCTTTTTGCATCACTTCTTCACCTTCTCCATTATCTTCTACAAAAGCAACTTTAGCCATATCAGGTCCTTTATTAATGTATTTAAATAAATACTTAATTGAAGCAGCCTGGTTACACCATTCAACATTGATATGAGCTTGGTAACGCCTTAAAAGTTTTGCATTATAAGGGACCACATGTCTGTTGTCTAACGTAGCAGTTCCTTTTCAACAAATATCCCTGACTCTCTTCTTCTATAAACCGGATATCCATTTGAATCTAACGTTGAAGCAGAAGAAAACTTCTTTGGAAATTTCTTGGAGCACTTACCGTCAAGCATGCACGGACAGTTCGGATATTCACGTCCACATGGTCCATGAATCATAAAGTCACTCACAAGACTAAACAACTCCGGATCAACATTCTTATCAGGGATTTCAGCCGAAACAAAACGATCAACGTGTTCAATTGTGGGTAGCTTACTGGCTTCTTTAAGAAACAGACAGATATGAGCATGGGGCAGTCCACGTTTTTGGAACTCTATAGTATAGACCGCTGAAACATAAAGTAAAACAATATAGTTAGAAAGTTAGTTAATAAAAACACGGTACTATTTAGAAACAACAAATAAAAATTGTATTAGTATAAGTGAATAAAGATGCTAATATATGAATATATATTGGAAGTTTTTTTTTCGTAATGAATTTTACCTGCTGAAGTTTTGCCCAACAGTGCTTTTTCACGTAAATCTTTCATGATTGAGTCTAGCTTAACTTTGAATAGTCTAGCTAAAATATCTGGCCTGTCTTCTGGATTTGTCTTCTTGTCTTTAAGAAACCGTCTAATTTCAGGCCATTTTGGATTGCATGTGATTGTAATAAAAAAATCAGGGTATCCATGCCTTTTACAAATAGCCATTGCATCAAGATAATTTTCCCTCATGTAGCGTGCACCACCAGTAAAAGAAGAGGTAAAATCACAGGTGTCCCTACTTTTGCCAAGTCAGTAGGTCCATTTTGGTTCAACGTTTGAAGATTAGTATAACTTTCACACCTAAGTTTACTTTGCTGGAAACGGACATAAAATAAGCGCTCACTCTCAATCATTGTATAAACGTCAACCAAAAACTGTTGAAGAAGCCGCCTTGCATTCAAAATCAATGAGAACTTACCAACTCTATCCTGAATATGATATGCAAAATACTCTCTCATTGAACACTTTGAATCTACCTTCTTTTTAGATTTCCTCTCTTCCCTATGTGGTATATCAACCCTATAACAATCTTCTCCAAACGGAATAAGCAATGGATACTGCAGGGCTAGATACGACGGATGAAGTTCAGATATACGCTGAAGTCCCTCTGATCTTGATTCCACGACAATATCTCTATTGTCAAGCTGCTCATCATTGTCTGAAAAAATAAGAGCGGCGATTTCTGATGAAGTTGGTAGGTTGTATGTTCGGCCATCTTTAGTTCTCCTACCAATAAGACGCAACTTAAGGGTAACTTCAGGATTTTCATGAAATCGATCCCGTACACTCCTATAACTTTTCACAAGCTGATTATTTGTCACACCCTCAAAATCCACTTGCGGAGTTTTACCGCGAGGCGCATGACAAACCAGGATCCAAACCAACGATCACAATAAACAAGTCTAAATGTAATTAATGCAATACCAAAACATAGTTTTAAAATCCCGTTTACAGCGGAAGCTTATTCAAAATAAAGTTCAACATAAATAACCAAAGTTCAATGTTTATAAAATCATGCAACTCTATCTAGACGCCGTGCAGACGCGTGCGCCCTAGTTCCATGTGCTACCTTAGCGACCTGAGAAAACATGTAAAAGTTTACGTCAGCACAAAAATGCTGGTGAGTTTACAGGTTTGCAGTTCAAGTACCAAGTTCACCTGTCCATACTATAACAAATAGAAAACCAGTATACGCTAGCTAGGCGTACGTTTTGTTACTACCACGATTGGAAAACCATTACTAACACGAATACCAGTTGTTGTGCCCGAATAGTTCCAAATGTTCCTGTTGTTCCTGTTTGAGACAATATGCACTCGCCCGGCCCTCCAAGCCGACGAGCGGGGTTGGTCACTCCCAATAGCGCTATTCACATTTCCCCGTTGTGCAAACCCGCACATTCATGGTTCCCCCCGGGACTTCCAAAGATCGTGTAGTATACGTTAGAACCCATAGTATGATAGAATTTACCAAACAATCGTTTTAACACATGTTTTCTCCCCCGAAAGTATAAAACCAGTTTAAAAGAGGGGCCGTAAACTCACCTTAAGTTGCTTTACTCCTAATCCCGAGTAAACTCAGTTGCTATGTTAGTCCCGTACAGTGGCGACCTAACATACGACAGTTACAAGTACTTAGACTAATAACCCGCAGGTTAATTAGTCCCTAGATGTCCAGACCATAACCAAGTTCGTTTAAAAATACCGTGACTGTTTAACTGACCCAAAGTACAAGACTCGACATCCCATTGGTGACCCGAGACTCCCCGTGTTATGTTTACGCTCCAAAACATACAATAACGTAAGTATACTTAACACACGTTAACGTTCAACAAGTTATAGCACATAGTTCACGTATCACCGAAATACATCCAAATATATGTTACCAAGTTATTAGACATGTTACGGGGTTCCTAGCATGTTACTACATGTGAAATCGGGTCTCGGAATGCTAATTTACACTTACAGCAGCAGTACACGCGATTAGAAAAAGTCAACTAGCATTTAGAAAAGTCAACTGGTGAATAGAAGCCCTATTCGCCCCTACTATAGGCGAGTAGGGGCTACTCGCCTTTACTTCATGCGAATAGGGCTATTCCCCTGAACTTACTAGTGATTAGGGCTACTCGCATGAACTTACTAGTGAATAGGCTTCTACTCGCCTATATATAGGCGATTAGCCTTGTACTCGCATGAGTTATAGGCTATTAGCATTGCTACTCGCCTGTAACCATGCTGTTCCAGTTTTTCGCGCGCGTTTAACGCTCCAAATCAGATCCAGAACGTGTGTAACTACCCAATATCATCCCAAACACTATCCTAAACATGTTTAACCCAAAACCCTTCGTTCAACCTCGTATAATCAGTCCTGCATGCAACCCAAAACAATCCAAACACTATTCACATAGCATGCAACATCAATTAACGCATGTAATCATAACCCTATTATCCGATTACTGAGTTTTCTATCATCATACTAACAATATTACTTCTGACCTAGCATGATAATACATCAAAACATCATCAAGATCCATAAAAATCCTATCTTTCTAATCATACATACCCATAACGCATGTTAATTAGTTATAATCCGTTTAACAACCCTTATTGACGATTTTCAGAAAGCTTTTTCGTTTATGAACAGGTCTGGACCATTAGGGATTTATTAAAAACATTTACAAAGTGTTATGGATGAGAATCAAACCTTGGAATTGTAAAAGATTGATGGTTAGACCTTGAAACCTTGTGTTTTTGATCAAAATCGCCTTCCAGAGGTTGTTTAAGTGTTTGGGGCGGTTATGGGACGACTAGGGTTGATATTAGGGAGTTTAGGAGGTTAAGTGTTGTATTTATAGGCGTTCCTAGTCGTTCCAGCACGTTACATGCGATTGTGCAGCAGTTCAGGCGATTAGGGCTTGTAATCGCCTGATGTTCATGTGATTAGGGCCTATTCGCCCTTAACATCACACGAGTAGGGGCTAATCGCCCTTAAGGGCTCCCTACTCGCCTCCCCTATAGGGGAGTAGGCCTCCTACTCGCCTATAGGGTTTGGTCTTGTGTGTTTTGCGCGTTAAACCCCGTTTTAACATATGTTAATGCATATTCATGTACCGACAAGTCATATAATGATTGTAAACACATAACACAAGTAAATACACATATTTACACTCGTTCACCAATTCCCGGGACTCGAGACTCGTACGTTCCGTATGCCCTGACAATCCTACAAATCGTCATCGTTTGTACACTTGGTTAAGGACCGACATCTAACGAACCTCTAGACCAACATCCAATGATCTTCTAGACTAACCAATAGTTCCCGAACCATATCCCGACTTAACTAACCCAGTTACGTACAATATACGCGTGACTCGCTAAGGTAGACTTTCATCTAGACAACGTTGTTAACCCGAATTTGCCAGGTGTCACATCATCCCCACGTTAAAAGAATTTTCGTCCCGAAAATTGCGTAAGTAACAAAAGAAACAACGAAGGGAATAAACAAACAGATAGGAATCAATAGAGAGTAGAAATCAAGAGAGAGATTTACCCGAGGTGTCACATCATCCCCACGTTAAAAGGAATCTCGACCCGAGATTCATTCAGCTGCCGAAGAGACATGCCTCGACTCGAACGCTTCCTTAGGGAAGAGATGAGGATACTTAGACTTCATCTGATCCTCCCGTTCCCATGTATATTCCGGTCCCCGGTTCGAGTTCCACCGAACCTTAACGATACGAATCTTGCTGTGACGTAAGCTACGAATCTTGTAATCAAGGATCTCCACAGGTTCTTCCACAATCCGAAGACGATCATCAACCTTGATCTCTTCTAATGGAACGATGAGAGACTCGTCAGCCAGACACTTCTTCAAGTTTGACACGTGGAAGACGTTATGTACGTTACCGAGTTCCATCGGTAAATCAAGACGATATGCCACCGGTCCAATCCGTTCCAGGATCGTAAATGGTCCGACATACCGTGGGTTGAGTTTGCCACGCTTCCCAAAGCGTATGACGCCCTTCCACGGTGAGACTTTTAGAAGTACCTTGTCATTGACTTGGAATTCCAATGGTTTGCGACGCTGATCGGCATAACTCTTTTGCCGGTCCCGTGCCGCCGCCAACCGATTTCGAATCTGTACGATCTTTTCCGAGGTTTCGTACACTAGTTCAGGCCCAGTGAGTTGACTCTCACCCACTTCAGCCCAACAAAGAGGAGAGCGGCATTTCCGTCCGTACAGTGCCTCGAACGGAGCAGCCTTGATGCTCGTATGATAACTGTTGTTGTACGAGAATTCTACCAACGGCAGATGAGCTTCCCAACCCTTCCCAAAATCGATCACACACGCCCGCAGCATGTCTTCTAAAGTTTGAATAGTACGCTCACTCTGACCGTCAGTCTGTGGATGGTAAGCCGTACTCATGTCTAGTTGGGTACCCAAAGCCTTGTGCAAAGACTTCCAGAAGTGAGAAGTAAAATGGGAGTCACGATCCGAGATAATAGAAACAGGTACCCCGTGCTTAGAAACAACTTCTTTCAAGTAAAGACGAGCCAAGCGATCCATAGTGTCGGTCTCCTTAATAGCAAGAAAATGGGCTGATTTCGTTAACCGATCGACAATCACCCATATCTTGTCGTTCCCGCTTGGTGACTTAGGAAGTTGCGTGACAAAATCCATAGTAATCCGTTCCCATTTCCATTCCGGAATTTCAGGTTGTTGCAGGAGACCCGACGGTTTCTGGTATTCCACCTTGACCTTAGCACAGGTCAAGCATTTGCTCACGTATGAGGCTATATCCGACCTCATGTTTGGCCACCAGTAAAGCACCTTTAGATCTTGGTACATCTTATCCGAACCAGGATGAATAGAATACCGGGACTTATGAGCCTCATCAAGAACAAGCTCCCGTAGTCCCCCGAATAAAGGAACCCATATGCGTTCTGCGAAGTAGTGCAGACCATCAGGCCTTCGCTCTAGGTGCTTGTCGGCACCGTGCATGGTTTCAGCTTTAAGGTTTTCCTCCTTCAAAGCTTCCAATTGGGCAGAACGGAGTTGATCAGGTAACGACGAATGGATAGTGAGCTGCAACGCCCGAACGCGACGAGGTTTAGAAGATTCCTTCCTGCTCAAGGCGTCTGCTACAACATTCGCCTTGCCAGGATGGTACTTAATAGCACAATCATAATCGTTCAAAAGTTCAATCCAGCGACGCTGCCGGATGTTCAAGTGTTGTTGGTCGAAAATGTGTTGGAGACTCTTGTGATCGGTGTAGATGGTGCATTTGGTACCGTACAAGTAATGTCTCCAAATTTTCAACGCGAATACCACGGCACCCAACTCCAAGTCATGAGTTGTGTAGTTCTTCTCGTGCACTTTGAGTTGACGAGAAGCATACGCAATCACTTTCTCGCGTTGCATCAACACGCAACCGAGTCCATGAATGGAAGCATCACAGTAGACGACAAAATCATCAGGACCCTCAGGTAAAGACAGAATAGGAGCAGAACACAGTTTAGACTTTAGTTCCTCAAACGCGGACTCTTGTGATTCACCCCAGTCGAACTTCCTATCCTTCTGAGTGAGAGTGGTGAGGGGTTGAGCAATCTTCGAGAACCCCTGAATGAAACGACGATAATAGCCCGCAAGACCTAGGAATTGCCGCACCTCAGTTGGCGTCTTAGGTGCTCCCCAGTCCTTGATCGCTTCGATTTTAGCTGGATCGACATGAATTCCTAATTCATTAACCACATGTCCTAGGAATTGAACTTCGCGTAACCAAAAGTCACACTTTGAGAATTTGGCGTAAAGTTGCTCCCGTCGCAAGAGTTCCAAAACTAACCGCAGATGTTCCCCGTGTTCGGTCTCGTTCTTGGAGTAGATCAGAATGTCATCGATAAACACAATGACAAACTTGTCCAGATACGGTTTACAGACGCGGTTCATCAAGTCCATGAAAACCGCCGGTGCGTTCGTGAGACCGAAAGGCATGACCAAGAATTCGAAATGGCCATAACGTGTTCGAAAAGCAGTCTTTGCAACGTCAGCCTCCCTGACGCGCAGCTGGTGATAACCGGACCTCAAGTCGATCTTGGAATAATAACTAGAACCCTGGAGCTGGTCGAATAGATCATCGATACGTGGAAGAGGATAACGGTTCTTGACGGTCAACTTGTTCAGTTCTCTGTAGTCTACACACAATCGGAAACTCCCATCCTTCTTCTTGACAAATAAAATCGGTGCTCCCCAAGGGGAAGAACTTGGCCGGATGAAACCCTTGTCCAAGAGTTCCTGTAACTGGCTAGACAATTCCTGCATCTCGGGAGGTGCAAGACGATAGGGGGCCCGAGCAATAGGAGCAGCCCCTGGTACAAGATCAATACCGAACTCGACTTGACGATGAGGAGGAAGACCAGATAAATCATCGGGAAAAACATCAGAAAACTCGCGTACCACCGGAATGTCGTCAATCTTCTTCTCATCACTGGAGGAAACAGATAAAAGCGCCAAAACGGCTGGATAACCCTTTCGAAGACACTTAAGGGCTTTCATGCTAGAGATGATGTTTAGCGAAACACCACCCTTGATACCGTATACAGAAAGAAATTCTCCATCAGGGAGAGGAATCCGAATAACCTTATCGTAACAGACAATCTCCGCGCGATACAAAGATAACCAATCCATTCCTACCACAACGTCGAAACTACCCAATGGTACCGGCATAAGGTCGATGGGGAACGATAAACCCGACAACTCTAACTGACACTCCCGAAGAACACTAGTAGCTTCAATCGTTTTACCGTCAGCCAACTCAATAATATACTTGGTCTCTAATGGTACAGATACTACATCTAGCAATCGACTAACACCCATGGATACAAAACTCTTGTCGGCACCAGAATCAAATAACACGCTAACAGAATGATTATTGAGAAGAAACGTACCGGTGACTGTATCAGGGTCCTGCCTAGCCTCAGCAGCTCCAATGACGAAGGCACGTGCATTTCTGCCGCCGCCCCCGTTGTTACCATTCCCGTTGTTTCCACCCTGTTTCAGCTTTGGGCAATCCTTCTTGTAATGCCCAGTGTCACCGCAGTTGTAGCACCCTTGTTTCCCTGTAGTCCCCTGAGTAGTCGGAGCTGAACTGTTGGTCGGAGCCTGTGTTGATGGAAGTGTAACCCGACAATCTTTAGCATAGTGGCCTGTTCGCTGGCAGCGGTGACAACGGTTACTGTCGCAGTTCCCTTGGTGATGGCGTCCACACTTGTTGCATTTGGGCAGTTTTCCCGCATAACCACCCTGCTTATTACCCGAAGACGATGAACCCCCATTATCAAACTTTTTACCCTGCTGTGCCGACCCAGATCCTTTCCCGTCATTTTCCCACTTGCGCTTATTGTTCTCTGGAGCCTTAGCAGTCGAACCTTTCACCGGCAAAATCCCCTCATTCACCTTTAAATTAGTCATCCTATGTGCAGATCGAACTACCTCCGCATAAGTAGGATGATTCCCAGCAGCCACTAACCCTGCGATTTCCGGCACCAACCCTGAGACATAATGTTCAATCTTACGATACTCTGGCACGTGCAAATCGGGACATAGCACTGCCAACTCATTCCTCCTAACCGTATACTTCTCGATTTCCGACCCAGTCATCTTGAGGTTCCACACCTCATGCTCCAGCTTCTGCACCTCTTCTCTCGGGCAATACTCCCGCTTCAGCAATTGCACAAAGTTCTCCCATGGCATAGCATATGCCTCCCCAATACCCATGTTCTGGGTAATACCATTCCACCAAGTCAATGCCACGTCTTGAAATAACGCAGCCGAATACTTCACCCGATCTTCTGGGAGACAGTTACACATCAGGAATACCGACTCCACTTTCTCCAACCACCTAAGCAAACTGACCGCACCCTCGGTGCCAGAGAATTCCTGGGGCTTGCAGTCCCGGAACATCTTATAGGTGCACATGGGTGGGGGTGGGTCAACAGGACCACCTGAAATGAAACGTATGAGAAACCACGAGACACGCAAACAAGGTTCACCAATAAGGTAAAGAAAACGGATAAAACAACTTACCGCCACCGTTGTGCCCTAACTGAAAGGCAGCCTGGAGCAAGTTGTTCAGATCAGCCTGTGACAGGTTAATACCTCCACCACGACCACCAGCACCACCGCGACCACCACCGCGTCCACCATTGCGACCACCTCCTCGTCCTCCACGCACTCCAGACATGATTCTGGCAGAAAGAACGAGAAAATTTAGTTTCGCAGTTAAAGATAACCACTAATGTTCACAAGATTAAAGCCAGATCCAATCCAGGACTATCCTCTCAAACTCAGAGCTCACTAGTGCTTCCATGCATGTCGTTTTATGATTTTGTGTGCACCCAAAATGATAAAACGCTCTACATGGTCCTCCAAGTGTTCTCCTAGTTCAAATATCAAATCACCGAACATAGACTCTTAGCTACACACCGTAATACTACGGTAGTTCATGACAAGTGTTTCTATTGGAATACGAAAGGGAGATGTCCGAGCCTTGGACAAATCTCAAGAGCACACGAGTTACCCCAATAGACCACACTGCCTAGAAAACAAGTAACCCAACCTAAGGTAGAACGGATGATGTAACGTAGAAAGACCAACGATTTAGAGACACCCCGACAAGACCATACGTAAACCACTATAACGTTTAGTACCATGTGATCGTCTAGTGTGTGCGACTCGGCTATAGACTAGACTCTACATGCAGTCCTAGTTCACTATAACCATTGGCTCTGATACCAATCTGTCACACCCTCAAAATCCACTTGCGGAGTTTTACCGCGAGGCGCATGACAAACCAGGATCCAAACCAACGATCACAATAAACAAGTCTAAATGTAATTAATGCAATACCAAAACATAGTTTTAAAATCCCGTTTACAGCGGAAGCTTATTCAAAATAAAGTTCAACATAAATAACCAAAGTTCAATGTTTATAAAATCATGCAACTCTATCTAGACGCCGTGCAGACGCGTGCGCCCTAGTTCCATGTGCTACCTTAGCGACCTGAGAAAACATGTAAAAGTTTACGTCAGCACAAAAATGCTGGTGAGTTTACAGGTTTGCAGTTCAAGTACCAAGTTCACCTGTCCATACTATAACAAATAGAAAACCAGTATACGCTAGCTAGGCGTACGTTTTGTTACTACCACGATTGGAAAACCATTACTAACACGAATACCAGTTGTTGTGCCCGAATAGTTCCAAATGTTCCTGTTGTTCCTGTTTGAGACAATATGCACTCGCCCGGCCCTCCAAGCCGACGAGCGGGGTTGGTCACTCCCAATAGCGCTATTCACATTTCCCCGTTGTGCAAACCCGCACATTCATGGTTCCCCCCGGGACTTCCAAAGATCGTGTAGTATACGTTAGAACCCATAGTATGACAGAATTTACCAAACAATCGTTTTAACACATGTTTTCTCCCCCGAAAGTATAAAACCAGTTTAAAAGAGGGGCCGTAAACTCACCTTAAGTTGCTTTACTCCTAATCCCGAGTAAACTCAGCTGCTATGTTAGTCCCGTACAGTGGCGACCTAACATACGACAGTTACAAGTACTTAGACTAATAACCCGCAGGTTAATTAGTCCCTAGATGTCCAGACCATAACCAAGTTCGTTTAAAAATACCGTGACTGTTTAACTGACCCAAAGTACAAGACTCGACATCCCATTGGTGACCCGAGACTCCCCGTGTTATGTTTACGCTCCAAAACATACAATAACGTAAGTATACTTAACACACGTTAACGTTCAACAAGTTATAGCACATAGTTCACGTATCACCGAAATACATCCAAATATATGTTACCAAGTTATTAGACATGTTACGGGGTTCCTAGCATGTTACTACATGTGAAATCGGGTCTCGGAATGCTAATTTACACTTACAGCAGCAGTACACGCGATTAGAAAAAGTCAACTAGCATTAGAAAAGTCAACTGGTGAATAGAAGCCCTATTCGCCCCTACTATAGGCGAGTAGGGGCTACTCGCCTTTACTTCATGCGAATAGGGGCTATTCCCCTGAACTTACTAGTGATTAGGGCTACTCGCATGAACTTACTAGTGAATAGGCTTCTACTCGCCTATATATAGGCGATTAGCCTTGTACTCGCATGAGTTATAGGCGATTAGCATTGCTACTCGCCTGTAACCATGCTGTTCCAGTTTTTCGCGCGTTTAACGCTCCAAATCAGATCCAGAACGTGTGTAACTACCCAATATCATCCCAAACACTATCCTAAACATGTTTAACCCAAAACCCTTCGTTCAACCTCGTATAATCAGTCCTGCATGCAACCCAAAACAATCCAAACACTATTCACATAGCATGCAACATCAATTAACGCATGTAATCATAACCCTATTATCCGATTACTGAGTTTTCTATCATCATACTAACAATATTACTTCTGACCTAGCATGATAATACATCAAAACATCATCAAGATCCATAAAAATCCTATCTTTCTAATCATACATACCCATAACGCATGTTAATTAGTTATAATCCGTTTAACAACCCTTATTGACGATTTTCAGAAAGCTTTTTCGTTTATGAACAGGTCTGGACCATTAGGGATTTATTAAAAACATTTACAAAGTGTTATGGATGAGAATCAAACCTTGGAATTGTAAAAGATTGATGGTTAGACCTTGAAACCTTGTGTTTTTGATCAAAATCGCCTTCCAGAGGTTGTTTAAGTGTTTGGGGCGGTTATGGGACGACTAGGGTTGATATTAGGGAGTTTAGGAGGTTAAGTGTTGTATTTATAGGCGTTCCTAGTCGTTCCAGCACGTTACATGCGATTGTGCAGCAGTTCAGGCGATTAGGGCTTGTAATCGCCTGATGTTCATGTGATTAGGGGCCTATTCGCCCTTAACATCACACGAGTAGGGGCTAATCGCCCTTAAGGGCTCCCTACTCGCCTCCCCTATAGGGGAGTAGGCCTCCTACTCGCCTATAGGGTTTGGTCTTGTGTGTTTTGCGCGTTAAACCCCGTTTTAACATATGTTAATGCATATTCATGTACCGACAAGTCATATAATGATTGTAAACACATAACACAAGTAAATACACATATTTACACTCGTTCACCAATTCCCGGGACTCGAGACTCGTACGTTCCGTATGCCCTGACAATCCTACAAATCGTCATCGTTTGTACACTTGGTTAAGGACCGACATCTAACGAACCTCTAGACCAACATCCAATGATCTTCTAGACTAACCAATAGTTCCCGAACCATACCCGACTTAACTAACCCAGTTACGTACAATATACGCGTGACTCGCTAAGGTAGACTTTCATCTAGACAACGTTGTTAACCCGAATTTGCCAGGTGTCACATTATTTGAGTCTAACATCGACTTCAGGTACTGAATGATTTCAATGTCAAGGAGGTCAGAAATATCCTTACACTTTTCCTTTTCCTTACTGAAATGAATGTAAAAATAATTTTTAATAAATTAAAATTTATATACAGGGCTAAAAAAAAGTAGAATAAAATTTTTAGAATATTACCTATAAATGTTTTTTCGGTTTGAAACTTCATTTTCAGTGTCATATATATATAACTGAGAAAACTTCGGTTTCGAACCATCATAAGGAAGAAGACCACCCATCGTGTGATAATTCTCACCACTTATTCTGTATATGAAGGGAGCCTTTCCACTATTGATATTTGAATCAACCTTCCCTCCCATTGAAGTAAAACAAAACATAGAATTGAAGCGGCGAATGTGCTTTAAGAAATATTTGCTCTTTAATTCTATGTTCTTGAAAAGGTTCTGATAATCTAAATTGCTCTCTTTGAAATCTGGAAGTTGTACCTTTCCATAACCACAACATAGCATATAGCTTGTTCTTCCACCAACATTTACGCTTCTAAGAGCTTCTGACCTCCACAATTTTGCATTACACATTTGACATACAGCCGTTTGATCACCATGATCCAGATAATCTTGCAAACAGAATAAATAAAATAACATTAACTTATAAAAGAAAAAAAAAGCTTTTAAATGTTTTGTAAATTTAATATTTACCTTTAGAGACACCCTTAAATTGCAAGCCTTCAATTGTTTGAGGTTCCACATTTTCTTCGTCAGACAAACTAACCATTCGGATAGGTGAGATGCAACGTCGATTATTCCTTGATGTATTAATCGGTTCTCTTTGAGCAGAAGATGATGCAAGTGAGACCGTATTAACATCAGTAAGTCCACCTGTAATTAATCATAACATTTCAAAGTTAGTATTAATAAGATTCAGAAATTCATTACATTAATCGACACAAAGCAAATTGCACCAGATGGGGTTGGATAAGTAGGAGTTCTAAACGTGTTATCATTTGAACACTCATGTGCAACAGTGGGTTGTTTTCGAGGTCTAGTAACAGAACCAACTTTACGTCTTTTTGAATCAAGTTGTGCTTTTCTAAAGTTTCGTAACTCTGCAGATTTGTGTCTTTGGACTTCAGGCACGGAAACTATGGATAAAAATAATATCAGTTTGTATATTCAATGAACGTTTAGTGTTAAAATAAAGGACTAATATAAAAAAAACTTGTATAACATAGAATTATGATACCGTTTGTAATATTGGACAAAGGAGTTCGTTGTGTAGAACCTGATAATACATAATGAAATAACAAAGAGACAGTGTTAGAGTAAAAAATTTGTCATCAATTTAAAAAGTAAAGCTATCGAATATTTAAATGTCATACAAATTTATTACCAGAAAAGGATGCGTTAAATGGGTTGTTGAAGGTTGATCTAAAGGATGACATATCGATTGAAACTAAAGTACTTCTGGATGTTGATGAGTTTGAATTTTGACATTGATTAGCAATGAGTCTCTTAGCATCCATTTGTAGTTTTCTGGATTTTGGACACTCCGTTGCAATATTTTTATTGACTTCAAGCGTAGAAACAACGTATGAAATACTATTAGTTTTTATAATGCAGTCAATAAGAAATTAGGATATTCTTATACAGTAAAACATGTAGTTTAAATAAATAAAAATACCATTTGATAAAGTAAACAAAGGATTTTGTTGCAATTGTCCTATAAAAATAGACGAACAAATAAAATTGACTTAAATTATAAATGTGGAATGGAAGTTCAGACTGTATAGAAAGACTTAAAAGTAAAAAGTGTTATTCGTTGGTTTACCGGGTGTAGAAACATTCAATGTACTTTGGAAAGATGAGCTTTGCTGAATATAATGGTTGGAATGTTCAACGGAGTAACGATTAAATATTGTAGTTGGCGGCACATTTTGAATTCCATTATTATGATTGTTCACCTTGCATCTCTTTGCATCCAGTTGTAATTTTCTATATTTACGACACACTCGGCCGCGTGCTTAACTTTTTCTTCATGGGAGATAACTGTGAAGAATTATGTATTAGTTACATAACTAAACGCTAATATAAATAAAGACATATATAACTACGAAATAAGTGTACCGTTTGAGATATTAGATAACGACGTTCGTTTGTCATCACCTTATAAAAAATCGAAAAATTAGATGACAAATCAAAAATAATACAAATAGAAATACATTGTATATTTATGCCAAAAAAATTACCATTCGAATTGTTAGATAGTCTTTTACGTCCCATTTCAACTAAAAGGAGGCAATTCTACATAAAATGCATCATAAGAGTTTAACAAAATATAAACAAACTTAAAATTATGGATGATAAGTTTATATATATGTAAACATTCAACGATACATAATACTTAACTAACAATATATTATAAATCAACATAAACTACAAATAATCAAGTTATGCGAACTAAACAAAACATGTAGATAATCATGTTATGCGAAAATATGTAATATTGAAATAAAAGAATTACATACCTTCAAATTGTTTGATAGAACAGCAGAGAAAAACATGTAGATAATCATGTTATGCGAAAATATGTAATATTGAAATAAAAGAATTACATACCTTCAACTTGTTTGATAGAACAGTAGAGAAAACAGAAAAAAGCAAAGATGAACTCTTGAATATTTGAGTGTTCTGATTTGTTTGTAAGACTGAATGGATTACTTTAGGAGAAACATGTTGTTTTGATTTAGAGTAGTAGGGTTTTATAGATTTTTCAAAATTAAATTTGTAGTCAAAAAAGTTATTTAATATGCTTAATTACTTACCATGATTAAAGAAATTTCAGGATTTGAATTTTTGGTGTAAGTATAATTCAAATTTTTCGAAAATTTGAATTTATGGAGATTTAACGTTTTTTATTTTTAGTAAGTGTGTAATTACAAAGAATTTTTAATTAAAAATGTTCATTAATACGCTTAAATACTTACCATTATTAAAGAAATGTTACTATTTGAATTTTTGGTGTAATTATATTTTAAAGTAAACGAAAAATTCAACTTAATTATATTTATTTTTTTTATGTTTTTTTTATTAAGTGTGTAATTACAATACAGTTGTTTAATTTAATTGTACTATGGCAACTTTGTAATTTTAACATAATCTTTCGTTATAGTACTTACAATTTTATATTAAAGTAATTTAAAAACATTTATTTAAAAAAAAAATGTATAAACGGAATATAATTAAATTTTAGTCAGATTTTGTTGAATAATGTTATTGAATGTATTAGAACTTTATGTTTGATAAATTGTTTGTAAATAATATAAATATGCTAAAAAAATGTGAATTATATATAGGTGGACTTATAAATAATGTTATGATTCTTATAGACAATTCAACATAACGTATAAATAATTAAAATTTATTCAACAACGCAACAATTATTTGCCAAAGGTAAGGAAAAAAACATAAAGTTCAAACCAACAATTAATTCAAATGAAAAATAGTAGCAAACATCAAACAAACCATAATAAAAAACAAATTGTCTCACACCATAAACAAACATCCAGAAAATATCCCCAAAAAAATAGTAAACAAACGGATAAATGTTCTTATTTTTCAAGCTTTGGGATCAACAGGGGGATCTCAACTAATTTGTCCGTGCAAACTTTCTTATCACCCTTACGCACTTTGGTAGTAGACTCACTTGCATCATCTTCTAGACCGTAAACTTTGTCAAGGCTACGCTTCACTTCCTGCTCGTCATGGACAAAACTAACTCTGCAAGATGATTCTGGAGTGTTGTTATCTCCAACAGAATCCTACAAAAGTAAATGAAAGGTAAAAAGTTTGATAATAATAGCAATTTAAATTTAATTGCGTGAGTGATTTAAGAGGTGAAAAGAACCTTAAGAGAGACTGCATTTTGTGTAGACGATTCAACTCCATCCAAGCTTTCAAATCCAGGTTGATCCACCTAAAAACATTAAAGGATTTGTATGTGTCAGATTATATAGTAAAACAATAAGAATTATTTATAAAATCAACTTATAAAGGAATATAGGACGGGAATAAAAACCTGAATATCGGAGAACTTTTGTTCTAGTGAAGAAAGTATCGATGACTCATTCGTAAACTTACGTATACTATATCCGTCTAGGTGCTTGTCAATATTGAATTGACCCACTTTAATTTTGAACGCAAACTTTTTGTCTTCAAGAGCATGAAACTCAGTTGGAGTTGTTTTTTCTTCACCAGAAACCTTAATAACAAATGACATACATAATATAAAGTAAAATAAGTAACTTGTTTTGGACTGAATATAAACAACTTACCTGCTTAGATTTTTCTAAAAGTTGCATTGCTGACATTCCCAGCAATTTCTTTGCTTCACGATCAAACAAAGTAAGGGATGTAATACCAGTAAAATCCTGAACCCTTAAAGGAATTCTAAACCTACATTTACAAATTACAAAATATTATTAAACAAATTTAATAGTGTTTTACTTTAAGATGTACATATTTAAGATAAAGCCTACACTGGATCAGCAGAGACGATGTGCTTTGGACATTCTCTATTGGGGCAAACTAACACCTGTTTAAACGAAGTAACATCTGTTTCTTCATTATCATCAGGTAAACTTAAGGTCGGCTCCACCTTGTGATTACAGTGCTCACATCCCAAATAATACCACTCATCTTTATCATCGACACCCTTAATGGTTCCAAGAACAATGACCTGTTTGTTAACCTACAAAAGAAACAGGAATCGGTTAAAAAATGAATTTTAAATAAAACTTGTATATAATGATATGATAAATCAATTGAGTCTTACCTCTGTTATCAAAGGAAGATCACGAATAGTGCTGAAAGGGGTTTTATTCAAGAATTCATCATTAATATTCATACTACCAGACGATCCAAGAGATCGTTGTACAGAAGATGATTCCGTAGAAAAAAACTTTTCAATATAACTGTAAATTTAAAAAAATTAATATAACATATATATCATAACTCAAATATTTAGATATATGTAAATAATTACAGGATAATTTAAACATATCACCTTTTCTTAAAAGCACGAATATCGTCAATATCTTCATTGATAAACAGTCGAGTTATATTGAACCCATTTTGCAAACTTATATTACCTTTAAACAAAAAAAAAAAGCAAGCGTTATTTTTTAAAAAAAGTAATAAAAATGTCAATTGTAATACAAACTGTAAGAAATGACAAACCTTTATAATTGGTAAAGCTACCAAATTGAACAATGAGAACAACATAGACTTCAGCTTCATTCTGCTTGATGTACTCAAACATCTGCTCACTATATTCATCCCACAAAGAACATGACATTTTTACCCCACTACATACAATACATTTTTTATTAGAGCATTCATAAATTTCAAACATGTCTTCCTAAGTATTGATCGTAGAAATGACACATGAATATAACATCAAAGATTATGAGATAATAAATTATGATTCGAAAAAATGAAACACATACTCTAGATCAATCAAGATAAGGTTCATTTTCATTTTCAACCCAGCTTTTGTTTCTAGAGGCTCGGGTGGACTCCATTCTTCAACAAACCCAATGAAATCTAAAATATTTAAAATGTTATTTCAACTAATATATAAGAAGACAAATTATAAGAATAAATATATATAAAAGATTGAGGTTTCGAAAACTACCAATCCTTTGTTCCTGAGAAAGGTTACCAGACTTAATAGACTCAAAAGAAGAGAAATTAAAACCATATTGGCTACCATCAAATCTGTTACACTTTGTAAGATTTGTTTCAAAAGTAAACGGTAATATGTCATTTTTAGAAAAGTGTTTAACAGATTTGTTATCCGCTAGTTGTGGTCTATAGATATAATATGCTTCATTTTCACGTAGAAATTTTTCATGCTTCTTCATGTATCTATTCCACACAATCGCTTGCATTTTAGAACCCTGCGTGAAAATATGTAATTAGAAAACATAGTTTGACCAGAAAAAATATTAAATGCAGTCGTGTAACATATATGTGACAAAGGAAATGATGATATCAAATCTAACCTGTTCATCCATAACAACCATATCAATGGCAAGAGTTTCACCTGGTATCTTTCGATTTGCTCTCTTCCAAAGTCTAAGTACCTTAACTTTGATTGTGTACTGACTCAGCCGCCATGTTATGTCATTCAAAAATGTTACATTATTTGGATCCATCTGCCTGCACGTGTGTAATATTTATCACAAATAACCGCGAACTAAAAAATGCTAGTACTTTTGTGATATATAAATAAACAATGTAAGAAGGTTAAGTAGTATATGCTACCTGCGAAAGTGTAGAAGAAAAAGATTGAATGATAATGGATTGAATTGTACATCTATTTATAATTTCGTATAGCTATCATAAATAAGGAAGAAATGTTGTATTTTTAGTATAGATTATATAAATAGAAACAAAATATGAAATGGCAATCTAATTGATTAAGTTTAAAGGTTTCCATAATACATTTTCAATCAACTTAAGTGGTCAAAGTTTCCGAAATTATGAAAATAATTGTTGTTTCCGAAACCTTATTGTAAAAAAGTCAACGACTAATATTAGGATATGAAAATGCTAAATTATAGCGTGATTTATATAATAAGTATAAAAAGTAATCAATTAGATATCCTTAATTTATTATCTTTCCAAAAATCTTGTTTGTCAAATTAAAACGTTTTTAATTTGTAAATTATTAATTAGTTTTGACTTTAAAATATTAAAAAACATTTTTTTTTTAAAATGGTATTAGAAAACATTTAACATTTTCAAATAAAACGGTTGACTTTGTTAATAAGCATTCATATGTATTAAACACAAACCATATCACAAATGTATTTCTCAAAAGACATATCAACACAAAAAACACACCAATGTATGTGACCACTAACAGTTAATCACCTTCCCAAAAACCACCATACCAAGGTGGTAACAGTTACACAGCAACACTATATTCACGGAAAAAAGTCAACGACATAAATTAGGATGTCAAAAAGATAAATTATAGCTTGATTGTAACCATAAAAAGTAATCAATTACACATCGTTAATTGATTGTCTTTCCAAAAATCTTGTTTGTCAACATAAAACGGTTTGAATTTGTAAATTATTAATTAGTTTTGACTTTAAAATATTAAAAAACATATATATTTCTTTTAAAATGGTAGATATAAAAATTTGGAAATTTTTCAAATAAATGTTAAAATTTGACATAATAATTCATACATGGATCGTTTTTTACACTTTGTTAAGCTATTCTTATACAAAAAGTTTTTTGTACGAAATTTAAGTTTCTTAATAATGAGAATGTTTAATGTTAATGTAATTTAATTTACCAAATTTAAGTTTTAATCAACAATATTAACAAAGTCAACAGTTAAAATCTAAACTTGTCTAAATTTTAATTCTCATTATAGCAATCACATCATATTAAGCATATTTACCTAATTCTAAAAAAAACATATTTCCCAAATCATTGCTAACAACTATTAAGCCATAGAAGATCATATGTCTTAAACACAAACCATATCACAAATATATTTTTCAAAAGACATATCAACACAAAAAACACATCAATGTATGTGACCACTAACATTAATCATCATCCCAAAAACCACCATAACCAAGGTGCTAAGAGTTACCCACAACCACTATATTGATCAAAAAAACCACCACCACTTAGGAGCAAAAGTATGTGATTCAGATCCAAAAAACTACCACCAGTAAGATAACTAATTACCATCAACCCTAACTACTTTAGAGAGCTTGAACAGACCTCGTTTTTCAAACCAACGGAAATGCACCTGATCACCAGCCTGCAAATCCATATCAGCAACAAACACAGACATACCTTTGATGTAGTAACGCTTACTGGATCCCCTGTCTTCAATACCAACAGAAACACCCCAACTATTTTGCTCACCATCCTTAATTGTCAATGACCGCGACCTGTTCAAGCCATTGGCCTTCGCCCATTGTGTCTTCATCCGCTAAAACAATAACCATACATGAAATTTGTTAAAAAAAGGTTTATTTAGCATCAATATGATTATAATATATTGCTTTAACATATAAGACTTACAAAATGCTTGTCAACCACAAACACAACTAGAACGGCCCAATCTTCTATATCAGATACATCTTCATCCGATTCAGATTCATCATCCTCAGCTTCCATATCATCTCCATCTGATTCCCCTTCTCCATTATCATCGGGAACAACAATTATTTCCTCATCATTATGGTGATCATCCTCGGGCTGTTCAACGTCCTCCCACAACTCGGGAGGCAGGGTCAGCTTGTTTTTCTCAAAGTGGACAACTCCAATGTTTTCTGTTAAGTTTTACAATGAAAAACATGAAAAGTGTACAAATTAATGATGTAAATTTCAAAGAAAATTAATGATATTTATTGAAATTTAGAATCGACAAACAAACCTCGTTGTAAATTTCAAAGACCATCAGATGATCTTTTGTTATCTTAAACCTCTGTTTCATGTACGGCCATCCCTGGGTAATGAAAATCTCATCACCATCGTATTCAAGCTGTATCTGGAAAACATGCCCTGCAAGAGAGATGAATATGTAATAACTGTTATCATTATGAACATCAAGATTTAAAAAACTCTCATTTATTGGTAAATCATTATCTAACAAATAATTATATACATGACATTACCTGGAAATGAGCTAACCATAATCGGTTCCATTGGAGGGTTTCGATTGTACAAACCATGATGAACGAAGCAACTTATATGCTGGAAAGTTGAAAAACAATGTTGAAACATTACTACATATTAATTTATTTAATGTGTTATGTCATGGTTCTACACAGCAGTTCAAAAACATACCAGGCGATTCACATCACTGAGTGGGTCATCAAGTTTGCAGTAGAAATACTTGCCTGGTGCAGCTATGGCATCCTGATGAAAAGTGTACATATTAAAACAGTTGAGCATTTCTTCGAACTCAAAAACAAAGTTACAACCACTTGGGTAATTTAGCGTGGTTATCATATGCTTCCAGCCGTTGTAAAAAAACCATTTCCCAGCTATATTCATGACTTTAACTTCAAATGATCTCTCATCTAAAGTATGAATTCTGGTCATGCCAGTAGGGAAGCCATACTTTGTAATCCATTCTTTATATTCGCCAGGCAAGGCCTACAAATCAATACCAAAAACAGTTGATTATAATATAATGTATTGGATTTTCAGTTTGGTGTTCTCCATCCGATGAGCAAATTTATGACGATAAACTGAAATCCAACAAATAAATTTGTTGAATGATTTATGATACATATCAAAGACTGTGCACTGATCAATGAACATATATTAACAACCAACGGATTTTTTACGCATAACAAAGGTCGCTTACGATACATAGACGTTCTTTGCCCTCTGATTTGACCCAAAATCCGGACACCATTCTGAGACGACCTATAAACCACCTGTATTATCAGTAAAAACAAATTAAAACATGAATTCATATAACTAAAATTGCATCATTAGATGAATACATAAATGACAAATCTGAAAAATTTTAAAACCTCTTAATTTTTGAAAACAGATTAATGTCGCTGAAAGTAGAATTAGTGAAAAACTTAAATTGAAAACCCCAAATCGAAATCTTTATACAATCGATTAGTGTATAGGTCACTAAAGAATAAAACAAATAATAAAAACAAATATAAGATCACAGATCTGTAATACATAATTGATTTAGGGTTTCGATTCCCTAAATAACAGATCGCATAATCGATTATCTCATGCTAGTATAAAACATACGACGCCAGAGAAAATACGTTACCTGATGTCGATGATGTAGATTACACAGGTTGGTTTACAGATTAGGTTTGGAGATACGTTGAAGCCGGCCCTCTAAATCAAAGAACAATGAGATCAATCGATAAAATCAATGAAGAAGAAGACGTTCGATCGCCGATCGCCTATTTCTAGGGTTTGGTTCACGGAGGCAAATTTAGGGATTGTGTTCTGATTGTTATGTCCGCGTAGTTTTTGTTAGGTTATATATTTTCTGGGTTTTTTTTAAAAAGAAAAATTTTATAAATTCTCACAATGGGGACACTTGGCATTAGTTGATTGGCTATGTAATTGGAGGATGAATGTGGGAGTGCCAAGTGTCCTCATGGACTTTGTTTTATTAGATGTATAGATATCACCTAATCTTTCACTTATAAAGATTTAAACTCACATCATATTTGTGAACGCTAACCACCGTACAACTAAACTTCTAGATTTTTATTTTATTAGCCACACATCCAATTCTTTAGCCAGCCCACAATTCCTTATTCTTTTCTTCCAAGCCCAATTCAAAAGCCCGAACTTACTAAGTAAGTAAAGGGCTTAACTCCAAATAACTTTTTTTTTTTTGAAAAAAAATGCTTTCAATCACAAAAACGCCGAAACTGGTCTTCAAAACGAGGACCGACGGCTCAAACCTCTACAACATATACAAAGGAAAACGACACTATTTTTCCAGACAATCCTATTACATTTAAATCTACTATTGACCCAAAGAAACGAAATAGACTTCACACTAACCACAATCTTCTCCACACTAGGGCTCATTCCCTTAAAAACAGTATCATTCCTCGCTTTCCAAATCGACCACATAGTAACTATGATAATCCCATGCACAATCTTTTTCCTCTTTTTGCAATCCTTCACCAAATAACTGAAATCCAACTCTTCGATATTCAAATGGAAGGTATAATTTCCCAACGGATATTATCATATTAATTCGAAGGGTTATTATGGGGTTTGAAGAAAGGGTCACTGATTAACCGAATTTTGACTTTGATTTTGCATGTGGGAAGTGTGCCTGGATTGACATCAAAATATGTAGACTAGAAGGGAATTATATTAATAAGACTCAATAGCTTTGTTGGTTAGCTTTACTATTTAGATCATCCCGGCTCTAGCCCATATGCTTACCTACCAGAAGTCCTCTGCCCAGCAGGTAATTAGTCCACACAACCTCTTAAATAATTATTTCTAATAGGGGAGGAATTCTCCTTTTATACAAAAAATAAAGGATTACACATAAATACAATGAATAAGTATTAATCACTAATTGAGTAATAGAGGAATGTGAGGAAATTATTTAGGGATCGCCTAATACCCCCGTCAATGCGAGATGGAGGTGGCCCAAGACAAAGCATGAATCAAAACTTTTCAAATATTGGTTTAGAAAGACTTTTTTTTTTTGAAAATGTATGCAACATGTTGATCTGTTGAGATGAATTTTGTGTGAAGACGACCGGCGGCAACTAATTCTCGAATAAAATGGTAGTCGATGTCGATATCTTTGCCTCTCTTGTGAGAAATTGGATTTTGACTTAAGACGAGAGCACTTTTGTTGTCACAAAGTAATGTTGGTGGTCCCGGTGGTAAAGCATGTAGCTCGCGAAGAAGATGGGTTAGCTAGATGATCCAAGATGTGGTATTCGCCATAGCTCGGTATTCCAACTCACAACTTGAACGTGCTATGGTAGGTTGCTTCTTTGCTTTTGAACTCTCTGTGAAGAGAAGTGGTAAAATTTGAGATGAAGTTTTCATTATTGCACGTGATAATTATGTCGTCCACATACACATAGAGATAAATTAAGATCCCATTATGGTTATAAACAAATAAAGTGGGATCATCACGACAATAAGTGAAACCAAGAGTGATAAGAAAAGTACTTAACCATTGAAACCAAGCATTTGGTTCTTGTTTTAATCTATGAATGGCACAATTAAGTTAACACACATGGTTTGGTCATGTAGGGTTTTCAAAACCCGGAGGTTGTTCCATAAAGAACATTCCGGTAAGGTGGCCATTTAAGAAGTCATTATTCACATCAAGGTGTCTCAAGTTCCATTTATGAATAGTAACAAGACTAAGGACGACACGAATGGTTGATGATTTGACGACTGGACTAAATGTATGAGAAAAGTCAAGCCCCGGTGCTTGACTAAAGCCTTGGGATACCAGTCGTGATTTGTAACGGTCAAGCGAACCATCCAATATATATTTGATTCGGTAAATCCATTTGGAACCAATGATGTTTATGTTAGGTGGACGAGGAACAAGAGGCCATGTATGATTTCCTTGCAATGCGTCTAGCTCATCATGCATGGCATGCATCCATTCAGGATCATTGAGAGCGACTTTGCTGCCTTCAGGCACATGAGAGGAAAGGAGGGAATGATGAAGTCCGTGAGTAGTGAATTGAGATAGGTTGGCATAGTGTTTAGTTTTCAAGATACCGACTTTAGATCGAGTTGTCATAGGATGATTACAGGTGGTTTGAGCAGTATTGAGAGAGGGGTGCGGAACAAGGTCCGTGGAGTTTGTCTGAGGAATAGATGAGGATTGGGATGGGTTGGTTTGGGGCAGAGATAAATGGTCCGAATTAGGCGGAGATAAATGGACCGAATTGGGAGAGGAGTGCGGACCAAGGTCCATGGAGTTTGTCCGAGGAGTGGGCTGGGTTGGTTTGGGTGGAGATAAATGGGCCGAATTAGGCTGAGATGGGGTAAAATCAGGAGAAGTGGGTTGGTTGTTTTGAAGTGGGCCGAATGGTTCGGTTTCGGTATGAGAAGAGATGGGATGCTGGTTGGTGTGAAGTGGGCTGTAGGATTTGGCATCGGTAGGAGGAAAGGTGGGCTGCTGGTTGTTTTGAGGTGGGTTTACTGTTTGGGTTTTGGTAGTGGGTTGATCCGAGGATGAGGAGGTTTGAGACGGGTTTAGAAAGGAGGGACTATTGGGTGGATCGATATAATGGTTAGGACAAGAGGTGCAAGATGGAATTATAGGTGGAGTGGGTAAGATGAGAGATGTGGTCATGGTTGTATTAGGTATGGGTAAGGTATCTTCAAAATTGGTTAAAGAGAGTTTTGAAACATTTGAGGATGTAAATGAAGTTTGAAACGGAAGAATGTCTTCGTCAAACTTAGAATGTCTAATGGTTTAGATACGTCCGGTTGTGGGATCAAGGAATCAAAACTTTTGTATCTAGGACTATAACCAATAAATATGCATGGAGCACTGCGAGGTAAAAGTTTGTTTTTTGGTATAATCCATGAGAAACGGGTAGACAAGACATCTAAAAATTTGTAAGTTGGTGTAGGCCGGAGGTTGGTTAACGGTGATTTATTTGCAAGAATTTTTGTAGGAAGGCGGTTGATAATGTAAGTAGCGTAAGTAAAAGCATCAAACTAAAATTTTTTTGGGAGCATGTGCATTAAACATCATAGGTAATCATGTTTTGGTTATGTGATAGTGCTTGCGTTCGGCCCTTCCATTTTGTTCGGGTGTGTGAGGACAGGATAGTCTATGATGAATTCCATGATTTTGAAAACAAGCTTGCACACGATGATTTATAAACTCGGTTCCTCCATCACTTTGAAAAACTTTGACATTTGTTGAGAATTGATTTAGTACAAATTAAGTTTAAAAAAGTAGTGAAAATGTTGTAAAAATTGGACTTGGCCTTTAGGGGATAAAACCAAGTGAACCGAGAATAATCATCTACAAATATGACATAATATAAATAACCATCAGTGGAGGTAATGGGTGCGGGCCCCAAAGATCACAATGAATAAGATCTAAAACATGTTGTGCGCATTTATTGTTTTCAATAAAAGGTAGATGTTTAGTTTTTGATAATTCACAAGAATTAAATAAACTCAGTTTGGGTAACAAAGATGTAACAAAGACATGACCATGTTTATTTAAAATGGATATAGTATCAAAAGAAACATGTCCTGGGCGACTATGCCCTTTATTGAAAGAAGCACGAAGATGTGAAGCAAAAAACGTAGCAATAAGTGACTTGTGACTTTAGGTGAGAACGTAGAAGCCATTCTCGCAAATCCCTCTAGCAAGGACCCCCTTCGTTTTTCGGTCCCGAATGTCAAAATAATTATTAGAAAACAAAACATCAACCGGTGAATCATTAGTAAGTTTATTAATTGAAAGAAGATTCTATGTGAGATTTGGGACAACAAGAACATTTTGTAATGATATAGAGTTGTTTAGATTCGTGTTTCTGACGTGGGTAATGGGTAAAGATTGACCATTACTAAACGTGATACGAATGTTATTGGTTTGAGGTTGAGATATGTTTAAGCCATGGACATTAGGAAGCATGTGAGTGGTAACACCTGAATCGACAGTCTAGTTGGGTGTGTCCGAGGTGATGTTACATTTAGCATGAAAAGCTTGTGCTAGGTTTGTATCACAATTAATCGCTTTTTTAGCATAAGATGCAAGTGTAGGACAAGAACTAGCATAGTCTCCCTCTTTTCTACAAAGTTGGTAGTGAGGAAGTCTTTTTGTGTAGGATCCGCGACCACGAGATGAAGATGGAGTGCGACCACGACCACGAGATGGACAAGGGTCGCCTGTCCTTGAAGGATTTGCAAGGAAAACGGCTTGAAGAGTTGGATTTCCATGAAGATTTTGAAGGAAATCTATTGATTTTTGGCATGAGCAAGAAGGTCACGGAAAGTCGGGGCCGGATGAATGGTGCGTTGGAAGGTTGAGAAGTTTTCATAAGAGAGACCAAGGCCACACAAAAACCAATGGCATTTATCTTCGTCAATGATCGGGTGACCAATGGCCGCTAATTGATCACATAAATTCTTTAATTTTCGACCAAATTCAGACACTATGGATGTGCCCTTTTGAAGTTGGCGAAGGGTGTCTTTGAGAGTATGAATGCATTCAATGGAACTATGGTTGTACACATTGTTGAGAGCTTGCCAAACTTCTAGGACAGTGGTGTGGCCGATATTTTTGGCCATGGCTTCTTCGATAAGGATGGAATTGAGAAGCAAAATAATCTTCTGATCATTGGTTTTCCTGGTTACAAATTTAGGATTTGTTATGGTTTCGTTATCAGAAGTGATAGTTTCTGACAGAGGGTTTTTTGGTGATGAAGGTTGAGATAATTCAGGAGTGGTAGGACTTGTTTTGACCAGGGTAAGAAGTTGTTTGAGGATACTTTAATGTTGATTAGATGCCTTAGTGAGTGAAGGGTAGGCCTGTAACTGAACCGAACATTCATGAACTGTTTGTGAACTTGTTCGGTGGGAAGTTCGTTTATGTTTGTTTATTTAATAAACGAACAAACACGAACAAAGGTAGTGTTCGTTCATTATGTTTGTGAACGTCCGTTTATGTTTGTTTTTATGTTCGTTTTATTATGTTCACTTATTTTCATTTATGTTCGTTTAAATTTTATTAATTAAATAGGTAGTTATATTTATATAAATATAAACATAAATTGGGCCTTAACTACATGTATAAATATAACCATTTAGTAATTGGGTTTGTTAGTAATACAAAATCGTTTACATTTATTATGTTCGTGAACATCCATTTATGTTCGTTGATGAACTAATCATTTAGGTTTTAAATGAACGATCATAAACAAACATGAACATGCCAAATTTCTTAATGAACGAACACGAACACAAAGATGTGTTCGATTGTGTGTTCGCGTTCGGTTAAAGTTACATAAACAAACACGAACATGCCTTTGAGAATATGGTAAACCCAAGTTGTGTTTTTCATTGAAGATGATACAACTATAAATACATGAAGGAGAATAATAAAATAGGAGAGGAATTCTCCTCTATACAAAATAAAATTACACATAAATACGATGAATGAGTACTAATCACTAATTGAGTAACAGAGGATTGTGAGGCAATCATTTCAGGATCGCCTATGATTGCCTAATAAACATATAACTTCTTGTCTTGTTTGAGAACACGAGCCGAGGGTCTCACCGTAAGCAGTCTCTCTATTATCATAGAGTAGATGTAAGGTTGTCTACATCTTACCCTGCTCAGACTCTACCTTAGCTTTGCTATTGATGAGATTTACTAAGGGGCTGTTTGGTTGATTAAGTGTTGAATCGTTTAGAGGTCTGGATGGTTAAGTGCTGAATCATTAAGTTGGACATCAAAATGGTTAATTTTCTTGTCCCATATTGGTAAGAGAGCCCCATTAAGGTTCAGCCTAGTTAGTGCTTAATTAATGGTTTAGTGCTTAATGGTTTAGCAACATCTCAAGTTCTAATGGTTCAGCCTTAACCATTCCATTCAGAAGCTGAAACAAACACACTGAATGCTGAATCATTTAGCACTGAATGGTCAGAGCCTCATTAAGAGGCTTACCAAACAGCCCCTAAGTATAATGATTATGATGATCTTGTTTGAGAACAATTCTCAAATTACTAAACTAGTCCAAGAAGTTGGTCCAATTGGGTTTCATTTTGCCCAAAATGTACCTAAGAGGGTGATTATGGTGTGCTAAAACGATTGCACGATTTCTTTTGAAGACGTTCGCAAAGCCGCAAAGTTCAAAGTTTAGTACTTCGATATTGGCAAAGCCGTTGTAGTTAATGTTGGTATAAAAACAAGTATAGAACAAGAAAGATAATATAGTCAAATGCTTCAACTTTATTATTACTGAGAAATGCTTTTGAAAAGTGAATACAATTGACAAGAACAACAGCTACTTAAATAGGAAAAGACTCAACAGACTTATGCTGAAAAACTGCAAAAGACCCGGCTCACTTATTGACCCAACTACCCATAAATTATGCTAATACTTATTCAAACTTTGTGGCCGTTAGCATGCACACGTGAACTCCATGCAGAACATCAATTTTCATTTCCAGTCCCCGAGGATGTTTGAATTATATTCTTAACACCCTCCCTTAATTCAAACTTTCGAACACCTAACCTCCTCCTTTGATACTCAAACTTTTCTCTATTCAGGGCTTTGGTCAGTACATCAGCCACCTGATCTTCAGTAGAACAAAACTTCAACTCAATCAAACCTTTTGTCACCATGTCTCTTATAAAATGATATTTTAACTCTATGTGCTTTGTTCTACTATGATGAATTGGATTTTTTGACAAACATATTGCAGAACTGTTATCACAGTAGATAATTGTGGCCTCATGTTGCTTCAAATTCAAATCTTCCATAACTCTCCTCAGCCATATGCCCTGACAAGTTGCATCAGTTGCTGAGATGTATTCTGCTTCTAAACTAGATAAAGCCACAACATGCTGCTTCTTTGAACTCCAGGTTATCATACCACTCCCAATAGTGAATGAATGTGCAGATATACTCTTTCTATCATCCAATGAATTAGCCCAGTCATTATCAGAATAACCCATTAACACAATATCTTATTTCTTTCCTCTTGCATACCACAACCCATAGTCTGATGTGCCCATGATGTACTTTAGAATTCTTTTAGCTGCTCCCAAGTGGATCTTTGTTGGCTTGTGCATATACCTGGAAACTATGCCAACTGCAAAAACAATGTCAGGCCTAGAATGGGTCAAATAGATCAAACCACCAACTAGGCTCCTGAACACTGTTCCATTTGCAGGCTCACTTCCATCATTTTCTTGCAGTTTTTCACTTGTGTTCATTGGTGTATACACACTGTCATTGTTGTGCATACCAAACTTAGAAATTACATTATTTGCATACCTCTCCTGTCCAACGAATACACCTTGACTTGACTGCTTTATCTCTAGGCCAAGAAAGTAGGATAACAGACCTAAGTCTGTCATTTCAAATTGAGTTTTCATTCTATTCTTGAACTCCACAGCCAACTGCACATTTGAACTTGCATAGATTATGTCATCTACATATAAACACACATAAATGACATCTGACTTTACTTTCTTAAAGTATAAAGTAGGCTTATTTGGGCTTCTTTCATAACCTTCACTTGCAAAGTAAGCATCTATCTTGGAATACCAGGCTCTAGGAGCCTGTTTCAATCCATATAGAGCCTTTTTAAGCTTGTACACCTTGTCTTCATGCCCTGCAACAATAAAGCCTTCTGGTTGTTCAACAAAGATCTCCTCATTTAGCTCTCCATTTAGGAATGCTGATTTCACATCTAATTGGAACAAGGTCCAACCATAGTGAGCTGCAATAGCTATAACTAATCTGATGGTTTCAAATCGAGCCACTGGTGCAAATGTTTCTTCATAGTCTATGCCATATTTCTGAGCATACCCCTTGGCCACCAATCTTGCTTTAAACTTCACAACTTTATCATCAGGACCCACTTTAGTTTTATACAACCATTTTAAACCTATCAAATTTGCCCCTTTTAGATAGTTCACCAACTGCCATGTATTGTTTTTATTGATAGAGTTTAGTTCTTCCCTCATGGCCACCTGCCATTCTTCTTTATCAGCTGCTTCATCATAACAAAGTGGGTCAGAAGCTGTTAATGCAAATTGGCAGTTTGCATACACATCTTGTAAGCTTCTATACTTTACAGGTTCACTTGTACTACTTTGGGAGCTTGGGGAACCTTCATCTTCATGTTGATCTTCTGAGTTGTTTACTGTCCCACCATGAGAACTGCTTCCAGTTTGATGAGAAGTTTGATCATTACTATAGCTGCTTGTGTATCCTTCCAACTCATTTTCAAGAGTGGAATCTTCTAACAGCATATAGTTATTTTCAACCTCCTTTCCTTTCCAATCCCATCTTGCTTCTTCTATAAACTTTGGATCTCTTCTAGTCAGAATCTTCTTAGTAACAGGATTATACAATCTATATCCTGAAAAAGTCTGTGAAGTGTATCCAATCATAATACACTTTGCAAACTGATCATCAAGTTTCAACTTCTTTTGCTCAGGAGTTAATGCATAGGCAATGCACCCAAACACCTTCAACTTTTCTGCACTGGCTTTACACCTGACCATGCTTCAAATGGAGTTTGATCTTGTAGGGCCTTGGTAGGAGATATGTTCAAGATTGATACTGCTGTTGCAGTTGCTTCTGCCCAAAACATCTTGGGTAACCCTTTTGATTTCAACATGCTTTTCATGATTCCCAGGATGGTCCTGTTCTTTCTTTCACTCACACCATTAGCTTCAGGAGTGTAGGGTGGTGTTAGAAACCTTTTGATTCCATTTTCTTCACAATACTTATTGAATTCTTTTGAAACATATTCACCACCCCTATCAGTTTTGAGGGCTTTGATTTTATGTTCACTTTCATTTTCAACCAAGGCTTTGAACTGTTTAAATTTTGAAAAAAACTTCTGATTTTTTTTCCACAAAATACACCCAACACATCCTTGTATAATCATCAATAAATAACAAGAAGTATTTACTACCACCCAGGCTTGGGACTTGCATTGGTCCACACACATCAGAGTGGATCAATTCAAGTTTTTGTTTTGCCCTCCAGGTACTAGTTTTGAAGGGTTGTTTTGGATTGTTTTCCAACAATACACCCTTCACAGTTATTTTGTATTTTGATCTTGGGCAATTCAGTAACCATACCTTGATTATAAAGTTGTTGGAGGCCTTGGTAATGCAGATGACAATATCTTTCATGCCATAAGATTGCTTCTTTGTCTGACTTGCTCAACTCCTCAGACTGTGTTTTTGACACATCCATCAAAAACATATTGTTCTTCTCAAGTCCCACTCTCATCAATGTAACTCCTGTTCTTTTGTTTATTATGATGCATGCATCATCATCAAACAACAGTGCATATCCTTTTCTCATTAGTTGCCCCACACTGAGTAAGTTATACTCAAGTTGTGGCACAAAATAAACATCATCAATAAGCTTAAACTGTCCATTAGGAGTAACAATCTTTACCTGACCAATACCATGAACTTGAATCTCTTTCTTATCTCCCAATTTGACTGACAACTTGAATGTCTCATCCAGTTTGACAAAGCTACTTTTGGAGCCAGTCATATGGTTAGAGCAGCCAGAATCAATAAACCAAAGAGTACTACACACAACAGGTGAAGATGTATTGGTCATAAGTAAGTAAGATTGAGAGTTGTTAACCTCAGTTGTGAATGCCAGAAACAGGTATTGATCTTCAATGCTTTCTGATTCATTTGTCTCTTGATTAGCAAAGTTTACTTGTGCTTCATAAAGATACCAACAATCCTTCTTCATGTGGCCCATCCTGTTGCAGTGATAACACTGAGGCACTCTTCTTTCCTAAGATCTACCTCTTCCTTTGCCTCTAAAGTTTGCTCTGCCACGGCCTCTAAAATTGTTGCTGCTTGAACCTTCACCTTTCTTTGGACTTTGAAACACTTGCAGAGCTTGTTCATCTACCTTCTCAGTCATCTTTCCAATACTCCTACTCAGCATTCTGGCTTCTTGGGACTGCAATGATCCCATTAATCTCACAGGTGTGAGAGTAGTGAGATCAAAGGAAACTTCTATCGACGGAACCACATAATCAAACTTTGTGGACAAGCTTCTAAGGATCTTTTCTACAATCTTCTGGTCCTCCACCAGTTCACCAAATGATCTTCTTTGACTCACTATTTCCATTACACATGAAAAGTAGTCACCAACCATTTCTGATTCTCCCATTGAGAGATTTTCAAAGTCCCTTCTAAGTCCTTGGAGCTTTACAGCTTGAACTTGAGTATCTCCTTGATATTCAAGTTTTAGAGTGTCCCATGCTTCTTTGGCAGTATGAGATCCAGCAATCCTTGAAAAAAGATTGTCATGGACTCCTTGTTGTATAATGGACAAAGCTTTAGCATCCTTCTTCCTGGACTCCCTTTGTCTGTCTTGATCACCACGTACATGCACACCATTCTCTACTGGTTCCCAGACTTCCTGTGATCTGAGAATAGTCTTCATCCTGATACTCCAGTATTCATAGCCCTCACCCTTGAAAACCGGAATGATTTGATTATTGTGAGAAGTCTTGATATCAGCCATCGAACAAGAACAAGTAAACAACCTTGCTCTGATACCACTGTTGGTATAAAAACAAGTATAGAACAAGAAAGATAATGTAGTCAAATGCTTCAACTTTATTATTACTGAGAAATGCTTTTGAAAAGTGAATACAATTGACAAGAACAACAACTACTTAAATAGGAAAAGACTCAACAGACTTATGCTGAAAAACTGCAAAAGACCCGGCTCACTTATTGACCCAACTACCCATAAATTATGCTAATACTTATTCAAACTTTGTGGCCGTTAGCATGCACACGTGAACTCCATGCAAAACATCAATTTTCATTTCCAGTCCCTGAGGATGTTTGAATTATATTCTCAACAGTTAAGGTGTTGCTCCCCTTGAGGTCAAGTGTTCGAGCCCCGTCAAAGAAGGATTTATTTTGTGTAATTTAAGCTGTTAAAACATGTTTATGAAATTATTAATTACTTAAAGATTATGACTCATATTTCGTTTACAAATAACAGTAGAAACTTCCAACAAAGCAATCAGAAACACACGAGCACAACATTGACATATGCAAACAAACTACATACACGATTACAGACCGTCTATGAAAATTAAATTCGAGACACCAATATAGTAAGCTAGCCTTCCTTTCCAAGCAAAGTGAGAAGAAACCTCTTGTAATCCCCTGAGGTTTCCTTGGCAACAGCCTGATCAAGTGGCACACTGTTTCTTTTGTAATATTGTTCCATGATCTCTTTCAAATCTTTTTCTGCTCGTGTTACGATCACCCGAGTTAAAGCATCTTCGTTCGTCCCACTCTTTTTTATTGCGTTACGAACCACCTGCATTTCAAGATGGTAAATTAATGCATACCATTGGGACAGTTCATGTTTGTTATAAAAATATTGTATGTAACCATTTTTGACACACTAATTATTTATTCGGGTCGGATTGTCTTGGATCAATGAAAACTAAGATTACCTTTTCAAAGTACTTAGTAGGGTCAATAATGCATCTAATTGTGGTACGAAGTGTTTCAGTGTACACGTTGTCTGAATCATCCTTCAAGTGCTGTCATGATATTTGAAAGTATTAAAATGAAGATAATGTGCTTTTGTTTTATCAAAGGTCTAGAAAATCATATTTGATTAGTGAAATTTCTATATACCTTGGTGATGTTACAACCATGTTCGTCTTTGTAACAATTCAATGTAGCCATGAATTGCGGCTTGCTTCGAGTAGTGACGATTCGAAGGATATCTTCGTGGTTATACAACTTTTCTTCGATGGCTTTTCTAAGAATGTTGCACTCTGACTTTGCGAGTTTCAAGTTTACCTCGTTACCTTGATACCTATGTATGCTCACCAACCCAACAAGAAGCTGTAATGTTACATAAATTCTTTAGAAAATTGAATGTAATAAATTAAAGTTATATGTATTTCCATATTAGCCACAATTAGTTGTGAAACTTGGTGCAAACAATTTATGTGTTCCGTTTCAGTTTTTCATGCTTTAAGGGAATCAGTATCAAGTTGACAATTTCCACTACGGGTGTCAATTATGTCAGGTTGATGAGTTGTGATGTGCAACCAAGCCTGGCCTACATAATTATTCATGTCAAAAATTTCAACCTTAACTTGCACTCATGTAAAGTCAAGTCAACCTGAACACAACCCGTTTAACCCATTTTTGAAAAAATGAGTCATGCATATTAATGATTTATAAGTGAGTTGTGGGGTTGTAAGTAGGCTATTAGTAACGTGTTTAATGGTGAGTATGAGTGTCACTAGTACTCACTATCATGCACTAGGATAACATGATTTGACAAAATTAACTTTATTATTAGGGGTGTACGAAAAGCCCACGGCTCGAGGCTCGCTCGAAACTCGCTCGAAAAAAGCTCGAAAAAATCTCGCTCGAAAAGGCTCGTTTTGTTTTCGAGTCGAGCCGAGCTAGCTCGTTTTGTAATCGAGCCGAGCTCAAGCCAGGGGTGTTCAGCTCATGGCTCGGCTCGATGGCTCGACTCGTGGCTCGGCTCGATGGCTCGACTCGTGGCTCGGCTCGATGGCTCGGCATATGGCTCGACTCAGGCTTGTGTATGTGTAATTAATATATAGATGAAAGTAATATATTTTGGCTCCAAACCTAATTCTAAAATTCAAATTTTGAAAACCCCACTCATACTACCTAGCTACATCATCTTTCATAATCCAATAAACCCTAACTTAGAAAAATAAAAAAAATATACATGTATATGTGTAATTTTATTTCATTTTTTTTTGTTTTTTATTTTATAAATCTTTATGAAAAAAAATGATTTTTTTTTAAATAACGAGCTGGCTCGAGCCGGCTCGAGCCGGCTCGAGCCAGCTCGAGCTCAGCTCGAACATTTACGAGCCGAGCTCGAGCTCGACTTTTCAGCTCGACCAGAAAAACGAGCCGAGCCCGAGCTGGCTCGTTTAATTTCGAGCTCGAGCTCGAGCTCGAGCTCACTCGGCTCGACTCGGCTCGTGTACAGCCCTATATTATGACTATGTAAAATGGAAAATAGAAAAAATGAAAATAAAATTACAAAAGATTTTTTTTTTTCAAAATACTTAAACGGATTACATGTCAACCCGTTTCTTATACAGGTGTGAGGTCAACTCAAACCCTACCTATTTTTAAACAGGTCAACCCGAACACGACACGTCTTTAAAAACTCAAAAACTTTTTTTCTCGTGTTGTGTAAAAAAATTACCGCCCTATTATATCAATCCATTAATTCATAAATTGTTATATGTCAGTTAGTTTTGCTTTAACGGGTCGTACATGAGTCAAATCAAAAAACCCGTCAAGTTTGTCACCTAAACAAAAATATATAACCAACAAAATATATAGAAGAACTTGCATTTCGAAGATCAGAAGAGGTATGGGAAGCAATATCTTCTTCCAGTGAACGCTTGTAGCGGCATTGGTAGGCGCACTTGACAGAATAGAGCTCTTCGGGTGATAGGGTGCATGATAGTTCAATGATCACTCTATAATCACAGTTTTCTTTACGTAGGGCTACATTTGCTAGCACTGCATTCCGATCCTCAGGATCCAAATTCCATCTGTAAATCGCTCTCTACACGAACCATCCAAAGTACATTAGTGGTAGTATTGCAAATAAGCAAAGTTGGTATCATGCATACATGGGTCTCCTTATTAGAGGGTGTTTGGGGTTGAGTTCTGATATGGATTTTTAGATTACTGTGTTTTGAAACCGCAAATAATCAGTTTTTAGTGTTTGGAGTTGAGTTTTGAAATGGATTTTTAGATTACTGCATTTTGAAAACGCAAATAATTAGTTTTTAGTGTTTGGGGTTGAGTTTTGAAATGAATTTTTAGGCTACCAAAACGCAATAATCTAAAAGCAGCCTCACCCCTACTGCAGCAAAACGGATTTTTAGATTCATGCATTTTGAAAACGCAAATAATCAGTTTTTAGTGTTTGGGGTTGAGTTTTGAAATGAATTTTTAGGCTACCAAAACGCAATAATCTAAAAGCAGTCCCATCCCTACTGCAGCAAAACGCATAATCAGTTTTCAAAAAGCAATCCCAAACACCCTCTTAGTTATTGCATTTACATATTTTCTGCATTTTATTAGTCCATTAACCCCATGATCACATGTTCTCTTCATTTAGTATTTTCTTAGTGTTTTCATTGTTCTTTAAAGGTTAATTGTTTACGTTAACAAAGATAATCACATAAAATTGTTGCAAAAATATCTAGTCATCTCTCATCTATGTTCTTTCGAGCCTAAGCAACTCAACGGGTCTTTTGATACCTCACATGAACAATGCACAAAGAAACATGCATCAAATTATCAAATGATCCCAAGATTACCTCAAAGTCACCAGAAAGCTCATGTTCAAGACGCTTCACAAGATCTTCATTGTAGAGTTCTTGATAAGCTTCCCTTATCAATTTCCTTTGAGTTGCATTTCTATGCCCCAAAATTGATATTATGCTCTTTTCATCAGTCCCCCATCCTTAAAAGAAAAGAATATTAATTACATTATTAAATTAAACCAGTTGAATTTTGTGAAAATGCGCTTGAGTTATGATACCCCGTAAAACCATATCAAATATTCAACTTTTTTTTTTTTTAATATTATACAATATATATATAATTATAGTTATTAAAAAGTGAAAAAACAAAAAACTTTCCGTACCTAAGTGACCAAGTGTTACACATGGTGTAAAAGGTGTTGTGCGACATTTTACACAAGTTTTACATATGTAACAAAAATGGTTTTTTTTTTTTTTTTTGAACGGCCAATTGGAATCACTCACGGACCACTGGAGTATCATCGTGCCACCAGTGTTACCACGCGATCATATTCCACCACCAAGTCACCAATTCTAAAAAAAAAAAATTGTGTAGTAACTGTAAATAACATATATTACATATGCTAAAAAAATTTAAAAATAAATAAATAAATTTTTCAATGGGTTTTCACGGATTTATCCTACTCAAGTGGATTTTCCAATTAGCGTTGCCATATATATTGTGTGTGTAGAGAGAAAGAACCATGACAAGCTTTTTTTAGAAGCTCGGCATCGGTAGAAGGAGAAGCATCTTCATATGCAACGAGGGTGGCCATCCTTTGTTTTTGTTTTTAGGTATGGATTATTGTTAAGGTTGAATTTATAGGGAAACTACTTAAATTGAAACTAACGCCCATTTGCTTTGGTTTCTTCACTTGCTTTGTTTCTAATTAAATTCTTGTTTTCGTGCTATCTGTATATTGTTTACTAGTTTAAAGGACCAACGTGTTATCTTTATGTATATTTTAAATTAAGTTTTATCATAAGATATCAGATCTTAATGCGTTTCTAAATTGATATACGATGAAATAAACCTATATTTTAATATTTAGTTTCTAAGGCCATACGGGACGATCCGTGATGGTCATGACCGTCGAAAACACCACCCTGATGATTATTGATGGACCGTGACGATGATGGTCGTGATGACCATCGCGGTTGTGATAACCGTTGGCAATGGTCAAATGACCATTGGGGGCTTTAAATTTTTTTCCTATTTCCAATATATATACTCCTCTTTGAACCCAAATATACCACCAACAACAATAAAAAAAAATACTCTAAACACAAATAAAACACTACAATACACACGCATTTGAATCCCAAAATATATCAAATGGAATGCCCTTCGTATCCACCCGACTTGTCTAGTTCGTCCAACTCGACAGGCTCTACTCTCGATTTTTTTTCAAAGGTTTGCGAAGCTGCGAACCTTGAAGATACGGGGTGATCAAAGAAAAAAATTGTGCAGAGTGATCGATGGGGGCAAATGAAGTTTTAATGAATGATTAATTTGTTGAAAACGCAAAGTACAATGTCGGTTATGCCGCGATGTTTAAAATTCATCTCCGTTTATCGAAGGAATTATTTTTAAAGATTGTCGAAGACATTGAAGCTAATTTTGAATAGTTTCAAGAAGGGTACAATACTAGAGAAAAAAGAGTTTTACCACGATACAAAAGTGCACATCCGCAATTCGTCAACTTGCAACCGGTAACGTTCCTGACGGATATGATGAATATTTAGCTATGTAGAACTTCAAGTGCGCCTCTTTACTATTTTTGCAATCATGTTATTTACTCATATGGTAACGAGTATCTACGAAGACCGACTAGACATGACATAACACATTTGTACGTCGCACATGAAGCTAGATAGCATCTTCCAGGGATGGTCGGTAGCATCGATTGTACGCACATCGTTTGGAGAAGTTGTCTAAAGGCTTTGCGAGGCAAGTTTATGATAGGTGGCCATAAATAACCTACGATCATGCTTGAAGCCGTTGCATCGAACGATTTATGGATTTTGGCATGCGTACTTTGGTCCTCCCAGCTCAAATAACGACATTAATGTTCTACATCTATCACCGCTATTCGATATCGAGTTACAAGGAACCACCCCGACGTGTCCATTTACGGTGAATGGGAGACAATATAGACATGGTTTCTATCTTGTTGATGGCATCTACCCTAGTTGGTCAGTTTTTTTGTGAAAGCTATTTCATTTTCGATTGTTGACAAAGAAATATTGTTGAAGAAGCTACATTAATCTGCGAGAAAAGATGTCAACGAGCATTTGGAGTTTTGAAAACTAAATGGCACATAATTGATCGACCGGTGCATTTGAATGATCAAGCGAAAATAAGGAGTGTTGTGTACGCGTGTGTCATATTGCACACTATGATCATAAAGGAAGAGGAGCATGCAATATCTCCAGATTACCTTATGGACCCTACGACATAGGCAATCATTAGCAATGATATTATAATGGAGTTGAGGAATGAACAAACAAACTATCAACTACGATTTGATCTCTCAACTAGGTTAGGCTCCCTCATATCCCTTTTTTCCATGGGCTTTAGTCTCATTCCACAACTTGATCTCTCATCAACCATTGATTGTAAGGATCTAAAATTATCTTTTGATTATGCCAAGTCAACACCGATAACTTGCAATTAAGATAAGTTGTTCTAACGTGTTATTGACTCGTTGGTCAGTTTTGTCTTTTTGTTAATTCATATAATTATTACTCGTGATCTCAACTTAGATCTGGTTATAATACATTGCCTTTAATTCAAGGATACATTCGTTTCCATCATGCCTTTGGTAAGGTCTTTCATAATCTAAGTAGACTTTGAATCTAACAAATCCTTTTCTAGATGCCAACTTTTTTTACCTGAGGCCCAATGCCTGAAGCTACCAATTGGCATTTGAGTTCAATAAACTCGATTGGCCCTGTAAAAACATTGGGTACTCCACTCGGTTATGTGTTTGCAATATTTGTTAGAATACCACGATCCTTATCGCTAAACCTTCCATTTTCAAATCCCCACATTTAAGTGTTATTAGATAACATCCAAATGGGGTAATAAAAGGTTCTCCCTTTCATATCTAGTTTTAAGAAAACTACTAGAATACCATTTTTTTCTAAAGGATTGTTTCTTAAATGGCTTATTCCCCCCACATTGTTTGCACTCTGATGAAATTTGAGCAATATCACTCGTGATGACTCTAATACACCCGTAATAAGATAGCAAATGTGTCACACCCTCAAATTTCCACATGCGGGGTTTTACCGCGAGGCGCGTGACACACCAGGATCCAAGTCAACGGTCACAATAAACGACATCTATATGATAAGAAAACAACGTAAACTACCATTGCGTTTCGAAGCCGTTCTAACACAGCGGAAGCAAAATGTATTATTACAACTTAAAAATAAAACTCAAAGTCTGAAATGTTTAACAAAACATGCATATGATCCCTAGACGCCGTGAGACTCCGTGCGCCTATACTCAATGCTGCTACCTTAGCGACCTGAGAAAACATGCCAAAAAGATGTCAACATATAATGCTGGTGAGTTCACAGGTTTTAAGTTCGTAAACGTTTTCATGTGTAAAGCGATTTCTCATAAAGTGCCAAGTGTGCAAAAGTTCCAAGTAAATAACAAACGTTCCCTTACTACTACGACTGTGTTGCTAAAACCATTACTGACAAACGTTGCTCGAGTTGCTGCCCATGTGCCAAGTGTCAAGTAGAGACAATATGCACCCGCCCGGCTCCCAGCCGTCGGGTGGGGTTCGTCACGCCCGATAGATCTATCCACATTTCCCCCGTTGTGCCCCGCACATTCATGGTTTCAATAGGGACTTAGGTTTCGTCGTATAGTAAATAAGTGTCAAGCGCCAAGTGCCAAATGCCAAGTGTCAATGTTTAAAAGTGTCAAGTGCCAATGTTTAAATATGCCAAATACCAATGTTTAAAAGTGTCAAATGCCAATGTTAAATATGCCAAGTGCCAAACGTGTCACGTTTCTTAAAAGAGTCACATTCCCAAAAGGCGTCATGTTTCTAAAAGCGTTGTGTTTCAAAAGCGTTGTATTTCAAAAGCGTTGCGTTTCTTAAGCGTTGCGTTTCAAAACATAAACGTTGTATTTGTTAAAACGTGTGGCATGCTTCTCCCCCGAGAGAAAAGTGTATAAAAGAGGGGCCGTGAAACTCACCTTAGAGTGTGTCTTCTGAATACTAGAATTCCAACATGTGTATGATAATCCCAACTAATGACAACCTATCAATGAGTTTACATAAGTGTGATGACTATTAACCCGAAGGCTAACTAGTCCCCGATTGTCTAGATCTTGACTACGTGTGTTAAAAAGTGTGTTTAAACGTTAACCGGACATCCCAGACCGACCCGACATCCCGTTGGTGACCCATTACATCAATTAGTCATGCACATAAGTTTAACACATAAGTTTCAAGCATAAAACACTTAGTTTGCATCAAAAATCTCATTCCGGACATCAGATGGTCGAATGTGGTTTTTCCCATTTCCACGTTCGCCCGTTTGAGCCACGTTCGCCCGTTTTTCCCACGTTTTGTTCCACGTTCGCCCGTTTGAGCCACGTTCGCCCGTTTTTCCCACATTTTGTTCCACGTTCGCCCGTTTGAGCCACGTTCGCCCGTTTTTCCCACGTTCACCCGTTTTTCCCATGTTTTGTTCCACGTTCGCCCATTCGAACCAATTTTATTCCACGTTCGCCCGTTTTCATCAGCATTTTATAAAATGCACCAAAACGCATCTAAACAGTCCGAAAACATCATGAAACATTACCAATCACAACAGTCAACTATCATTAACATATTCCTACATAACCCTACCAATTTTATCCCGAAATCCGTCCGTTTTACAAGTTACCCGAAATAGCAAATTATGGAGATGTCACATTAAACACATGCAATCTTTACCCAATTAGGAAACTTTATGAAATCAATCAATTATCAACTTAATATACTCAGATTATCATGAACAAGAAACCCCCAATCATATCCTTATCACTATCATCATGAACAAGCCCTAGATCTAACCCAAAATCCCTAGAATGAACATAACATCATCAATAATCAATTGTAACCTATCTCAATCATAAATCATCATCAATAACAGTCCTAGATCATTGTTATAACATCTATACAACAATCAATCATCAAACAATACATAACATCACATAAAACACCATTAACACATGTTAATTTGTATGAAAACTCATTGTTTATGAATAGGTTTTGTTTAGAAAGATATTAGGAAGGTTTTTATCCATGAAAACATGTTTGAATCAGATCTGGACTCTTGGGGTTTAATGAAAACGAATTGAAATGCTTTAAAAATGATTCAGAATGAAGAACACGCCTTAGATCTTTGTGTAGAAGATGTTTGTAGGTTAGATTATAGAAAACAAGGGCAAAAACTCCTTCCCCAATGTTTAAAGTTGCTAGAGAGTGTTTTGAGGCGTTTAGGGTTTGTGAAATGGTGAAAAATGACAAAGTGTGGTATTTATACTATGTCCACATTCGCCCCTTTTACCTGGGCGAATGTACCCTCCTTCGACCCTTTCACAGGGTCGAACGTACCCTGACTTGGTCGAATGAAATTCTTTAAATTCCATATCCCAGGTTCGCCCCTTTTACAAGGGTCGAACCAGGATTATTGTCCAGGTTCGCCCATTCGATTGGTCGAACCAGGACTCACGTTTTTCTAGTTTTCCAATTTGTCGTGTTTAACGCATTTTAACGCACCCTAACATACGAGCATGCAACCTTAGTCTATGTTTAACATATTTAAGCACGAATGATTATCTACACATCATTTAAACACATCTAAGCATATAATCCACCATACGGCAATTAGTCTACACATACACTTAATTAGTTTTTGTAATTCACCAACAACGGGACTCGTATCGTGTGTGTGTGACTAACCCAATGATCTACCGAATCATTGGACCCTGGACAATACGGACTGTGTTCCGACTCTACTGACCCCGTCAAGTATGTTTAATAAACGTTTTTCGCTAAGGTAGACTTATGTGTTTATAAAATGTTGACCCAAACATGCCGGGTGTCACAAAATGTCTATATCTTTGTGTTATGAGGTCATCTATGTGTATTGCTCTTCTCAAATTACAATAGCTCACAGGAGCTTCTGAGAAATATAAATAATCCTCGTATTAAACCAGATAGAATCATAGTTAATGAACTGTATAATCGGTTCTATCAAGTTATCCTTTCTTTTTTTACAAAATCCATTCTCACGTCTTCACACTTTTGAATGTTTAGAGTTAATTTCATCTCCGAAGAGCATCTAAATGACAACTATTAGTCTAGCATACTTTAGACTACAATACTCTAGCATGTGAAGAGAATATGCTTTATTCTGATTATTCATAGCCTTAAGAGATAACACACTATATCTTCCCAACATTCACGTCTTAGTTTAGACACAATAATGAAATTTTGTTTTACCAATTCGAAAACTTGGTTTTAGGAATGTCTCAAAGCCATAGTTAAATTCATTCTTTAGAATCAAAACTCGTTTCCCTTAATATAAGTCATTTTGAAGAACACATTCACCATCAACAAGATGAACGGTATAAAATCACTAAAATCTTGAGATAAAGTCAATTAGATAGAACACAATGACATGACGTTCACATATGCCTAAAGTGAAAAATCATATATTTGTAGACTCGCTGATGTGTGTAAATGTATATATAAAAATAACACAAGCTTTAATTAAAACGACTCACCTAAAAACTACACACGCACGACAAGTGTACCGGTCGCAAAGTAGTAAACAGATAAGACCGAGTATCGAACCCAAAGACGCGAATGCAACTCTAGATCACAACCTATACCGAAATACTAGTCTAATAAATATATACTTAAATGGGGGGTTAAACTAATAATTATAAACTTAAAAGAAACTAAATATAAATAAAGTAACCTCAGCTGCTTTTGGGAACTAGGAACTTGGAGAAATCGGATAGGAAGAAGGCTGGTTACTTAGGTAAAATCCCTAGACACTAGCAATAAATCCTGAATCTGGTAATTAACTTGAGACCCTATTCTTATCTAATGAACCTCCTGTCAAAGATAGCTCACTAGACTTAAGGCGGGACAAGTGCAGAAATGCTAAGATGGATCCGGATCGCCCTAGCGTACCGAAATCCCACAGAAATCAGATTAAAACCTCTCCTGGATTAAAACCCTTAAACTATGAAGCAGACTTAAACTCTACTGAAGAAAACCTAGGAAAACTCTAAACACGGACAAGTAGCGACTCCCGCCCTAGCGCTTGCCAACTACCGAACAATGCCTAGTTAGTTACCTAGCAATCTCGAGTTAGATTTCTCACCCTCAAGAATGGACTGCACGTCTTAGTTAAATTATTATATTAGTTTGTTATACTTGTGTCGTACTCCAACTCCAAATACTAGCACGCTAACCTAAGTTGACGAACTAGATTGATTTCTAGACCTAGGGGGTATCTCTACATGCCTAGCTCCACAAAACCAATAAACAAACTTCAAATAAAATTAACACCAACACACATATATCAAATCCAACAATAAACTTAAAATCATGTAATCCTACACATCAAAATTAAAAACCAAGAATCATTAAAAACTGCAAATTACGTGTCTAGTTCATAAACCTAAGCAACCATAAAAGTCTAGCTACTCATAATATTTAGAAACATAAATTCAAAGTTTATAAAAAACAATTTCATCATGTCTATAAAAATATAGAGCGAAAACTAAACCTAATCCAAGGCTCGTTGGCTATTGATCTTTAACGTGCCCGTGGCCTTTTCTCCTTCCGTGCTCGTTCGATCGTCACCGCTTGAATATTGACTTTTGCTTCTGTGCGATCGTATGGAATTGCAATTTGTTGAATTCGAATTGTGAATTCTTCCCCTTTTTTTATAATATGCGGCCGCTATATCACATATATCCATCTCTTTATTCTTTGACCGACTTTAATTAATTGTGGTTTGTTTGGCTTGTTTGACTTGGGCCGAGCCCAAGTCAATTGGTTTTGTTTTTTTTTCATTAATATTATTATTATTATATTATTACTACTCAGTTTGAGGGCTCGCTCTCTGGTGTTCTTGGCTTGACCAAAGTTCATCGTTTACGCTCCAACGTTCACACGAACACCTACCAAAATATAAAATAAATAAATAAGTACTAAAAATTAATAAAAATCTATACAATGACAAAAATAGGCCAACAAACGAATACACGCCTAAAACTACTAAAAACTATATACAAAAGACTCAATTATAACAAAAAATACATAAGAGAATAGATGTGTTTTAGGACACATCAAACATCCCCACACTTGACTCTTTTTCGTCCCTGAAAAAGAATTATGCTATGGAATCACAGTTAGGTTTACATCCAGTTTCAAAACATAGGTTACTTAATTAATAATCTACTAACGTATTGATTGCGATTGCAGGTATATTGATCCTCTTAAACCCACACCGGTTTCCAAGCTCCCTTTTTATTTATGTTAAGTTCATGTTGATTAGTCTATCTAGGGTCTCACTCGAAGGAAGCCACAGTTCCTCCTAATCCCGCCTCAAGCTTATGAAGCTAAAGGAACGACCAATTGACCATTTCCCAACCGTCTTATGTAGAAAATCAAGAGAATTTAAAATCATTTATTTATTTATTTTTTTTTTTGCATACTTAACTCAGAGGGTGTGACCAATCCAAGTCGCTATCCCAGTGGCCAGGCACCTTAAGCTTCAACATTTTTGCTTTGATTTCTAATTTTTTTTAAGTGATTAGAAATTCTAACGGTTTTCTACTTATAACGGTGCTTCTTATACTATTTTTGGCGGTTTCGGTCTCCCCGTTTCTCCTAGATGAGAACCCACAAAATAGCCTAACATAATTAATTTATTACTTTTCAAAGGAAACCTTTCTACCGGCCGAGCCTACCCACATATCCCAAATCAGACACGTTTTCAATCAATTTTAATCTCTTATTATACATACTATTTGAAAACCGGACACCTAACTTTACCTATCATTTTCCATATTTTATATAATGCAAACTTCAAAATCAGGGACTTTTTTTTTTCAATTTTTTTTTTAATTTTTAAACGACTCTGTATACAGACTAAACGACAGTTTCCCATCCCCACACTTAAATTCTACATTGCCCTCAATGTAGGAATAGAAAACGACACAAAACAAAAAATAAATTCCGAATACAAAATAAAAAAAAACGTGGGCAAATTGAAAAGGACTTAGCTGGTTAATTAATGCGTAAGCTCCAAAAACTCTAGTCCAATCCAGCTCGATCGTATAGCATTTCATTCGCTATCGGCTTTGACACAATAATAAACTCCGGGCTTTCCTTGACAAATGATAAACAGCTTCGGAATCACCCGAATGGAGATTGAGTACGGGTGGTGCAATCCAAACCTGCGCAAAACAAAACAAACAAAACCCGAGCATAATACCGAACCACACAAAAATAAAAAGACTCAAACTACTAACTTAGACTCAAAATATAACAACAAACAAGAAGACGTACCTGCTTGGTAAAATAGCGGTGAATGGTGGTAAAACCAAATGGGTAGAGAAGAAAAAAAAATCTGGTTCTCGCTCAATGTGAAGGACACTGGTGATCACAACACGCGTTGCAAGAGAAAAAAAAATATAACTTTCCGGGGTAATAGCTGGTCGCATGAGGCGAACAGGTCAGCCCAGACTTCTCACATTACGTGAAAAGTCTTTTTTCAGAGAAAGTTAATTAATTTTTTTTAAGGAGAATTCTCTTATTACCCAAACCTTTACCAAAACCCCCACTCATAAAATATATATAAAGATAATACATGGGATCCGCTCATTGTGAAATTTCCTCTACCTAAGTAAACACGCAAACTTGCAAACAGACTCAAAGACACAAAAAATAAAAACCTATGAACCACTACCGATTGACTGACCACAAATAAAAAAAAATGAAAAGCTAGAAAAATAAATAAATAAATAGGTGTACATATAAAATTTACAAACTCTACAGAGCCTCCCCACACTTAAACTTTATCAGGGGGCTTCTCTTTTATCTGGACCCGATCCAACCCATTTAATTCCACCCGGTCCATATTATTTAGAAAAATTAAATTAGTGGAATTGAAAAATATTTTATCGGATTTAAATGGGTCGGACCACCAATATTTAAATTTACCTGGACCAAACCTTATTCTTGGCATGTAATGAGGGGACTTGTTGTCTCTGCAACTCCTGACCCTCACCCTGTGTCGGTCCAGATGCCTCTTCGCCTTCTCCCGTGGTGGTGGCCATGGTGGTGGCACTAATAGCAGTGTAATATCCAATGCCTGCACGGGCCGGCTGTGGTGTTCTTCTTCTTCCACCACTGCTTCTTTCTTATCTTCCTTGTTTGGTGACACTTGGTCAAAATCTTTGTCCACTTCTGGAGCTGACATATCAACTAACTTGTCACCAAACTCTGCTTCCTTATCAGCTGCTTCTTCAAGCAGGTCAGTGGTGTCTTCCTCTTCTACCACTTCTTCCTCAAACAGCCAGCCTGTGGATTCTGAAAAATCCATATCTTCCTCAGTCTCCTCTATCTTCTCCGTCATGGCTTTCCTGTACGTGTCCCACTCTACCCTTTCTATCTCCTCATCATCACTCCAGACATCCGCCTCCCAAGGATATGCTGCTGAACTAGAGATCTGGCAAGGCTGCTCATCCTGCTGAACCAAAGGTGGGACTAAGGCGTCCATTATGGTCTCTGGCTCTAACCCTGAATCCTGCAAAATATCATCCTCACAAGACAAGTGTAAAGAATCATATGGGTCAGTTAAATCATGCACAGAATCAGATGAGTAAGGACAAACAGTTTCAGCAACGGGCCTAATACAATCAGGTAATGTAAGTTTTACCATCTCGTCTGGGTCATCATCTGTGAAATAAACCTGCTGAACTGGAGGTGGGACTTCAACGTCCATTATGGTCTTCAGTTCATCCACCTGAGCCTCTAGCCTGCCGCATCTTGTTCCCTCAAATAGCCGGTGCGCTTGGATAGCAAAGAATCGATATCCTCGAGCATGAGCTGTTGTTTAGCAAGTAAGGCGGCAAAATCGGGTCTAGTGAGAGACGAGACATCTCGATAATCGGGATGTGGATACAAATGTTGGCTAGGTGGATACTCTGACGAGTTACCACCATGCCTATCCTCATACATCTCAGCTTGTAGATAATCATGCCAACTTTTTCTTCTATCTAGTGACTCAGATGTTGCAGGGTTAAACCACCGGTTTGCCTGTGGGTATGAAGGACGGTATGACTGATATGGCTGCGGCTGCAAATACTTGTTAGAATAATAATCCGTGGAATACCCCGATGAATGTGAATGTGGGCATCTTATGGTAAAGTGGGGTCCTCCGCAGATCTCGCACATGATTAAAAAAAAATTATATATTACGAATAAAAAATAATAATAATAAGAAAAAAAATAAAAATAAAATAAAAGCAAAAATTATTCACAAAATAGTAGACCAGAAACGGATAAGATAATTCTCAAGAGTGCCAATTGCGTCCCCGGCAACGGCGCCAAAAACTTGATGTGTGTAAATGTATATATAAAAATAACAAAAGCTTTAATTAAAACGACTCACCTAAAAACTACACACGCACGACAAGTGTACCGGTCGCAAAGTAGTAAACAGATAAGACCGAGTATCGAACCCAAAGACGCGAATGCAACTCTAGATCACAACCTATACCGAAATACTAGTCTAATAAATATATACTTAAATGGGGGGTTAAACTAATAATTATAAACTTAAAAGAAACTAAATATAAATAAAGTAACCTCAGCTGCTTTTGGGAACTAGGAACTTGGAGAAATCGGATAGGAAGAAGGCTGGTTACTTAGGTAAAATCCCTAGACACTAGCAATAAATCCTGAATCTGGTAATTAACTTGAGACCCTATTCTTATCTAATGAACCTCCTGTCAAAGATAGCTCACTAGACTTAAGGCGGGACAAGTGCAGAAATGCTAAGATGGATCCGGATCGCCCTAGCGTACCGAAATCCCACAGAAATCAGATTAAAACCTCTCCTGGATTAAAACCCTTAAACTATGAAGCAGACTTAAACTCTACTGAAGAAAACCTAGGAAAACTCTAAACACGGACAAGTAGCGACTCCCGCCCTAGCGCTTGCCAACTACCGAACAATGCCTAGTTAGTTACCTAGCAATCTCGAGTTAGATTTCTCACCCTCAAGAATGGACTGCACGTCTTAGTTAAATTATTATATTAGTTTGTTATACTTGTGTCGTACTCCAACTCCAAATACTAGCACGCTAACCTAAGTTGACGAACTAGATTGATTTCTAGACCTAGGGGGTATCTCTACATGCCTAGCTCCACAAAACCAATAAACAAACTTCAAATAAAATTAACACCAACACACATATATCAAATCCAACAATAAACTTAAAATCATGTAATCCTACACATCAAAATTAAAAACCAAGAATCATTAAAAACTGCAAATTACGTGTCTAGTTCATAAACCTAAGCAACCATAAAAGTCTAGCTACTCATAATATTTAGAAACATAAATTCAAAGTTTATAAAAAACAATTTCATCATGTCTATAAAAATATAGAGCGAAAACTAAACCTAACCCAAGGCTCGTTGGCTATTGATCTTTAACGTGCCCGTGGCCTTTTCTCCTTCCGTGCTCGTTCGATCGTCACCGCTTGAATATTGACTTTTGCTTCTGTGCGATCGTATGGAATTGCAATTTGTTGAATTCGAATTGTGAATTCTTCCCCTTTTTTTATAATATGCGGCCGCTATATCACATATATCCATCTCTTTATTCTTTGACCGACTTTAATTAATTGTGGTTTGTTTGGCTTGTTTGACTTGGGCCGAGCCCAAGTCAATTGGTTTTGTTTTTTTTTTTCATTAATATTATTATTATTATATTATTACTACTCAGTTTGAGGGCTCGCTCTCTGGTGTTCTTGGCTTGACCAAAGTTCATCGTTTACGCTCCAACGTTCACACGAACACCTACCAAAATATAAAATAAATAAATAAGTACTAAAAATTAATAAAAATCTATACAATGACAAAAATAGGCCAACAAACGAATACACGCCTAAAACTACTAAAAACTATATACAAAAGACTCAATTATAACAAAAAATACATAAGAGAATAGATGTGTTTTAGGACACATCACTCGCCCAAAATGAATGACAAATCCTCCACATAGTTCAAACAATAATGATGGTTTGTAGAAACATCTACACGTCCATCCCTATTGTAAGTCTCTTATAATTAACCTTGTAAAATTAAAACAAAAGGCTTTTACAATAATAACACATATTTCTTTTACATGTAATAGTCATTAAAAAACACATTTGTGCATTTCTATGTTGATGCTCTCAACATTAGAGGACATATCTCATTTTCGTGTATTTAATCGCAATACACTCGTCATGTCTTATCATGATTCTCTCATGATATGGCCATCCTTTTAATGTTTGATGGTGAAAAGGACGACGCTCCAGCGAATTACGTACTAGCTCGCTTTTAACAGGGTATTGTTAATTTCTCTCTATGAATATGCTTGCTTGATGCTATATTTGTTTCATACTTTCATGATAATTTACTAATAATCTCCATTTTATTCTTGCTAACATTGTGTTAAATGTGGTTTTGATTTTTATCAATGGCCATTTTTTTTTAAAAACTCCATTATTGTTGGTTGTTCGCATTTTGGATGAATATTAATTGCTTTATCTCATGTTACTTGATGGTTGGAGTTTGCTAAATCTGACTAAAGAGGGACTTTGTTTAAGTTGGGATTTTTAATTAAAGTAAAAAGTATAGTAAAGGTTAATGACTTTATGTCTGCACGTATGAAAAGTATAGTAAAGGTTAATGACTTTATGTTTGAGTTGATATTATGTTATTTGAGTTTTTAGGATTTAGAGTTATTGTGCTTTACGGTGAAATTGGGAGGACTTCTCTATTCGTGTCCTCCCTGTGTGTAACCCAATTTGTTTTTATTTAAGTCTGTACCATCATATTTTTCCTTTCTTACTTGGGTTGTGGTTGTTTTTTTTATCACTTGGGCTTTCAAATCTAATTGCCTTTTTGAATCTTTGTGTATGTGATAATTCTAATTTTTGGCTAATGTTAAGTTGGTTTAAAATAGTTTTTCAAAGTTTAGCTTGAGGTAATTAAAGTTGAATTGGTGAGATGGTTGGGTACAAATGATTGTGGAATGAGTCTAACTATAGTTAATAAGGTTAGTTAGAGCCAAAATTTTGTGATTTAAGGTGCAGCATTGGAAAAGGATAGAAGGTAAGAAAATGTGAATTGGTTAACCAAATTGTCCCGTACTTGTCTAAATAATTCATTCCATGATGAATTAATTCATAAAATTGCAATTCCTCCAATTACCTTTGATGTCTTGATATATCAAGAAAATACGCTTATATTATACTAGGCATACATCAAAACTCCATCTTATTAAAGGATGTAGATTTAGATAATATAACGTCAACCTTTTTAAGGGAAGGTTCGTCAATTTGTGTCCTATTGTTTTTGCTATGTAATAGAAGGTCGAATGTAAGAAGCTATGTCTTTATACCTGATGTTATTTTTAATTTTTAAGATCTTTTTGAAAATATTTTTTCAACCTCACAAACTACTTAGATGTGGACTCAATTCTTATCTGTTGCAGGAAACAACAGACCGTATGAGTTGGCTAAAACAAAGGAGGTCAGCGGAGAAAAGCCTCGCTGAAACGAAAAGTTCAGGTTAATCCATGTATTCTTATTATGAGAGATTTTTATGTTGATCAGGTATATTCAACTCATCAATCATGTTCTTTCATTTTGTTAAGTACAATTACAATAACTGGTACCACAATTTACATCATCATCCTCATGTCAAACTTCCCTTTTGAGAGTCAAAAGTCAAAACAGATTTCTTATGAATCTGAAATTACTACAAAATTTACTCAACATGAAGAGCTATAAGTAATGTACTAAAGGCGCGATATATTGATGAATTGAGTTTGGATGCAAGGGGATTATAGTTTCCTATAGGAGTATGAATTTTAATATAGGCAGCTTCATGTTTGAGTTTCAAAAGTGTAGGTATAATCACTATTAGAACACTACTATAAGAACTCTTGATTTATTTTGCTATTATAGAATGTCAAGATTTATGTAATGCACTACGTCGCCTGCTGTGTTTTAGAATTTGTTGTTGCGATTGAAATTCTATTACATAAGACGATCAGAAATAAAGGTTTGCAATAAACCATGTAAACAAATAAAATCAAATTAAGAAAACACACATCTCTTGTGGCTACAATCATACACACCCACACAATATGTGCTTCATGACTCCAATTTATTCTATTAACGTGGCGTTTGAAATAAGAATATTGAACCTTGATCAGTAGATGTTTCATAAGTCTAAGGAGACGGTCATCCAGTTAGTTAACATTTTGAATGATAATGTCTTTATTCTATGAAAACATTTACTTCTGATTACTACTGGTTGACCTGTCCGATTTTTTATCAGGCTTTTACATGCTCAACAATTGGTTTTGTTATGAAAATAAGGCTTTATGAGGAATAAACTCTCAGGCAAAGTTGATTTGTCATAACAAGTCTAATGTGTTAAGAAAGAAAAGTTAGGCTGAAACGATATGGGAAACGGGTCGAATGGGTAAAACCCAACGGGAGGAACAAACTCTTAGCAAAGTAATGATTTATGAATCGGTTTAAATTTTAAGAATGATGCATCATGTTCTTTGATAAGACATATATGCACAGTTCAGGCTTTTATTGGTTATTATCCATTTTGCAGGTCCTGGCTAAATTTTCAAGGATGATTCCAGGCTTGTGATAAAGGATCAGACTGCAGCACTAATATAAGCTGTGACGATAGTCCCTCAAAATGGATGTTTGGCGCTTCTATGATTTTCTTACTATTTTAATTTGTAAGCATTTGCATTCTTCTCTAAACACTATACGTCGCCTTCATCTCCTTTCAGTAAAGTTCAACATGGTAAAAGTTACTCATACGCTAACTTTCCTGACACAATTTTTTGACCGGTTAGTGGTTTACATTACCTTAACTTCATGTTTTTGAAGGTTGGTTATCCTCAATCATACTTTTTGAAAGTTGGATGTGTTAATTAAAATACAAAATGGACCATATTTTTTTCATTAATGTGTGTTGAGTTTTAAGTATATAAAGTAGTTGACTTTTGAGTTCTAATAGTTATGTTTTACTTTTGGTTCTTAACAATAAATTGATGCACATTAGAAACTCACAAGCTAATTCCACAAATTTGTGGATTGGATAAAAGGAAGATTTAAGATACTATCAACTGTACACTGTTCCAATTCAGCATGTGGTTAGCCTTTTGATTTAGTTTTAGGCTGATTGCCTTTGGATATAATTTGAGTTCTGACCCATTTGATTTGTTTCCTTCTAAGCTAACAATTTTGTTTTTAGGTGTTTTCAATTGCTTCTAGGATTGTAATAGTTTCCCGAACCATCTATGCAGTTAAGGTCATTTGGTATAGATGGCGTGCATGTGGTATATGATGAAACAACCATCAAGCTTTTGGGCCAGCTGCTAGAGCGATCGGTAACTCCTAAAATTTGGTTACATAATTACGTCTTTCGTTGCCTAAAGTTAGCTAATTAACGTAATATTATTTGGTATCTTGCCTTTCGGAAAGGCTTGCTACTGTAGCTGTCATACAGGTTGTTAAAAAAATCATTGTATCAGTTCTGGTTGCTCGCAATGGCCCTGGTTTGCCACCCTACTATTAGGCTACATTTTCCTATTGGACTTTTGTATCATTTTATGGCGTTCTTGGAGCAATGATTTCTTCAAGGCACCGCTGTTAGGCATGTTAATTGACTTTTTAAGGGTTTAAACGAGTCTATCCGAACCAAACCCAATGTCACCTAAGTTCAACCTTGATTAACTTAACCATTTAGGTTATCTTTTATATGAGAAGGATCAAATGGGCTATAAAATATAAAATTTAGCAAAAAGGGAACACTTCAAATGGGTTGAAAGTCTCCAAAGTATATTTTTGTTAATTGAAAAATTGGATGGTGGGATAGTGTAATGATGTTGTGGCTATAACCATTCTTACCCATTAATTGTTTATAAAATATAGGAAAATGGGCAAAATGTGTGATAAGGTTAGTCGACTTAACACAAGTCATATGGTCGGTTCAAAACAATCAAAACTAGTTTTACGGGTAGTATTACAAAAACTTATAAACATCATATTTCTTTCTTTTAGTTTACTACACTACAATTTAAAACACCATTTGTATTTGAAACTATATACAAAAGTCAAAACAGGAATAACGTTAAATACAAATTATAAAAAAAAAACATAAAAATAGTTTGGATGGTTAGGTTGATGTAAACAATATTAAGAGTCAACAACCAAAATTGTCAATGAGATTTGGACAGTTTTGCTTGTTGCATCCAATTTTTTTACTGGACACCTCTTGTCATTTGTTGTCGTTTCAATCCAATCCAATTCACTAACCAAGTTAAAAATTAACGTTAACTGGGGGGTATTTGCGTCCTTTTGCCTATGATTTAAAATTTTAATAAAGTAAAAAAAATTATATTTTTATTATATTAATTTAAAAGGTTAAATTTATTAACATAAATTTAAACATGTAAGAAAGTCTTTTTTTATAGTTCTTGGTCTAAGTTACTGTGCTTAGAAACCAAAGAATTAAACCTCTCAATCCCGGTTCCAAACATAGATGGAATGATATCGCATCCGGCTAGAACATAGTGTTTGGTATGAAGGAATCAAAGGTGGAATGGAATAGATCATTCCCATTGAATGAAATTAAACATGTTTGGTTATCATGTAGTAATGGAATGGTTCATTTCATAAGGAATGTGATTCCTTCCATTTTAAAAATTTTCATTACTTGGTAATGTGGTTCCTTAAGGAATGGAAACAATTTTTTTATTATTATTATTATTATTATTATTATTATTATTATTATTATTATTATTATTATTATTATAACAACCCACCATCGTTGTCATCACCTAACCACCACCGCCTATTGCCGCCACCCATAACCATTGCTACCATCATCATAACCCACCATTGTCACCACCATCCAACCACCACCACAATCGTCACTGCCAACCACTGCCTCCACCACTGTCATCGCCACCACCACCCACCGTCACCGCTGCAACCCACCACTGCCGTCGTCGCCCACCCACCATCGTCACCGCCATCACCCACTGCCTGCCACGCCGCCGCCCGCCACCCACCACCACCGTCAATGCCGTCACCCACCACTCACCATCGATTTTATATTTTCTTTTTTTCTTACATACCAAATAGCACAAAGTAATAATTCATTCAATTCCCACATGATAACCAAGACATGGAATGGTAATGATTCATTCCATTACCATGTCTATTCTATTACCTCTTCTATTCCATTACGTCTCTCATTCCATTACCCCATACCAAACAATATTAACTACCATGAACAGTTTAATTATTAAAACCTTATATGGGTAAACGGTCGGCTAATTCTTGACGAGTTCTGATCGGTAAAAATATATAACACCTTCTCAATGTCTCAATCATTTCAATTCAAAACTTTGATTATTAGAATAATAACAATATAATTTCTTAGTCAATATAACTATTTGTATTTATGTGTGGTTACCTGTTCTTTGCCAACACCTAAAGATGTTTAAACAATCTATCCAGACACCTACAAAATAATTTCCATTCCTAATAGTAAAATAAAAAAAATACATAAATAAAAAACGTAACAAACTTGCTTTTACTGGCCCACATAAAAAGGCGTAAAAGAAGTTAAACGACTTTTGGGCCTTCTAATCTGGTCCAACACTTTCCATTATAATGGACTTATGTCTAGTCCAAAATCATATCATTTTATTCATCTATAAACCAAATATACCCAACCCAATTTATCTTTCAGTCTCAAAATGTTATTTCTACCATATCCATCATCCAATTTTCTCAGATTTAGTCATTTTAGTTGACTTCTTTTCATTTTTAGATTTTCGTCCAAAAAGTAAACGCCTCTTATTTTGACCACTCCCTGACTTTCATGGCTTTCGAACTACCCCTATTGTTTAGAGGTCAATCAAACTTCTATCCACACAACAATTTTACTTGCTTTATAAAAAGATAAAATGATGCATGTTGTAGTAATTTGAGCAAACTTCGTAGCCCTTTTCTTGGACAACTTTGATCCAGTATTTCTTTTCACATTGTAGGCCTTCGAATATTCCTTAATGACCAAATTACCTTCCTGCTCATTTTTATGGTAATGTTGTAAGTGACTTATAGATGGCAAAAAGAAAATTGAAATTAATATGGTTATCAACAAAAGAACTTACTGTAGTGATTAATGTCTGAGCAAAATGCTTGGTTCTTCCTGATGATGTGAGTGTCACACGCACTTCTTCGGGCATACTTCCTTGATTACTAAAAATGAGCCACCTTTATCTACGCCACATAATCATAATCATTATCCATGGAATCAGTATTCTCACTCCCGTTTGGTTCTCTCGCTGTGTCCTGCTCCTGCACCGGTCTTTTTGGCAAATATCCCATCAGTTTCAGTATAACCTGTTTTCCCAGACTCAAGCTTCCTGATGATGCGAGTGAAATGTGTATATAGAAGAGAGAGTGGTGGGATCATCTGAACTTTTAACATGATTCAAGAACTATAACCTGTTTTTCCAGACTCAAGCTTCAATGTCCCATAATTACATCCAAAGTTATACCTACATGACAACAGTTAATATCCGGGTAAATTGTATTATGTCAAAACATGAATTCAACCCCACCCATCTCGACCCGTATAAAGTTGATTTTAACTTTATAAGTCAACAAAACACACAGTAAAATACCTTATCTGTGTGCATGTACATACCTTCATGGAGTGATTTGAATGGAGTTGTGTTGTTTCATGGAGTGATTTAATTACTCTTCATCATGTAAATTAATCTACCGGAAAACTCAGTTACCGATTATATATAGCGATCCTAAAATATAAATGAAAACACCATATTAAAATTAAAAGGGTAGCAAATTAAACAACAAACTGAGAAATTTACCTTAAGTTGCTCCACATGTTTCATGGTTCCTAGTTTGAAAACAACCCGAAAAACCAAGGGGGCGGCGATGGAACAGAATCAAAGATGTTAAATAGGATTTTCATCGTTACATGCATAATAGATCATATATTCATAACCTACTTGTAAGTTGTAATAGAATCGGATATGTTTAACATCAGATTTTAATTCACCACCAGAAACATCATCTGCGTTGTCTGTTTCAGGATACGGTGTCACACAAGCTTCCATCTCCTTGTACCTATGTGTCAGAAATACATGATATCATGAACTAAAACAAATATTTATTGAATGAAATCAAAGACGAAGAACAGACTCCAACAAATCTTCCTAAATATTACAACTGGAAGATTTACAAAAGACTCTATAAAACTCTCTAAACTCTCAGATCATTGTGATCATACACTAGACAAAATGATTAGATCTAAAACCAGAATACAAGATGTAAACTCAACAATGTAAACTGAAAACCCTAATCGCCTAAGTACAGGAGAGATAACCAGAGAGAATAATGTGAACGAATAGTGATGAATGATGAGAGAGAAGCTGACACAAAGCTTTTATATCAGACTCTAGAACCATCTGATTTGTGTTAGTTGTGAACGGTAGAGATCATTCTTCAAATAATAATCGTGTGGCCACGATTACTCCTGATCACCTCACACGGATTGGGCTCTTCATTGTTATAATAACATGTCATTATGGACCAGCCCATTTACCATCAGTAGTGTATGATACGGCCCACTAATTGTTATATCAGCCCAGTAACATGATAACGTGTAACAGTCTTGCAATAGACAATACAACCTTTAAGCTATATCTTCGATCATCATATCCTGAAAATCTACCAGCTACACCTTGATCATCATCTATCTACCATCTACATCTTGATCACCGAATCCTGCAAACATACTTATGCAAGATGTTCAAGTCATAGTATTTATAAACACATTATTAGATTGACCAAAATATGATACTTATCATTTTAACACACCCCCCCCTCAATCTAATAACCAAATGGGTCAAACATGTTGAGTTTTTTGCATAACTCAAAATGTTGTCCAGGACCAAGACCTTTGGTCATTATATCAGCAACCTGTTGATCAGACCTAATATCACATGTTTTAATCACACCTTTTGAAACTAAGTCTCTTAGAAAGAAAAGATCAATTCCAAAATGTTTTGTCTTATCAAAAAACACTGGATTAGCAGCTATTGACAAAGCAGACTGATTATCACAAAATAAAGGCACTGGCAACTGTGGGACTATGTTAAATTCTTGCAACAAGTTAAGAACCCACATTATCTCACAAGCAGTTGCACAAAGAGCCCTATATTCTGCTTCAGCAGATGACCTAGACACAGTTGGTTGCTTTTTACTTTTCCAGGATATCAAACAAGATCCTAGAAAAATACAGAATCCTGTTACAGACTTCCTGGAATCTACACATTTGGCCCAATCTGAGTCCGAATATGCAGTTAACTCAAAACTAGACCCTTTTGAAAACATTATACCTTTTCCAGGGTCCTTTTTCAAATACCTTAACAATCTTAAAGCAAGTTTCAAATGACCATGTAATGGTCTATGCATATACTGACTCAACAGATGAACAGAATATGAAATATCAGGCCTAGTGTGAGACAAATAAATCAACTTACCAATCAATTGTTGGTATCCAGTTATATTGTCTAACACATCCATCTTATTTTCACACACTGCAGTAACAACATGATTAGGCTCCATTGGACTGTTGACTGGTTTGCATGCAAGCATACCATACTCAGTCAAAAGATCTAAGCAATATTTCCTTTGTGACATGCATAAACCTTGTTCACAAGGAATAACCTCTATGCCTAAAAAATATTTCAACTCCCCAAGATCTTTAATTAAGAACCTTTCTTTTAACCATGTTTTAACTTTATTTATTTCATCAACAGAGTTACCAATTAGCACTATATCATCAACATAAACTAAAAGAACCACAATAACAGATTCAACAGTTTTAATGAACAAAGAATAGTCACATTTGCTTTGTTTAAACCCTAACTCAACCAAGACTCCTACTAACTTTTCATTCCACATCCTAGGAGCCTGTTTAAGGCCATACAAAGACTTTCTAAGTCTACATACTTTATTTTCCTGTTCAGGAAAATATCCCTCAGGAAGTGCCATATACACTTCCTCATGTAGATCACCATACAGAAAAGCATTGTTAATGTCTAACTGAAACTGTTTCCAGTCATTCTGAACAGCCAGAGACATGATGTAACATCGCGAAAATTTTTCCCCAAATTTTAATATAAACGCCCCTATTCTTGTTACGTTTTATACAAACGTGCCTAAGTCTCCATTATCCTAACTCATAATTTATATATATATATTTATATATATATATAAATGTTTTTAATAATAATAATAAATGATAATATTAATCTTAATGCAATATTTGTTTGTTGAATTTCTTTACCCAACCCAAGAAATCGGCCCACCTGACCCAGCAGTTGTTTATCCGGCCCATTAACCAAGCCCAAACCCCCCTCCTTTCAAATCTGTTATAAAAAAAAATGTTGTTTCCCCCAGGGATCGAACCGGAGACCAACATCAAGCAACACACACCACTAACCACCTGAGCCACATTGACTTATTGATTTTATTCTAACCCATAAACCATTTAAACCCTTTAAAAATCCTGGTCTGTTCCCATTCATGCTGCACCTGCGAGCTGCTGATCACGACTAAACCCACCATTCATGCTTTTGTTTGACCTTTGATTGAAGCTAAACATGGTAAATTATTACTTGTTTGACTCGACAGATCAGTATGCGTATTATACACGCGTAATTCAATCAATTCATACCAAAATTTTGCTTAATCACGCGTTAGTTTTAAAGTCGAGTCAAACCTTCCAATCATGCAACCCAGATCCTATCCCTATAAATTGGACATTGCAAATCATTGACAACTCGCCGAAATCCTTCCCTCAACCCTCTATTTCTGTAATAATTCATCCTTAGAAGTGTTTTTGTTTCGCGTTTGACTTATATGTTGACCAAGCAAATACACACGATTCGTGTTTGTAGGTAATGTTTTCCTTATGGGTTTTAATCTTCGGCATGTACACAACAATAACCCTAAGGTTAATTGGGTTATTGTTGTGTAATCTGATCAATTGCAAATCTAGGGCTTGAATGTGTTAATTTGGGGAAGAACACAAATTTTTATACGATATATATATTAAACAAACTGAATCCTAACACAACCACAGGTCTAGACCAAGTGGTTGTGTTGATGCTTTGTTACCCATCACACGCAGGTTCGAGACCCGGCCTGGACCCTTTTTTTTCCTTAATTCCATTTCTTTTTACAAATCAATATTATATATATACATTTAAAACTTATAAATTCGTTTTTAAATATCAAAACTATTTTATAAATTCCAAAAAAAATTATATTTGTTTAAGCTGAGATAAAAGTTGTATTTACAATTTTTATTTTCAGAAATTCATTTATTTAATATTTATAATAATTAAATCATTTTTATGCTATTATATTTATAAAAATCCATTTATATATCAAAACAATTTTATTAAATTCTCCAAAATTTATCCTGACTTTTTATAAAGTTAAACTTTACTGAAATAATTTTTAATTCAGTAAAATCATTTATTTTATATTTTTAATCAATTTTTGTTAGATTTAATCATAATTAAATCATAATAAATCCAATTTTCATCATTTTTGCACCAAAATTTTATACAAATTATTTTTAATCATTTAGAACAGAAATATGATTTTTAAAATAGGAATTCTTTAATTTTAGTATTTTTGAATATTAAAGTTAAATATTGGCTATTTATAATAAATAGATTTAAAAATCTATTTTAAATGAAATAATTTTATAAAAATTATTTTTATACTCTAAACATATTATTGTGACCATCTTCAATTTAAATTTCATAAAAAGATTTTTTGTTATTTATTTACTAAATTTCTCTCAATTGGCGAATATTTTTAATATTAATCAAACGAGCAATTATCCCCAATTCGAAGCCCTAGAACTTAAACATTTGTAGACTTGTTAGACTTAGACATATTTATTACCTCATTTTAGGGTGATACTTGATACATTTGGTCAACACATTTCTCAACAGATATAACATTTTATCAAGGTGAGTTTTACATAGCCCCTTTTCTATTTATCACCATTTTTGGGGTGAAACATGTTACAACATCATTTTATGCAATTCAATCATCAATGTGTCTATGTGTTTTCTATGTTGCATTATGTCTTGAGCATGATTAGAGTAAGCACCATTCTAGCATAATCATTAACTCCGTACAAGCCGGCGGTATACATTGATAGATCTATTGGACTGACAATCCCACCCGGATACGTGCCTCCTACAAAGGTAGCGTGGGTGTTTGTTATCGTATAACATATTTAGGTGAACCATGAGCGTATGGGAGGTACCACATTATAACAGTCATCAGGGTTGGTTATGCACTCGATTTATTTCTAGTATGTTCTCACATATGGACTAGATTGACATGACACATGAATTGCACAACATTTTTATTCAATTATCAAAAACCTATGTAATTCTCACCAACTTTTGTTGACCCAAAACCTTTTCAACTTAACATGTTTCAGGTTCTATTTGCTTGAAGATTTGAATTGATGCTTGAAGATATGTGTATAGTTTTATTCAATTTGATGTACAAATTCTAGAACAATTGTATGTAATTCAATTAAATCATTTAATGGAATTTATTATTTACCATGAGCTACTGAACAATCATCAATACGTGACATCCCGATGTTTCCGCCATCGGTTGGGGTGTTACACATGATGCACTTAACTGTAACAAATTTAACCACAGGAGAGAATGTTTCATCAAAATCAATCCCCTCCTTTTGACTATAACCTTTAGCCACTAACCTAGCCTTAAACCTTTCTATTTCACCTGTAGATTTGTACTTAATCTTATATATCCATCTACATCCTAAAATACTCCTACCTTTGGGAAAATCTACAATTTCCCAAGTTTGATTCCTATTAAGAGCTTCTATTTCTTCATTCATAGCTGTGACCCAATTAGGATCTTTAACAGCTTCTTTGAAGTTTCTAGGTTCTAAACTCTTATTTAAGGTAGTAGCAAAAACCTTGTTATTATAGGACAGATTAGCATAGTTAACCACCTTTTCTACCCCATACTTGACTTTCCCTTCAATGACAAAGTCATCAAGTCTTCTAGGGAAAGTAGAACTCCTACTAGACCTTCTAGTACTGGATTGAGTTAATTGGTCATTGCCATTACCCTAAGATATAGTATGACTTTCACTGCCATACTTCACATGCTCAGCCCTGTCATTCCCTAAGTCCTGCTGTGAGGAACATGAGGGTTGTTCCTGATTATCAGCAGTTTCAGAGGGAGACTGCTGAGACCCATGTGTATCTGGCTCAGTCTTACCTAACTCCCTTCCATCATCATCGGGCACTTGAAAATTTTTGGATGTTTCATTATCATATAGATCAAAAAAGTTTAATGAATTAATTTCTAAATTTGTATTTTCATTGTTATTTTCAAAAACTATTTTTTCTTTAAAAGGAAAGATATCTTCAAAAAACTTTACATCCCTAGAGAAAAAAATGATTTTATTTTCTAAACTGTAGAGTTTATATCCTTTCTTTTCAGTACTATAACCTATGAAAACACATTTTTCTGACTTACTTTTTAGTTTGTCTAATTCATTTAAAACAGTAGCAAAACAGAGACATCCAAACATTTTCATATGACTCAGGAAGGGCTCAAAACCATATACTAATTCATAGGGAGTTCTACCATCAAGCACAGAGGAGGGAGTCCTATTGATTAAGTAAGAAGCAGTTAGTACACATTCAACCCAAAACCTAACAGGTAAATTACTTTGAAACAATAAGGCCCTAGTGACATTCAAAAGGTGTTTGTGTTTCCTTTTGATGTGCTCAAAGTGGTTTAGTAAAAACTACTAAATTAACCTAAACTAGACACTCTAAGTTTTAAATTTATATCCTAAGACTCTCTAAACCTAAACCACACAACCGGCAAGTGTACCGGTCAGTGCAGTACAGCTAAAGTAAGTCCGAGTATCGAACCCACGAGACTCTAATGGAAAACGTAAACTAGACTCGATAACTTATCTACAAACTGACTTAAATTGTTTTGTTGCTTAAGGGGGGGGGGTTTCTAACAAACTAATTGCAAATAAATAAATAAAACTGAAATAACTTAAAACAAGAACTGGGAACCGTAACTAAAATCAGGTGATGGGAAGGCACTACCTAGGCTAGAATCCTACACATGAATGATAAATTTCTAATGGTCATGGAACTGGTGTGGAACCGGGATCTTAAAATACTAAACATCAAGAATAGACTAGACACCCTCGACCCTTCTCAAGGGGAAACCCTAGAATACTGTTGTGCTGTTAAACCACCGGTTGAGAGGTTACCCTCACAGGCTTACCTACTCGAATCTTAAAGTACCCGCTAGACAGTCTACCTCACAGCGCGAAAGTCACAGTACACCCGAAAGTGCAAGGGGTAACTACAATATTTCTGATAAGACTTGGCCTACAAGGAATGCTAGGGAAACTAGGAAGATCTTCTCACAAAGCCTCTAGAACTAGCAATCTAACACCCTAGACAGACCAACAATCTCGCACCTCACAGCTATTGAGAATTGGTAGAACACCTAGAATTATCTAACTAACAATTACAACTCCTATGGATAACCTGCAGAATTAACCATAAACTAGTCGCTAACACTCAGTCCGCAACCTAACCCGCATTCATACATGAAAGACATTCACAAAAACGCAAGTGGAGTTTATAAAAAATAATTATATAAAACTAAATACGCATACACATCAAACCAGAAAATAAAAAGTTCTTTACTTTAAAATTCAACCCACAACCAAAAGTTCCAAGACCAAAAGAAAATAAATCAAACATGTGCAATCATCTTTAACCTAGGTAGCGAAAAGGTCTAGCCAATAAAAGTCATGATAAAATCAAAACAATAAAAGCCAGTTAAATTCATGGTGTTCACTACGGGTTTGAATAAAATAAATAAATAAGATAGAACCAACCCGTGCTGGCACCTATACCTCAACCCTTGACCTTCACCTCCTCTTCAAAATAATTATCCAGCTCCCTTCTTGCTTTCTCCAATCCTCTTTTATGCGCCGCTATTTAATCCTCCTATAATTGTGCCTCCTCAATTCTATATAATATCGATTTTTTTTTACCTCCTCTGTAGCTCTCCATCCCAAGATCCATTAACCCTATTTTTTTATTAGTGGGCTTTAGGCCTTTTATACAAAAGTCACGTCTGACTTTTTTATTTATTATTATTATTATTATTATTATTATTATTATTATTATTATTATTATTATTATTATTATATATAGCATTCTAGCTCCATGCTCTTGACTCGGGTGTTCTTGGCTTTACCAAAGTTGCTCATTTATGCTCCAACGTCCATTCGAACACCTACTAAAATATAAAATAAATACATAAGTAATAAAAATGACACAAAACTAATAAAAATATATAAAAACCTATACTAAATAAAAGTAGACCGGTACAAGCCTAAAACTAATAAAAATATTATCTAAACGACTCGAAACTGTACAAACTTTACACTGGAAATAGATGTATTTTACAATACATCAAATATCCCCACACTTATCTTTTTTTCGTCCCTGAAAAAGAATTATGCTATGGAATCACAGTTAGGTTTACATCCAGTTTCAAAACATAGGTTACTTAATTAATAATCTACTAACGTGTTGATTGCGATTGCAGATATATTGATCCTCTTAAACCCACACCGGTTTCCAAGCCCCATTTTTATTTATGTTAAGTTCATGTTGATTAGTCTATCTAGGGTCTCACTCGAAGGAAGCCACAGTTCCTCCTAATCCCGCCTCAAGCTTATGAAGCTAAAGGAACGACCAGTTGACCATTTTACAACCGTCTTATGTAGAAAACCAAGAGAAATTAAAATCACTTTTTTTTTTTTTTTTTTTTGCATACTTAACTCAGAGGGTGTGACCAATCCAAGTCGCTATCCCAGTGGCCAGGCACCTTAAGCTTCAGCATTTTTTTTTCTTCATCTCAGCATACTTAACTCAGAGGGTGTGACCAATCCAAGTCGCTATCCCAGTGGCCAGGCACCTTAAGCTTCAGCATTTTTGCTTTGATTTCTAAATTTTTTTTTTCAAAGTGATTAGAAATTCTAACGGTTTTAAACTTATAACGGTGCTTCTTATACTATTTTTGGCGGTTTCGGTCTCCCCGTTTCTCCTAGATGAGAACCCACAAAATAGCCTAACATAATTAATTTATTACTTTTTAAAGGAAACCTTTCTACCGGCCGAGCCTACCCACATATCCCAAATCAGACACGTTTTCAATCAATTTTAATCTCTTATTATACATACTATTTGAAAACCGGACACCTAACTTTACCTATCATCTTCCATATTTTATATAAAGCAAACTTCAAAATCAGCGACTCTTTTTTTTTTTTATTTTTTTTTTGACTCAAAACGACTCTATATACAAACCAAACGACAGTTTCCCATCCCCACACTCAAACTCTACATTGCCCTCAATGTAGGAATAGAAAATGACTCAAAACAAAAGAATAAATTCCGAATACAAAAAATATAAAAATAAGGGCAAATTGGAAAGGACTTAGCTGGTAAAATAACGCGTAAGCTCCAAAAACTCTAGTCCAATCTAGCTCGATCGTATAGCATTTCATTCGCGATCGGCTCTGACATAATGGTAAACTCTGGGCTTGCCTTAATAAATAATAACAGCTCCGGAATCACCCGAATGGAGATTGAGTACGGGTGGTGAAATCCAAACCTGCGCAAAACGAAACAAACAAAACCCGAGCATAATACTGAACCACACAAAAAATAAAAAGACTCAAACCACTAACTTAGACTCATAATATAACAACAAACAAGAAGACGTACCTGCTTGGCAAAATGACGGTGAATGGTGGTAGAACCAAATGGGTATAAGAAAAAAAAAATACGGTTCTCACTCAACATGAAGGACACTAGTGATCACAACATGCGTCGCAAGCGAAAAAATATAACTTTCCGGGGTAATTGCTGTCGCATGAGGCGAACAGGTCAGCCCAGACTCATCTCATTACGTGAAAAGTCTTTTTTCACAGAAAGTTAATTAATTTTTTTTTTTTTTTTTAAGAAAAATTCTCTTATTACCCAAACCTCCATCAAAATTCCCAATCATAAAAAATATATAAAGATAAATACATGGGACCCGCTCATGTGAAATTTCCTTTACCTAAACAAACACGCAAACCTGCAAACAGACTCAAAGAAACAAAAACAAATATAAAATAGACAGATAAAAACCTATTAACCACTACCAAACGACGGACCACAAATAAAAAAAATGAAAAGCTAGAAAAAAAATAAAATAAGTATAAATATAAATTTACAAACTCTACAGAGCCTCCCCACACTTAAACTTAATCAGGGGGCTTCTCTTTTATCTGGACCCGATCCAACCCGTTTAATTCCACCCGGTCCTCGTTAACAATTGAATATTTATTAGTGGAATTGAAAAATAATCTAAGCATTCTTAACGGGCCAGACCACCAAAATTTAAACTTACTTGGATTGAACCGGATGCGTGGCATGTAGCAAGAAGACTGATCGTGCTTGACTTTCACTGGCTTCTTCTTCTCCAACCCGTGCCAACCGTTGATCCTCTTCCGATTCCGATTCTGATCCTTTCTTTTTCTCTTCCTTGCCCTCTCCCGTGGTGTTGTTGATTTTGAAGTTCCATCTATTACTAATACCACGGGCCAGCTATGGTGCGCTTCTTCTTCCACCATTTCCACGGGATGATCCCCACACTTATTTCTTTCATCTGGTGCAGGTTCGGTCATGTCTGTCGGTTCACCTTCGAGTAGGGCATCTAGGTATGCTATATCCCCATCGGGATCAGACTCCCCTACTTCCTCATAAATAGGCAAACCCTCTAACTCGAGATCTAAAAACTCATCCTTTTCAGACAACGACTTCTTACTCACCTCGTTGTCTTCCTCTGCACCAAACATCATATCTATGGAGTCCCCCAATTCCACTTCTTCTATCACTTCTCTCCTCACCAACGACCTTTGATACGCCGCCCATTCTTCTTCGTCGTCCTCTTCATCAGAGTCACTCCCAAAATCATATATAGTAACCTGTGGCACCGGAGGTGGGACTTCAACGTCCATTTTCGTCTCCGTGATTGGGATGATCTCTTCATCTGACTCATCTGCGTATTCCATGATCGGCTCTTTCCCTTCTTCTGGAAACGTTGGGAACAACTCCCCTCGAGCGTTCATGTACCCAAGGTAGTTGCCCTCCTCATCATATGTATAACCGACTTTCGGCACCTGCTCTTGCTGAAACTTTTCTTTTTCTTCTAATCTCCTAGATATATCTTTTAGTGTTCTTTGAAGATCTAAAATAGCAGCCTGTCGGTTTTTAAGGATGGCATCGTGGTTTTTTATGAGGATGTCCTGCTCTGCTAACATTTTCTGGGTATTGGCATCTTTCGCAACTAATAATGTCAACAGACTCTCTATTTTACTCCAATCATTACCACTATTCTCACAAGAATTGCTTCCAGGAATTTGATCAGGATACTGATTAAAATGTGGCTGCTGATACGAGTCATCATAATGATATGTAGGACAACCCTGTGAATAACATGGTGGCGGCTGCACAAAGGAATTAGCATAACAATATGCAGAGGACCCCGCATTTTGTGGAAATCTAACGGTAAAATAGGGTCCTCCACAAATTTCAAACATATTTACAGACTCGATAGAAATAAAATACACAAACAATTAGACTCCTACGACTCACTATACAAAAAGGCAAACTCAACACAAAACACAAGTAGCACAGATATAGCAGATAAATGTAATCGAAGCTAATAAACGCAATCGCCAAGAGTCCCCGGCAACGGCGCCAAAAACTTGATGTGCTCAAAGTGGTTTAGTAAAAACTACTAAATTAACCTAAACTAGACACTCTAAGTTTTAAATTTATATCCTAAGACTCTCTAAACCTAAACCACACAACCGGCAAGTGTACCGGTCAGTGCAGTACAGCTAAAGTAAGTCCGAGTATCGAACCCACGAGACTCTAATGGAAAACGTAAACTAGACTCGATAACTTATCTACAAACTGACTTAAATTGTTTTGTTGCTTAAGGGGGGGGGGGGTTTCTAACAAACTAATTGCAAATAAATAAATAAAACTGAAATAACTTAAAACAAGAACTGGGAACCGTAACTAAAATCAGGTGATGGGAAGGCACTACCTAGGCTAGAATCCTACACATGAATGATAAATTTCTAATGGTCATGGAACTGGTGTGGAACCGGGATCTTAAAATACTAAACATCAAGAATAGACTAGACACCCTCGACCCTTCTCAAGGGGAAACCCTAGAATACTGTTGTGCTGTTAAACCACCGGTTGAGAGGTTACCCTCACAGGCTTACCTACTCGAATCTTAAAGTACCCGCTAGACAGTCTACCTCACAGCGCGAAAGTCACAGTACACCCGAAAGTGCAAGGGGTAACTACAATATTTCTGATAAGACTTGGCCTACAAGGAATGCTAGGGAAACTAGGAAGATCTTCTCACAAAGCCTCTAGAACTAGCAATCTAACACCCTAGACAGACCAACAATCTCGCACCTCACAGCTATTGAGAATTGGTAGAACACCTAGAATTATCTAACTAACAATTACAACTCCTATGGATAACCTGCAGAATTAACCATAAACTAGTCGCTAACACTCAGTCCGCAACCTAACCCGCATTCATACATGAAAGACATTCACAAAAACGCAAGTGGAGTTTATAAAAAATAATTATATAAAACTAAATACGCATACACATCAAACCAGAAAATAAAAAGTTCTTTACTTTAAAATTCAACCCACAACCAAAAGTTCCAAGACCAAAAGAAAATAAATCAAACATGTGCAATCATCTTTAACCTAGGTAGCGAAAAGGTCTAGCCAATAAAAGTCATGATAAAATCAAAACAATAAAAGCCAGTTAAATTCATGGTGTTCACTACGGGTTTGAATAAAATAAATAAATAAGATAGAACCAACCCGTGCTGGCACCTATACCTCAACCCTTGACCTTCACCTCCTCTTCAAAATAATTATCCAGCTCCCTTCTTGCTTTCTCCAATCCTCTTTTATGCGCCGCTATTTAATCCTCCTATAATTGTGCCTCCTCAATTCTATATAATATCGATTTTTTTTACCTCCTCTGTAGCTCTCCATCCCAAGATCCATTAACCCTATTTTTTTATTAGTGGGCTTTAGGCCTTTTATACAAAAGTCACGTCTGACTTTTTTATTTATTTATTTATTATTATTATTATTATTATTATTATTATTATTATTATTATTATTATATATAGCATTCTAGCTCCATGCTCTTGACTCGGGTGTTCTTGGCTTTACCAAAGTTGCTCATTTATGCTCCAACGTCCATTCGAACACCTACTAAAATATAAAATAAATACATAAGTAATAAAAATGACACAAAACTAATAAAAATATATAAAAACCTATACTAAATAAAAGTAGACCGGTACAAGCCTAAAACTAATAAAAATATTATCTAAACGACTCGAAACTGTACAAACTTTACACTGGAAATAGATGTATTTTACAATACATCACCTTTCAACCATCCCATTTTGTTGGGGTGTATAAGCACAAGTTGTTTGATGTAAAATACCATTAGTTTTACAGAAATTAGACATTTGATGGTTTATAAACTCCAAACCATTATCACTTCTAAAACATTTTACAACCTTTTCAAATTGTGTTTTTAAAATTTGAACAAATTCTTGTATATTTTCGAACACCTCAGTCTTGTACTTCAGAGGACAAACCCAGACAGCTCTAGAGTAATCATCTACAATAGTCAAAAAATACCTAAATCCTTCTCTACTTTGAACCCTATAAGGTCCCCAAACATCTAAGTGAACTAATTCTCCTAAGGAGGTTGTTTTATGTTCACTTAGGGGAAAGGGATCTCTATGTTGCTTAGCCTTGAGGCATACCTCACAAGGACCATCATTAGCAACAAACTTAACACCTAGAATTGGTTCAAGTTTTCTGATAACAATATCAGAAGGATGACCTAACCTAGCATGCCATAGGTCAGATATTTTACTACTATAGACACTAACCTGATTACTAATATAAGAACCACCACAAAAATACAGTCCTTCAAGTTGACTACCAGTCACCAGGGTTTTCTTGGTGGACAAGTCCTGAATGTAACAATTGCTTTCATCAAATCCCACAAACAATTTGTTATCTTTTGCAAGTTTATGAACTGAGATTAAATTAACACAGTATTCAGGAACCACAAACACATCATACAGAGTAACACCTTCAGCAAGTTTTAGATTTCCTATTTTAGTTACTAGTGCTTTAGTACCATTAGGATGTCTAACTTGTATATTTAAATCAGAAACATCAGTTAAATCTGTAAGATCATGTTCACTAGTTACCATATGTTGGTTAGCTCCTGAATCTACAATCCATCCCAGTTTAAACTTATTCCCACCAATGTGAAAACAAAAAATAGGTTTAATATATGAGTTTGAACAAAAAGCATTTAATATGTTACCTGTAACATTACAACTTTGTGGAGCATCATTAGACTTTTCACCTATCAAACTAAGCAACTTAGATAATTGATCAGAAGTCAAAGAAGAAACAGGAGCATCATTCTTTTCATTAATGCTACAACTACTGCTATTGGAGAGAACCTTTTTTGATTGACCCCCTCTTGGTCACATCCAAGAGGGGTAACCAATAATCTCAAAACATTTATCAATTGTATGTCCTGTTTTATTACAGTGTGTGCATTTTAGATTTGAATTTGTTACTTTGTTAGTTCTTTTGTTTGTATCAGTAACCATATTAACCTTAGCTAAAAGACCCATAGTTTGATTTTTCTTTGACAGAGTGCTAGAGTTCCTATGAGATTCCTCTCTAGAAACAATAGCAAAAGCCTCTTTTACTGAAGGTAACTATTCTCTCAACAAAAGAGTAGTTCTAACATTAAGATACACACTATCTAAACCCATCAAAAACTGCATTAACTTTATCATGTGATTAAAGTCATTAAATTCTTTAGCAGCATTACACACACAAGCAGGTAGTTGTACAATTTGATCTAACTGTTTCCACATTATGTTTGTTGGGTCTGCTGACCTGGAGAAGAACAAATGATTAGAAAGCCAAAACATGCTATCAGTTTGATCCTTGAATAAACAGTCTTTACAACTTACTTCTCCCAAAAGACTGCTGACCCTAACTACTGTTCTATCCAAACAACTGCTCAATAACTGCTGATACAAAGAACTGCTGAGTAAACATCTGATGAAGAACAACTGCTGACCAAAGGTCTGATGAAGAACAACTGCTGATACAAGTACTGAAGACCAAAGCACTGTTGGAACCAACAGCACTTAGGCTCCAGCAGTGGATACAAGACCATCAGAGTTTATCTACAACAGCTGTTTAATATCAGTGCTTTCAATGTAACAGTAGTTTGTAATAGGCAGATGTTTATGTTTGTTATTCTGTTAGAGGTCACTGTCTTAGGTGACGTCAGCCTAGGTCATCAGTGCTTTGAGTCTGTCTATAAATAGAACAGTGCTTGTACTGTTCTATTACATCACACACACACAAACATTCTCTCAGACAAACACTGTGTGATCAGGCTGAGGGGGAGTAATTGTACGATTGTAATCTTTTGGATTAATGAAAGCTTTCGATCTGAAAACATTTACTCTCTTGTTTTGATTTACAGTTTATTATTCCGCTGCACTTTCATTCTATTTTCTTTTCATTATTACCATATTTAGTTAAACAATCAAAACAAACAAACTCAGATCCTAACAATTGGTATCAGAGCTTGGTAAATTAAATTCGATCTAACAAATCAATTTAATAATCAGCTCACAATTATTGATATCGTTTGTCTGTTAGATTGAAAACAGAGTAATAGTTTAATTTCGTTTCAACCGTTTTTAAACAGACTTTGTTTTTTGAAAAATCAGAGAATGGCTTCTATCAATCACGATCCACGTAACACTGGCACGAACAACAAGCCACCGATGCTTGTCAGATCTGAATACAATATCTGGCAACGTCGGATGAGCCATGTTCTAGCTCAACAAAACACTGGGTGTTGGAAGTCGGTTATCTTCGGACCACATGTTCCGATTGTGCCGAGTACTGAAGATCCCAAAGTGTTTGAGCCAAAGAAACTTGAAAACTACTCCGACCAGGATTTTCAGAAAATTGAGCTAGATGCTAAGGCCTTCAGTATTGTGGCCATGGCTCTACCCAATGATATATATGCTGGATTGTTACACTGTAACAGTGCAAAGGAGTTGTGGGATGCACTGAAAGAACAGTTTGGTGGGACTGAGGAGGTTATTGAAAACAATCGTGAAATACTTAACCAACAATATGAAACATTCAGTCATGTCAAAGGAGAGTCATTAACTCAACAGTTTGAGAGATTTAATTGCTTAATTAGTGAACTAAAATTGGTTGGTCTTACTTACCCTCATTCAACCTTGAACCATAGGTTTTTAAGATCATTACCAGACAAATGGGACACTATTGCTATTGTGATGAGAAACTCAATAGGATTTAAAGACCTATCACTGACCCAGCTTCATGGTAAGCTCTTGACCTATGAGAGAGAGCTTAACCAGAAAAAGAAGCTCCAGGACTCTGGAAAAGTGTCTGATGACTATGTGTTTGGGAATACAGCACTTTTGGGTCATGATGAGGTGCCTGGAAACACAAAGGATCAGAGTTATGATCATTTTATTGACATAACTTCAGGTTTTAACTCAGGTTTTAACTCTGATTCTTATTCACCAAACTATGCTTTCACAGCAAGTGGTGGTGATATCCAGGCATCTGACAATATATCCTTTGAGTATGATACCTGAAATACTTTGACCCTGATGATTTGGAAGAAATGGACATTATGCACCAATTGGCCCTTCTCAGTGTAAGAACTAATAATTTTTACAAGAAAACTGGTAGAAGGTTTCCAGGGTTGACTGGCAGATCTAAGGTTGGGTTGGATAAATCAAAGATCAAGTGTTATAAATGTCATAGGTTTGGTCATTTTGCTAGGGAATGTAGGGTCAACATGGTACACCTATGATAACCTATCCAAATCAAAGACCACAGACCAACACTTATCAAAATTCCTATAATGCCCCTGGACCAAATGTGCAAAACACTGCTCATTTTGCACAGTCTTCAAACACTGTTCCTGTCCAGTATGTCCAAACCACTGTTCCTCAGATCCACTATGTGCAAACACCAGTTGCTCAAGCACCTGTGCAAACGACTGTTGCTCCATCCTCTGCTCCTGCAGAGACCAGTCAACAGAGCTTCTTTACACAAGGCTTTGTTGATTGGAGCAGTCTACCTGATGAGCTAACAGATGAGAATTTTGCACTAGTTGCCAAAGCTGAAAATGAACCAGAAAATTTTTGTTTCATGGCTATGGTAGATGAGATTGAATCTGAGGAGGTGGTAACTGAATCTGATGTTGTGACTGATGATGTTGTTAGTGAAGTTGTTACAGGTGAAAAACCTGAAGAAGAGGTTGTGAATCTCTCAGATCCCTGGGGTGCATCTGATGACTGTGAGTGCAAGTGTGATTGTGCATTGATGGCTGCTGCTAAGGTATCTCCTCAAATTCTTAAAGAGTTGTGTTCTGACAAATGTGTAATAGCATTTGCTAACATCAAAGAGGTGAATGAAAACCTTAGAAAGAAAATTTTGGATGATGAAGTTAAATTTGAAAAACTCACAAAAGATTTGAAAACAAGTTTAACTGCAAAAGAGTCTGAAATAAGCAGCTTAAAACATGAAGCAACTATAACCAAAGACCAGCTCCAAACTATGATAACAAAATATCAAAGTTGTAAAAGTGAGCTTGAGTCCACCCAAGTTGAATGTAAGAAATGGGTGGAATCATGTAGAGGATTTGAGATGCTACTCAACAAACAAACCAAAAGTCATGTGAAGTTTGGCTTTGGTTTTGCAACCACTGCTCCAGCTTTTGAAAACACTGACACAAAGAGTCAAAAGTCTGTTGAGATAGTACCAACAAACCTGCAGGGTCAAGAGATTAAAATCACTGAACCAAATGGTAAGAAAATTGTTCTTGAAAAACCAGAAGGTTCCTCATCTTTTGCTGAACTTGAAAAGTATGAATTTAAACCTACTTGGTCTGATGAGTGTGATACTCTTGAGAATTATAAACCTGTTGATTTCAAAACTCCTGAGGGAAAGACAGCTCCTCAGGCAAGGGTCATTCCCTTGGCAAAAGTCATTCCCCTGAAAGATCTTTCAGCAGATGCTCAAACATCTGCTGATAAGAAGGCTGAAAAGGGGAAGAAGAAAGAAAAGACTGTCAACTTGTTCTGTGATTTCTGTGAAAAGAAGAATCATGTCACCAAAAACTGTTTTCTTCTAAAAGCATATGATATTAACAAAGGAACAAGTGAATGTGATTCCAAAGCCACATGCTCAATATGTGGGAAAAAGAATCATAAGACCAAAGAGTGCTTGTATCTCAAAAATTTTGATGTAAAAATACAAGAATACAAAGCTAAAACTCTTGCAAACCCTGTGGTTAGTACTCCAAAAGGAAAGCCCAAACAGACCTTCACCCCTGTCCAAACATCTGTTACAAAAAGGCTTGAAACATCTGCTTCTAGAGATGTCCAAGTAACAGATGCTCCACCCACAAGCAAATACCCAAGAGGTTATGGTCAACCTCCATGTCACAGTCTGCCACATGTTTATGAGGAGCCAAAGAGACCCTCTAAACCAAGAGTGAACAGAAATCCATATGGGTATTATCATCTGTCAGGAAGTGATCAAACAACTGCTGCCCCAAGTGTTGACATCCAAGCACTGGCAAATGGTCAGCAGCAGTTGTTGACCTTAATTCAGAAATTGGTCCAAACCACTGATCACCTTCCAAAGCTTGAGTCTGAAAGGTCTGAGGACCCATCCAAAGCCAACTTGGCTTTGGACACTCACCAAAACTAATCATTTACTGATGTGCAGGGAGCTTCTGCTTGTTTAGATAGTCTTTGGTATGTAGATAGTGGAGGTTCCAGGCACATGACAGGATGTAGAGCCCTGCTTCTGGACTTCTTGGCTCATGGAGGGGGTGATATATCCTTTGGTAATGATTCTAAAGGTAAGGTGTTGGGTTCAGGGACTGTACAGGCTGGAAAACTCAAGTTTGAAAATGTCAATCTTATTGATAATCTCAAGTTCAATCTTCTGAGTGTTTCACAAATGAGTGACAAAGGTTATGGCTCATTTTTCACAAAGAAAACTTGTATGATTATTGGGCCAGAAGTGGTGAAAAAGATTGATACCATTATTGCTGAGAGCAAAGCACAACTTGTTGCTCATAGGAGTGGCAATGTGTATGTTGTTGATATGTTAAAGGACAATCCTATGGCAAATGTCTGTCTGTTTTCTGCTGCCTCCACTAAGGAGACAGAATTGTGGCATAGGAGATTGGGTCACACTAACCTTAATACTATCAACACACTCTCCAAACAAAGCCTTGTCAGAGGTTTACCATCAAAAGAATTTAAATGTGATGAGCATTGTGTTTCTTGCTTAAAAGGAAAACAACATAAAAGCTCTTACAAATCCATTGATAAGTCCAAAACTAGTCAGTGTCTACAACTGTTGCACATGGACTTGTTTGGCCCTGTTAAAATCATGAGTCTAAGAAGAAAAAGATTTTGTCTTGTCATAGTTGATGATTTTTCTAGGTTTACATGGACTTACTTTTTACATTCTAAGGATGAGACTGCAGGTATATTGAAGGACTTTGTCACCAAAGTTGAAAAGCAATATGACTTGCCAGTAAAAGTCTTCAGGAGTGACAATGGAACAGAGTTTAAAAATAAGGAGTTGGATGACTTCTGTGTGTCAAAAGGGATTGTGAGGCAGTTCAGCATCCCAAGAACACCAGAACAGAATGGGGTGGTTGAGAGGAAAAATAGAACTCTTATAGAAGCTGCAAGAACCATGCTAGCAGATTCTGGTTTGCCACTGTCCTTTTGGGCAGAAGCTGTAAACACTGCTTGCTATGTTCAAAATAGAGTTTTGATCAACCCCAGACATCAAAAAACTGCTTATGAAATTTTGTTCAAAATCAAACCATTAATCTCATTTTTCAAAATCTTTGGCTGCCCATGTTTCATTTTAAATCTCAAAGATTCCATTTCAAAATTTGCAGCCAAAGTAGACTGTGGTTATTTTCTGGGATATTCTTCTACTGCTAAGGCCTACAAAGTGTTTAACACAAGGACTAAGACAATAGAAGAAACTCTGAATGTAAAGTTCAATGAACTTTCATCTCTAAAAATCCCTGCAAACCCTGTTGAACTATTTGATTTAGATAAATTCAAATTTGAAGATATCACTGTTAAAGCTAACAATGCAGGTATTCCACAGTCTCCACAGCAAGATTACAGAACAGATGTTGTGATCCCCAGTCACTACAAAGTCTATTCTACCTCAGAGGAAGCAGCTGTTCAAGACAATTGTCAAAACTCTGCCACAGCTGTGTCAACCACTGTTGACCAGTCTTATCCTCAAACCACTGTCTCACCCCTCACAACCACTGACCTATCATCTGTTGACAAAAGTCAATCATCTGTTGACAAAAGTCAGTCAAGTTTCACACCACTTGGACCCATTCCTCCATTACCATTCCAAACATCTGATGGCACTACAGAAGTACCAACAGATGTTACACCAACAGAGTCACCAAACCTCTGTCCATCACCTCAAAATGCCATTGATCCATATCAAGGAGATCTTATTTACTTAAGAGCTCATCCACAAGACCAGATCATTGGCAACATCAGAGAGGGTGTGCTCACAAGAAGCCAATCCTCAAATATCTGTCTTTTTGCAGGTTTCTTATCCCTCACACAACCTGTCAAGTACCAAGAGGCACTGAAAGACAACAGTTGGGTAGAGGCCATGCAGGAAGAACTCCTTCAATTCAAAAGACAACAAGTATGGGAGCTTGTACCACTTCCTAAGGATGTTTGTCCTATAGGAACAAAGTGGGTCTTCAAAAACAAGACTGATGAAAGGGGTATTGTTGTCAAAAATAAAGCCAGGCTTGTGGTTCAAGGCTTCAGACAAGAAGAAGGAATAGATTATGATGAGACTTTTGCTCCTGTAGCAAGACTAGAAGCCATCAGACTCTTTTTAGCCTTTGCTGTCAACCACAACATAAAGGTGTATCAGATGGACATCAAATGTGCCTTCCTTTATGGCAAAATTCAGGAGGAGGTCTATGTATGTCAGCCACCTGGTTTTGAAGACACATTCCATCCTGACTATGTCTACAAGCTCAACAAAGCTTTGTATGGACTTAAACAAGCACCAAGGGCCTGGTATGAAACTCTCTCCACATTTCTCTTATCCATTGGCTTCACAAGAGGTAAAATTGACAAAACTTTATTTCTTAAATGGAAAGGGAAACACTTAATGATTGTTCAAATATATGTGGATGACATCATTTTTGGATCCACATGTAACCAAATGTGTGAAGAGTTCAGAAAACTCATGACAGCAGAGTTTGAGATGAGTGCCATGGGTGAGCTTCAGTGTTTCCTTGGTCTTCAAGTGAAACAACTGCAAAATGGCACATTCATTCACCAAAACAAATATGTAAAGAACTTATTAACCAGATTTGAGATGAATGATTGTAAGCCATGTAGCACACCCATGAGTACAGTCAAGCTGCTCACTATTGATGACAAGGATGAACTGGTTGATCAAACACATTATAGATGTATGATTGGGTCTTTATTGTACCTAACTGCATCTAGGCCAGACATTATGTTTGCTACCTGTGTCTGTGCCAGATCCCAGGCTTCACCCAGAAAGTCAAACCTTATTGCTGTAAAAAGGATATTCAGGTACCTTAAAGGTGCTCCCACACTTGGTATCTGGTATCCTGCTAATGGAAACATTGAGCTTTCAGGTTATTCAGATAGTGACTTTGCTGGCTGTCACACCACAAGAAAATCCACTTCAGGAGGGTGCCAATTTCTAGGGAATGCCTTAGTTTCATGGCAAAGCAAAAAGCAGGCAGCTGTTTCAACTTCAACAGCTGAAGCTGAATACATTGCTGCAGCAAGCTGTACAGCCCAACTCATGTGGCTTCAAAATCAACTACTGGATTTTGGGATAACTGCACTTAGGACTCCACTCATGTTGGACAGTCAAGCTGCTGAAAATATCATTAAGAATCCAGTCTCTCATTCCACTACCAAACACATTGACATAAGACATCATTTTTTCAGAGACAGCTATGAAAAAGGTTTGATTTCTTTACACCATGTTCCAACAGAGGATCAGTTGGCAGATGTGTTAACAAAAGCTTTAGACACATCTACCTTTACAAATCTGATTTCCAGAATTGGTATGTTAAACATGGATTAAACAAATAAAGTTTCAATAAATCTTAATAAAATGTTTCAGCAAATCAAATTTTTAAATAGCTGTTTGGTTGAAAAATCTGTTTATAACATCTGATCAGATAAACAACCACTGTTTCATTCATATCCACTGTTGGTTGAAAAGTCTGTTTCAAAACATCTGATCAGATAAAACAACTGTTAGTTGAAAAATCTGTTTCAGAACATCTGTTCAGATAAAACAACTGTCCGCTTATATATATATATATATATATATATATATATATATATATTATATCTAAAAAAAAACAGTTGGATCCATCAGCTGTTTGTATCAGTTGTTTGCCAAAAACAGCTGTTATCCACCAGATGTTTCATCCATCAGATGTTTGCCACGTCTGCTCATATAAGCAGAGGTTTGGCCACATCAGCGGTTTCATTGAGCCTATAAAAACCCTGTTTTACCACAACAGACGTTACACTGTCTCATTGTATTCAAAATACTGATAACCGCCTTCTTCATTCTCAAACCCTCCATCAATCTTCTATCATCTTCACCTTCGAAATCCATTACAATGGATCTTCAAGCCAAAGCTACACACAATTGTCTCCCCTATCTGATTAAAACAGATGACAACACTTCATTTCATTCCACCATCGACATTTTCCTTAAATCCAAATACTTACCCATCCTAACCGCTAACGCCCCCATTTATCTTGATACACTCCAAGAATTTTGGTTGAATGCTGAGTTTCTACTACAAGACAAAAAGCCTACTTCCATTATTTCCAAAATTGGAGAAACCAGTATCGTCATTACCCCTGAAACCATATCCACAACCTTCACACTGAATGACCTGGCAGGTAAGGATTCCTTTACTAAAACAGAGCTTCACACTGAGTTCCAAGAAAGAGGGTATGATGGTCAGATGACTGGATCAACTCTTTTCAAAAAGTTTTTCCCTCCAGTCATGAAATTTTTCTTCCATACTCTTCTTCTTTGTGTCTCTGCTAAGTCCACATCCTTTAATGAAATTCCATTGAGGATGCAATATCTGGGTTATGCCATGTTGTCAAACTCTGACTTCAATCTTTCCCAGGGATTGTTCATGGACTTGGTATCAAATGTGAAAGCAGTCAAGTCTGGGTCAAACAATGCTTTTCTTATTTACCCAAGAATTCTTAGTGTAATCTTACAAAAAGTCTTACCAGAAAAAGTTTTCAAAAAGGGTGAGGCTATGCAAATGAAAAGCTTAACTGATGAAACTTTCACAAGAATGCTGGGTGGAAGCACCCAAGAAAAAGTGTCTAAAGTGTCAAAAGTTTCTAAAACACAAACAAAGAGGACAAAGGCAACAACTGTTGTCAAAACCTCTGTTGTTGAGCCCACTGCTCCTGGTGATCATGGCACTACATCCAGTGTTGTGAAACCCACACCAGCCACTTCCAAAAAGAAACATCCATCCACAAAAACCACCACTCAACCACAAATGAGGCTTCTGGATGTTGAGGTACCAGAAGAAACCTCTGTTGCACAACAAATGCAACCTGAAACCACTGTTGTTACTTCCTCACAATAGTTGGACATACCTCCACCTGACCAAACTCCTCATGAATCCTCTCAAAAGGATCATGTTGTAAGCCAAGGGGACACACATCATGATACATTTGAGTCACTTGACCAAATGTTCACAAGCCCCTCTCCCAGGGCTAATTCTCTTGTTACTCCTCCACCCTCACCATCACATGTCCCACAAACAATGCAACCTCTGTTTGAAGCAATTGACAAATCTCAGGAAGATCCCGGTTCCTCTCTTCCACCAAGTGACTGGTCCTGAGAATATACAATCTGCTATCCCACAAACAGAAGAGGAGGTTACACCACCTGAGTTCAATGAAACTCTAGGTGAGTTTTCAAGTGGAGCAGTCACTACTGATGTAGAGACCACTGTCTCACATCAGGACAGTGATTACATAGCTAAGACTCCCTTGAAGGCAACAACTGTTGAAGCCACTATAGTGTCTTCAAAAACAGTTGGAAGTCCCCAGTACCAAGACAAAGGGGCATCTGATTCACCTATTAGGACTGAATCAGGTAGAACTACCACTGGTAGGGACTCAGATGATCCTATTAATTTAGGAGATGGGTCAAAATACCAAGAATTGACGGACAGAGTTTCTGTCATTGAAACCTCTGTTGCTGACATCAAATCTGATGTTAAGCTTATACTGAGCTCAATTGCAGATCTTTCTAAGAGTCAACCATCCACAGCTGATATAGCCAGTGAGTTATGGAAATCAGTTTCCCCCATCATCATAGCTCACAGAAAACTGGCTGATCAGACACATGAAACTTACATGGCTGAGATCAGGAATATGGTAGATGCAAGGTACAAAGATACCCATGCTGATATCAAAGCCATCAAGGACCACCTGCTGAAGACTACTGGCTCTGCCCCTACCACCATCCTCAGGGATGAAAATGATGATGCTTTCACGGCTGATGATGCCAAAAAGGGGGAGAGTGGCAGAGATAGGCTACCAAAACTAGATCCTTTTGGTTGTCCTCCTTCTCAAAAAGGCCAAGCCAAGTCTGCCAAGAAACCAGAGTCTACCAAATCAGCTCCACAACAACAAGTTCCACAACAACCACCACAACAAACCACTGAGAAGAATAAAGCAGTAGATGACTCTGCAAACATAGAAGCTGAAAAGGCTGCTCAAGAGAAACAGAAAAGAGCTGACACTTTGGAAGTTAAAGCAGAGTCATTAATTGAACTCAAAAAGAAACAACAAAGGGAAACTGAAGATGTGGGATCCTCTAAAAGGATGAAAAGACCTGCCAAGCATGTTAGAAAACCACCATCTAAGTTGAACACCTCTGTTGATAAAACCACTGCTACTGAAACCACTGCCACCCAAAACACTGAAACTACTCAAAACACTGCTACCCAAACCACTGCACCCAAACCAACAAGCATACCCAAACCAACAAACACACCTGAACATACAACCACCAAACATACATCACCAGCTAAATCCCAAACATCTGCTGGACCTACTAAAAGGCCAACAGATGTTAATCCAACCACTGCTACCAAATCACCATCACCAAAAATCATGTACACAAGGAAGAGAAAATCAACCTTTGTTGTACATGATGAAAACATACACACATCACCAACCACCATTTCAACTGCCCAATCCACTCCTCCCATCACAGCTATTCCAATCACATCATTCTCACCACACACATCCAAGTTCAGATCCCATAGACCACCACCAACTATTACACCATTGGTTGTTCAGTATCCCCTTGAACTTGATCTACTCAAGGGGGAAATACAATCCTTCTACAATACTGAACAGCCATCAGAAAGATCCTTCCCATCTCTCCCAAACTTCCCTGTTCCCCTCAACCTTGATAAATATCTGAAATACAAGGGTGAACAGGTGGATGCTATCATTAAGGAGAAATGCAAAGGGAAGGATGACAGGACTGCTCAGGGCATCCATTCAGCAGAGCTTAGCAAACTCAGAAGGATTGAAGATTTTGCTAAGACCCTGAGCAATTCCATGTCCTCCATGCCTCTCAGTGTAGATTTGGAAAAGGAGGTAAGGGAATCTCTTCTTGAACAGATAATGGCAACCAAGCCTTACAAAGCAAACAAAAAGCAGTTCAATGGTTGGACTACTCATGCTTTGAGAGAAGAACTACTCAGGATTGAAGAAATGGCCAAAGACCCCAAGGCTAAAGTCTCTACTCCTAACTTTGGCAAAGGCAGAGACCCAATCAGAGCCTTGAAGTTCAAAAGGATGAGGCAAGAGATTGTAGCTGCAAACTATGGGGAGATGAGGTCAGTTTCCAGATGGTCAGAGTTAAGGCTGGTTGAAACTTACAAAAGTCTGGAAGAAAATAGGAAGAAGGATCCCAGCCTACCAAGGAAACCAATTTACACTGATGAACCAATGATGAAGAGACCCCAACAGACCTTTAACTTGGACAGCTTACTTGAAACCTCTGACCTCACAACTGCTGCAAGAAGACAGTTCAAGAAGCAGAAGGAGATGTCTGAGGAAGATCAAAGAAAGTTTGCTGATACATTCATCAAGGAAGGGCTCTTCAATCAAATACATTATTTCTCTGATCCTACAACAGAGAAGCTCAGAGAGCTCATTGGAAGACCTCCTTCACCCAACTCATCAAGAATAAAAGTTCATCTCAGTAAATCCACTGACTCAAAAATTCTAAAGTGGAAAGTCAACAAAGACAACCACGAATTGACATTGCTCAGGTCAGATGGAAGGGTTCAGAAGATCAGCATGGATGATGCTTACAGCCTATGTGCAGAAGATCACCAAACATTGCTAAATCTGGACCTAGAAAGAGATGAAGAAGACTTATTTGCTCTGAACTTTGAATTACAATTCAAAGGTCAAATCAGAGAAAGTCTGATGAGAAATAAAGATCAATAAATAAAGCTGAGTTTTGGCATCATCTGTTCTAGGGGGAGATTGTTGGGTCTGCTGACCTGGAGAAGAACAAATGATTAGAAAGCCAAAACATGCTATCAGTTTGATCCTTGAATAAACAGTCTTTACAACTTACTTCTCCCAAAAGACTGCTGACCCTAACTACTGTTCTATCCAAACAACTGCTCAATAACTGCTGATACAAAGAACTGCTGAGTAAACATCTGATGAAGAACAACTGCTGACCAAAGGTTTGATGAAGAACAACTGCTGATACAAGTACTGAAGACCAAAGCACTGCTGGAACCAACAGCACTTAGGCTCCAGCAGTGGATACAAGACCATCAGAGTTTATCTACAACAGCTGTTTAATATCAGTGCTTTCAATGTAACAGTAGTTTGTAATAGGCAGATGTTTATGTTTGTTATTCTGTTAGAGGTCACTGTCTTAGGTGACGTCAGCCTAGGTCATCAGTGCTTTGAGTCTGTCTATAAATAGAACAGTGCTTGTACTGTTCTATTACATCACACACACAAACATTCTCTCAGACAAACACTGTGTGATCAGGCTGAGGGGGAGTAATTGTACGATTGTAATCTTTTGGATTAATGAAAGCTTTCATCTGAAAACATTTACTCTCTTGTTTTGATTTACAGTTTATTATTCCGCTGCACTTTCATTCTATTTTCTTTTCATTATTACCATATTTAGTTAAACAATCAAAACAAACAAACTCAGATCCTAACAATGTTCAACTTATGCTAATAATCAGATACAGGCATTCCAGATTGTGTAAATGAATTAATCTTTTGATACAAATCAAACACTACTGACCCATCTACCTTATCATAAGTTTCTTTTAGTTCATTCCATACATCAGAAGCAAGTTTAGAAAAGACATGTCCCATATACAACTCTTCACTTATAGAATTTAAAATCCAAGTCATGACAATTGAATTACATCTATCCCATTGCCTAGCCAAGATGTCATCAGTTTCAGATTTAATACATGTTTTATCAATGAATCCCCACTTGTTTTTAACTTGTAAAGCAAGTGTCATGGCATTAGCCCATACAGTGTAATTTTCAGATCCTTTAAGTTTAATTGACACAATAGTGAGATTACTAGAATCTGATGCATGCAAATATAATGGATCACTAGCATCTAACTTGCTAACCAGGGTTTCCTGTCCTGGTCCTCCCCCAAGAGGGAGAGGATCAGGATTAACATTATCACCCATGTTTAGCACTTAAACACAAATAATCACAGCAACAAGTACACACAGTTATGTAAGCTATAAGCCAATCACACCCAAGAAAAACAAGAAGTATCCAAACAAACACAGATTATAAGACAAAAACCAAAAAATCAAAAACCAGGCGAAGCCAAGCCAGGGACCAGATCACAGGACACTCTCAGGGTGCCTGCGCAAGCCTTAACTTGGGAGCCTCCTAGACCTAGATGACCAATCGACACAACCACACAATGAGCCAACTCCGGTCCACCTAACCCGGACAGTGCTCCTAGACCCACAAGTCAAAAAAGAATTAAACAGGAAAGATCTCACCAAATAGGCCCAAGTTAGGGTTCGCCTAATAGGTTACCCTTTGATTGGGGGTAACAGTAATGGAATCACCTCGCTAGGGTTTTTACGACCCCTAGCACATCGCCTTCACGAAATCACCTCTTGTCCAAAACCCTTGAGATTAGGGTTCCTCTTCTTTTCCTTGCACTCAGAATGGTTTTAACTGATAAACCCAGAATCTTCAACAGAGTAGCTAAATCACAGCGGAATAACTGGTTCTCAGAAACCCTAGATCACCAAATGGATCTCGAATCAAGAACCAAATGAAACGACTCACAAACTCACAGATCTTATCAAAAAACACTCTGATCAGAAAGAAGGACCGAATAACCCTCAAGAATCACAACCAAGAAACCTAGAGCTCTGATACCATGTCAGAAATACATGATATCATGAACTAAAACAAATATTTATTGAATGAAATCAAAGACGAAGAACAGACTCCAACAAATCTTCCTAAATATTACAACTGGAAGATTTACAAAAGACTCTATAAAACTCTCTAAACTCTCAGATCATTGTGATCATACACTAGACAAAATGATTAGATCTAAAACCAGAATACAAGATGTAAACCCAACAATGTAAACTGAAAACCCTAATCGCCTAAGTACAGGAGAGATAACCAGAGAGAATAATGTGAACGAATAGTGATGAATGATGAGAGAGAAGCTGACACAAAGCTTTTATATCAGACTCTAGAACCATCTGATTTGTGTTAGTTGTGAACGGTAGAGATCATTCTTCAAATAATAATCGTGTGGCCACGATTACTCCTGATCACCTCACACGGATTGGGCTCTTCATTGTTATAATAACATGTCATTATGGACCAGCCCATTTACCATCAGTAGTGTATGATACGGCCCACTAATTGTTATATCAGCCCAGTAACATGATAACGTGTAACAGTCTTGCAATAGACAATACAACCTTTAAGCTATATCTTCGATCATCATATCCTGAAAATCTACCAGCTACACCTTGATCATCATCTATCTACCATCTACATCTTGATCACCGAATCCTGCAAACATACTTATGCAAGATGTTCAAGTCATAGTATTTATAAACACATTATTAGATTGACCAAAATATGATACTTATCATTTTAACACTATGCACACATGGTCATTTGAAAATTAATCATTAAGACATTAACATCTTTTTCTTTGTGAGCATGCTTAAGATTAAAAATCTAAACCTAATATCAGATATTCAGACTACATACTATACATCATCTGGATTTGTGGATTTACACATGGTAACACGAGAATCACGTTCTTGACAATAGGATTTATTTACTCTTTTCCTCCAAATTGTGGTTTCACCTTTTTCATATTTTTTTTCTCCCAACAGAGAAGTTTAGCCGTTTCTCCAATATTCCTATGTTCTTTTTCAAGTTCATCTTTCGGGCGTTGCCATGATTTGTAATTTGCCTTCCAATTAATCGGTGGACCAGAAAGAACCCAATAGCCATCAGGTCTCAATACTCTATCAACTTCCATCATGTACTTTCCACCTAACAAAAGAAATCATATTTTAGTTATTTATACAAATCTTTAATAGCATTATTGAAGATAAAAGATAGGGTTTATGAGATTACTATTTCCGCCCCATGGTATCAAGCACCGTGAACAATGAGCCATGTCAAAATATCTAGAAGGATACAGAAGCTTTATAGTTCCCAGAACACCGATGATTGCTGGAACACCTCGTTCAAGAGCAAATTGTACTTGTGCTTCGTGGGAGTCTCTTGGTGCAAATGACATGGCAATCACATTTCTTTTAAACAGATACGCACCCCAACTTGCAACCTATATAAAAACTTAAATGTAATAAAAACTAATAAACAAAAACAAAAAAGATAGATAACAAAAAGAAACTCCACTTACACCACATCCACTATCCAATGCAGTTCTAACCATTCCAGTTCTAACATTGGTTTCTTCACAAGGTCCAGGATTCTACAAACTAAAGTGCTTGGATTGAATTAGAAGTCAAACCTCAGACTCTTAATAAATAAGTTTCTCATACAGTTTCAGAAGTTATCTGGTACAGTGGTACTAACTTCAGAGTTAGTTTTACAGCAAATGGAAGCAAAAAAAAAAAAAAACATAATTCAGGTTACCAGTAAAAAACAATTCAACAGCGAGAACCCTCTCAGAGCACATAAGTCCCTCCTCCCCTGAAAACAATATAACCCATAGATAAAAGGTTCAAATATATTTCTATAAAAGAAAAAAAAAACTTACCATTATGAACTTTATCTCCACCAAAAACCCACCACCACAGTAAGCTAAATTTGTGATTTCCATTTAGATAGAACATTTTTCAATGATCAATACAAAAAATTTAGCAAAGAAGCAGCAATAGGTTTAGAATTTATCACCTCAAGTCTCAACAAATTTAGAATTATCGACTTCAACCATAACGAATCAGGTTTCCTCACAAACTTGAATCTTCGAAGCATTCCCAGACTTAATTGCCACACCATAACCATCGCCCTTTGCAATTTCACCAAATATAGCCCCAATTTCAATAGATTAATCATAGGGTTCGCAAACACATACATAAAAATTATAATTATAAGAAACCGTAACTTAAATCTAGATGCTTACCCGATCACGATTGAATAACGCTTTAATATAGAAGATGGATAAGCAGGGACTGTGGAATCAATTGAGCGTTTCTGAAAGGGTAAAGCACTGTGGGGAGTTTATAATGGCTGTGCAGAGGTACTTGAGCGAGATTAGAGGAGGTACGCGGGGTGGAGGAGCGTATTAAGCTTTTTTTTCAAGATTTGATGAGTAGGTGAAATAGGTAACTGTTGTAAACCTTCCGTGAATTCTGAAATATTATACCAGCAACAAATTTACCTCGATTTTTCCTCTTCCTGCAACAGCAGCCATGTTGGCGGCATCCTTGGCGGCAGAGAGGGCGGCTGCTACAACCTTTAAGGCGTCTTCACCAGCAACAACACACAGACAAAACTCCACAAAACAGACAAAAAAAAAAAACAAATCGTAACACTAAGATCATAGATTTTTTAACGAACCAAGGCTGCGGATTCGAGTTTCTGATAACCATTATAGTAAAACAAATTAATGAGTAACATAAATCACTCTGATCTAGAATAATGACATCAATTACAACAATTTATCTCCAATGGATCATTAACTCATACGAAAAAGCAATTTATGGAACATTTGGTGTGCATACAAGTCAAATTAAACTAAAACCCATATAACGTATTTTTGTATACCTCATATCCATGGTGTCAAACCTTTTTCAACCAATCCTTCTAAGATCTCAAGTCTCAAAAGCTTATAAATAAGGGAAAAATAAATAGTAAGATTTAGCATATAAATGACCCAAAACAACAGGAAGAAATTAACGAATAGTTTACCTAACCAATCCGATTGAAGATTGGAACGGATCCTTTGTATCACTTTGCATCCACAATACCTGTATATAATCAAGTTTGATAAGCAATTTCAGGGGTTCGTGAGAAAAGTTGTGAGAATCGAACCGGGTTGTAATCGATACAAAGGATTTGAAATGATTGAGAGTAGAGACTTTAAGCTGGTTATGTATTCCTGATATATGAGAATCAGAGAGAGAGAAAGAGAGAGAGAGAGAGGTGGGGTTTAAAAGAAGAACTGAAAGCCTTTAAAAGAATAGAAGAACTGAAAAAGCGGAAGACGTGGGGCATGATGGAAGAGTTATGGTACCGCAAATATTGGAAGGGAAGAGGCGGGAATAGGTAAAGTAACTGCCCCAAAAAAGCATAACTACTCAATTTATACGGTTAAGATCTCTCCATTTTCTGATCTAACGATCAGATTTAAATTAAAAACGGTTACAAAAGGTCGGCGTCAATATTATATTAAATATTACCAAATATTTTGGGTACTCATGTTCTCTGCTATCATCTTCATTAGATTGGGTTTAGTGTTATCTACTTTTTATTCCCATTGTCTACAAATATGCTTTTAATTCCCAACTACTTCATAACAGGTACCCAGATCTACTCCACTAATTTGGTGAAAGTTTGTTATCCTGTACATGCGAAGAGCCATCCTTAAAAAAGCAAATTCGATATCATGGAGTTGGATACCATAAAGGTTACAAAACATAGCTTTACTAAGTTGATTTTAGCATTTTAATTATATTGTGAGTTTGTATACTAAAGTAAATATCAAAGGTGTTTTAAGAGTTTGGGTATGCATTTCGCAAGTGATTTGTAACAATAAATAATCAGTGGGTAGCATGATGGACAAATTTTGATTAATTAAGAAGTAAACACATATCATGATAAACTAGGAGATAGTGTGAATATTACATCAATTTCTGTGTTTTTATACCTTTCATTATGTGCTGTCTAGGAAATTGATTTATGAATTGAAGATATATTAATTGCTATCTTTTGATACTTGCATACACATTAATATGGTTATCAAAATCTTATTTTATTGCTCAGGTATCAACCCATTTATGACTACATCTGTCAATTGAGGTCATGCTTTTTCATAAAAATTCAAATGTGTTAAGCTTAAAAGTTAGTTAAAACGTTAAGGGAAACAAGTCGAATGAGTTAGACGGGTCCAAATTCAACCTAAGTTTACTCAGATTTAAAATGCATTAAACCTTATAAATTCTTTTAGTCGAAATCATTGCATTAATTTTTAACAATTAAGTACTAAAAATCTTTAGGATAGATCAGGGAAAAAGCATGTGTTTATTGATCCATACCAAAAGATTAACAGTTTTGATATTCTACACAACCTGCCCGAGCCCCATTTAATGCCTTCCGATTTAACTGTAAACCAATTAGCTTTTAGGGAAATGAGCCAAACAGGTAGAAAGTTGCTAACTGTCGTGCCTTCGGGCGGGTGGGGCTCGGGTTTTCGCGCATAGGGAGAAGGCGAGGGCTGCCGGAGGTCGAGTAGTCGATTCTTGGGCACGGCGCCCCATAAGGGTGGTTGCCACACAGTTGTTCGCCTATAAAAAAAAGGTAGAAAGTTGCTAATAACACTAGCTTAGAAATTGTATCATATTATGAATTTTTATGTGAGTCGACATTTTATCTTTTATTCTCGTATAGTACACAAGCATCTAACCTATGCTATGGACAATGATTGTCTAATTTCTTCTTTTTGAATTCATGGTTCATATCCATTTGGCATATTGTGTTAGATAATGAGTTTGTAATGTGATACTTTCTTTCATGTAATGTTTTAAAGTACTAATTAATAAAATTATTTCGTTTTATTTTTGTCAATTTCCATTTTATCTTTAGTATAATCCTATCTAAAGTTGAGCGGTATCTAAAGATATTGTTTTTCACATGGATGGTTGTATGTGCTTTATCAAGAGTCGAGATGAACTGGAGATACTAATATTGGATAAAGATGGTAAAGTTATGAACCAAAGAGAAATGTTTTAGTAAACTACATTTATTCATTTTAAGTATTCATGTTCATTTGCTTGCATTGTAATAACTACCTTATTATTCATCTGATTTCTGACTTTGTTTATAAATTTTATCAAATTAAGCTGTAGTTGATCAATATATCTATTATTGTTTTGCATTAAAGGCTTATTTCCGAATGACATGCAACCAACATCCATGTCAATTTGATTACTTAACATTCAATACATAAAACAACTTGCACACTACATTATTGATATAAGTTTTTCATTTTACGTTTGTATCAACCATACATTATTGGGTAACATTAAACCTTTTTATGATATTATGCATGCAACCAAAATCCATACGATTACGTAACTTTCAATAAATAAAACTTGTATATAACAATCTTTATAGAATTTTTTCATTTTCGACTATTAGTTTGTTATGGTGTTTTAACATTTCTTTTGTTATGATTTTATCGCGTTTAACAATAGATAACATTTTTTTTATTATTATGATTTTCCAACACAGGTTCAATCGATTTTTAACAAAGATAACATTATTTTAAAAGTGTAACCAAACCGTCTCAAATTTGATTACTTTCCAAAATAATCGTTTGCTAGAAATTATTTTGATACAATAATCTTTTCTAACACTCTAGTTAGGAAATCTAAACGTCTTACTTGTCCGTTTTTACAAAATCATTAATTTCTAAGACGCTTGTCAGAGAAAACAAATATATAAGTTTAAAAATAAACTTATGATCAATTTTGTAAAGGATGGTTATAATAAAACCCCTTGGTTCTATTTCCAGCCCCCCTAAATCGCCTCGCTATGGTCAAAGCGAGGCGCTTGGGTTACTTTTTAACGAACCTCAGTACGAGGTCAGAAAAGCTTAAATTTTAAATCTGAAGCGCCTCGCTATGGCCAAAGCGAGGCGCTTCAGATCAGAGATTTATTTTGGGTTTTGAAGTGTTTTTTTTTTTAAATTTTTTTTAATATAATTATTGTAAAAAAATTAAAAAAGTTAAAAAAACAAAGTAATAACCACCAACTTCCATCGATTTGAGATATGAGTTTTATTAACTTAAATCTCTCTGATCTATGGTATCCACTAACCTTAGCGACAACGAGATCCATAATTCGAACAAGGAGGGAAACATTCTCCCGTTACTGTTTTCATAAAAATGGAAAAAGCAATCCATACAGAGTTCGTTGTACTGGTTGCGGAAAGAAATCAACAGTCGGATCGGCGCTAACAAACAGATGAAAATTAGACGATTTTGTTTACCTTCCCATTGATTTCAAGTATGTTCTTTTGACAAACGTATGGCTGACCTGAAGTTACTAAATTCTCCATAAACGAATCAAGACAGGTTTTATATGTTGTTTCAGGTTGCCTTCATCATTGACAGATATCTCTTCGACAACAACTTCCTCCGTACCCGATCACAATGTCCAACAACTGAATTTTACTTGCTTGCATGAACAGTTGTACTGGTTGCGGAAAGAATTCAACAGTCGGATCGGCGCTAGCAAACGGATGAAAATTAGACGATTTTGTTTACCCTCCCATTGATTTCAAGTATGTAACTTTTTCCTCTCCAACATTAACTGTGACACCCCAGGAAAATCCCACATCGGCCGTGGCCAAGAGAGATCATTGGTTCATAAGTAATGTCTTGCCTCTTAAATCACCAACGCGTTTTGGGGCTTAATGTTAGTGGATGAGAGGAGAACTCCACAGTTAAGCGTGCTCAGGTGGGAGCAATATCAGGATGGGTGACCTCCTAGGAAGTCTCCACTTGGGCAACCAAAAACAAATCCGTGAGCTCTGGATGGGCAAAGCGGACAATATTAGTGGTGAGAGGGGCGAGGTGTTACAGATGGTATCAGAGCCACTCCTGTGCCGTTCGGGATGGTAGGTGCATACCTCATCAGGGACGATGAGACTCTAACAGGGGTGAATGTGACACCCCTGGAAAATCCCACATCGGCCGTGGCCAGGAGAGATCATTGGTTCATAAGTAATGCCTTGCCTCTTAAATCACCAACGCGTTTTGGGGCTTAATGTTAGTGGATGAGAGGAGAACTCCACAGTTAAGCGTGCTCAGGTGGGAGCAATATCAGGATGGGTGACCTCCTGGGAAGTCTCCACTTGGGCAACCAAAAACAAATCCGTGAGCTCTGGATGGGCAAAGCGGACAATATTGGTGGTGAGAGGGGCGAGATGTTACAGATGGTATCAGAGCCACTCCTGTGCCGTTCGGGATGGTGGGTGCATACCTCATCAGGGACGATGAGACTCTAACAGGGGGTGAATGTGACACCCCTGGAAAATCCCACATCGGCCGTGGCCAGGAGAGATCATTGGTTCATAAGTAATGTCTTGCCTTTTAAATCACCAACGCGTTTTGGGGCTTAATGTTAGTGGATGAGAGGAGAACTCCACAGTTAAGCGTGCTCAGGTGGGAGCAATATCAGGATGGGTGACCTCCTGGGAAGTCTCCACTTGGGCAACCAAACATAAATCCGTGAGCTCTGGATGGGCAAAGCGGACAAAATTGGTGGTAAGAGGGGTGAGGTGTTACATTAACTTAGTATAGGTGTGACCTGGTTTTACATCACCAAACAATTCCAAACAACTGTTCATGCAAGCAAGTAAAATTCAGTTGTTGGACATTGTGTGAGACTGCATAGTACAAAATTCTTTTGTCAAACGTCTGGCTGACATGAAGTTCCTTTGCAACCTAGTTCCTTTGAATTATAAACCAAATTAATGATAGTCGTTTTCGACATTGTAAAGTGATCGTTACTTTTCCGAATGGTTTATCCCCATGATTCATCCATCACTATTCAGACACATTATAAAAACCCACACCATCAACACCCACCCCACACACAATATTATTATTATTATTATTATTATTATTATTATTATTATTCTATACCAATGGATGATCGTTCCACTCCCGTAATGATCAGGAACATTCCAAATAACTGTTCAGTTATGGATCCTTTGATCAGAAAATATATATTCTTAAACAATTCCTAAAATAAATCTTCCAATAATCCACACCTTTCTCCTGAAACAAAACCTCTCTAGGTTTAGCATCACCAAACGGATTCACCTTAGGCCTCAGTTTGTCCAATCCAATTCCTAACATTAATTCCAATTCCAATTCCACCGTTGTTCATTCTTCTTCTCAAGTAAAGAGTCTGTCATTGTTATTGTATAATAATAATGTAAATAATAATAATAATAATAATAATAATAATAATAATAATAATAATAATAATAATAATAATAATAATAATAATTGTCACACCCCAACCCGGATAGGTTGAAATGTCACTATTACAGATATCAAAACCAAACACAATCCCTTTAAAAAGAGAAATAGAATTCACAAGACAACCGATAGTCTCCAAACAAAAATCCTAAATCTTAATTTATTTAAAACGGAAATAAACGAAAATGAGAGTTTAATTATTCTTGAACTTCATTACTCTCTCACTCATCCCTGATTCCTCAGATTACCTGCGAACACATAAGACAAAGAAAACAAAGAAAATACGGCTGAGCCAAAGGTTGCTCAGTAACAGAGAGATCAACAGTACAAGTAAAGCCGGACATACAATAATACGAAAGGTACCAAAGCTGAACCGAAATAAAAGTTGAAACTGAAAACAGATACTGACACGAATCGAATATCAAAACTTATATCAGATACATACAGAACCAATCAGATATATATCAATTCAAAACATATCATATACTAAAATACGTGACTATACATGCCAATAAATAAGTCACCTATGAGATGGTGTGTGTGGCGTATACATATTCATCTCCAGAAAACATAAACATATATCAGAAGTCGGAATCAGATCTAGGATATATCCATACGCCTCTAAGAGACCATGTTAAAGACGCCGTGATTTTGATTACGCACTGTCACGGAAAATGTTCATGTCGCTGACGCCCCAACGACAAGTCAGAAACAGAGTGCTCGGGTGACAGAGTACAAAAGCCGTATCATATTATAAAAATACTAGCACAAGTCTAAATGGAACATGCAACAATGATCTCAAATTTTAGGTATATTGCATGATATCTAAAAATCAAACGGAACGTATGAACTCAACAAAATCCGTACTACAAAGTGACGGACCGAATATAAAAAAAATACTATAAAGAAAAGGAAAACGAATCCGTACCTTAGCAAAGCAAGCGTTAAGCAAATAGTCTTCAAAGAATACGCAAACCTAAATCCCGTTATTTTACAAATTAATTAGTTTTTATGGTAATTTAACCACAATAATTTAGTCGTTCCTTAAAGTTTCCCGGCGACGAAAAACCCGAATCTAATCCTTTTATTTTGATAATTAGCGAAAAGTCTATAATTCGTTTACCAATAATTTAATTGTAAAAACCTTTAAAAACAATTCCGTACCTTTATAATAATATATTGAGTAGAACTCATAAAAATCAACTTCGTTTAATTATAAACTAATACATACATATATATACTTTTAATAAGGATTCTTTCTTTTTAATCATGTTAATTCGATAAGACACTAACCCATATTCACATATATACCTTTATGTAATGTACACACTCAAAATTTTACATTCACCATACCAACAAAATCTATACACACACGTCGCTACTTCAATAATCATGTATCATTCTTTTTTTTTTTAATTTTATTAATATACACCTTTACCTACAAAATGATCACCATAAGATTTACATACATGATACACGTGTAGAGGTTCTAGAGGATGAGCATTCTAAATACAAAGCATAGTAATATTTTATGTAACAATCAAACAAACAGTGGAGCAACAAATGGATAAAATAACATATTCTAATCATAACTTGAAAATATAGACTATATATGTTATTATTGGTTCGATTTACAAATTAGATTTTCAAAAAGCATGCAATAAAATCTATTTAAAACCCAATGAAGTTACACTAATCTATGCTCATCAACAACCTTAAACTCATATACATACAGTAGCACACATACATAAATTTTCTGTACTTAAACTCATGACAACCACATTCAAACATCCCAAACGCACGCACAAGATATCATACACACCACTGTTCGATCAAAACAACCCCCAAATCACCGGTCGCCGGAAAATAAAACGGTGTAACATTAATCGAACTATAATCAGAAGAGTTAAATCTTTACCGCACAAGCGGGAACGAGAAGAATGGGTCAAAAGGCGAAGCTGGTTCAGAAATTCGAACGTCAAATTACGACTAGTCAAGAATGATCATGGTGGCTGGTTCGCGGTGGATGACGGGACAGACGGAACATATAGGAAACTATTTGTGTTAAAGGTTTGAATGGTTATATATAAGATTTTGCAGTCGGTTTGTTTCGAAATAAAATGAGGATTCAAATTTGAGTTTGAATTTGGTTTGGATGGAAGTTCGGAACAGATAAGGGTCCAAGCAAACTTTGAAAGTCAAGATATTTATTATCATATTATTTATCCTTTCCTTTTGTGTGTACATATTATTAATATCATATGTATATTATTATTATTATTATTATTATTATTATTATTATTATTATTATATTATTTTTTTTTTTCAGTTTCGGATATTACAATAATAATAATAATAATAATAATAATAATGTAACTTATTAGTTTCAGGTTTATAACATTCCCACATACCATACAATACGATCATAATCTGAAGACTAGATTCGGTGCAATCAGAATCTGAAGAGAAGTTATCATCATCATCATCATCCACAATGTTCTTACCTAAAATCAAGTTTCTCAACTTTACAATGGCTATCAAGAGTAACAATTAATCAAACAGAGTCCGGAAGTCCAGCATGTCGATTAGACATGCAAAGATTGTATTTTGAAAAAATATGGGTATCGACTGTATAGTCCAAGCACCACGTACAATGATTTATGAAAGTTGTACAAACTCGGATGTTTCAACCAAAAAACACAAACGAGCAATAAACGACTTGAAAACGCCTCAAACGAATTTTTTTTTTGGATGGGAAACAACTTAAAAGAATTAAAAATTAATTGAAAATATTTTTTTAATCAATAAAAATATTTATAACGAATTAGAACAAATTTTTTTTTTTTAAAAAAGCCTAAAGCGTCTGGCTATGACCATAGCCAGGCGCCTATGGTCTAATCAAGCTTGTCAAGCGCCTTGCTTTGACCATAACCAAGCGCTTTAGGCTTTTTTTTTTAAAAAATAAATAATTCGTTATAAATATTTGTTATTGATTAAAAAATATTTTTAATTCGTTTTTAATTCTTTTAAGTTGTTTCCAATCCAAAAAAAAATCGTTTGAGGCGTTTCGGGTCGTTTATTGCTCGTTTGTGTTTTTTGGTAGAAACATCTGAGTTTGTACAACTTTCGTAAATCATTGTACATGGTGCTCGAACTATACAGTCGATACCCATATTTTTTCAAAATACAATTTTTGCATGTCTAATCGACATGCTAGACTTTCGGGCTCTGTTTGTGTCACACCCTCAAATTTCCACCTGCGGAGTTCTACCGCGAGGCGTGTGACACACCAGGATCCAAGTCAACGGTCACAATAAACGACGTCTAAATGTAAAAACATACGTAAACAAAAACCATGCATAAGTTTAAAACCAACATTCAACAGTGCGGAAGCATTTAAAGTTTACAAAAGTCATGCAGAAATAAAACATAAGTTCAAAAGTTCATAAATCCAAAACGTGCAAATGAGACCCTAAACGCGAGACGACTCCAGTGCGACCTCGTGCGCCTATCCGACAGCTGCTACCTTAGCGACCTGAGAAAACATGCTAAAAGAGTCAACATATAATGCTGGTGAGTTCACAGGTTTTAATTAAACGTTTAAAGTGATCCTTCGAAAACCGTTACCATCACAGTTACTACTATGCTTGTGAGAACGCTAGCTAGACGCAGAATGAGATACTCATACGGGTGAAACCATTGCTGACTAAGCCGTGTAGTGATCCTTAGTTTCCTATGGGCTACCGTCATCATCGGTAGACCTTGTTTTGTTAGAGACAATATGCACCCGCCCGGTCCAACCGTCGAGTGGGGTTTGTCAGTTCCCAATAGCGCTATCCATATTTCCCCGCCATATACCCATGTTAGTGGTTTCTAAGGGACTTTTGATGAACCGTATAGTACGATAAGTAAGCCATAGTATAACGTGATAAAGAGTCATGAGCCATAAGAGTCTAACAAGTCATAAATCATAAAAGAGTTTTAAGCATGTTTCTCCCCCGAAAACATAAATCGTAAAATGTGGGGCCATGAACTCACCTTAGGTTGCGTATTCCGTTTAAGAGTAAACCGTATGCGTGATATGAGTAAACCGTCTGTAAGATATGATAGCCCCAACTATTGGCGACCTATCATAAGATATGTGTCAAGTTAGACTAATAACCCGTCGGGTTCATTAGTCCCTAAGTCCAGTCCATGACCATTATGTGCCCGAAAAGTGTGTTTGACCGACAACCAGACTACGTAAGACAAGACTCGACATCCCATTGGTGACCCGACATTCCACATGTTCATCACATACACAAACATACACAAAACATGCAACTTAGTACTTAACATGCGTTAAAGTTCAATGATTCTAACACATAGGTCAAATAACGTACAAACAAGTCCAAACACGTGTTACTATGTTACTAGGCATGTCACGGGGTTCCTATCATGTTCCTAGATGTCGAATCGGGTTTCGGGATGTCAAAATACACTTATAACAGCATTACACGCGATTAGGAATCAAACTAGCATTTAGGATTGTAATCACTAGTAAAAGTAGCATTTAGGATTGTATTTGCTAGTAAAAGTAGCATTTAGGAATCAAACTAGCATTTAGGATTGTAAATGCCTAAGCTTCAGACGATTAGGAGTGTAAATGCTTAAGCTTCAGGCGATTAGGAGTGTAAATGCTTAAGCTTCAGGCGATTAGGAGTGTAAATGCTTAAGCTTCAGGCGATTAGGAGTGTAAATGCTTAAGCTTCAGGCGATTAGGAGTGTAAATGCTTAAGCTTCAGGCAATTAGGAGTGTAAATGCTTAAGCTTCAGGCGATTAGGAGTGTAAATGCTTAAGCTTCAGGCAATTAGGAGTCCTATTCGCATGAAGCTTCATGCGAGTAGGATCCTACTCGCCTCTGCATGTCTGAAGCGTAATTTCGCGCGTCAAACTCTCCAAATCAGATCCGAAACATGTAAAAACACCCAATAATCATCCTAACACATTAACAAACATATTTCAAGCAAAACCCCTAAGTTTTCATCGTTCTAACAGTTCCGAATGCGAGCGTTTTCCCAAAATAGCAACTTAACATGTAAACATCACATCAACATGCAAGAACTTGCCCTAAATAGCAATTATTCAGATTAAATCACATAACCACGTTGTCCGATAGCATCCTACTGTTCTAGCATCATCCTAGAGCAAACCCTAACATCAAACAATCAACAACACACCTCATATCATTCTTAATCATCCTAAATCCTTCAAATGGGTCAAAACATCAAGTATCAACAATACACAACCAAAACCATTCAAACTCCTAGGACATCATCATACTAACTTGTAACAGCCCTAAACATCATAATAACACAAAAACATCCATGATTCAATCCTAAAAATTCTATCTTTAATCACATATAACACATATAACACATGTAAAGGTGTGGGTTTGTTTAAAAACGGTTTTAAATGGATTTTCAAAGACAAAAACATTTATAAGTCAGGTCTGGACTTTTAGGGAGTAAAACATAATCATTTAAAGGTTTGGGTTTGAAGAACACACCTTGTATTCAAGAGGAGATGATGGAATAAGCTTGGAAATGGTTGTTTTGATGTAAAAATAGGTTCCAGAGGGTGTTTGTAGGTTGAGATAGGTTATGGGACGGCTAGGGTATTATAAATGATGTTTTGGAGGTCAAGGGTGGTATTTATAGGCGTTTTTAGTCGTTCGGAGCAGTTCAGGCGAGTACGCAGCAACTTAGGCGATTAGGGCTGCTACTCGCATGAACCTTCATGCGATTAGCACCCTATTCGCTTAAGGACCCTCCCTACTCGCCTAATATACTGGTGATTAGGCTATCACCCACAGCCTAATCGCCTATAGCCCATGTGTCCGGGTTTTTGGCTCGTTAAACCCTATTTTAGCATATGTAAACACGTTTCCACATACCGACAAGTCACATGATGATTACCAACATATAATGCATGATAAATAACACGTTCCCGCCCGATCACCAATTCCCGGGACCCGAGACTTGCGTATGTTAAAACCCTAATGATGTGCGACTCGACTCGACCGACCTTGTTATGTGTAACGTATGCGCGACTCGCTAAGGTAGACTTACTAAGTTTTCAAAAGTTAGTTACCGGAAGTTGCCGGGTGTCACAGTTTGACGCGTTTCGGGATGTTTAATTGATCGTTGGTGGTTTTCAGAAGTCACATCCGATCAATTAAAACGTACCAAAATGCGAAAAACGGAGTCCAGAAGTTCATGATATCAAGTAGACATGCAAAATATTTTGTTCTAAAGAATTATAAAAACATTAAAGAATGACTTGTGTTATTTCTTTTCAAACAAGAAGTTTAAACCAACAATAGGAACCCTTGTTTGATTATACTCGTGTTCAGCCTTTAAACTTCATTTGCCTTTGGATTAGTAACCTGTGCAATATGTGTTTTTTGGGGCTTTCATTGTTTGATACTGCATTTGATTTTATTATTGTTATTTTTTTTTTGAAGTAAATTCAATCTTGTCATAGATTGATTGAATAAATTTTACTAATTTCCGATTCTTGATAGTTTCATAAATCGTCTGTCAAATCATAACCATTATCATTACACCCTCATTTTAGGGTAGAATCTAGAAAGGTATATTAGAGATGAAAAAGGATAACGAAGATTAATGTTGTATCTTTCCTGGAAATACTGAATTTTCATTTTAGGGTTGAATCTAGAAAGGTATATTAGAGATAATAAAGGATAACGAAGATTAATGTTGTATCTTTCCTCGAAATAATGAATAAAAAATAAATAAATAAACAGTTTTAGAGTTATTAATGATAGTTTAATACTTTAATTAGGGTTATTACTTTGTTTTTTATAATTTTTAATTTTTTTTTACAATAATTAAATAAATAAGTAATAATGTTTTGTCACTATTTGTATAATTCTTATAGTAATGTTTTTGTAGTTAGCTCGTGAAATTAAGTATAGAGATGGACCGGATTTTACAGGTTTCTGAATCTATTGTTCATCACATACTCTCTTTTATTAATAATACTCATGCAGACCTTGTTCGAATGAGTGAACTCTCTAAGACCTGGTTTCGCCTTACCGTGTCCTTCGCCTTACTAGATTTCAATATCGATATTTTATTAAATAAATAAAAAATAAAAAAAAAATACACTTCAAAACATAAAAAAAAAAACAACCCAAATTAAACCCCTGATCCAAAGCGCATCGCTTTGGCCATAACGAGCGCTTTGGATCAAAAAATTCAGCTTTACCTGCAACCTCGTAACCACCTCTTTTGATTTGACCCGAAGCGCCTCGCTTTGATCATAGCGAGACACTTCTGGAAGGGTTGAAATAGAAGGAGGGAGTGTTAATAGTTGGAGCCTTTTGTAAATAATCACGTCTAATACGTCCATGTTGCATCTAGGTCTTTTCTTTGCAATCTAGGCCAGATCTGAGTCGGGCCCATCATCACTATCACCAAAATAGGTTGTCCCTGGTGGTTCTTTTCTTTTCTTCCTTTTTTTAAATGACTAATTTCTTACCCTATTTTTTACATCTCTTTTACATCTTTTGGTCAATTTCTCTTAAGAGAGAATTTCCTCTCTATTACTCCACCACAAGGGTGCGGCTGGTGGTTCTTTTCTTAATTGATCAAAAAACATCTAACCCACCTTGAAAAAAAATGAGATTGCTTAATCTGTTTTTTAAATTGATTACCTCGAGGTGTTGCGTAATTATTTACGTGGAAGTGGCTGATTTTATTTTGGACGAAGTTACCCCTGTCTCAAAGACCGGTGTTGCATTTTCGGTCCTTCGGACGTTTAGTTGGATAAAAAACATTTTATATGTTAACTTACCCGTATACGTACTATTTGAAATTTTATAGAACGTTATATCATGTTATTAAAACAACGAAAATGGTAAATGAAGTCATTGTATATGAAATATAAAATAAATCATGAGACAAATTTGATAACATGCATGTTAATTAACGTTTTGATCACTTGTATGATACTATTCACAACTCGGTTTGAGTAAATTTATATCGAAATGTAAATAAAAAGAAGCATGTCATAATGATATGCTTAGAATTTTACAAAGTATCATATCTTAAAAATTATAAGCGAGGAAGAAAATGTGCTACAAATGACTATAATAACTAAATTAAAATTAAAAAACTAATAAGATAGCTCTTTATTGAAACAAAAATTGTACATATATATTGTTACATGCCACCAACAAAATATAAACTAAACACTTATAAAGTAGGATTATTATTTGCCGTAGAAAACAATATTATTTATCTTGATGCTGTATACATCTAAGTAAATGTTTAGGTTAAATGTATCTATTCAAAGATTATTTGGATATTGGAACAAGTTGAATGATGGATTAACAATGCCAAATCCACCATCGATAAACAAGTTATGCCCACTAATGTACTTTGCCTCATCGCTCGCCAAGAAAAGGGCCGCTTTAGCAATATCATCTATTTTAAGTGTCACGCCTTTGAGGTTTGCAAGTAAGTTCGCCTTGTTTTCCAGAGTTTCAACATCAATCCCTAGAAAATTTGTGGCTATTTGTGTGGCTATCGCGTAAGGTGACACACAGTTGACTCGAATGTTAAATTGTCCTAGCTCTACCGCTAAGTTCTTTGTCAAACCGACTACAGCATGTTTTGCACAAGTGTAAGCATGTGAGCCCACACCACCAATATTTGAAGCAACACTAGCTGTTGATATTATTGAGCCAGTCCGTGCTGGAACCATAACCCTAGCAGCATGTTTCATGCCTAGAAAGACGCCTACAACGTTAACACTAAGCACACGCTCAAAATCTATCTTTTCATTGTCGATGATGCTTTCCTTGTAACAATCTATTATCCCTGCATTATTGAACATGATGTCGAGTTTTCCAAAAGTAGCCACTGCAATATCCACAGCATTTTTGACATCTTCTTCGTTAGCTACATCACAGTGAACATATATCGAGTTTGATAAACCTATAGCTTCACAAACTGCTTGACCAAGTTGGTCTTGAATGTCTGCAATGACAATTTTTGCACCATGTTCAGCAAAGAGTTTCGCAGAACACTCCCCAATTCCACTTGATGCTCCGGTAATCAGTGCTACCTTTCCCTCTAGCCTACAGCATTTGTAACAAATGACTTCATAATCATAAAATTTAGGTACCCGTACAAAGATTAATTACACTCGAGCCAGGGCCGTCCCTAAGAATTTAGGTGCCCGGGCCGAGCCTCGAAATATGTGCTGCTTAACCTTAGATCTTAACGAAGTAGATAACGTAATCTATTTTTTTAAAACGACGATTAAAGTAATATAAAATTAATGAATCAATTCCTCACAGTTTATTTCTATAAGAATACGTTCTCGATAGCTATCATTGTCAATCCACAAAGTTTTTTTTTTAACTTAAGTGGGCTAAGGCTTCATGAGTAGTGACTAATGGACTAATGGTTAAATTACCTAGGTGACTTAACATGCTTGAGTTTTAGACTTTGGAGTTATAATAGGACTATTAGAAACTAACAAATTTCCTCACCTTTATAAGGTTCTACATTTAACCCATCGATATAAAGTTACGGATGCAAATTGTTTTTTGACATGGGCACAAATCAAGTACACTAACAAAGTGAAATTAAATAAAAAAAAGTGAAAATTCTGGTAAACGAAAAGACATACAATTATTATCTATCGCACCTAATATATATTTAAAAACTAAATTAAAGCATTTGAAAAGAAAGTTTACTACTACCTAGACAAAATGACATTGAGCAAGCATTTAGAATTTTTTATTGGATTGTATAATTACTCAAGTACCCTTCATTTTCTCTCCTACAAATCATCTTCTTCACACATCTTCATCACTTGCAGATTACAGTCACATAAATCGGGAGTAATTTTCAATGAACACAGACCCACCATACTTAATGTGCCCCTCTAGAAATTGGGCCCGGGCCGGAAGTCCTTCCCGCACCCCCTCATAACCGGCCCTGACTCGAGCAAAAGTATGGTTTGCTTATTTTCAGTTTTTAAAATTCCCACATTCATCGAGAACAATCATTAAAATAAAAATAAACACGTTTATTAGTACAACCTTATATTTGATGGAAATGATAAGCTAAAATAACAAGAAACAATAATATTATCTTATTACAACTGCCCTATGTATATTTTTATATAAGCCCTTGATTTTATAATAGATAGATGTGTTGGAACCAATGATGTAACGAACCCAATAAAAAGGCTTCCAACAAATACATACAAGATGGGTTAAATTAATAAAACTCGTGCAGGAAAATAGAAACATTATGACCATTAAAAGCTTGTATCACTAAAAAGATAACCTTTTTGAAGTAGCTGCCATCGGCTTTGAAAAAAAAAAAAAAAAAAAAAAAAAGATGACTGACAGATCTAAGTGGCTCTATATGAAAACCAAAAGACTATGGAGTTTGGTCAAAAAAAAAAAAGACTATGGAGTTGAGACTCAAGAGCTACTAATATATACTAGAATTTGTCTGACTTTAAGATAAAACTCATCTTCTCCTTGTGGTTGTCATTGGCTTGAAAAACGCAATGTACATGATATGATTTCATGTCTCCCTTTTATTTATTTAAAAGTAGCTTAGTTTGCCGCTAAAAAACACACACCCCACCTGTGACATCCTAGGAAAATCCTACATCGGCCGTGGCCAGGAGAGATCATTGGTTCATAAGTAATGTCTTGCCTCTTAAATCACCAACGCGTTTTGGAGCTTAATGTTAATGGATGAGAGGGGAACTCCACAGTTAAGCGTGCTCTACGAAAATGCTCTACACAGAAAACAAGTTTTTACAAGAACAAGAAAATACAAATAGTTTATTCATTTTTTCAATTTTTAAATAAAAGAAAATGATCGAAAGCAATGATTATTCATATCAACAGTCTAAAATATTTAAACATTTTTTTGTTTTTTTATAGAGCTTACAGAGGTGTAATTAAACGTTTTAAAGAAAATCATGAACATATTAAATTAATGGTTAATGTATAAAAAAATATACATTATATATAAATACAAAAAGTAACTTAACGGCGATATAACGCTTTCTTTAGAAACTTAGCGGCGCTTTAACGGCTTCTTCTACCACATCATCTTTTATTGATTAATAACCGCTTCAACCAACTAAACTACCACGTCAGATAATAACCGCTTCAGCCTTTCAAGAATTAAAAAATAAATAAAAAGAATAAGCGCTTCAACAACACAGATATAATTGGAAATCCTAAGAAAAGTGAACAACCAGAATTATTATTTATTCCACTTAGAACCGCCGGAAAACCGTTTTAGCCGTTGAAGGGAGAGGCTTTTATGTGGTGATATTGTAGAAAGGCAGCATACAGCCAATGGTTGCGGACGAATATGACGGTTGTCGGTTGTCTCCGGAAACGCATGCGCGAGCGCGTGGTTGCTATGACGATGAGGTGCATATAAAGATTCTTGGGAAGCTTTGGAGAAATGTTGATATTGAACATAATCCAGGATTTTTCGTTGAATCAAACACCCAGAGAAACAAATGAGGGATTGGAGAGAGAACCAGATGAGGGTTCTCTATGTGCTGTAAGAAATTGCATGGTTTTGTGGACGGATCAGGCTGCCAGGTTGCAGAATTCGGCAACATGACTTTTAATGTTGAACGGACACGGTGCCTAGAGTTGACAATAATATGATGCAACAATTGAAAACCCCAAAACCAAAGTGTGGGTTGGACTTGAAATTTTTGAAAACCAAATTGAAATCTAAGTATAAAATTAGGAAACTCACCAATTTGGCCAAGACTTGGTCAAACTTACCAAAATAGCCACCTCCCATCTCTTGGGAGAGTCGGCTCACAGGTCCTGAGGCGTCTTCGTGAGACCTTAGTAATGGACCACTAGCTGAGCGACACCTCACCCGTCTCTTCAGCCGTCTTTGGAGAGACGGTTCCCAAATCTCAAGACGTCTTTGTGAGACCTCACCTACACACTTCCCAACTCTTTCCGCTCTCTCTCTCTCTATCTCTCACACACACACCAACCTTCCGCATAATACAAGATTTAAGCTTCTGCATGTTCTCTGGGTGGCGTCTTCCGCAGACGTCCTACTTCGTCGTCTTCTCCGGTAACGTCACCGGATACGTCTTAGAGATGTTGATGATGGACCAGAGAGATGGAGAGACGTCACCGATCACCGGAGACGCCTGAGAGACGATGACGGGTATTAGTGTTATTTCCAGCGAGATGACGGTGGTGAACGATGAATTTTATTGTTTAGGACGGTGGTGAACGATGGTCTTTAATATTATTGTTGTTGATATAAATATTGTTGTTGTATGGATGGAGAAAGGAACCGGATGTTTCAACAATCTTGAATTATTATTATCCCTTATTATTATTTGAGGTAGAGAGGAGACGACGATTTTTTTCAACCAGAGTAGGCTTGCCTACATTTCTACAACGTCTAATCACCCAAAAAAAACAGAAAAGAGGATGAACCACTTAAAGCAGGTGAGAAGAAGGTTCGTGTGGCCCTTAGAGCTAAGATTAATGAGATGGTAAAAAGGAAGGCTAAAGATCTCAAGCAAAAGGCGCGGATTAATTGGCTTCGGTTCGGTGACGACAACACGACCTTTTTTCATAGCTCCGTCACTGTTAATAATGCTCGGAGGCGGATTAATGGTTTGTGTTTTGATGGCTTGTGGGTTTCTGAACCGGCAGCCCTTAAAGATGCGATTATGAACTCGTTCGGTAAACAGTTCCATGAACCGTTGAGGTGCAGGCCGTTATTTGACAATACAGGGTTGTCGTCTCTTTCTGAGGGCCAATCCTCTGATTTGGATCGTTCGTTCTCAGCTGATGAGATCCTCTGTGCGATCAAGAGCTGCCATGGGGGTAAGGCGCCGGGCCCGGATGGCTTTACGATGAAGTTTATTAAGCGATATTGGGAGGTGTTGAAACCGTTTATTTGTGATATGATGAATGAATTCTTCTGTACGGGTTCAGTGAGTCAAGGCTGCAACTCCTCTTTTCTTACTTTGGTTCCGAAGAAGGATGACCCTCAATCTATTACGGATTACCGTCCTATCTCCCTGGTGGGGTCAATCTATAAAATCATCTCCAAAGTCTTGGCTATTCGACTGAAAGGGGTTATCAGGGATCTTATCGCTCCTACTCAATCCTCTTTTGTGGGTGGTAGAAATATTTTTGATGGGCCCCTTATTGTTAGTGAAACGGTGTCGTGGGCTAAGAAGAACAAGCACAATATCATGATTTTCAAGGTTGATTTCCGTCGTGCGTATGACTCGCTCAATTGGAAGTTCCTATTCCGGGTCATGGAGTTTATGGGGTTTGGCGAGAGATGGATTTCTTGGGTTAAAGGGTGCCTTCAATCCGGGATAGGGTCCGTGCTTATGAATGGGTCCCCCACTAATGAATTTCGTTTCAAGCGGGGGCTTCGACAAGGTGACCCGATGTCGCCTTTTCTCTTTATTTTGGCCATGGAGGTTGTCAGTATGTTCATGCGTAGAGCAGTCTCTCTTGGGCTATTTCATGGTGTGTCGCTCCCGAATAATGGCCCGACCCTCTCCCACCTTTGTTACGCCGATGATGTTCTCTTCATTGGCGAATGGTCCGAATTTAATGTCAGGAGCATTATCATGTTACTGCGGTGTCTGAATCTGGTCTCCGGGCTTCATGTGAACCAACTTAAATGCCAACTGTTTGGCGTGGGAGTGGACAATTCCGAGGTGTTGAGATTGGCTGAGGTTGTTGGCTGCCAAGCCGGTTCCTTTCCTTTCTCCTATCTTGGGGTTCCGATAGGTGCGAATATGAAATTGGTGAGACATTGGCAGCCGGTTATTGATCGGTTTCGAAAAAAGTTATCGGCTTGGAAAGCTAGGTTCCTCTCTTTTGCGGGTAGGGTCACGTTGGCGAAGGCGGTTCTAGGGAGCTTGCCCTCCTACTACTTGTCGTTGTTCAAAGCCCCCAAGAGTGTGATTAAGAGGTTAGAAGGCATAAGGAGGGATTTTGTTTGGGGGAAGGTGGGTAGTAACCATAAAATTCGATGGGTTAAGTGGAAGCGTTTTATTAAGCCAAAAAGGAGTGGGGGAACGGGGTTGGGAAGTATTCGGGATTTCAATTACGCCATGATCACGGAATGGTGGTGGCGGTTTAAGCAAGAGCCGGAAGAGTTGTGGGCCCGGGTTGTCAATGCGATCCATTCGAAGAAGAATGACGGTGGCTTTATCCCTGTGAAGTCGTCTGTGCCCGGTGTATAGAAGGATATCGGAGCCATCGATTCCACCCTTCGGTCCCTAGGGATTTCCATCGCTGATTATTTGCAGGTTTCCCTTGGGAACGGAAAGTCGGTACGCTTTTGGGTTGATAATTGGCTGGGTAACAGGCCCCTTAAGGAGGATCTCCCTGATTTGTATCATATTGCGTCTGTTAAAGATGGGCTGGTTTGTGATCACTGGGAAATGATTGGGGGGTTGGTCCACTGGAAGCTTGGCTGGGTTCGGGAGCCGTCTTCTGGGCCCGAGTCTTTCCAGCTCCGGGTGTTACTGGATCGTCTGCAGCAGGTTGTTTTATGCGACTCGAAGGATAAGTGGGTCTGGCCTAACTCGGAGGGGGTTTCTTTCTCTGTCAAAAGTCTTCGGCTCCAGTTAGACGCGACTGATCCCGATCAGGGTTCTGGGTTACTGTTTGATTGGGTCTCTTGGGCCCCCCCGAAGTGTAATTATTTGCTGTGGAGGGCGTTATTAGGGAGGGTCGCTACTAAGGTGGAATTGAATGAACGCGGCTGCAACTTTGGTGTGACATCCGTCACTTTTTATTCTTTTATATTATAATAATAATAATAATAATAATAATAATAAAAATAAAAAAAATTCAGATTTATAGTTATGTAAATTTTTTTAAAAACTATAACAAACTATATATATAACCTTTAACCCAAGCCCCAAAACCCAACTTCCTTTTCCTTGTTTGTTTTCGGCCCAGTCTACCTGAGCCCAACAGCTGGCCCAGCATGCAGCCCACTCTTCCTCCCCTTCCTTATCTATTTAGAAAAAAAAAATATAAAACATTGCTTCCCCCAGGACTCGAACCCGGGCAGAAGCGGAGACAACACACGCGTATCACCATTGGACCATGGGGGTCTTTGTGATAATATCAGGAAACAATATGTATTTAAACACACATCAGACTATGTCTGTAACCCCTTGTTCGCTGCACATAAGTGCCGAACCAAACCTTCCTTTCTTTGATTTTTTAACTAATCATACATGGTAAGAAACTTGTGGATTGCTTCGTTAATATGGAATGTTAGACTAATACGCGTCCATTACACGTCAATCGACGATTATCACGTTCCAATTTATACCCAAATCGCGTTATTATATTCATTAAGGTCAATAATTACCAAATCGATATCCGACCCTTGCCCTATAAATTGGACGTCATAACCTCTTCACAACTCGCCAATAACTCTCCCTCAAACCTCAAATTCTGTTATTATCATCATTCAAAGCATTTTGATTCGCGTTGACTTTTCGCGTTGACCGATCGTTCTTAATCAAATCAGCTTTGTAAGTACGATTACTATGATCGGTTTTGTTATTCGGAACATGCACAACATTAACCCCATGATTAATTGGGTTAATGTTGTGTGAATTGCTTGATTTCAGATTCTAGGGCTCGAAATCTTTGATTTGGGGAAGATAACTCACGTCATTATTGTATAAAAGTTTATCAAAACCAAATAAATCACAAACATACTAGCAGCTCAGTTGGTTATTGCGTGGGGCTTGGACCTGAATGTCTGGGGTTCGATTCCCATAAACAGCATCATTCTTTTTCTTTCTTTTTAACCCTTCATTTTTATATATAACCTTCTAATCTTTTAAAAATAGGTTTAAAATACCGAAAGAAGGTTATAAGTTCTACAAAAATTATTTTATGATGTTCTAATAGAAGAGTTCATCATACAATTTTTAGTTTTTCAAAAATGATTTATTTAATATATATTATTAATAATACAAGTTTATTCATTTATATTTATTAAATTCTATAAAAATATCTAAACGATTTTATTAAATCTCACAAAAATTATCCTAAACTTGTATATTCTTAAACATTCCAGAAAATATTTTTATTTCAGAAAAACCATTTATTTTATATTTTTAATTAATTTTTGTTAGTTTTAATCATAAATAATTCATAATAAATTCATTTTTTAATATTTTTGCACCAAAATTTTATATAAATTATTTCTAACTATCTAGAACTGAAATACAATTTTTAAATCAGAAATTCTTTGATTTTAATATTTTTAGATATTAAAGTCATATTTTGACAATTTGAAATAATTGGATTAAATATTCTATTTTCAAGAAAATAATTTTATAAAAATTATTTTCATACTTAAAACCTTATGTTGTGACTATATTCAACTTAAAATTTTACAAAGAGACTTTTATTTATTTATTCATTAAATTTCTTATATTTAATAAACAATTTGTTTAATAAACAAATAAACGTTTATCCCCAATTCGAAGCCCTAGAAATACATGTATCCTAGAGTTATTCCCTTACACATTATCAAATACTTTAGGTTGATCATTTGGGATAATTTCCAACACATATCTCGTTGTCCAGTTCAATTTCAAGCTATTACGTAAACAGTGAGTATTCCTACCCCTTTTTGCATTTATACATTTTTGGGGTGTTACATGTACACTATTACAATTTCAAATACAAGTTTACATTTTTACAATACAATTCTAGTACTATGTGCATTGCTTACAACGTGCTTTATGCTTAGACAATACATGTGGATTACATTTGTACTTAGTGAAATCATTAACATGGTACAAGCCGACCTTAACATTGGATAGCGCTATTTGGATTGACAACCCGCCTAGATTGATTCTCCCCCTTTTTCATCGGAGAATCCGTGGCCATTGTTAAGTTTTTATTCATTTATTGGATAAGTACACCATAGTTCATACAGTACATTATACAGTCACAGGGTTGATTTCGCTCATTTGTATGATACATAGTTTACATGATTGCACTGTAGCTTGCACTTGAATTGTATAACTTTTTAACCTACTATATATATCAAAACTAGGAATGCTCACCAACATTTCATATGTTGACCAAATCTATTTTGTACATGTTTCAGGTGCAGTTTGATCTAGTGCTTTAGCAAGGAACATTTAGTGCTTTATTTTATTTCAGTTATTTCAATATTTACATTTCATTTAGACAATGTATTTTCCATTTTCATGTAAGACAATTTTGGATTATTCAATAATATTTACATTTTAGTACCATGTGCTTTTGAACAATCGTCACTACGTGGCACCTCGATGTTTCCGCCATCGGTTGGGGTGTTACAGATTGGTATCAGAGCCATGGTTATAGGGAACTAGGTTATTAGATAAAAAGGCCTAGACTATAACCGAACTTCAACTTTCATGCATTATATTTCCTAAACTACCCTACCCCTCATTTCCCTCTACTTTCCTTCTTCCATCTTTCCCTTCTTCTCTCTCTCCATTCTTCTCATATTTCATCATGGTGCATAGAGATGGTGTCCTACAGGGAGTGGAAGGTTTACATCATCATAGAACGGGAGCAGTACCTTTTATGAAGACACTCTTAGACATAATACCTACTCTTATTTTACTCCTTCGAAGTTGTTGAACTTTAATGAGTGTGATAAGGACACGTGCAATCTGGAAGGGTGGACGCCTGTACACTGGGTTTTCTGGCATAGGCAAGCATAGCGCATAAATCCATTTACGGACCTGTTATGCTTACCTGGGGATTCCTGGAGTGAGTGTCCACTTATAGGCTAAAGCATGTCTTCTTTGATCACCATTGGGTTCAATTCCTTTGAAAAGTCAACGTCCTTGTTGAGCTTTACAGCTAGACAAGGGCACTCCAAGCATTTTGTACAAGTTTTCCAATAATACCCTCTCGTTTCATATACAATACTTTGCATAGCATGATTGCTTACAAGAATTATATCTTCATAATTATCCGTACGATTATACACTTACATTTTCTAATCTCATGATTATTAATTAACTACCTCATAGATGTCTGCTCGCCGCATGCTCCGTGATGCCAGCCAACGCCCTGTTCGTGCTTCTGGACGACGTTCTGATCGTCGCCTCGCATCTTTAGTCGCCGAGCAAATTGCTGCAGTGATCCCAAACCTTGTCAGTGAGATAACCCAGAATAGTAACAGTGCCAACACAGGGAGTACGACTCAATTTCGGTGCACTTTCAAACACTTTAACTCCTGCAACCCCACAAAATTCACTGGTGAGGAGGGTGCTACTGGCCTTCTCCAATGGTTTGAAAGCATGGAGAGTACTTTTGTGAACAGTGAATGTCCTAATGAACTCCGCGTTCGCTATGCTACTAGTGTCCTTCAAAAGGGGGCGCTAACCTGGTGGAATGGTGAAAAGCGCAATCAAGGAGCTGATATTGCTTTATCATTATCTTGGGCAGATGTTAAGGAACTCATGATCGCCAAATTCTGCCCTAGGAACGAAATCAGGAAACTGGAGGAGGAGTTCCATGGACTGAAACAAGACAGTGGTGAGAATCTTGCGTATAATACTCGATATCACGAACTTAGCATACTGGTTCCACACATGGTCACCCCAGTCTCTCGAGCAATCGAAAAATATATCGAGGGATTACCTGACCTGATTCAAGACGTTGTCACTGGAGGCAAAGCCACTACGGTAGAAGAAGCAATCCAACTTGCAGCCACATTAACAGACAAACACGTAAGGAAAGGAAACTTGGTTAGGAAGGGCACCAAGACACCTACTGAGAAAACCACCAATGTTGTTGAACAATCTAAGACTATTTTAGCAAAGGCCGCCACTACTGCTTCGAACTCTAAGAAACGAATGGGCGATAATCAGAACCATGCTGTTGTTGATCCGGTGGCTCAGCCTCCTATCAAGAAGGCCTACACGGGAATCCATCCTCAATGCAACACCTGCAAATATCATCACCCTGCAAATCTCCCATGCCGTCAATGCACTAGATGTGGAAGGTTTGGACACTTTGTTTCCACTTGTCGAGTAATGGTTGGGACACATAGTAATCATCAAACAGCTGCCCAGGGACCATTACAGATTATTAACGGTCGGGCATGTTATCATTGTAGAGACCCTAACCACATGCTACCTCAATGTCCCAAATTGAACAATGTAAACCTGGTGGCACATGGACAAGCTTTCAATTTCGATATCAACGAAACAACTGATCAGGATGACGTTAATCCCACTGGTTAAGCCATGGATGAAATCTTCCTAAAACTCAAGAATCCAATACTCGTGTTTCCATTTTCTTGATCCTATTATCATCTTGTACCCAATTTTGTCGCACTCATTAGCATACAACATCTAGAAACTTCCTTGCATACCGTTGTGTACGAACACAGATTTGGGAATTTATCATATTGATTACGTTTATTTTAATCATACAAGACTCTACCTTACATTTATTTGAAACATTTGGACTTGATCCTACAGAGTTTTTCTAAAAACATCATTGCTTGAAACTTGATTTTTCCATTAATTTGACTATCCATTGGACATTTAATTATTCATGATAACACTTACACTTAATGGCCTTAGTACTTACAAACTTGCTTGCGTGTGTGTATTATCCACGCAACTCAGATAAACATTTCCTTTAAAGGGCTCCTCGGACGAGTGGTAGCCCATACTTAAATACTTTTATGCTTACAAGTCATTGCAAACCCATGCAATTGACCTCATTATTACATGGCCTCATTTCATTGATAACATCTCATTGTAACTCAACGTGTTTGATGTGACATCTTCTTGTGAAATTTATTTGCGTTAATGTGTTGTTAGAATAGGATCATAGAAGGACATAAAACCCTAATGTAAGGTAAATTGATGATTCCGGTCCGGAACGTAATCATGAATTTACAGGTGCGTTAGGGTAGTGTGAAATTCTATTAGAGTTTTTGGTAGGCGTCCAGTACGTTTTCAAGGTATCAAAGGTGTGGTGGGTTAGCTGCGGTACACCCTGTATACAAACACTAATGATGCATTGAAGGTGAGACTGGAAGTCGAACCAGGAATGAACTCTGGTTATTTGATAGTCATTTGATCTTTTTATAATCAATTTAGGATTTCTAGGCTTAATGTTTTACTAGATTCTTATTCTCCTTATTATTCGAGACGAACCTAATCCAATCCTTAACTCACACCTATCAAACCTCTTATCCAAATCATTCGAATTTTCCAAACCACAGCTATCTTAATTTTTACCCAAACATCCACAACCCTATGTTACTATTAACTTCGGGACGAAGTTTCTAAAAGTAGGGGATGCTGTGACATCCGTCACTTTTTATTCTTTTATATTATAATAATAATAATAATAATAATAATAATAATAATAATAATAATAATAATAATAAAAATAAAAAAAATTCAGATTTATAGTTATGTAAATTTTTTAAAAAACTATAACAAACTATATATATAACCTTTAACCCAAGCCCCAAAACCCAACTTCCTTTTCCTTGTTTGTTTTCGGCCCAGTCTACCTGAGCCCAACAGCTGGCCCAGCATGCAGCCCACTCTTCCTCCCCTTCCTTATCTGTTTAGAAAAAAAAATATAAAACATTGCTTCCCCCAGGACTCGAACCCGGGCAGAAGCGGAGACAACACACGCGTATCACCATTGGACCATGGGGGTCTTTGTGATAATATCAGGAAACAATATGTATTTAAACACACATCAGACTATGTCTGTAACCCCTTGTTCGCTGCACATAAGTGCCGAACCAAACCTTCCTTTCTTTGATTTTTTAACTAATCATACATGGTAAGAAACTTGTGGATTGCTTCGTTAATATGGAATGTTAGACTAATACGCGTCCATTACACGTCAATCGACGATTATCACGTTCCAATTTATACCCAAATCGCGTTATTATATTCATTAAGGTCAATAATTACCAAATCGATATCCGACCCTTGCCCTATAAATTGGACGTCATAACCTCTTCACAACTCGCCAATAACTCTCCCTCAAACCTCAAATTCTGTTATTATCATCATTCAAAGCATTTTGATTCGCGTTGACTTTTCGCGTTGACCGATCGTTCTTAATCAAATCAGCTTTGTAAGTACGATTACTATGATGGGTTTTGTTATTCGGAACATGCACAACATTAACCCCATGATTAATTGGGTTAATGTTGTGTGAATTGCTTGATTTCAGATTCTAGGGCTCGAAATCTTTGATTTGGGGAAGATGACTCACGTCATTATTGTATAAAAGTTTATCAAAACCAAATAAATCACAAACATACTAGCAGCTCAGTTGGTTATTGCGTGGGGCTTGGACCTGAATGTCTGGGGTTCGATTCCCATAAACAGCATCATTCTTTTTCTTTCTTTTTAACCCTTCATTTTTATATATAACCTTCTAATCTTTTAAAAATAGTTTTAAAATACCGAAAGAAGGTTATAAATTCTACAAAAATTATTTTATGATGTTCTAATAGAAGAGTTCATCATACAATTTTTAGTTTTTCAAAAATGATTTATTTAATATATATTATTAATAATACAAGTTTATTCATTTATATTTATTAAATTCTATAAAAATATCTAAACGATTTTATTAAATCTCACAAAAATTATCCTAAACTTGTATATTCTTAAACATTCCAGAAAATATTTTTATTTCAGAAAAACCGTTTATTTTATATTTTTAATTAATTTTTGTTAGTTTTAATCATAAATAATTCATAATAAATTCATTTTTTAATATTTTTGCACCAAAATTTTATATCAATTATTTCTAACTATCTAGAACTGAAATACAATTTTTAAATCAGAAATTCTTTGATTTTAATATTTTTAGATATTAAAGTCATATTTTGACAATTTGAAATAATTGGATTAAATATTCTATTTTCAAGAAAATAATTTTATAAAAATTATTTTCATACTTAAAACCTTATGTTGTGACTATATTCAACTTAAAATTTTACAAAGAGACTTTTATTTATTTATTCATTAAATTTCTTATATTTAATAAACAATTTGTTTAATAAACAAATAAACGTTTATCCCCAATTCGAAGCCCTAGAAATACATGTATCCTAGAGTTATTCCCTTACACATTATCAAATACTTTAGGTTGATCATTTGGGATAATTTCCAACACATATCTCGTTGTCCAGGTCAATTTCAAGCTATTACGTAAACAGTGAGTATTCCTACCCCTTTTTGCATTTATACATTTTTGGGGTGTTACATGTACACTATTACAATTTCAAATACAAGTTTACATTTTTACAATACAATTCTAGTACTATGTGCATTGCTTACAACGTGCTTTATGCTTAGACAATACATGTGGATTACATTTGTACTTAGTGAAATCATTAACATGGTACAAGCCGACCTTAACATTGGATAGCGCTATTTGGATTGACAACCCGCCTAGATTGATTCTCCCCCTTTTACATCGGAGAATCCGTGGCCATTGTTAAGTTTTTATTCATTTATTGGATAAGTACACCATAGTTCATACAGTACATTATACAGTCACAGGGTTGATTTCGCTCATTTGTATGATACATAGTTTACATGATTGCACTGTAGCTTGCACTTGAATTGTGAAACTTTTTAACCTACTATATATATCAAAACTAGGAATGCTCACCAACATTTCATATGTTGACCAAATCTATTTTGTACATGTTTCAGGTGCAGTTTGATCTAGTGCTTTAGCAAGGAACATTTAGTGCTTTATTTTATTTCAGTTATTTCAATATTTACATTTCATTTAGACAATGTATTTTCCATTTTCATGTAAGACAATTTTGGATTATTCAATAATATTTACATTTTAGTACCATGTGCTTTTGAACAATCGTCACTACGTGGCACCTCGATGTTTCCGCCATCGGTTGGGGTGTTACATTTGGCAACCTTCTTTGTGATAGATGTGGCTATATGGAGGAGGACGCCAAGCATGCCACGGCCGGCTGTCTTTGGGCCAGGAGTGTGTGGTGGCGGGTGTTTAGATGGGTCAAGCTTCCTTTTCCGCCTGATGTAAATGGTCTGGATGCGATTATGGATGTGGTTCGTACCAGCCCGGGCTCTACTAGGTGGAGAAGGATTCTTCTCTTGGTCGTCTTGGCTACTACTTAGCGGCTTTGGTATGCTAGGAACAGAATGGTGTTTGAGCGCAAGTTTATTCCAACGCAAACGGTGGTTGACCTTATCAAGGAGGACGCCTTTCTTTGGATCTCTAATCGTTCCAAGCTCCCGGGCATTAGCTGGGATAAGTGGTCGGATTTTGATGTTTTTGAATTGTTGTCCCGTTTGTTTCTAGCGCCTTGCTAGCTCTTTATATTTATATATAAAGTGGTTTGCCGTTAAAAAAAAGGATGACCCACTTGTCTTTACAAACAAATATTCATACCCAGATGTGTGTAAGAACAGAGTCAGCTCACTTATTATTCATACCAGAAGAGAGAGAGGGATAGAGAGAGAGAGAGAGAGGGGAGAGAGTCTGCAGAATGCGGAAAGCGGAAAGGTTGTGTGTGTGTGTGTGTGCGAGAGAGAGAGAGAGAGAGAGAGGAGAGAGAGGGGGGAAAGAGTTGGGAAGTGTGTAGGCGAGGTCTCAAAAAGACGTCTTGGGATTCGGGAACCGTCTCTTCAAAGACGGGTGAGGAGATGAGTGAGGTGTCAGGTCAGCTAGTGGTCCATCACTGAAGTCTCACGAAGACGTCTCGGGACCTGTGAGCCGACTCTCCCAAGAGATGGGAGGTGACTATTTTGGTAAGTTTGACCAAGTCTTGGCCAAATTGGTGATTTTCCCTATAAAATTTGTTTTGAGGAGACTCAAAAGTCAAACTTGACAGAGCTACATTGCAGGTAAATAGGCACATATTATTATATCTTTAGTATTCTATATTTATTGTACTAGTTTTTATCCCGGGAGCGTCCCGGGTTGAAATATCTAATAAAACATAATAAAATATATTATTATTATTATTATTATTATTATTATTTTAAACAATCCTCTGCCATAAGTTATCATATTCAAATATAAAAAAAAACGAATCTCTGCGCCGGGGTATAAACCTAGTGCCATTACAAATGAATTTGGAAGTTTGTAATCGATCATTCTAAAAAGAACTAACATGAAATAAGAAAAAAAAAAGTTAATTATTGAAATATCGAACGCATTAGTCTAAGGGTTATGTGATGCGTTAAAAAATTCATGGGTATATGATCGGGTATGTAGTTCGGGTATTTGGGTATGTTGTTTTGGGTAATCGGGTCGGGTATCACCTAATCGCAGACCCGACCCAAACCCACAATTTTTTTAAAACTAATCCCAAACCCGACACAATACCTGTCGAGTTAAAAAAAATAGTCATTTTTTTCTCCGATGTTTATATAGCACTATGGTACTCATTGGAAAGATAATAAAACGCTCGTTAATTTGGTGTAATTTTTTTCTTTAAAAAATCTCGTATATAAAAGATATTAACGTTTAAAAGTTATGGGAGGAAACACGAGAGATAAAATAATAAAGGTTTAATATTTAGATTTAGTAGATTAGGTATTTAATAGATTAGGTTAAAGATTATAATAGACTAGCTTATACCCCGGGAGCGTCCCGGGTTGAGAAATCTAAGTAAAGTGAATAAAATTAGAAGTATCTAAACTATAAAAATGGCATCTATGTATCAACTTGCCAATATATGATTAATGAATATTATTATTATTATTATTATTATTATTATTATTATTATTATTATTATTTTAAACAAATCTCTGCCATAAGTTATCATATTCTAATATAAAAAAAGGGTAATTGGGTCGGGTATCACCTAATCCCAGGCCCGACCCAAATCCACAGTTTTTTTAAACTAATTCCAAACCTGACAGAATAGCTGTCGGGTTACAAAAAATAGTCGTTTTTTTCTCCGTTTTTTATATAGCACTATTGTCACACCCTCAAATTTCCACTTGCAGAGTTTTACCGCGAGGCGCATGACAAACCAGGATCCAAGTCAACGGTCACAATAAACAACACTATATGAAATACGTAAACTCAAAACTTGGTTATCAAACCATTAAACCATAGCGGAAGCATTTAAAGATTTAAACAACTACAAAACTGTGTTCCAAAATATTCAAGACACTTATTTAAAATATGCCACTAAGCCTAGACGCCAATGCAGACCCGTGCGCCTAGTCCAACCGATGCTACCTTAGCGACCTGAGAAAAACATGCCAAAAAGACGTCAACATATATAATGCTGGTGAGTTCACAGGTTTGTTCACTATGTTACCAAAATAGTTACCAAAGTGTTACCATGTCCATACTATACCAATGTTACCAAGTACGCTAGCTAGGTGTATGTTTTATTACTACTACGATTGGAAAACCATTACTAGACACGTTTAGCAATGTTTAGCAATGTTCAGCCCGAATGTTCAGCATGTTACCAATGTTATCAGTTCGAGACAATATGCACCCGCCCGCCCTCCAAGCCGACGAGTGGGGCAGGTCACGCCCAATAAATCTATCCACATTTCCCCGTTGTGCATCCCCGCACATTCATGGTTTTCCCCGGGACTTTAAAAGATCGTATAGCAATACAAAGTTAAAACCATAGTATGACATATGTTACCAAGATAGTTTAGCGCATGGTTTCTCCCCCAAATGTTAAAGCTGTAAAAGTGGGGCCGTGAACTTACCTTAGGTTGCGTTCTTCAGTAAATAATAGAAAGCCAAGCCCTTGATAATCCCACTACCGGAGATCTATCAAAATGTTCACATAAGTGTTCCGACTAATAACCATAAGGTTATCTAGTCCCCGATTGTCCAGATCGTGACCAAGTATGTTTTAAAACGTGTTTAAGTGTTCAACCGACACACCAGACCGACCCGACATCCCGTTGGTGACTCATTACCCTAACTTATCAAGTACACGTAGATTACACGCAAGGTTCAAGCATAAAACACTTAGTTTGTATCAAAAATCTCATTTTTGAATCAATAGGGTCGAACCAAGAAGATAACTCCACATTCGCCCCTTTTTAAGCCACCTTCGACTGTTTGAAAGCCACCTTCAACCGTTTTTAAACAGATTCGACCAAACTGTCCAGGTTCGACCCTGGGATTCCACATTCGACCACTCGACCGGTCGAATGTACCCAGGTTCGACCCTGACAGATTACTTTTCCCAAAAACGCTTCAAAAACATCCGAAAACATCCCGAAACATTATCAAACATTGCAGTTAAGCATGAATAACTTATCCCTACAAAACCCCACCAATTTTGCCCCAAAACCTATTCGTTTTAGCCCTTTCCCAAAATGGCAAAGATTATGGAAGTGTTACATCATGCATGTAATCTTTACCCAATTTGGAAACTTTTCGAAATCAATCCATGATCATCTTAAACTGTTTAGTTTATCATGTAATCAAAAACCCCCAATAGTTCTATTGATAATACTTACATGCAACAAGCCCCAGATTCAATAAAATCCCCAAATTAGACTTGATATCATCATCTATCTAATTATAACCTTCAATAATCCTAAACTATCATCAATAGCAGCCCTAGATCATGTTTCTAGTATTAGTACAACAGCAAACCATTAAACAACACATAATATCACATAACACATAATTAAAATATGTTTATTGATATGAAAACCTATGTTTAATGATAGGGTTTAGGTTTAAAAAGATGTTTAAAAGGTTTTTATTAACAAAAACATCCTTAGAACAGATCTGGACATTTAGGGTTAGATAAAAACGAATTAAAATACTTGAACAAGATTTAGAATTAAGAACACACCTTGGATTCTTGATTAGATGTTGTTGATAGGTTAGATTATGAAAAATAAGAGCAAAAACTCCTTCCTTAGTGATTAAAATCGTTTGAGAGTGTTTTGAGACGGTTAGGATTTATGAAATGGTGAAAAATGACAAAGTTTGGTATTTATACTAGTCCACATTCGCCCCTTTCACCTGGGCGAATGTACCCACATTCGCCCCTTTCACAGGGTCGAATGTGCCTTGTTCTGGTCAAATGAAATTCTTTCATTTCCACGTTCCAAGTTCGCCCCTTCAGTAAGGGTCGAACCAAGAGTATTTTCCAGGTTCGCCCCCATGATGTGGTCGAACCTGGACCTATGTTTTTCTAGTTTTCCAATTTGTCGTGTTTAACGCATTTTAACGCACCTTAACACATGAACATGCAGCCTTAGTCTATGTTTAACATATTTAAGCATGGATGATTATCTACACATCGTTTAAACACATCTTTGCATATAATCCACCATATAACAATTAATCTACACATACACTTAATTAGTTTATGTAATTTCACCAACAACGGGACCCGGTACTAGTGTATTCCTAAAACGACTCCCAATGATCCTCCAGATCATTGAACCCTGGACAATCCTATCTTAACCCGACTCAACTAACCTAGTTAAGTCCGTTTATAAATGTTTACCGCTAAGGTAGACTTAGGTGTTACTAAAATGTTTAAGCCAAACATGTCGGGTGTCACATCATCCCCACGTTGAAAGAATTTTCGTCCCAAAAATTGCGCAAAGCCCAAAAATGAAAGAGACGGAAAGAATGAAATGAAAAGAAAATTTACCGGATGTAACATCATCCCCACGTTGAAAGGAATCTCGACCCGAGATTCATTCAGCTTCAGCAGTAACATGCCTAGATTCGAATGCGCCTTTCGGAAAAAGATGAGGATGTTTAGCTTTCATCTGATCCTCCCGTTCCCACGTGAACTCCGGTCCACGATTCGAGTTCCAACGAACTTTGACGATGTGGATTTTACTCCGACGAAGGCTACGAATCTTGTAGTCGAGAATCTCGATAGGTTCCTCCACAATGCGAAGACGATCATCAACCTTGATCTCTTCCAGTGGTACAATGAGAGATTCATCAGCCAAACACTTCTTTAAGTTCGACACATGGAAGACGTTGTGAACACTACCGAGCTCCGCCGGTAAGTCATGTAACATTACGCATTAATGCTTGTACGTTACATATCATCATTAATAAAAAAACGTCAAGTTCCATTATTATCGTTTGCATTTAATTATTATTGTGGCGCAATTGAAACCCTAATACTATATTAATTATATAAATATATATATATATATATATATTAGAGAAAAATGTCAAAATAATAAAAGCTTGGGCCGGGACTCGAACCCGCGCCCCAAGCCGGCCCTTTTACACACACCAACACAACCATCTGATCTACCCATAATTCTTGTTATAAACCTGGCACCTTATTATTATAACACGACTTCAAAACCCTCCCAGTTGACTTAGAAAGTCAACTGTGAACACGACTTTCCTTAAATCAAACAATTAACGTGTAAATTGATCTTGGATGGATTGGGATCATGATTACCGGCCTATCACGAGTCATTACACGTTCAATTACCATTCAATTCTTACCATTTTTGATCATTGACGCGTCAAACATTCAAGTCGAAGTCAAACATACCAAATCAACAATCTAGACCACCTCACTATAAATTGAACACCTCTGGACATTCACAACTCGCCACTCACTCTTTCTCAACCTCCAATTTCTATAAACAATCTTCTGTTCTTGGATTTTTGATCGTGTTTTGACTTCGGACGTTGACTGATCAATCCAGTATCAAAACGTGTTTGTAAGTCTGAATTTTTTGGTGGGTTTTATTGTTCGGCATCCACACAACATTAACCCTAAGGTTAATTAGGTTAATGTTGTGTGAATGGCCCAATTGGAAAATCTAGGGCTCGAATGCATAATTTGGGGAAGAACACGATTTCACTTATGTTATTTATTTTATACGAATTGAAACCAAACACAACCACTGGTCTGGACCAAGTGGTTGTGCCTGGTGTCCTCAGACCGACCCACGCGGGTTCGATCCATGGCAGCTGCATACTTTTTCTTTTTGTTTTGTTTTTCTTTAAAAACAAACAAACTTTAAATATATATTACTTATATTTTATAAATTCATTTTAAAATATTAAAACACTTTTAATAATTCTACAAAAATTATTTTGTGTTAATCTAATGATAAAGTTTTACATACAATTTTTAGTTTTCAAAAATTTATTTATTTAATATATATAATAAATAATCCAAATTTATTCTATTATATTTCCAAAATTCGATTAAAATATCAAAACAATCTTATAAATTTCCACAAAAATTATTCTGAGTTTTTATAACAATAAAATTTTCTGAAATGATTTTTATTTCTGAAAAATCATATATTTAATATTTTTAAACAATTTTTGTTAGTTTTAATCATAATTAAATCATAATAAATTCATTTTTCAATATTTTTGGACCAAAATTTTATATAAATTATTTCTGATTATTTGGAACAGAAATATAATTTTTAAACTAATAATTCTTTAATTTTAGTATTTTTTAAATATTAAAGTTAAATTTTGACAATTTGTAATAAATAGATTTAATATTCTATTTTAAAGAAAATAATTTTATAAAAATAATTTTATACTTTAAACTCATTATTGTGACCATCTTTGGTTTAAATTTTATAAAAAGATTTTTGTTTATTTATTTACTAAATTTCTCTCAATTATCAAACATTTTAATTATTAATCAAACGAGCATTTATCCCCAATTCGAAGCCCTAGAATATATATATTTGTAGACTAGATAGACTTAGACCTATTTATTACCTTATTATAGGGTGATACTTGGCATACTTGGGCAACACTACTATTCTATTTTTTTTCAAGAGAAATAACATTTTGCTAAGGTGAGTTTTATATAGCCCCTTTTCTATTTATCACCGCTTTTGGGGTGAAACATGTTACAACATTCTATATGCAATTCAATCATCAAAGTGTCTATGTGATTTTCTATGTTGCATTATGTCTTGAACATGACTAGGGTAAGCACAATTCTAGCATAATCATTAACATTGATTAGCCGACGGTATACATTGATAGATCTATTGGACTGACAATCCCACCCGGATACGTGCCTCCTACAAAGGTAGCGTGGGTGTTTGTTATCGCAACATAAACGAGTGAACCATGAGCGTATGGGATGTACCACAATACAACAGTCACAAGGGTTGATTATGCACTCGATTTACTTCTAGTATGTTTTCACATATGGACTAGACTTGCCATGACACTTGAATTGCACACCATTTTTATTCAATTATCAAAACCTATGTAACTCTCACCAACTTTTGTTGACCCAAAATATTTTCAAACTTAACATGTTTCAGGTTGTAGCTTGCTTGATGATTAGAGTTGATGCTTGAAGATGTGTAACTAGTATTTTTTCATGTTGATGTACAGATTCTTGTAGAACATTTGTATGTAATGTATTTAAAGCAATTATTGAAATTTATTATTTACCATGAGCTACTGAACAATCATCAATACGTGACATCCCGATGTTTCCGCCATCGGTTGGGGTGTTACAAGTCAAGTCTGTATGCCACTGGTCCAATCCGTTCCAGGATTGCGAACGGTCCGACATAACGAGGGTTAAGCTTGCCACGCTTTCCAAAGCGTATGACGCCCTTCCATGGTGAAACTTTCAAAAGTACCCTGTCCCCAACCTGGAACTCTAAAGGTTTGCGACGGCGATCGGCATAGCTCTTCTGACGATCCCGCACAGCAGCCAAACGGTTACGAATTTGTACGATTTTCTCCGAAGTTTCGTACACCAGTTTCGGACCAGTGAGCTGGTTCTCGCCCACCTCGGCCCAACAAAGAGGCGATCGACATTTCCATCCGTAGAGAGCTTCGAACGGAGCTGCCTTGATGCTAGAGTGATAGCTATTGTTGTAGGAAAACTCCACCAACGGTAGGTGATGTAACACCCCAACCGATGGCGGAAACATCGAGGTGTCACGTATAATGGGTCATAGGTGGGTTTTTATACTAGTTTTGGATTCAATTAGCCATTAAAATTGGTCAACACCATAAAGTAAGGTTTTATGATGAATTGACTATTTGACTAAGACTTTGACTGTTTGACTAAGACTTTGACCAGGACTTTGATATATATATATATATATATATATATATATATATATATATATATATATATATATATTGAAATGAATTTATATCTTCCTTGTTTGAGATTATAAATGTAATTGGAAAAATGATTAGCTTTAAATAAGAAATAAAAAAAATCATTAATTTGAATTAGAAAATAAAAACACCGTCTTATAAAATGACGATTTTATAAATAGAATTAGGATAGGACATATGTCATGATTGAAGATTTTTTTTTTAGTACAATGACAAAATGAACTTAGAAAAGTAGAGTGCACGGATAAAGATAAGAATACTTAGAAATAAATTAGACTTTATATCATGGATCGGGAAATACTTTAATGCAAAATAAATGGGAAAATTCGTGAGGTTACAGTCTCCCCTACTTTTAGAAACTTCGTCCCGAAGTTATAAAAAAACACCGGGTTGAGGGTGATTGGGTAGAAATTAGGGTAACTGTGGTTTGGAAAATTTGGGTTATAGCATGACATGAATAGAATAAACTGTCTCGAATAGTTTGGATAAGAGGCGTGTTATGTGTGAGTTGATTGACAAAATGATCTACCAGATAACTAGAGTTTACATTTGGTTATCTCCCGAAACCTTGATAGAATTTCACACTACCTTAATGTACCTGTAATTCATGATTACGTTCCGGACCGCAATCACCAATTTACCTTACATTAGGGTTTTGTGTCCTTCTATGACTCTAAACACACATGTAAGTAATGCAAAACAGCCTTGTGATTGAATCGTATACGATGTATCCAAAACTGAGTCCAACTGTTGAGCAGGAAAAAGACTTCTACAGTCAGTGAATAAGTTATTTATCTTAGGAATATATCTTTGAGATAGGAGTGACATCCACACCTCAAAGAGTATTTTCTTCGAAAAGAAACTTAACCACTAAGCTGGGGGTGATATCCTTAACTTAGTGATTGGTTTCATTCCTCAATTGTTTTCAATTTTGAAATACATCTTTGAGTTAGGAGTGAAATCCACATCCCAGGGATCTGTTTCTACATCTCGTTTTAAAGTCTCGCTAAAGGTTTTGAAATTTACCAGTGACGGGGTATGTGCAATCGGGAAAAATGACCATTCACTCATAGGTTCAAGTACGCTCCCCACAAGTCACTAATAATATTTCAATCTCTTTGGCTAGTCACCAGTTTCATTAGAAATATTTCCAGTATCACATTTTTGATATATTTTTCATTTGTTGTTTGAAACTCTTATCATAATTTTCTATAATGAAGTTATTATGTCTTTTGAGTTTTTCTCTATTAATAACTACTGCTATTTGTGCATTTTTTCGTTTTCCATTAGTGACTCTCAAGTTTTGTTTAGCATTTGGATTTTAAGTTCCATCCCTTGATGTTTTATATACTCATTGATTATTCGCTTTTGGATTTTTTTTTCTTCTTTCATCATCATTATTAAAACTTTTATCCGCTATATTATCGCATTAAAACTTACACTATTTTCATTTATGCTTTGTGACTTTTACACTATTGTCGCATTGACTCTCATCATTCACGTCATTTCTAAATCTTGGTCTTTTGAAAACACATTTGATTTATATGGTCTTCGAGAAAAGAAACTTGCGACTGATAATATGCATTATGATAATTTTCAACTCAACTTCTTGTAAACACATGAAAGTATGTACTTACGAAGTCTTTTTATGTGAAACTGTTTTGAATCTAAAAAGTTATTCTCATACATCACTACTATACTTTCAACTATATCACAAAGTTCGAGTAAAACTACATTTTGTTTTATAAACAATAATTTATCTTTTACACTTACACTCTTTCAGTCGCAAAACTTTTGGTCTAAACATTGACATATCCTTATCGAAATGTTGCTAAATGTCTTTTATCATATAATGCATATAAGAAAAACTAACTAAATTTAAACCCTTATGTCAATAGATTATACGTCTGTTTTGCGTACTCCCATTTGCCGTAAACTTTATTATTATTTTTGCATCACTTTATTCATAGTTATTTCTAACACGTTATTTGTGATTATTTTTTTTCACACTGTTTATTTGCAAGAGTTGAATTCGTTTACTTTCATTTTGCGCAACTGTGCGAATTACTCGATTTATATTATACTATTCGTTCGTTCGAAATTTTATGTTATACTTATATACTTACATGAACGCATATTTGGTATGCATATTTTTTTTCCTGTTTTGAGCAAAACCCTGTTATACTTTACATTATTTTTCTTCATCGTCATGGCCAACGAACATACTAATTGATAACTCGTATGAGATCTAAGCCAGTGCCCATGTACAACTCGGATTAGAGTATTCCTTTAATCCAAGGGGAACGGTGTAAATCTCAGAGTTTATCAATATGGGTGTTTAGAGTCAATGATGTAAACAGAAGTTATCGGTTCAGGGTGAACCCGAAAGGGAAGAACCTCTAACCATGTCTAATACTTACACGTTACTCTCATTACGGTTAAAGGGTAAACCCAAAAGGGAAGGACCTCTAACCATGTCATGATTAAACATTATTTCATTACAGTGGCTATTACATATTGGTTGCACACATTTATTTCATGTTAGGGTTATGGAAAAGCATAACACCCTAGTGTAAGGTAAATCGATGATTACGGTCCGGAACGCAATCATGGGCTTACAGGTACATGGGGGTGGTGTGTAATTCTATTTAGGCTATTGGTAGACAATCAGTACGAGTCTAAAGTATCGGGAGTGTGGTGGGTTAGCTGCGGTACACCCTATATATAAGCATAAAGGATACTGCGGGAGCGACTAGGAGTCTGACCAAGATTCTACCCATTACTACCTTTTCATTAGATCATTGACTAATAGCTAGCATTTTCGATAAGAGCGTTCTTACACGATTCTCAATTCGCCTTCCTAGAGTCTCTCTATCGACTACCCACACAGAAAACACAAACCTTGTATACTCTTACACACTCGATTATTGAATACTTGCTGCATACTCTAATAACATATAGTCAGAAACTTTTCTAAAAGTAGGGGAGACTGCTTCATTAGTACCTCTGCCCCTCACCTGTTACACATTCCCAAAACTTTTCTCAGTTAAACTCTCAACTTTCTAACCTCAAGTCATCTGTTAAAATTTTTTTTTTTTTGAAACTTTTACCTAGGATATTAGACAACTGTTTTAAAACTTGTCAAATCATAAATGATGAAAATTTTCAACCTACTTGATTTATACCAACGTCTTTTGTGTCATAGTAGCCTCCACTTGAAAGAAATTTCGAGACGAAATTTTCTAAAGTAGGGGAGACTGTGACATCCGTCACCCTCGTCTTTCATCTAATTGACAAATATAGCCCTTCAAATATTTCCATTATAGTCCTTGTAAGTTTCGCCGTTTTCAAATTTAATTTTTGAGCGAACTAAAAATTTATCATTTATATTTAATATGAGTCGGGTAAAGTTTTGATCAAATGCGTATGTTGAAACATATTCGTAAAGGGATTCTATAAAAAAAAAATTCAAGTTCCATAAAGTTTTAAAAATATTTAAGTTAAATAAGTTAACTTTGGTTAAGTATTATAAAGGAAAAACTAACTGAAATGTAAAGAACTAACAAGGTTTAACTATAGGGACTAATTATGTCAATAGCTGAAAGTTTTAAACAAAGAAAAAGGCTTCTTTTCCAGCCAACTCGTTTTTCCGGCCATTATTCCGGCCACCGGAATTATTTTCCGGCCACAACCAAAAACCATATTCATTGGCCTTTAAACCTGATTTAATGCACGATTCCGTTTCTCCATCCATGTCCAACGCATTACAAACATTTAATCGGGTTAATAATGAGATTTAATCACGTTTTGTTGGGTTTTCTTTGTTGTAACCGTCGCACCATAAAGAGCACTTCAATCGATCGTTTCTTTTAAGCAACACAATAAATTGAACATGGCAATCATTTCCTGCACATTCATACAATCTAAACCCACGAAAATAAACACTAAATCGCGACCTGGAAGCTCCCTGATCGGCCAAAAAAAGCGGGTGTTGTTCTTCTTCTTTTAGAGCGAGATTTGATGTTGTAAGTGTAGTATGTTATGGCCATTTTGTTAATTAGTAGTTGCTTATCGAAAGCCCCTTAGTTATGTTAAATAATCGCTGTTGTTTCAGATTATTGAAATTAGGATGAGGGTTAGGGTTCTTGGTCTTGTATTTGGGGAAGAAGAAGATGAACTAGTAATATATTATAAATGTATTTAAGTTTCAGACACATAACAAACTTAGGCTTTAGAGGAGTGGTTTGTGAGTGTTTCTTGGAACAAGGGGTCAAGGGTTCAAAACCCACACAACCCAGCTTTTATTTTCTAATTTCTTTTTCTTTTTATATTTCCTTAATTAATTCTTCATTTTAATCAATTAAAATTCTTTTAAACATAAAATATTTATAATAAATCCATCTTTAGTCCAAAAATTATGAAAATTTAGGTGTAACGTCTTGACATCATAAAGAAAATTATCACACTTTTGCTTTCTGAAAATTATTTACTTTCCGTTATTTTATTAATTTAAATTGTTTTAATCATGATTAATTGATTAAAAATTCATTTTTAATGATTTTGATCTCAAAATTTTAGGATAATTATTTCTTAGCATTCTAATCTGAAATAAAAATTATTGATTTGGAAAACATTTATTTTTATTGATTTTCCTATTTTTAATCATATAAACATGATTTAATCTCATTAAATCAGTTTTAAATAGAAATAAGTTTATAAAAATTATGGGAAAATTATTTTCATTGATTTACATCAGAAAGCATCCAATTTCTATCAAGATAGTACTTTTGAGTCATGTCTTGTATTATTAACATTATTTATGTTTAATTAGATATAATTAAACATTTATTTATTTACACTATTTAAACATCTATTTTATAAATATTTTTCTTATAAAATAGAAATGTCTTATGATTGAAAGTATTTATTATCATTGATGGATCTTTAAGTAACTCATAACTATTTATTTCAATATTTATGATTATTGTATTTATTTAAAATAATTAGTTAAAGTAATTAACAAAATTATTTTGTCTTAATTATTTAAACATATTTTTAACTAAATATTCAATTGGTAATAATTATATTACCTAAAACACATTTATACACTTTGGTATATTATTTTTGACATATAACTTTTATATTAATTCGATTTATCATAAAACTCTAATTCCCCAAATCGACTTAGCAAACCCTAATGCCTTAGACCCTAGATACCTTAGACTTTTTAGACTTTCCTTATTAGTATTATTACACATTATAGGTTGGATTCTTCGGAATTCCCATTACTTAGCTCACGACCGCTTAAGTGGATTTTGATCGCTTTCGCAAACTGTGAGTATATCTTTCCCCTTTTTACCGTTTTACTACTTTGGGGTGACTCATGTACTTATATATTAATCAAGTTTCAATTTCTTATACTTAATGCAATTCTCATGTGTGTTTGCTTTATGATAATTGGTGTGTCTATGACTTGTCAAAATCATTAACCGCTGGGCGGCCTAGCTTTTCAATGAATAGTACTATGGTATACCCCCTTGAGACTCTGTTGAGAGAATCTTGGTCATTGTCTTGTTAATTCATTATTCAGTTGGTTAGTCATGTGTTAGTCATTATTCTCAGGTTTGGTTTTGAACGGATATTACTTATTACATAATTGCAAATGGTACCGCACATGAATTGCTAAACACTTTTCTACTATATTTATTTAAACAGGGTATGCTCACCAATACAATTTTTGTATTGACCAAATGATTTTGTACATGTTTCAGGTTGTTTTGAGATGCATCCTTTAAGCTTTCGGATTTATATTTAGATTATGATTCATTGTATTTCAATTTAGTTGACAGTTAGTATCGTTGTATTTCATTTCAATGTAATAAATTATTTAATCAATGTATTCAAATTTACACTTTAGTCCATGAGCTATTGAACAATCGTCACTACGTGACACCTCGATGTTTCCGCCATCGGTTGGGGTGTTACAGCGACACACAATCAAGTTTCAATAGTTTGGTTATCATGGGTAACTAGCTCATGTTTGAGAAGGTGAAGGATATGAATTTAGTTTCTTGAGAGGATGATGAAAAATCTTGAAGCTGAATCAAGGTTGTGAGAGATAGTGAATGTGAAGATAGTTGATAAAGAGTTTATTTTATAGTAAGGAGATTATGTAGCAGTGTAAATTTTGGAGTTTGGATCAAAGGTTATAATCAAGTGTATAAGAAAACATGATTGTGATATATGCCAAATATTGTAAAAATTTGAACAAGTTGGAAATGAGTGAGTGTCGATGGAGAATTTAGAGACTAGATATTATTCCTATGGATAGAAAAAAAATCTTATTTTCAAAATTGGTTTTATACATAAAGCAAAAGTTGTTAAATAGTACAAGCTAAGTGGGCTTTGATTAAAATATTCCCGTTAGTTGGAGATTTAAACATGACATTTAGGTTTTGAAGATCAAGGTTCTATTAAGTGATTTTTAATAGTTTAAAGCATTATATAGAAAATTGTTTGTTACGTCAATAAATAAACAATTGAATTTAAGTTCGAGGATATCTTTTGACAAAAAATATGCATTTTGTAAAGTTACTAGGTAATGAAAATACAACAGGATTTAGAAATCTTTAGTTTGTGCTAAGGTATGAGGTTATAATTTTTTTTTAAAAAAATAAGTAACATGTGGAGAAATGAAATAATATGGTTTGGGTAGGCTGTTGAATATTTAAAAAGTGGCTAAGATGGTAAGGTGAAGTGTGATTGTGAAATCCATAGATGGTTATGAAATGAGATTGATTTAAGCTGTAAAATTTTGAGATTTTAGAGCTTAGTTTAAGGAAAGTGAGTGTAATCATTTATTCATCAATTAAAACGAATAAACGAAAACGTTGACTTATCAAAACTTCTAGATTCTAATAACATAGTGAAGACATGCTTTAGCCTATAAGTGAACACTCATCCCGAGAATTCCCAGGTAGGCATCCGGGTCCCTCGTCTGATTGGGATATATGCGCAATGCCAGCCTAGACAGAAGACTCAGAATACAGGCGTTCACCTTCCAGATTGCACGTGTTCGTTATTAAAATCTAGAACTTCGACGAGATCTCAAGGTGGTTCAGGCTAAACCTGAGGATTTTGTCCTATTAGTCTAAGAGTAGATCCAGTGATGGAGAAGCAATCTTCTTGTAGGCACTAAGATAGGGATAAGAAGTAGGAGGAAGATAGAGATTAGAAACAAGTAGGGTTGCAAGTAAAAGGAGCAAGTACTGATTATAATCCTATGGTTATAGACTAGATTATTTTTCTAATAACCTAATTCCCTATAACCATGGCTCTAATACCAATCTGTAACACCCCAACCGATGGCGGAAACATCGAGGTGTCACGTATAATGGATCATAGGTGGATTTTTATACTAGTTTTGGATTCAATTAGCCATTAAAATTGGTCAACACCATAAAGTAAGGTTTTATGATGAATTGACTATTTGACTAAGACTTTGACTGTTTGACTAAGACTTTGACCAGGACTTTGATATATATATATATATATATATATATTTATTTATTTTGAAATGAATTTATATCTTCCTTGTTTGAGATTATAAATGTAATTGGAAAAATGATTAGCTTTAAATAAGAAATAAAAAAAATCATTAGTTTTGAATTAGAAAATAAAAACACCGTCTTATAAAATGACGATTTTATAAATAGAATTAGGATAGGACATATGTCATAATTGAAGATTTTTTTTTTTAGTACAATGATAAAATGAACTTAGAAAATAGAGTGCACGGATAAAGATAAGAATACTTAGAAATAAATTAGACTTTATATCATGGATCGGGAAATACTTTAATGCAAAATAAATGGGAAAATTCGTGAGGTTACAGGTGAATCTCCCAACTTTTGCCAAAATCGATAACACATGCCCGAAGCATGTCTTCCAAGGTTTGAATCGTCCGCTCACTTTGTCCACGGATGATAAGCCGTACTCATATCCAACTGAGTACCCAAAGCCTTGTGCAGAGCCTTCCAGAAACGCGAAGCAAAACGAGAATCACGATCAGAGATAATAAAAACAGGCACCCCGTGCCGAGCAACCACCTCCTTAAGGTAAAGTCGAGCTAACCGCTCAAGTCCATAGGTTTCCTTAATAGGTATGAAACGTGCCGATTTTGTCAACCTGTCAACGATCACCCAGATCATATCATAACCACTTGGTGACCTTGGTAGTTTGGTGACAAAATCCATCGTGATTCGCTCCCACTTCCATTCTGGAACCTCTGGTTGTTTTAGGAGACCCGACGGCCTTTGATACTCCACCTTGACTTTAGCACAAGTCAAGCATTTACTCACGTAAGAAGCTATATCAGCCTTCATGTTTGGCCACCAATAAAGTATCTTCAAATCCTGATACATCTTATCGGAGCCAGGGTGAATAGAATACCGGGATTTGTGAGCTTCATCCAAGACAAGCTCGCGTAATCCCCCGAACAAGGGAACCTAAACACGTCCCGCGAAATAGTGTAAGCCATCAGTCCTGAGTTCAAGATGCTTATCAGCACTGTGCATAGTTTCAGCTTGAAGGTTTTCCTCCTTCAAAGCTTCCAATTGTGCAAAACGGATTCGGTCAGGCAATGAGGAATGAATGGTGAGCTGTAAGGCTCGAACACGACGAGGTTTCACAGACTCCTTCATGCTCAAAGCGTCCGCCACAACGTTCTCCTTGCGAGGATGGTATTTGATAGCACGGTCATAATCGTTCAGGAGTTCAACCCAGCGACGCTGCCGCATGTTTAACACCTTCTGGTCGAAAATATGCTGGAGACTCTTGTGATCGGTGTATACTTCACACTTGGTACCGTACAAGTAATGTCTCCAGATTTTCAACGCAAAGATCACCGCACCCAATTCCAAGTCATGAGTAGTGTAGTTCTTCTCATGAACCTTGAGTTGACGAGAAGCATAGGCAATAACCTTCCCGCGTTGCATTAACACACAACCGAGACCACGAATAGAAGCGTCACAGTACACAACGAAGTCATCCGTACCTTCAGGTAAAGACAAGATAGGTGCAGAACAAAGTTTAAGCTTCAGCATCTGAAATGCTGATTCCTGTGGTTCACCCCAGTCAAACTTTCGGTCTTTCTGGGTAAGAGTGGTGAGGGGTTGAGCGATCTTCGAAAATCCCTCAATGAAACGACGATAGTAACCTGCAAGACCTAGGAATTGTCGCACCTCAGATGGCGTCTTTGGTGCTTCCCAGTCTTTAATAGCTTCGATCTTAGCCGGATCGACATGAATTCCCAGTTTATTAACCACATGCCCTAGGAATTGAACTTCACGTAACCAGAAATCACACTTTGAGAACTTAGCATACAACTGCTCCTGTCTCAAAAGTTCCAAAACCAAACGTAAGTGTTCCTCATGATCTGTCTTGTTCTTAGAATAAAGCAGAATACCGTCAATAAACACGATGACGAACTTATCAAGGTAAGGCTTGCAAACGCGGTTCATCAAGTCCATGAACACCGCCGGTGCGTTAGTAAGACCAAAAGGCATGACCAAGAACTCAAAATGGCCATAACGAGTGCGAAAAGCAGTCTTCTGGATGTCGGCTTCCTGGACACGCAACTGGTGATAACCGGACCGCAAATCAATCTTCGAGTAGTAACTATAGCCCTGGAGCTGGTCAAAGAGATCATCAATGCGAGGGAGAGGATAACGATTCTTGATGGTCACTTTGTTCAGCTCACGATAATCAATACACATGCGAAGACTTCCGTCCTTCTTCTTCACAAACAAAATAGGAGCTCCCCACGGGGAAGAACTCGGTCGGATGAAACCCTTTTCCAAGAGTTCCTGCAACTGGCTGGACAACTCTTGCATCTCGGGAGGTGCAAGACGATACGGAGCCCGGGCGATAGGAGCTGCACCCGGAGTAAGATCAATGCCAAACTCAACCTGACGATAGGGAGGGAGACCAGGTAAATCATCAGGAAACACATCGGGAAATCACGAACCACCGGAATATCCTCGATCTTCTTCTCATCGTCAGTCGAAACGTTAACAAGTGCCAGAATGGCCGAACAACCCTTCCGAAGACACTTACGGGCTTCATGCTAGAAATGATACTCAGCGGAGCACCGCTTTTCTCGCCATGAACCGAAAGAGTCTCTCCATCAGGGAGAGGGATCCGAACAATCTTATCGAAACAAACGATCTCCGCACGATACAACGATAACCAATCCATGCCGACAACGACATCAAAACTACCCAAGGGTACCAGCATAAGGTCAATGGGGAAAGACAAGCCCGATAGTTCCAAGCGACACTCCCTAAGGGTGTGTGTTGCTTCGATTTTCTTACCATCAGCCAATTCTATTAAGTACTTAGTCTCTAAAGGTGTGGGTACTTGTAAGACCCTAACCCGTAATCGCGCGATCAACGCCTAATCATACGGTTTAGACCTTACTTAAACCACTCCCGATTTAAAACTGCGATTTTTATTATAAACACAAACCATTAAGATCAAATACATATTTGATTCCCACACATTCTTATATTTTAATAGTTAAAACATATGATAAGATTTTGCATTTTATCGGGAGACCCTTGAATTCTATTGCGGAAGCTTGATGAGTGTTCGGGCGTGTTCGGCTCTTCTCGCGACTTAATCCTTGCTCTGGACTTCCTTCACTTGTTTACCTAGCACCATTACACAAATAATGGTTAGTGGGTTGTCAATGATACATTTAAACTAGTACGGTAGTCGTTACACGTTAAAACGGAATGAACCAGGCCAAACGACCCTTTATCAGGAGAACAAACTGCTGCAACTTTTGCGCAGCAGCTGTTCGGATCGTTTTTTACCCCTTCTAAATCCCAAAATCCGACTTCGACTTTCAAATAAGAATAGTTCTATGCTCCGAGAGCTTTCCAGGCATATAAAGAACACCTCCTAACGATTTTTCTACAATTTTATATGCAATTTTAAAGATACTGCCGTCATGCTGCTCTCTGTGAGTGGCCGCGCGGTGTCTGTGAGCGGCCGCTCACAGCTTCCGATGTAAATTTGGTGATTTTTAAGCATGGGAATCATGTCGCAACCGCATTTGATGATTCCCGAAGCTAAGTGTTGACTTGCCGACTAAATAAACCTTTGTTTGACTGAAATTATAGTCCGGTTCATGATGATATGACCCGGTTCAAAGTTTTAAGTGTTTATGTTGATTTTTACCCATATCGACCCGTTAAGGCCTTGAATCAAAACAAGGCACTTTTTGATCACTTAAATTGCATACCGTTTGAGTTGTCAAGTCATTAGACACTTGATCAAAAAAAGCGTTTGTCCGATTTGTTTCATTATAACTTAGATTCTTAGAATCAACCTTTATTAATCCTTTAAATCCCCAAAATGCCCCTCATGACCAAATCTTTCAATTTAGCCATTCGTGGGGAAACTTCTTGTTTCAAATCCAATGTTTTTGACTCAATGACTTGTTTAAAAACCTCTAAGTCCTTCCGGACTTAGAGTTTCATCCTTTCTCAAGTTTTCACTTGTTTAGTCAATTCTAAGCGCATTAGCGCGCATTTGACACGGTTATGAAAATAACTTACTTGATTGGCACCCACACCTCATGTGAGTACTTTTATCACCTATGTTGCTTCGCCCGAAGGTGTTTATTTGACTACGGACTTACCGGGTGGCCTTGACCCATATCCATACCTTATGTTTATCCTCCATGATTCTTAACATCGAGCATGCACACGCAAATGCATTTACCTGTATGCTTTCTAAATATACACATTAACTCCTCGGAACTCAAATGGCAATAACTTGCCATTTGACCCGTTTAACTTTATGAATCTTAATGCTTGGAATACAAGCATCAAGTGTTGGACTCACATGGTGAGGACATCACCATTTGACCCGTTTGGACTCATAGTTCATAATACTATGTTACCCAAGTTTTTATCTATGGTTCAAGTGACACAAACTTGACCCATTTAACATCATGCTTAACGACTCCATTCAACTGATTTAATTTGGATTAAAACATCATTTCTCACATATCTTTATTAGTTGACCCGTTTGATGGATTTCTCCATTTGGTCACAACTCATTATCTCGATTAAGGTCATAAACCACATTTTGTATTGAGTGCACATCAGGCGACCCACTTAATAGATTCTACCCCTTGGGGTTTATCTTTATCTCACACTCAAGATTTAAAACTAATGTTTATAACAATTAGCTATGTTATAGTACATTGGTGTAAGTAAAACTTACTTGTATTCATTCCCATTTACTTGCACTTTAGGCTCATATCCGCTTGACCCGTTTTGTTCTTTGATCCATTCCATCCAAGCTTGCACCTAGCTTGACAAGATCAACCTTCACTATACTCATAAGATTAGTTAGGTTAGTCATCATATCCAATAACTAACACATCTCGTGAGTTTATTCACACCATTATTTTGTTTTCCCAATTTTCATTTGGCTAAACTTTTCATGTATGGTGTGATTCATCTTTTAAACATGTGTTTCACGCTTTATATGCGGGTAATTCCATGATTACCCAAATCAAGTTATCACCTCAATTTGCAAACAAGACTATGAGGCATTTCATCAAACACTTGGTGTGCACCCACCACATTCACTTGATTTTCATGAGTTTAAGTTTATCAAAACATACCCATCTACCTAATAATCATCATATCATGTTATTTAGACTTTTTAGCCTAATCTTCTCATGATAACAACTCCTAAGAGTTATCATAACTACTAACCATATGTGGTATCCACCTAGAGGTAGAAACCCAAACTTTACACATTAACATAATCATATGAGCATGATCAATTTCACGTGTAGAACGTGATTCATAACCAAATTAAGTATGTTTGAGGTTCCCCAAAGCTAAAGCAACCTCTATTAATCATAAATTTCACGTTTCATAAAAACCCTAATTTTCACCATGATCAAAAAAAGGATTTTTACATCAAATTGAACCAAATAAAAGATACCTTGTTGTGTAACAAGCTTGGAAAATCCGGATTTTAGCTCATGCATCGAAACCCCCTTGATTGGCTTGGATTTGAGCTTGAAATTGATGTTTTGGGGTTTGAGGTTCAAGGAGGTGAACCTCCTGATGTTAATCGCATACACACACACAAGTGTGTGTGTGTGTTCTCACTCAATTCACCATTACATATTTCTTGTTTGGCTAGATGGCAACTATAGTCCCTCAAGTTATCCCATAGTCATTTTTGTATAAAAACTAACTCATATAGTTTCAAACACCTTTTATTAATTTATAAACATAATATTATTAACTAGGTTATTTCCATGCTAGAATATAACCCATATTATTATCCTCTAAGTCTCGTGTTATTATATTGCTAATCACGCCTAATGGCGTAGTTAGGCGAACGAATGGTTTTGGGGGTGTTACAGTACTATATCTAGCAATCGACTAATGTCCATAGATACGAACTCTTATCGGCACCAGAATCAAACAAGACAGAAACACAGCGATCATTAAGAAGGAACGTACCGATAACTGTGTCGGGATCCTGCCTAGCCTCTGCAGATCCAATGACGAAAGCACGCGCAGTCCTGCCTCCGCCTCCGTTATTCCCGTTACCGCTCCGCCCCTCCCATTATCACCCTGCTTCAGCTTAGGACATTCACGCTTGAAGTGTCCCGTGTCACCATAGTTATAGCACCCTGCATTCCTGGAGTCCCGCGAGCAGCAGGAGCAGGAGTAGCAGCAGGAGTCTGAGTTGAGGTAAGTGATGTGACAACCTGCACCCTTCACTTTTCATAAATGTGCATAATTGGTCCCTCAACTATTTCAAAATTTTCATTTTTAACCCTCCTATTTTAATAGGACCAAAGTCACAATTTAATAAAACTTATAATTTTTATAAGTAAAAGTATTGCATGTTTTATACTCACATCTACACCCGAGCACGTATGTTTTAGACCTTGATACTCAAAACCTTAATTTTCGGTCCTAAAACAACTTAGAAACCGAAGGAAACAAGTCCGGAACTTAACATTGATTAAATTAGAAAATTTGATATTTTTTTAGTTCTCACGGTCCGCAAAGACAGTCAAAGTCCCAGTCAAAGTCCTAGTCAAAGTACGAGTCAAAGTTCTAGTCAAAAGTCTTAGTCAAACAGTCAAAGTCCTAGTCAAGTAGTCGATTCATCATAAAACCTTACTTTATGGTGTTGACCAATTTTAATGGCCAATTGAATCCAAAACTAGTATAAAAACCCACCTATGACCCATTACACTGGGCACCTCTAAATCGATTGTTTCAATCCGATTAAACTTTCTCTCATACATTTCTTCTATAGTCTATTACTTCTACAATTGAAGCTTTGATTATAAGCTCTTGTAATGGCGAATTGGAAGCTTGATATTCTTTCTTTTTTGGTTTTTATTTCTTCAAATTGGACTAGCTACGTTGTTGAGTCTTTGGGATTCGCCTCACATACATTCACAACGCTTAGAGGATAATTCAGCTTAGCGAATGTGAGTATATTTTTCCCTTTTTCATGTTTACACTTTTGGGGTGACTCATGTACGCTTATTGCTTCACTCACTTAATCATGCTTTAGTCTATATTCACAATCGCAATTCTTGTATGTGTTTTACTTGTTGATCGCTGATAGTGTGTACTTATGACCTTTTTTTTAACCCGGTGTGGGCCTAGCATAGCAATAAATAGTACTTGACTATTGTTATGTGTAAACTACTTGCTTTGTCGCATACTATATATAATCATACTATTGGGGATACTATATACATATATACTAGATATCCCATTATTCTTAGATATCATTTCTACTCTAAGGCTTGATTTTAGGTGACATTTGTACATAGCTTGAACACTAAGTTGTAGACAGTATAACACGTGAATTGCGAAAACTCTTTTCTTGCTATATTTATTCAAACAGGGTATGCTCACCAATACATTTTGTATTGACAAAATTATTTTCGTACATGTTTCGGGTTGTTATGAGATCACTGTTAAGCTTTTGGAACTTAGACTTAGACTTGAGATTTACTAAATTTTATTTTTAGATTGTTAGTTCTTAACGTTGTATTCTTGTAATTTCACTTCAATGTAATAAATTACTTAGTCAATGTATCAATATTTACATTTCTAGTCCATGAGCTATTGAACAATCGTTACCTCATGACACCTCGATGTTTCCGCCATCGGTCGGGGTGTTACAAGTGACACCCTGCAATCCTTAGCAAGATGCCCCAACTGATGGCACCGATGACAGCGAGCCCGATCACAACTCCCAGAGTGGTGATAACCACACTTGTTGCACTTGGGATGCTTCCCAATATACCTCCTCACTTCTGCCCTGAAGAAGACCCAGACGAATCAAACTTCTTCACCGGCTGAGATGGCGCTGGCACGGCACTCTTTCCCACATTATCCCACTTCCTCTTGTTCCCTTCCGAACCCTTCACAGTAGTACCCTTAGGAGGCAAAACACCTTCTGCCACCTTCAGGTTAGTCATCGATGAGCCGATCGAACAACTTCAGCAAGAGTGGGAAGATTCCCAGCAGCCACCAGTCCTGCAATCTCCGGCACTAAACCAGATACGTAGTGCTCAATCCTCCTATACTCGGTGTGTGCAAATCAGGGCACAACACCGCCAGCTAGTTCCTCCTCACAGTGTACTCCTCAATCTCAGACCCAACCATCTTGTAACTCCACACCTCATGTTCCAACTTCTGTACCTCCTCCCTCGGATAGTACTCACTCCTCAACAGATGCACAAAAATCCACCCAAGGCATAGCAATAGCCTCCCCCAATCCCATGTTCTGAGCAATATTATTCCACCACGACAACGCAGGCCCCTCGAATGTCGCAGTAGCATACTTAACCCGGTCCCCAGCGGGACAGTTACACATAACGAACACAGATTCTACCTTCTCCAGCCATCGGAGCAGTCCCACCGCTCCCTCAGTTCCAGCGAAGTTATGGGGCTGACAGTCCCGAAACTTCTTATAAGAGCACTGAGGTGGAGGTGGATTGACAGCGATACCTGAAACACAATACACGAATAAAATACAAACGAAAGAACATGACACCCAAGAATGAGGCAAAGTCGACATAAATCAACTCACCCATGGCATTAATCCAGCCTGGAAATTAGCCATGGCCATGTTCACTTGCTGTTGTAACAAGTTATTCAGTTCAGCTTGGGTCATGTTGATGTTAGCACGGCCACCGCCGCCAGCACGGCCGCCACCACCACCACGTCGTCCACCACCACGAGCACCAGACATGATCTAACAAATCAAGAAATCGAGGGATTCAGATTCACTTCTAGTGTTAACCACTAGAAATTTACAAGAGTTAACTTAGGGACAAATTCAGGACTGTACATCTAAACTCAAAGTCCACCGAGATACTCATGCATTTCAGCTTATTATTTCGTGTGCACCCGAAATGATAAACTGCTCTACATGGTCCTCCAAATGTACTCCTAGTCCAGGCTCCGGTCACCGAATATCGTCGCCTAGTAACGTGTTACGATAGGTGCAAGTGTAAGAAAGCATGTGTGTGCTAGAGTCAACAAATCAGCTTCTTCCTCTTCAATCCCGAAGAAGAAGACAAGAGTAGGTAAGAACCCAAATAAAATCGGATGATGTAACACAGAAGTATAATAATGATGTAAGGACACCCCGACAAAGTTAGTACGTATCCCACTAAGAGACTCAAAGTATGTGACCATCTAGTGTGTGTGACTCGGCTATAGACCAGACTCTACATGCAGTCCTAGTTCACTATAACCATTGGCTCTGATACCAATCTGTCACACCCTCAAATTTCCACTTGCAGAGTTTTACCGCGAGGCGCATGACAAACCAGGATCCAAGTCAATGGTCACAATAAACACTATATGAAATACGTAAACTCAAAACTTGGTTATCAAACCATTAAACCATAGCGGAAGCATTTAAAGATTTACACAACTACAAAACTGTGTCCTAAATATTCAAGACACTTATTTAAAATATGCCACTAAGCCTAGACGCCAATGCAGACCCGTGCGCCTAGTCCAACCGATGCTACCTTAGCGACCTGAGAAAAACATGCCAAAAAGACGTCAATATATATAATGCTGGTGAGTTCACAGGTTTGTTCACTATGTTACCAAAATAGTTACCAAAGTGTTACCATGTCCATACTATACCAATGTTGCCAAGTACACTAGCTAGGCGTATGTTTTATTACTACTACGATTGGAAAACCATTACTAGACACGTTTAGCAATGTTTAACAATGTTCAGCCCGAATGTTCAGCATGTTACCAATGTTACCAGTTCGAGACAATATGCACCCGCCCGGCCCTCCAAGCCGACGAGTGGGGCAGGTCACGCCCAATAGATCTATCCACATTTCCCTCATTGTGCATCCTCGCACATTCATGGTTTTCCCCGGACTTTAAAAGATCGTATAGCAATACAAAGTTAAAACCATAGTATGACATATGTTACCAAGATAGTTTAGCGCATGGTTTCTCCCCCAAATGTTAAAGCTGTAAAAGTGGGGCCGTGAACTCACCTTAGGTTGCGTTCTTCAGTAAATAATAGAAAGCCAAGCCCTTGATAATCCCACTACCGGAGATCTATCAAAATGTTCACATAAGTGTTCCGACTAATAACCATAAGGTTATCTAGTCCCGATTGTCCAGATCGTGACCAAGTATGTTTTAAAACGTGTTTAAGTGATCAACCGACACACCAGACCGACCCGACATCCGTTGGTGACTCATTACCCTAACTAATCAAGTACACGTAGATTACACGCAAGGTTCAAGCATAAACACTTAGGTTGTATCAAAAATCTCATTTTTGAATCAATAGGGTCGAACCAGGAAGATAACTCCACATTCGCCCCTTTTTAAGCCACCTTCGACCGTTTGAAAGCCACCTTCGACCGTTTTTTAAACAGATTCGACCAAACTGTCCAGGTTCGACCCTGGGATTCCACATTCGACCACTCGACCGGTCGAATGTACCCAGGTTCGACCCTGACAGATTACTTTTCCAAAAACGCTTCAAAAACATCCGAAAACATCCCGAAACATTATCAAACACTGCAGTTAAGCATGAATAACTTATCCCTACAAAACCCCACCAATTTTGCCCCAAAACCTATTCGTTTTAGCCCTTTCCCAAAATGGCAAAGATTATTGAAGTGTCATATCATGCATGTAATCTTTACCCAATTTGGAAACTTTTCGAAATCAATCCATAATCATCTTAAAATGTTCAGTTTATCATGTAATCAAAAACCCCCAATAGTTCTATTGATAATACTAACATGCAACAAGCCCTAGATTCAATAAAATCCCCAAATTAGACTTGATATCATCATCTATCTAATTATAACCTTCAATAATCCTAAACTATCATCAATAGCAGCCCTAGATCATGTTTCTAGTATTAGCACAGCAGCAAACCATTAAACAACACATAATATCACATAACACATAATTAAAATATGTTTATTGATATGAAAACCTATGTTTAATGATAGGGTTTAGGTTTAAAAAGATGTTTAAAAGGTTTTCATTAACAAAAACATCCTTAGAACAGATCTGGACATTTAGGGTTAGATAAAAACGAATTAAAATACTTGAACAAGGTTTAGAATTAAGAACACACCTTGGATTCTTGATTAGATGTTGTTGATAGGTTAGATTATGAAAATAAGAGCAAAAACTCCTTCCTTAGTGATTAAAATCGTTTGAGAGTGTTTTGAGACGGTTAGGGTTTGTGAAATGGTGAAAACTGACAAAGTTTGGTATTTATACTAGTCCACATTCGCCCCTTTCACCTGGGCGAATGTACCCACATTCACCCCTTTCACAGGGTCGAATGTGCCTTGTTCTGGTCGAATAAAATTCTTTCATTTCCACATTCCAGGTTCGCCCCTTCAGTAAGGGTCGAACCCAGAGTATTTTCCAGGTTCGCCCCCACGATGTGGTCGAACCTGGACCTATGTTTTTCTAGTTTTCCAATTTGTCGTGTTTAACGCATTTTAACGCACCTTAACACATGAACATGCAGCCTTAGTCTATGTTTAACATATTTAAGCATGGATGATTATCTACACATCGTTTAAACACATCTTTGCATATAATCCACCATATAACAATTAATCTACACATACACATAATTAGTTTATGTAATTTCACCAACAACGGGACCCGGTACTAGTGTATTCCCAAAACGACTCCCAATGATTCTCCAGATTATTGAACCCTGGACAATCCTATCTTGACCCGACTCAACTAATGTAGTTAAGTCCGTTTATAAATGTTTCCCGCTAAGGTAGACTTAGGTGTTACTAAAATGTTTAAGCCAAACATGCCGTGTGTCACAACTATGGTACTCGTTGGAAAGATAATAAAACGCTTGTTAATTTGATGTAATTTTTTCTTTAAAAAATCTCATATATAAAAGATATTAACGTTTAAAAGTTATGAGAAGAAACATGAGAGAGAAAATAATAAAGTTTTAATATTTACATTTAATAGATTAGGTATTTAATAGATTATGTTAAATCATATTTAAACCATATTTATTCCTTTTTTTTAATTGGTCTAGAGTTGCCACATCACATCCTATGTGGCATCTCTCAAAAGAGAGATTTCATAATATTATGACATGTCATCAAAAATGCTTTGGTTTATTATATATATATATATATATATATATATATATATATATATATATATATATATAGGGTAGGATTCCTGTAAGAAAATGGTTTTGTGTAAGAAGTGTAGGAAGTGTTTTCAACCATATGATTTAAAGATGGATGGTTGAGATTAAAAGATGGGATGGTGTTTAAAATCTAATTAATATATTAAAGAATATAAGGGTATGATCGTCAATATGTATTTTAAATGAGGGTGTCAAGGTCATTTTATATCAATATTTTTAGAAACTGTTTGAATGCTTTCTACATTTATGGTATCTCCCCCCTCTCTCTCTGCTAATTATTATTTTCATTAATATCATTCAAAACTCAAACATCTATTTTCATAAAACAAAATCAATTCTGCACCCATCTTCAACATTCATCTTCATCTTATGTGTAAGAAACACGTAACAGTGTTTTTATTTGTTATAAAATCGTAACATCAGAAGTGTTTTATATAAGGCTTTTGTTAGTTGATTGTTCTATATGGACAAACATAAGAAGTGTTTTATAAAATGTTTATGTATATTAGGTGTAGTTGTTGCGGATTAAAACATTTCATCGGTGTTTTGTTTGTTATAAAACACCTCCAGTTATAAAACACTCTTGATGTTATACTGTTATAAAACACTTCCGATGATATTATAAAACACTCCTTACTAATGCATACTAGTTTCTCTTTCATTATAAAACACTTCTGATGTTATTATAAAACACTCCTGATGTTAACTTTCTTCCATGACTAGATTAATCGAACAAGTGATAGAGATGGGTTATATGTTTGAAGAATCGAACAAGTTTTTGGGTATTGATCAACTTATTTGATATGAATATCTTATGATTCTTATGAAAAATAATAAATAATTAGTTAATTTAGGATGATTAATCTTCATAAATATCCAGATGTTAATTGATAATTTAGTGGGTTTGTAATAAATAAAAGATGGATAAAAACGTCTATAATGTCCTTCATCTAAAGATTTAATCAAATTTGATCTAATGGTTGAAAATACTTCCTACACTTCCTAGACAAAACAATTTTCCTACCGGATCCTCTACCTATATATATATATATAGAGAGAGAGAGAGAGAGAGTAAAGATCAAATACATATAGTTTTTTTGTAAAAACTGTGAGCATCAAATGGGGTAAAAAAAATTTATTTTTTTTTAGAATTTTTTTTTCCCATGTGTTTAAACATTCTTTCTGGATGAATAATACAAAAAAATTAAAAAAAAATTTTTTTTTGTGTAATTACATCATTAAGGTAAATACATTAGTTTACACTAGAGTAATTATGTAATTACTCTACACGTAATTACTCTACACCAATTTTTTTTTTTTTTAGTTTTCAATACTATAATACATGTTTAACAATATGGGGAAAAAAATTGAAAAAAAAATACCCTCCTTTGATTCTCACAGTTCTTACTAATCGCGTGTCGAGTGCTAATCAAAAACTATTTTAAAAACAACTCCTTAGCTACAAGGACTGCAGTATAGGGAGTAGGGTTATCGAACCACGAGGAGTATGTGGTTAGTGTTAATAGTAATTTTATTAGTAAAACTAATTAATTAAAAATAATATATTATGAAGTAGAATGTTGTTTTGCTTGAAAAAGTTGATTAAGTGATTCGAATAGGAAACAATAATAATAAAGAAAGTAACTCCCTCTAAACTTCAGGTTCTAGGTTTCACACAATTTTCAGTTTATAGATTGGAAACCACATAGACATGGTTCTGGAAATTAGTTAATTAACTGGTAGCACAAGTTCTTGTCATCAAACCTATTATCTACCAAATTGTAAGCGTCAAGTCAACCCTCTTTATGTCACCCAACCCGCTACTAAGTTTTGTCATCAACCGAACAAGTTGTAAAGAAAGGACTCAAAACACAAATCAATTGTTTAATAACTAATGCATCAAGAATGTTTTAATTGTTTGTCATCACAAGCAAAACATAATCCAATACTAAAAATAAATAGAAAAAGTGCATAACCTAATTAAACCATTCGTCTAGAGGAAGCCACAAAAGATTTAGCCTAGCATCTTGCCCCTTAAAACTTGTCCTCTCCTTCGACTTGTTGTGCGATCCATATCTCTCCGTTCGTCCAGCTTCCTTTGGTGTTCTTGACTTGACCAAAGTTGTTAATTTACGCTCCAACGTCCATGAACACTCGCCCTCAAGTGTATGCGACTTGATCATTTTCCTTCGTTTTAAGCTCTTATCTCATGAATACCTACAAAACGCATGCATGCTAATAAATAACTAAGACCGACTAAAAGTACACAATAAAAGACTAAAATATATACAAAACTAACATATTAACAATGTGTTTTCACCAACACATCATACCCCCACACTTATCTTTTTTCGTCTCGAAAAAATTATATGTATACTCTGCTTAGGACATTATCACAGACTAGCAACCCTGTCGTCCCATCATACCTTAGCTAAGGTCCAAAGTCATACCCCATTTACAGATCAGCATTAGATGTGTTAATTCAGCAAGTGAAATTGATTTCCATTTAAAACAGAATTATCCTGACTATATCTAACATGCTTCCGGTTTTTATTCTCATACAACACACCCTCACAATTTTTCACTCCACTCGGTTAAATATCTGGACTAGCATGTAATGCGCTAGTATTATTCACTCAAAAACCAAGTATGTAACTCTGTTATCATAGGCTTGTATAATGACGTGTGCGTAACTATACATATTTTACAATGGATTTTAACACACGTTTTTGCTTTAATATTTATAAAAATGGTTTCGACCTTCATATTAAAACACACACACTAGGGCAAGTGTACCCTGTCATATATGTAGTAAGTACAGATAAGAACCAAGTATCGATCCATGGACGCGCGCGGAGCAATTGTACTAAAACTCTGTCCCCGATTTACCAGTTGGAAAAGATAAGTTTGAGTTTTGTTTAAAACTAAATTAATTCTAAAACATATAAATAACTTAACTACGACTCCAAATAGAAAATATAACTATATAAACTATATTTTTGCCAATCCTAGCATGTTATCTAAATATAATAAGTAATATAGGCGCGTGATCAACATTCCCATTTTCCGACAGTTAGTGTCCCTTTCGGGCATCCTAACATGACAACTATACAGAAAGCTAACACGAATACACACGTTAACCGCTTCAAGTCGTTCATTAGCGAGCAGCTGATATGATCTCACGCAGATCTTCTAAAGATAAGTTAGTCATCCGTTAAGAGTATTCTAACCTCACTAATTTAGGGAAGCGATACCGAATACACAACACAGCCACCTAAACTAGCATAAAGTAGAGCATTTCACAACCTATTCCATTTTACCAACTTTGACCCCAGATCTACTAAGATCGCCATTTTTACCAAAATAACTACCAAAGATCATTAACCGTGTCAAAGACTAGTAACGGCACCATTAGGCTTTTTAAACCCTTTTACGTGCCGGTAAGCATTCTTAACCGTTATTCGACTGACTTTAACCAAACCAATACCCGGTTACAGTTTCATGGCATAAACTATTTAACAAGTTAACTAGTCTACTACCGGACGATTAAACGGACGGTTTTTCAACATGTATCCGCCTAACACATTCGACAATCGCTAAAGTCATTCAAATACAGCTACAAATCCATCAACAATGAAACAAGGTTGCGCTATGATCATCAAGATCTAATACGTGAAAAACGCCAAATTTATACAAAACATGATTACATGCTAAACGATTGTTTTTTCTACTAAAGATTACTAAACATGATTACTAGACTATAATGTATTACATAAACAACACAAACAAGCTTAAACAAACTGATTTGAAACAAATGAAAGCATAATAGATCAAACCATAAAACTCGAATGTGATGGATTGGATGATGATCGATGATCCGGATGAGTTCCCGAGCTTGTTCCTCGCCTTTGCAGCTGCTCACTTGTCCAGAAAATCGCCCAGAATCGCCTCTCCAAAACCCAATCATTGATCAGTGGGTTCTGCTCTGTTTTTTATAGAAAGTTTGATATTTGGCACGGCCGTGCGCATAAAGTGCACGGCCGTGCACTTTAACTTTTTGAGTTGACGTGCAAGTGGGCAAGTGGTTGGGCTGCTCCTGAAAATATCTAGATATTTCGCACGGCCGTGCACCTAAGGTGCACGGGCGTGCGGGTCTGGTTGTGGCCGAGTGCTGATGGTGCACTGCCTGGTGCACTGGCAGTGCACCCGGGAACTTGAGTCGCACGGGCACCCGCACGGCAGTGCTGATCAGGGTGCCCGAGAACAACAGCTGCACGCCTAGTCGCACTGGCAGTGCAGCTTGTCTGTGTCCGAGTAACCTGAGTCCGCACGGGCGTGCACCTGGGGTGCACGGCCGTGCACTATTTCCAGACTTGGCTGATTTTGCCAAAACTTTCTGTCTTGTCCGTTTTTCGCCCGGTTTCTTCGACTTTGTTCGTGGGACGTCGTTTAAGACCTGCAATAAACATATGAAGCGGTTAAGTACCAAATTCGTGCAATTATGGTCGAAAACGCGTAATTTGGGAGTTTAATCGGGGATTTAAATATGTATATTTTAACGTATATCAAACCTCCCCACACTTGAACTTTGCTTGTCCTCAAGCAAACACTTAAACAGAAATAAACGAAAAACTCGCCAAGTGGCAACAAAGACAAAATATAGCCTGTACAGACGATAATAGACAAGCCCGACAAAGGTATATAAACAGGTGATAAGATAACTAAACAGCAACGACTCACTTCCGATCTACAAACACGCAAACCCGTACACGACTCACAATGTTCACACACACTCGGTTTTATTTATGATACATACGTGTAATGTGTATGTGTAAATCGCTCCATTGCCAAGACAATGAATCGTGCAATATCATAAGCTTGTCAAAAGATCTAGTCTTCACCAACTAACGTGTGAAAAAGCACAAATCAAGAGGTCTTGTAAGGGTTGTAATGTTAGGCAAAGGTAGGGGTGTGGAATGGATATTTAAAGTGACAAATCGGCTAAAACCCGACGGTTATGTCTAACTAATAGCAACAACTACAACTGTACAATAAGAATTCTACTATAGGCGAATTTTCTTTTGAAACGGGCTAAACACAACTTTTAACTTTAAAGCTCTAAAAACTGCTCGAATCACTGCTAATTCACCCTATTTTAGGGTGTTCTATTTTTCTGGATTTTTTTTTTTTATATACATATCTATGATATATATATACTAAACAGAAACTGAAATATAATCAACAAACGGGTTCTAAATATATAAACCCGAAACGAATCATTTACAACGTAAAAACTAGTCAAACAATAACCTAAACCGAGCTTTAACACAAAAAGGTTTAAAAGAAAAAGGCTATTTGGTTTAGTGGTGAAATGGTGTGGTAAATAAGAAAAAACACGGGATTAGGTTCAACATGGTTAACTAGTGGATAATATATGGGTGCGGGAAACAGATAGAACGAAAAGAAAAGGCTAAATCAAAAGGGTATCCTAAATGCCTCAATCATGTTCGTACAATCTCACACGTATCTGGTCTAAACAAGTATACTAGTGACAAGTTCTAAACTGCACAAAACATCCGGCTCACTCGCAAGCATGTCAAAGAAATGTTATCTATTCTAAGGCTCGAACGCTCACGTAACCGGAAGGAAATGGGTGCAAGTGTACGAATATAACACGCTCGTATCTCATCTGTTTGTCGCGCCTCGAGTTATCTTTGTCAAAATTTAGTTAGGCTTGATGTTTATATGAGAATATATACATATATGTACTATTAAAGTTTTTTTTTTTTTTTAACATATATATATATATATATATATACAAGAGGACAAACACGATTATAATCCCTCCCCACACTTGAACTTCACATTGTCCCCAATGTGACAATAGAAAGCGTTTATGAATTAGCTATCTATAGTGGGAAAAAGGAGAATAATACTCCCCTTTAGTCGATAACTCGAAAAGTACGGTGATCGCATTGAGCATCCATACCGGTGCTCGCCGTTTCCTGCACTATCACCATTCTTGACAAAACCAAAAGACATCAAACACATCCGTACATCATCACAATTATTCAAACAAAGCAAATATACTGAAAATTAAAGTGCAGAACAGTAAATAGTTCAAATGCAAAAACTAAAAAGTCATGGGTACGCAGACCCGAATACGAACTGCAAAAATAAATAAAAAGTACTAACAAATGCATGCAATAGATTGCCGTGGCTACTGGTCGTCGTCGTGGTGCTGACCGGAGCTTCCTGGCTGGTCGCCAGGAGCACCATAAGGGAATGAGGGAGGGTTACTGAAATAACCCGGATGCACCTGCTCTAACCCAGCGAAAAGGTACTCAAAACTGTGCCTCACATCCTGCTGCACACGATCCATAGTGGACCGCATGTACTGCTGGTCCTGCCTGATCTCCACCTGGTTTGCACCGATGTTGTGCGTATTCAGCTCCATCGCCTGGAACCGCTGGTAGAACTCAGGGTATGTCGGGATGCCTGGAGGCCACTGCTGGTCCTAGGGCTGGAAGTGCTGAGGAGAGTGGTGTGGAATGTCGTGTGGCTGGTCACCACCGCCTCCTGCATGCTGCTCCTGCATCTCCTCATCCTCGTCGCCCTGTGGTGGCACGGGGTCCCATATAATATCCTGACTAATAAGTCGTGGACCCCCGTCCGTGTCAGCTAGCAGGTTCTGAGACCTGAGTGATCTAAAGTCCAGCATAACCCCATTAGTTACCCATGTCAGCGTGGCCCTGACCTCGTCGGTCAGAACTCCCAGTGCCATCGCAATCTGGGTGACGTACTCCCCGCCATGGATCTCACTCCCGTCCTTGGTGCCCCCAGCAGTGAGAAAGAACTCGGCCATTCGTGCGGCCAAGTTCAGCGGGGCACCCTCATAGAAATGATACAGATAGAGAAGATCGGGAGTGGGACAGTTCCCTGAACTGTCCTTTCGGCCACAGATCGTGTGGCTGAACACATGGTGCAAGAGGCGGAGTAGCGGGTCCTTAATCCGAGTGGCCTTGGCAGACCTCGGATTATAAGGTCCACCAGTGGCAATGGATGCCCAAAATGCGGCCCGCTCGTCATTATCCACGAAGCTGTGGATCCCGCAAAAATCCTCAGAGTCAGTCTCTAAATGCTCATATATCCCCAGCTTCCTTCCCAGTCGCGCAACAGACCAATGATACCATTTTCCACAAAGCCTAAACCGAATGTCTTTCGAATGGAAGTCCTTATACACCCCCTCCTTTGGTTTTTTGTAGGAGAAGGATGATAAGAACTCGATCGTAATCTCTCTGTAAACAGGCTGGTTAATACTAAGCAGTTTCGCCATCTGGGGCGAGACAAATCCATCATATCGTTCACGCTGATTCAGCTCGGTGAGTAGGGCTAAGTTAAGCCGAATAGGAACACCGAATGAGTTCCTCCTAGCCCAGAGCTTCATGAACTTGTCAATACATGGCGCTTCCTTTTTGTCACGGTTGTCAAAGCCGAGGAAATCATGAGCCATCTGCATGCAAAAATTAATATACAGCTGTTAGTACACAAAAAACGGAGGTCCCGGATGCCCAAAACGGACCTGCGCGCACTCTGACCTGAATCTGTTACTGATGCACGGCCGTGCACCTATGGTGCACGGGCGTGCAGGTCTGGTTGGTCAGGTCAGAAGCAGCACTGCCTTAGGCACGGCAGTGCTGCCTGATTTCTAGGCTCGCACGGTCTGTGGCACGGCCGTGCAGCCGACCGTGCACAGTCCCAGGACTTCGAAAATTTTCAGAGAAAAGCCCCAAATCTCAAATATAGTTCAACAAAACTCTCACAGTAGCAATGATTTGGGCCTGGGTGTGCACGGTTTCAACAACAACACAAAAAAACTACACTACATTAAACTAAAACTAAACAAGATTGTGGGTTTATTATAGTTTATGAAGGAAACCCCCAAATCTTGCCCTAGAAATCAAAAATACAACTGATCTATGCAAAAAATTAAAATATAAGTGCAAAACTATGAAGGGATTCATACCTTGGTTGATTTGGAAGGGAAAGATTGAAGATTTAGGCCTAAAGATGATGAATACCCGGTTTTTGGGTCGTTTGGAACGAGTGTGCGGTTTAGGGGTGCAAGAACTAGGGTAAGGAAGTTAAGGATCTATTTATACAAACGAATTTGGGCTGGGCTTTTTGGCCCGCACGGTCGTGCGACTCTGTTGCACGGTCGTGCACCCTGCTCGCACTAGCCCTTGCACGCCGTGCCAAAAACATGCACGGCCGTGCACAGTCTGCAGACTTGCAGAAATGCAGCCTGCAGCTGCGCAGCCACCCTGTTTTGTCCGAAAACATCATTTTAAACCATTTAAACCTGTTTGTCGACTGTTCACGCTCCATTGCTCCTTCCCGCTTTGTTCAAAACCGGTACGAACCTGCACATTACTAGAAACAACGTTAAACTACAAAAATTAAAATAAAGCAAGATATATATACACTAATTACATATTTACCCTTTGGCGCGCCCATACACGCCGTGCTATATTTATTAACGAGTCGCTAGCTAGACTCACTTCCCCGCACTTATTAGGCGCGCGGGTCGTAGAGATCGATCATCTCCACGGATTTGTCAACCGGTCCATCAATGTAAACTTTGAGGCGATGACCGTTGACTTTGAAAGTCACACCCTCCGAATTTTCAATCGAAACAGTCCCGTAAGGATATACTTCCTTAACAGTGTACGGTCCTGTCCACCGGGATTTCAACTTTCCTGGAAAGAGACGCAGGCGCGAGTTGTAAAGCAGGACCAAGTCGCCTACCTGAAAATCTTCTCGGTGTTTCAGGCGACTGTCGTGCAACTTCTTCGTGCGCTCTTTGTACAATATCGAGCTCTCATAGGCTTGTTGCCTAAGCTCCTCCAGCTCGTGAATCTGTAAGAAACGGGTCTCACCGCCGGTCTTCAGATCCAAATTTGCCGTTTTAAGAGCCCAGAATGCCCTATGCTCCAGCTCGACTGGGAGATGACACGCTTTGCCATAGACAAGCCTAAAGGGAGTCGTCCCAATAGGCGTCTTGTAAGCCGTCCTAAAGGCCCACAGCGCGTCATCAAGCTTGTCCGCCCAATCCTTGCGGTTTTGATTAACCGACCGCTCAAGGATTCGCTTCAATCCACGGTTAGTGACCTCCACCTGTCCACTTGTCTGTGGATGATACGGGGTGGATAACCTGTGGTGGACACCATAACGTGCTAACGCGCGATCAAGCTGCGCATTGCAGAAATGCGTGCCACGGTCACTAATCAATGCCTTTGGGGCACCAAACCGTGAGAACAAGCTTCTAACAAACCTCACTACAACTCGGGCATCATTTGTGGGCAAGGCTTGCGCCTCGGCCCACTTTGATACGTAATCAACAGCCACGAGTATATATCTATTGCCCCGTGAGGAGGGGAACGGTCCCATGAAGTCTATGCCCCAAATGTCAAAGACCTCACAGACTTGAATCGGGTTTTGCGGCATTTGGTCGCGTGCCGATATGTTCGTCGCCCTCTGGCACGAATCACAAGCACCAACCAGTATCTGGGCGTCACGAAAGAGTGTGGGCCAATAAAACCCGGAGTCTAACACTTTCTTAGCAGTGTAATTCGCTCCATGGTGACCTCCGGTAGGCCCCTCGTGACAATCGCGCAAGATCTGCGCCGCCTCCACCCCAAACACACAACGGCGAATCAACTGATCCGCCCCGACCCGGAACAAAAATGGGTCATCCCAGAAGTAATGCTTAAGGTCCGCGAAGAACTTCCTCTTTTGCTGGTGCGACAATCCTTTGATGAGGATCCCGCACGCGAGGTAGTTCGCAAAATCCGCGAACCATGGTGATACATCTTCCACCGACTCGACGCTCATTAAGAACTCGTGGGGAAAGTTGTCATTAATGGTATCCCACGCGCAGTTCTCGGCATCATCATGCTCGAGCCTGGACAGATGATCAGCAGCAACATTCAGGGCACCCTTCTTGTCCTGAATCTCTATATCGAACTCTTGCAGCAGCAAGATCCACCTAATCAGGCGCGGTTTCGCGTCCTGTTTGCTGAATAGGTATCGGATCGCTGCATGGTCCGTATAGACGATGGTCTTCGACAGCACCAAATATGATCTAAACTTGTCGAACGCAAATACTACAGCAAGAAGCTCTTTTTCAGTCGTGGTATAATGCTCCTGAGCATCATGTAGAGTCTTACTCGCGTAGTAGATCGGGTGGAAGTGCTTGTCCTTCCGATGTCCCAAGACCGCCCCTATCGCGAAGTCACTCGCGTCGCACATAATCTCGAATGGCAGCTCCCAGTCGGGTGCTACCAATATAGGGGCCTCAACAAGCAAACGCTTCAGAAGGCCAAATGCCTTCACACACTCTGCACCAAACACAAACGGTGCATCCTTTTCCAACAAACGGGTCATCGGTCGGGCGATCTTTGAAAAGTCTTTGATGAATCGCCTGTAAAATCCCGCATGACCCAAAAAGCTGCGGATCGCTCTGACAGAGGAGGGTGGAGGGAGCCTCGAGATGATATCTACTTTGGCAGGATCAACCTCCAACCCACTTTGGGAGACCTTATGCCCCAGGACTATTCCTTCCTTCACCATGAAGTGGCATTTTTCCCAGTTTAGCACAAGACTGGTCTCCTCACACCTCTGAAGCATCCGCTCCAGGTTCCCCAGACATTGATCGAACGAACTCCCAAAAACGGAAAAATCATCCATGAACACCTCCATGGAGTCCTCGATCATGTCATGAAAAATGGCAACCATGCAACGCTGGAAGGTCGCCGGCGCATTGCACAGCCCAAATGGCATACGCCTGTAGGCGAATGTGCCAAAAGGGCATGTGAAGGTCGTCTTATCCTGGTCCACAGGATCGATAGGGATCTGAAAGTATCCAGAGAAACCATCAAGGAAACAGTAATACAACTTCCCCGACAGTCGTTCCAACATCTGATCGATGAATGGAAGCGGGAAGTGATCCTTGCGGGTGGCGTCATTGAGCTTGCGATAGTCAATGCAAACTCTCCACCCCGTGACGGTCCTCGTAGGAATTAACTCATTCCTATCATTTGTGACCACCGTCATGCCACCCTTCTTGGGCACAACGTGCACAGGACTAACCCAAACAGAATCCGAGATGGGATATATCAATCCAGCATCAAGCAGTTTAATCACCTCGGATTTAACAACATCTTGCATGTTCGGGTTCAGACGCCTCTGGTGCTGCGCACAAGGCTTGTAGACATCCTCCATCAAGATTTTATGAGTACAGAAAGAGGGATTAATCCCCTTGATGTCTACGATCTTCCAGGCAATTGCCCGTTTATGAAGTTTTAAAACTCTCAACAACTCGCTCTTTTCTTCCACAGTCAATGAAGACGATATGATCACCGGTAGACGCCCCTCCTCATCCAGAAATGCATACTCGAGATGCGGCGGGAGCTCCTTCAGCTCTAGAGATGGTGGATCCTCAACAGACGGCTTCGCCTTCTCCTCTTCCTCTCGCTCAATTTCCACAAAACGCTCCGGACTTTGGGAACCATCATCACCGATCTGATAGACCGGCTGCTCATCTATATGGCCCTCCTGCATAATGCCATCTAGGCTCCCACACAACAGATGTGTGTCCGAAACATCTCTCTCCCAAGCACCTCTGATATGAGAGCTGACACACTGGTCTACTATATCAAGATAGTATAGTGTATCGTCTTGGCTCTCAGGATGGCGCATCGACCTCTGAATGTCAAAAGTCACGTGCTCATCATTGACTCGGAGTGTGATCTGGCCCGCAGCCACGTCAACAATCGTCCTTGCCGTGTTAAGGAAAGGACGTCCGAGAATCAAAGGGACTTTAGAGTCCTCATCCATGTCTAGGATAACAAAGTCCACAGGGAAAACGAATTTGTCAATTTTGACAAGCATATTTTCTACAAACCCCCGTGGATACTTGATCGAACGATCAGCGAGGCGAATACTCATCCTGGTGGGTGAAGGTTCACCCAGATCCAACTTCTCGAAAACCTTATAAGGCATAAGGTTTATGCTGGCCCCCAAGTCTGCGAGTGCATTACTGACAGTCATATCACCTATCAGACAAGGGATGGTAAAGCTACCAGGATCGCCCATTTTCATGGGCAGTCTATTCTGCAGAATTGCAGAGCAGTTCTCGTTCAACAGAACGCAGGACAGGTCCTCAAGTTTTTGTTTATTTGTGAGGATGTCCTTCAAGAATTTGGCATACTTAGGCATCTGTGCTAAGGCCTCAACAAACGGGATGTTTATATGTAGCTGCTTGAACAGCTCGAGAAATTTCCCGTATTGCGCCTCGTCTTTCTGCTTCCTAAGTCTACCAGGATACGGAACAGGAGGAGTGTAGTCTGTGACTGGCTTCGGTAGCTGTGCTGTACTTGCTGGGACTCGCCTAGCGTGCACCTCGTCCGAAGACTCAGTCTGGACCGTCTCAGTGATCGGTGGTGAGCCCGATGTGTCAGGTCCCGTGGTTTTACCACTCCTCGTCGTAATGGCATTAACATGCCCTCTTGGGTTCGGCTCAGTGTTGCCTGGGAGACCACCCTGCTGTCTCTCAGACATCATCTTTGCCATTTGGCCAACCTGGTTCTCTATGGCCTGCATCGACGCCTTTTGGCCTCTCATCTCTCCCTCATAATTCGTGAAGCGCTCCTCATGCTGCTGGTAGCGCTGCTCAGCGATCTGATTGGAATTAGAGGTGTTGGTAAGGAGCTGAGACATCATCTCCTCCAGCTTAGACATACCATGAGGGGCGTGCTGCTGGGAGCTACTCCCGGCGCCCTGGTTCTGGTATTGGTTCGGTCTCTGCTGGGACGATTGACCACGAGCCTGGTATGGCTGTTGGTTGGACTGGTAAGGCTGTTGGTTGGACTGGTAAGGCTGTTGGGACTGGTAGGACTGTTGTGGCGCGGCGGCTCTCTGCTGGAATCCGAGAGGGTTCTGATTGGAAGTACCAGATCTCCACCCGAAGTTCGGGTGATTTCTCCAACCCGGATTATAAGTGTTGCTGTAAGGGTTATTCTGGGGTCTCGTTTGATTACCCATGTAGTCCACTTCCTCGTGGCCTGTATACATCACCCCCTGAGCACACGAGCCAGGCTCGTGAGATACCCCACACTCCACACACAAACAATCGGACTGCGCTACGTGTTGCTGAGAGTTATCGAATCTCGTAGCCAGAGCCGCTATCTGTGCCGAAATCGCCGTATAGTTATCCACGGCATGCACACCAGCCTTGGCAGATGAAGACCTAGATCTATCATTCTGCCGGGATTTAGATTTTAGGGACGCCTTCTCAATAATGCTCCACGCTTCCCTAGGAGACTTTGTTCCGATGTCTCCCCCAGCGTATACATCAAGGCGTTCCTGAGACGCATACCCGAGTCCCTGATAAAAAGTTTGCACCAAATGCCTTTTCGAAAGCTCATGGTGCGGGCAACTCAAGAGTAGGTCTTTAAACCTTTCCCAGGCTGTGTATAATGATTCATCGTCATCTTGACGAAATGTCATGATGTGATTCCTCAGTTTTTGTGTCTTTTCAGGAGGAAAATACTGCTGCATGAATTGTTGTGACAACTCTGCCCAAGTCGTGATCGACCCTGCGGGTTGTGACAGAAGCCAAGTCCGGGCTTTGTCCCGCAGTGAGAATGGGAAGAGTCGGAGACGGATAGCATCATCGGAGATGCCCGTCATCTTAAAGGTGGCTAAAACCTCTAAGAATGCAGCAATATGTCGGCCTGGATCCTCGTGCTCCAGTCCACCGAATTGCACCGAGTTTTGTATCATATTCACGATACTAGATTTGATCTCGAAATGCTCCGCCAAAATAGCCGGACGGACAATACTCGGCGCGAGTCCATCTCCTCCTGGCCGACCACTATCATTCAGCGGAATGTCGTCATCCGCCATGATAATGTCGCTGTGGGCGTCCGACCCGTTGTCGTCGGCCAGATCGTGCCTCGCCTCCTCAATTGGGACCTCAACAATAGGAGCAGCAATAAGAATATCAGAAACAAGACGCAATTTATGAAGTCTAATCCGCTCGCTTCTCCTCAGGCGCCTTAGCTCCTCGTCAGAAAGATCACCAGAAGACCCTGGGTTTGTGGACATCAACCTGCATGTAAGAATGATACAGTTGCAACAGGCGAATATATGACAAACCCAAAAAGGCGATAAAAGACAGAAAAATAAATAAATGAAGTAAAGAATCAATAAATTCATGCAAAAATAACTGAGCGCAAATATATTCAAGAAAATCAAATATAAACAAATAGAATCAATAAAATGAACAGAATTAAGCAGACTAAGCCTAAAACTATACAAAGAATGAAATTAATAATAAGTCCAAATACGAACAAATAAATCTAATCAATCAAATAGCGAACAAATCAAATTCATAGACAAACCAATTAATCCAATATTCAATAAATTAAATCTATCAACATCCTAATGAACGAAAAATCAAATCAAACAATCCTATAAGCAGATAAATGAACGAATCTATATGCAACCTAAAAACCAATCTAAAATTAATCCAATATATCAACAGACAGATAAATCTAATAAAAATTTAAATAATCATATATGCAAATAAATTAATGAAATAACGAATCAAAGAAGTATAAACAAGTATTCACAAGCATGTACACTGGTAAAAAGTTGACTCGGTTCGTTCCTAAAGCTCGTCGCGTCCCCGGCAACGGCGCCAAAAACTTGACGTGTGCGTAACTATACATATTTTACAATGGATTTTAACACACGTTTTTGCTTTAATATTTATAAAAATGGTTTCGACCTTCATATTAAAACACACACACTAGGGCAAGTGTACCCTGTCATATATGTAGTAAGTACAGATAAGAACCAAGTATCGATCCATGGACGCGCGCGGAGCAATTGTACTAAAACTCTGTCCCCGATTTACCAGTTGGAAAAGATAAGTTTGAGTTTTGTTTAAAACTAAATTAATTCTAAAACATATAAATAACTTAACTAAGACTCCAAATAGAAAATATAACTATATAAACTATATTTTTGCCAATCCTAGCATGTTATCTAAATATAATAAGTAATATAGGCGCGTGATCAACATTCCCATTTTCCGACAGTTAGTGTCCCTTTCGGGCATCCTAACATGACAACTATACAGAAAGCTAACACGAATACACACGTTAACCGCTTCAAGTCGTTCATTAGCGAGCAGCTGATATGATCTCACGCAGATCTTCTAAAGATAAGTTAGTCATCCGTTAAGAGTATTATAACCTCACTAATTTAGGGAAGCGATACCGAATACACAACACAGCCACCTAAACTAGCATAAAGTAGAGCATTTCACAACCTATTCCATTTTACCAACTTTGACCCCAGATCTACTAAGATCGCCATTTTTACCAAAATAACTACCAAAGATCATTAACCGTGTCAAAGACTAGTAACGGCACCATTAGGCTTTTTAAACCCTTTTACGTGCCGGTAAGCATTCTTAACCGTTATTCGACTGACTTTAACCAAACCAATACCCGGTTACAGTTTCATGGCATAAACTATTTAACAAGTTAACTAGTCTACTACCGGACGATTAAACGGACGGTTTTTCAACATGTATCCGCCTAACACATTCGACAATCGCTAAAGTCATTCAAATACAGCTACAAATCCATCAACAATGAAACAAGGTTGCGCTATGATCATCAAGATCTAATACGTGAAAAACGCCAAATTTATACAAAACATGATTACATGCTAAACGATTGTTTTTTCTACTAAAGATTACTAAACATGATTACTAGACTATAATGTATTACATAAACAACACAAACAAGCTTAAACAAACTGATTTGAAACAAATGAAAGCATAATAGATCAAACCATAAAACTCGAATGTGATGGATTGGATGATGATCGATGATCCGGATGAGTTCCCGAGCTTGTTCCTCGCCTTTGCAGCTGCTCACTTGTCCAGAAAATCGCCCAGAATCGCCTCTCCAAAACCCAATCATTGATCAGTGGGTTCTGCTCTGTTTTTATAGAAAGTTTGATATTTGGCACGGCCGTGCGCATAAAGTGCACGGCCGTGCACTTTAACTTTTTGAGTTGACGTGCAAGTGGGCAAGTGGTTGGGCTGCTCCTGAAAATATCTAGATATTTCGCACGGCCGTGCACCTAAGGTGCACGGGCGTGCGGGTCTGGTTGTGGCCGAGTGCTGATGGTGCACTGCCTGGTGCACTGGCAGTGCACCCGGGAACTTGAGTCGCACGGGCACCCGCACGGCAGTGCTGATCAGGGTGCCCGAGAACAACAGCTGCACGCCTAGTCGCACTGGCAGTGCAGCTTGTCTGTGTCCGAGTAACCTGAGTCCGCACGGGCGTGCACCTGGGGTGCACGGCCGTGCACTATTTCCAGACTTGGCTGATTTTGCCAAAACTTTCTGTCTTGTCCGTTTTTCGCCCGGTTTCTTCGACTTTGTTCGTGGGACGTCGTTTAAGACCTGCAATAAACATATGAAGCGGTTAAGTACCGAATTCGTGCAATTATGGTCGAAAACGCGTAATTTGGGAGTTTAATCGGGGATTTAAATATGTATATTTTAACGTATATCATATAACAATCACACCTCAACTATAGACAATGCACATATCTAAAGGACTTACGGGTTTTGGGCTTCGGGTAAAGGTAGGATAGATTTGGCTAACAATTGGGTTAAAAAAAAAAAAACAAAACAAAGGTTTCAACACGCTTGAATGACCATCCTTATTCACTAAGCACCATAATACAATAATCACACAACTTTGGGCATATTTGACCCATAACACATACTTCTATTTTCTCTTTCACTTTTTTTTTCATATATATTTTTTTTTCTCTCTTTTTTTTTTGACAACTTAAACATAACCCAATCACTTGAACAAAACATAAATACAATGGATGTCATCAATTTATTACACAAAGGTAATCAGGTCAATTTGGGCAACTTTATAGGTTTAACAAGCGAAAGGGTATAGGCTCAACATGGCTACTAAGGGTGATTTTAGGTAAACGGGTCAACACATAACAAATAAATGGGTATCAAAAGAAAAAGGGGAAACCTAAATTGCCTTTATCATCTATGTGCATATCTAGTCTACAACCTCGGCATGTATCAAATCACACAAGTTCTGCAACAGAGAAACATCTGGCCTACACTCAACAAATGAAAATATATATGTATCAATCTATCATCTAGTAGGCTCAAGATCTCACCAAGGTGTGGAAATGGGTTACCGATGTGTGCATGCATTTATTACCAATAGCTTGTTAAACCTAGTCAGGCAATTCTAAACTTTTTTCCTTAAAAATACCTGCTGAAAACGATTCATATTACTTTTCCACAAATTAGACCATGACTAAGGACCTACTGCCAAAACAATCAAGAAACAACTGGTATGTACTGAGAAAGCTGCTTTATGTCTGATTAGATGCTTTTTTAGGAACAATTTTCGAGACATTTTCAATTTTCAATTTTTTTTTTTTGATTTTTTTTTAGACTCAAGAATAAATAAAAACGAAGTTTCCCCACCCCCACACTTGAACGACACATTGTCCTCAATGTGAGCTAGAAATAAAATAAAGTAGGAAAAAAAATGTACAACAATAATAAAAGGAACAGACTCCCTGGATATAGGCAGTTGACGTATGGGTCTCGTTCAGTTCCTCCCAATGCGACCGTATAGCATTTCATTCGCGGCCGTTAAATAAACCTGAAAACTAAGACTCAAAAGAAAAATAAAAACATAAAATACCGGGATGCCTTATACACCGATGATGTACAGCTTTACCTCGCCTGAATGGAGATTGAGTACAGGCGAAGTTATCTGATTGCAAGTTAAACTCCAAGCATTCCCAGAAAAACAAAAACAGACTCAAACTCTAAAAATAAAATAAAAAACGTACCAGGAATACTTTACACAACTATACAAACTCTACAAGTAAACATACCTGACACGTCTACTCATGGTGGTCTAGTGGGATGTTTGTGTCCCCACACCTCCAAGTGTGTGCTCCTCCTACACCCAGGTAACTCATCTACAGTTCTCCCTATTAGCCCCAACAATGCCAACTTTTCCTTCTCACTATCTGGTTCAGGTGGCTTCTTTGCCTTCTTCTTCCTTCTCCTTCGTTTTCTCTTAGTGTTATTCTTGCTCACTAGTTCCATCCTGTCAATCACAAAACATTCTTTCTTTTCTTTTCCATTCTCCTTCACAGGAGATCCACTTTTGTCAGTTTTATGATTAGCAGTATTAGAGAACACCTTAAGACTCATCTTCCTATCCCCAAACCTCATCTTTACTGTCCCCTCAACACAATTAATAATGGCTTTAGCAGTTGCCAGGAACGGTCTACCCAGAATGACAGTTGGTTGTGTGTTTTTAACACAATCAAGCACTAAAAAATCTACCGGGTAATAAAACTCTCCAACCATAATAATCACATCCCTTACAATCCCCCTAGGACACGAAGGAGTTTGATCGGCCAACACCACAGTTGTGTTGGTTTTCTGTAATGGACCAAAATCATACCGATCATATAAACTCTCTGGTAGAATACTCACACTAGCTCCCAAATCCAGAAGCGCTCTATCCACTTGAAAATCACCTACTTGTATAACAATAATAGGCGCTCCTGGGTCTTGGAGTTTTGGGGGAAGGGTACCCAACAACACGGCATTCACACTGGCACTTAAATCTAACTGCTTAGGAAGTTTATGCCGTCGTTTTTGGGCACTCAATTCTTTCAGACACTGAACCTGATCTGGACATTCTTCAATTTTATTAATCAACGGTAAATTGATTTTGACAGTTTTAAAATTTTCCCACTTCTGATCCTTTGGTGGGTCCCGTTTAATTAAATCATTTCTCTTAGCAGGATCTACTAAAGCCATAGGAAAGGGCACCTTTTTCGCCTTCTCACCCCCACACTTAGCCTCATTAGACCCACTCTTCACATTTTTATTCTCAAGATCTAGTTTGAAAAAATTTTCTTGTTCAGGTTCAGACTCAGATTCAGTGTTACACTCCTCCACCACTCCCTCAACAAACTTTGGTGAAGTACTCTCTACACTACCTATTTCAGAGGCGGGGAAAATACTTACCGCGTTAATGTGCACACTTCTGGAGGAAGACTGGTGAGCAGGATTTAGTGTAGTATCACTAGGGAGTTTACCTGGGTCTCTCCCTGACATCTGAGTAGCTAGCTGGCCTACCTGTTTTGACAAGGCTTCCACAGTCTTGTCCCGCACTTCATTATCCTTCCTAATTCCTTTAACATTCGCCTGGACTACCTTGATAGCTTCCAGAATCACATGTAACTGATTGTTGCTTCCACTTGATGTGCTCTGCTGTTGGTTCCAGTACTGCTGCTGCTGATTTTCACCCTGCACATGAGAATTAGAAAAATTAGGATTTAATTGGTTATTCTGGTTACCATACCTAAAATTGGGGTGATTGCGCAGTCCAGGATGATATGTATTTGAATTCATGTCATACTGGTTTCTTTCTCCATAGACTTGATTTACCTGTTCACCTGCACATTCGACTGCAATATGACCAAATTCATTACATTCAGTACAAACATTAAAATCACTACCTACCTTCACCTCATCACTTTTTCCTACTCTCAATTGGGCTACCTGTTTTTCCAAGATCAAATTCTGCTGCTTAAGTTTTTCTATCCTCTCTTCAGCCTTATAATCAACAGCCCTAACAGAAAATGATTTAGATTTCCTACTAGACTGTGCTTGTCTCTTAGAAGTTGCACTCATCCTCTCTAAGTACCCCCAATCTATAGCTACCGTGTTAGTGAGAACAGTACCATTGCTAATAGTTGTTAGATCCCTAACCTCATCAGGCAGTAATCCATCATAAAATGCTTTAATAAGCTCCCAAGTCTCAATGCCATGATGTGGGCACTTCCTAAGCAACTCCTTAAATCTAGTAAAGGCCTCATGAAATGTCTCACCTGAATTCTGCTCAAAGGCTCTAATTGCTTCTCTAGCCTCAGAAGTCTTACTCATAGTGTAATACTCTTCTAAAAACACCTGCTGCATTTCTTGCCAAGTAAAAATGCTACCTGGGGTCAGGGTTGCAAACCACTAACCCAGCCCCTCCTACAGTGCTACAAATAGACTCAAAAGCTGCAATATGTAAGTAGGGCTCCTCTGATCTCTTACCATAAAACTCAGGTAGGTGGCCTAAATAATCGGGTTTAACCTCAAAAGCTCTACCATTCCTACCTACGGGTGTCACTATAGCTGATGAATTAGACATAATGACTGGCCTAAAGTGACTATCTACCCCACCCCTAGCTGGTGCCCTCTGAACAAGCCGTGAGACACCATCTACAAACTCTAAATCGTCCCCCATATCACCTACATCAAATTGTGGCACACCTCTTGGTGCCTGGTTATTTACCCTTTGCCTTCCAACCCGGTTCCCTTGATTAAATTGACGTACCTGATTACGTGGAACTGGACGCCTAGGATGCAAGTCGAACCCATCCTGATCAAAATCATCACACCTGACGCCGGCATATCTACCGTCATACTCCTCATGCTCAGATTCTCTGTCCCAATCAGTCTGCCATGTACTGTGAAAACTCTCCTCATCAAACCGTTGAGGGATGCGATGCAGCTGTTGGTTTTCAAGGTTTTGCTGCTGCTGTGGTATGACTGGTCGGGTGTTTCGGGCCGGTTGGAATTGTGGTACTGGTGGTGGGTTTTGTGGTTGTGGTGGAATGGGTGGAATAGGTGGTGGTGGATTTTGAGGAAGTGCATCCTTAGGGATGCCGTGATGGCTGTGAATACTCATGGTGTGATTAGGGTGGTGAAGGGATCGGTTTCTTCTGGCGGTTCTCTCAATCTTCGGATCAAAAATCAAAGGTGATGTTTTCCCCGACCTTCGTGTATGGTGCATACAAGTAAAGTAACATGCACACACAGAAACAAGAAAACCAGCGTAGTACTGAACAAAGAAAAATAACTAAATAAAGAACAAAAAGTAAATAAACAAGAAAAGATACTATATTTTTTTTTTGGGTTTTTTTTTTATTTTTTTTCTAAAACTAAAAACAACTAAAACTAAAAACACTAAGCGCACGCACTCCCCGGCAGCGGCGCCATTTTGATCGCGTGTCGAAGTGCTAATCAAAAAATTAAATAAAAACTACTCCTTAGCTACAACTGACTGCAGTATAGGAAGTAGGGTTGTCGAACCTCAGGGAGTCTGTGGTTAGCGTTAATAGCAATTTTTAATTATAATAATAGAAAAACTAATAAAATTATGAAGATTAAACTAATGTGCTGCTTTGCTTGCAAGAAAAGATTGATTAAAGTTTGACTAAAAACAATAATATAAAGAAAACGGTCACTCCGGGTTTCTGATTCGGTAATTATCAACTGAATTATGTTAATACCCTACCTAGGAAATCACATAGACATGACTTTGTTTAAATTGTTCAACCCAATTCAGCTATCATAACATTAATTGCAAAGTTAAATTAATCCTAGTGCAAGAAAACCAAGATACGATAACATAATGCAATAATATTAATCAACCAAACTGTCTAGATCAGTCAAACATACAATTAGATGCAAAGAACATTAAGGTGTTCACAAAATCTAATCCAAGTAATAAGTATCAAACATAAAACAATTGATAAAATACCCAAATCGTTCACCCGGAGAAACCGCAGGATGTTTAGCCGTGCATAATCATGATTTCGGCTTCAAAACTTGTTCTGGATTGCTCTGGCATCAACCGGAATGAATGGAACTGCAAAAAGTCTTCAAAAATCCTCCCTTAGAAGCTCTGGAAGTCGAAGAATGCATCCCCATACGGCTGCTAGGTTTTTAATTGCGAAAATGGGCTTTTTATGGGCTGAAGAGTTATTAGAGACCCATGAACAACTGTTTCTGGAATTAGAGGGTCTCTAATAACCTAAAAATGACGCGATGGCATCTTCAGTAATTATCACAATTCATTAAGGGTAAAATCGTCATTTTTCCTCTGTTTTACTTCCTGGAGACCCGCGAATAACTTTTACTGAAATTAGAGGGTCTCTAATTTCAGTTCTTCCAGATTTGTTTCTTTTTTGATTTCCAATTTCATCGAATGCTCGTCTCCTCTCCAACTAAGCTCTTTTTCTCTCGTTTTAGCCCACGAACACCTGCTTAACACCAAGACACAAATAAGTATCTCAGACACGATATTTACGAACGATAAACGATTAAAAACTATACAAAACTAATATATAAATGTGATGCATTTGGCAACACATCACTTACCAAAAAAGTTATTTGTACCGGATCTTTACTCTATATATATATATATATAGATATAGATTAGGTTAAATCATATTTATTTCTTTTTTTTAATTGGTTTAGAGTTGCCACATCATATCCTATGTGACATCTCTCAAAGGAGATATTGCATAAGAGTATGACATGCATGTAGGATTAATCCCTTTGCAATATATATATATATACTAGCTGATTATCTCGGGAGGGTCCCGGGGTTGAAAAATCTAATTTTACGTGATAACCTATTACAAATGGCTCAAGTTAACTAACCACAAAATCTCTCAATCATTGCATGTTCAAAGTATTTTAATCAGTAATAACTCATATTCCCTAATCTAAAACCTAATCATTAATCATCTAAAGAATCACTTATGTAAGCTGCAACTATTAAAAAACTCATCACATCTCTATAATTTCTCACATTCTAATGGCTCTTATAAATCCTAAACTAATCAACTAAACAAACACTTAAGTTGGAAGTTGTAATCATTGCATCTCATTATGCCACGTGGCATAATCAAGAGATGGTTGAGGCCACCATTGAACGCCAGGTCAGCAACTATCAATTCTTTTCGGGAGCGTCCCGGCGTTGAAAAATATAGCCATTCTAATAATACTAATACTAATAGTAATAATTATTACTCTTATAATTAAATAAATAAAAAAAATAACCTTGCTATAAGGTGACACCATGTATTGCAGTGTTGCGCGATTCTTTCTCCTAACTTCTCTTGATGAAGTATACCTAGTAAAATTCCAATGATAACATGGTGATTGGGCTGATTTTCAACATCGTAGATAAGAACCTGGTTTAAAAGAAAAAACATGATTAATGAATAACATGAACACTTTGTGTGTTTTTTTCCTGTATAAACGAAACCCCACAAAAAATAGTCGATTTTTCTCCGTTTTTTATATAGGACTATGGTACTCGTTGGAAAGATAATAAAACGGTCGTTAATTTGGTGTAATTTTTTTCTTTAAAAAATCTCGTATATAAAAGATATAAACGTTTAAAAATTATGGGAGGAAATATGAGAGAGAAAATTTTAAATTTATTTTTAAATTCTTTTTTTCCTAAAATAACTCAATTTAATTTAAGGTTTTATGTTTATCTTTTTTTTTAATTAAAAAAAATGGTTCAAAAACACTAAAATCTTTCAATTATGATGTCACGTGGCACTCTCAAGGGGATGTTGAGGCCTCCATTGCACGCCACGTCAGCATATACGTTTTCTTTTATATATATAGATATAGATATATATATATAGATATATATATATATATATACATATAATAAACCAAAGTCATTTTAATGACATGTCATTTAAAGAGGGTATTCTTTTTGTTGAGTGTGCCATGTGTCATCCCATGTGGCAAGACCTTTATTTTAGGAAAATAATAATTTAAAATTTAAAAACAAAATTAGAGTTTTATCTCTAATGTTTCCTCCCATAACTTTTAAACGTTAATATCTTTTATACACGAGATTTTTTAAAGAAAAACATTACACCAAATTAACGAGCGTTTTATTATCTTTCCAACGAGTACCATAGTGTTATATAAAAAACGGAGAAAAAAAACGACTATTTTTTGTAACCCGAGTTTGGAATTAGTTTTAAAAAAATTGTGGGTTTGGGTCGGGCCTGGGATTAGGTGATACCCGACCCAATTACCTTTTTTTTATATTAGAATATGATAACTTATGACAGAGATTTGTTTAAAATAATAATAATAATAATAATAATAATAATAATAATAATAATAATCATTAATCATATATTGGCAAGTCATTAATTATGTTGTCATATTAGATATTTTATTATGTCATATTAGATGTATATTGGTGCTAAACAATCTATGTCCCCTTGAAGTGCTTGGGATCTTAATATTCTGTTTTAGGTGTTGATGTTGTAAGGTGAAATGGATTTTTTGGTATTTTTTTAAAAGTATCTAATGTAAGTTGATACATAGATGTCATTTTTATAGTTTAGATACTTTTAATGTTATTCACTTTACTTAGATTTCTCAACCCGGGACGCTCCCGGGGTATAAGGTAGTATATATATATATATATATATATAGATTGTTTATATTTTTAAGTTTTTGTAATTTAAACACATATATATGCTCTTATTTTCAAAAACATTGAGAAGATGTGTGTGTCTAGGACTATTTGATCTCGAATTCCTCATAATGCTAATTCACGTTCCTCATAGCTAAGAAAGCATCGGTTTTTATTAAATATTAAGAAAAGGTAGTTGGACTTGACATTATATATACTATCTATATCTATATCTATATCTATCTATCTATCTATCTATCTATCTATATGTCATAATATTATGCAATCTCTCTTTTGAGAGATGCCACATAAGATGTGATGTGGCAACTCTAGACCAATTAAAAAAAAAATATGGTTTAAATATGATTTAACATAATCTATTAAATACCTAATCTACTAAATGTAAATATTAAAACTTTATTATTTTCTCTCTCATGTTTCCTCTCATAACTTTTAAATGTTAATATCTTTTATATACGAGATTTTTTAAAGAAAAAAATTACACCAAATTAACGAGCGTTTTATTATCTTTCCAACGAGTACCATAGTGCTATATAAAAACGGAGAATAAAAACGACTATTTTTTGTAACCCAACAGGTATTGTGTCAGGTTTGGAATTAATATAAAAAAAATTTTGGGTTTGGGTCGGGCCTGGGATTAGGTGATACCCGACCCAATTACCCTTTTTTTATATTAGAATATGATAACTTATGGCAGAGATTTGTTTAAAATAATAATAATAATAATAATAATAATAATAATAATAATATTCATTAATCATATATTGGCAAATGCCATTTTTATAGTTTAGATAATTCTATTTTTATTCACTTTACTTAGATTTCTCAACCCGGACGCTCCCGGGATATAAACTAGTATATATATATTGCAAAGCTAATAATTGTACATGTCATAATATTATGCAATCTCTCCTTTGAGAGATGCCACATAGGATGTCATGTGGCAACTTTAGACCAATTAAAAAAAATATGGTTTAAATATTGTTTAACCTAATCTATTAGATACTTAATCTACTAAATTTAAATATTAAATCTTTATTATTTTCTCTCTCATGTTTCCTCCCATAACTTTTAAAGTTAATATCTTTTATATACGAGATTTTTTAAAGAAAAAAAATTACACCAAATTAACGAGCGTTTTATTATCTTTCCAACGAGTACCATAGTGCTATATAAAAAACGGAGAAAAAAAACGACTATTTTTTGTAACCCGACAGGTATTGTGTTAGGTTTGGGATTAGTTTAAAAAAAATGTGGGTTTGGGTCGGGCCTGGGATTAGGTGATACCCGACCCAATTACCCGAAACCACATACCCAAATACCTGAACTATATATCCGATCATATACCCATGAATTTTTTAACGCATCACATAACCCTTAGACTAATGCGTTCGATATTTCAATAAATAACTTTTTTTTCCTTATTTCATGTTAGTTCTTTTTAAAATGATCGATTGCAAACTTCCGAATTCATTTGACATTATATAATATTTTGTAATGGCGCTAGATTTATACCCCGACGTAGGTATTCAATTTTTTTTTATATTAGAATATGATAACTTATGGCAGAGATTTGTTTAAAATAATAAATAATAATAATAATAATAATAATAATAATTTATTGGCAAGTGATTAATTATGTTGTCATATCTATACATATAATAAACCAAAGCCATTTTAATGACATGTCATAATATTATGCAATCTCTCTTTTGAGAGATGCCACATAGGATGTGATGTGGCAACTCTAGACCAATTAAAAAAAAGGAATAAATATGATTTAAATATAATTTAACATAATCTATTAAATACCTAATCTACTAAATTTAAATATTAAAACTTTATTATTTTCCCTCTCATGTTTCCTCTCATAACTTTTAAACTTTAATATCTTTTATATACGAGATTTTTTAAAGAAAAAAATTACACCAAATTAACGAGCGTTTTATTATCTTTCCAACGAGTACCATATTGCTATATAAAAAAACGGAGAAAAAAAAAACGACTATTTTTTGTAACCCGACAGGTATTGTGTCATGTTTGGAATTAATTTAAAAAAAAATTGTGGGTTTGGGTCGGGCCTGGGATTAGATGATATCTGACCCAATTACCTTTTTTTTTATATTGGAATATGATAACTTATGGCAGAGATTTGTTTAAAATAATAATAATATTCATTAATCATATATTAGCAGGTCATTAATTATGTTGTCATATTAGATATTTTATTATGTCATATTAGATATTTCAATCCGGGACGCTCTCCAACAGTTAATTGCTATATAGATGTCATTTTTATAGTTTAGATACTTCTAATTTTATTCACTTTACTTAGATTTTCTCAACCCGGGACGCTCCCGGGGTATAAGCTAGTATTAGATATTTTATTATGTCATATTAGATATTTCAACCCGTGACGCTCCCGGGATAAAAACTAGTTAATAAATAAACTAAATGAATAGTAATCTAAAATGAATAGTAACTATAATATTATTTTATTCAATTAACTATATTATTAATTTCATTGTTATTTTATTCATATTATTTTATTCAAAAGCTTTATTATATCATGCACTATTAATATAAATAACATAATATTATGTAATTTCGTTACAAATTTCATGTGTTACATTATGTATAGATTTCTTTATTTTTTTAACGTTTACAACCAAAATGGAATCTTGATTGTATAATTCATTGATTGATCAACACCTCATCTAAATCTCGATTGTAAAACGCGCAACGCGCGTGATTTTAAGTATAAACATCAACGTATAAATGGTACAATTATAATTGCATTTAAGTTATTGGCCCAGTTCCCAATTAAGCTAAATAAAATAATCTAATCTAACAATGGTGAGAAATGAAAACAATACTCTCTCATCCATAACTTTATCACTACTTTCTTGCCGTCACCTACTCTTCCTCTTATCCTGTTAATCGTTCTCCACCAAAGCTACCGGGATAAGGTCAGCACATTCCTTATCTGCCGTTCTACTTTTTTTCAACCTGATCTGTAACTGTAACGGCTAGGGAGCTACCTGCTTGCCGCCACCACATAGCTGGACACTGGGCTTTTCAAATGTGGGCACCGAGCTTTCAAATGGGTGGGCATCGGCCTTTCAAATGGGTGGGCACCGGGCTTTTTCAGGTAGAAAACATAAAGGCAACATGGATCTTACGGTGGGCACCGGCCCACCATGGAATGTGGGTGGCTCCGCCACTGATTGAACCCCTTACCTATCCTCCGTATGTTACAGTTTTAATTATGATCGTGAAAGCCGAATTGATACAGTCCGAATAATATCGTTACCGGTATCAATATTTGTTTTTTAGTGATTTTCTCAATGTTTTTATTGGTGCCGTGACGAATTGAATCATTCCAATAAAATTTGGTTTGCACTGTTTTCAAGTGATTCTAATCATTGTGAACTATATCTTGCATTTCAAATTGACCACTAGTTTATATTAGCTTAAGACGTATTATAAAAAAATATCACATGACCAAAGAAACAAAATTGATTCATGAGTACACTTTAGAATAGTATTTATTTTACTGTATTTTTGTTTTCAAGACTACACTGTTGATTTTATTTTTATATTTTGAGTTTAATAAACTATTGGTTAAAACTTATTCTATAAAATAATAATATGTTTATCTTCAAAACACTTTATGCCTTTTAAAATAAATGTTTTTAATGTGGTTGTAGGCCAGTTTAAAGCAAAATAAAACGAATATTTTGCATAAACTCAAGAATTTTCACATACGAAGAACACTCATAATTAACATCCCGCTCTAATGCGCGGGGTAGCGTCAACTCGTTTGTATGTAAAAAGTAAAGTGATAGAAATCATCATAGGCAATAGATATACTCTAGAATAAGACTGTGTGTATTGTGGATCGCGAGCCAACGAGCCACGTGGCTCGCAAACGCCATGACCCTCAAGCGTTAACGGTCCCGTGAGCGAGCAGACACGAGCCTGCTCGCGTGGGCTAGAGAGGAAATAAAAGGAAGAGTTGCAGATGGGAACGACGGCGCGAGCGAGCAGACTCACCATGAGCCACAACAGGATCAAGTGAGTGAACTCAAGCTTTATTCATTGTCATGTCAACGTCCAGATAGCTTAAAATGATAGGATAATATTTATGCTCACCTTAAACCACAACACATAGCCTAAAAACAACCTCATTCAAATTACCTACCATTGGATACACGTGCAAACTTACAAATTAGAGATTGCAAACTTACAAGTCCCACTTACAATAAACGACAACTAAAACAGAGAGTGGAAAATGAAATTTCAATGGAAATAAAAAACAAGTAAAATAAATGACTTTGGATCATGCTCGGAAATAGAGAAAAAAAAACAATAAAGTTGAAGCAAAGTAGAGCAGATAGAAGACGTTACTCTCACCATTCACATATTACACTAAAAATCACTACAATTTCATCATCATCATCATCATCATCATCATACTCAGTTAATCCCACCTATTGTAAAGCTAAGGTAGGGTTTGAGAAGGGTAAGATGTAGACAGCCTTACCTCTACCCTAAGAATAGAGAGACTGCTTCCAGTGAGACCTCCGGCTCGATGTGGTTTGGTATCAAGTCTTGGACATAAGGCACAAAACACTTAGCAATCGGGACAAACCTGATCGGTGCGTGTACCCCTTTGTCTTTTGGCTATCCACGCCACCACATGATGCATGATTAACCGTCCGTCGTTTTTAACGTTATTTTCACGAAATTAGTAAAATAACGTTAAAACTAGTGCAACTTTACTTTTGCCCCCAGGGGCAACACATAAATACATTATATGCGCACACCGTAAGTGGGGCGTTAAATAACTTTTTTTTATAAGTTCTTCGTTATATTTTCTCTCTTATCCACTCGCAACCACTTTTCAAAAAAAATATTAAAAAAAATAAATGCAGGATAATTGTGTTCCCCTACTGATTAACAGTATGTTCCCCATATCCTCTACTCGTAACTCCATCCTAAAATATGGTGGATTCACTCACAAAAATATAGGTAACCTAATGTGAATGTTCTTACTTTAGGAAATGATGCAATGTTAAATTCAGTGAAAATCATCTACAACAAACTTTTTTTTGTGAACATCCAACAACGTCCAATCACCCGAGTACATTCATAGGCAAAAGGTCATCACGGCCATGGTTGTAGGTAATGCTGACGACCTCACCCTTCACCAATTCTAGGGGAACCCACTGTGGTAAAAACCCTTGGCTCGCGTATTACATTTTATTACGAGCGAGACTCTAACTGACGACTTCTTCTAGAGAAAATCACCGAGATACCGCTACATCACTGCTCCTTTAGTTCGTCTACAATAAATTAACCTACTCTTCAAGATTAGTTTGGATTGCAAACAAGTTTATGTTGTCAATCTCTTCTTCATTAGCCTCAAAATGCTCTTGGTTAATTTGAAGAAGTCAGACAGGTTGGGCCTTCTTTAATCAAATAGGCCCTAATCAAGTAAAACCCCCTTCACAGATCAGCCCAATAAACCAAATCTATAACCCAAGCCCAAATAACTATTTTTATATCTTGATCTTCATTCCATTTATATTTATCTATATCTATATCTATATCTATATCTATACTATATTAGGGGTAACTTTGCTAAATAGTAACCTAGTTTTAGGAGTGTTACAATCAAGTCACTCATAAAAAAAATTGTTCCAATTAGGTAACTAAAGTTATTTTAATGTTCTAATCATAGATATTTTACCCATTTAGAAGGTCATCCATTTTTATTAAACATTTTTTCCACAATTTCTATAATTAAAAGAAATATACAAAATTAAAAAAAAATTAAAAAAATTAAAAATATAAACACTTTTAAAAATTTTGCATTTTTTTGAATATTCACAATTTTTACAAAACATTTTTTTTTCTAATTAGATAAGTCAACTTTACTTTGATGTTCTAATCAGGTCACTGAAGTTTACTTTAATGTTCCAATTATAGATATTATACCTGCTATTCAGGTAAACTATATAGGATTAGAACATAAAATAAACTTTAATGACTTAATTAACACAAATATTTTTATGAGTGATCTAATTAGAACACCAGTAAAACTTGATTACTATTCTATAAAATATTCCCATTATATTATAAAGCATGAGGGAATGATTCCAACCAAATTTAAGTAATTACAACATATAATGCATATGGTACAATAACTTAATGAAGGCAGTAAAGGAGCGAAGTAAAAATTATAATAATAAAATTAAAAATTGTACATATATATTGTTACATGCCGCCAACAAAATATAAACTAAACACTTATAAAGTAGGATTATTGTTTGCCATAGAAAACAATATTATTTATCTTGATGTTGTATATATCTATTCAAAGATTATTTGGATACTGGAATAAGTTGAATGATGGATTAACAATGCCAAATCCACCATCGATAAACAAGTTATGCCCACTAATGTACTTTGCCTCATCGCTCGCCAAGAAAAGGGCCGCTTTAGCAATATCATCTATTTTAAGTGTCACGCCTTTGAGGTTTGCAAGTAAGTTCGCCTTGTTTTCCAAAGTTTCCACATCAACCCCTAGAAAATTTGTGGCTATTTGTGTGGCCATTGCGTAAGGTGACACACAGTTGACTCGAATGCTAAATTGTCCTAGCTCTACCGCTAAGTTCTTTGTCAAACCGACTACAGCATGCTTTGCACAAGTGTAAGCATGTGAGCCCGCACCACCAATATTTGAAGCAACACTAGCTGTTGATATTATTGAGCCAGTCCGTGCCGGAACCATAACCCTAGCAGCATGCTTCATGCCTAGAAAGACGCCTACAACGTTAACACTAAGTACACGCTCAAAATCTATCTTTTCATTGTCGATGATGCTTTCCTTGTAAGATTCTATTATCCCTGCATTATTGAACATGATGTCGAGTTTTCCAAAAGTAGCCACTGCAATATCCACGGCATTTTTGACATCTTCTTCCTTAGCTACATCACAGTGAACATATATCGAGTTTGATAAACCTATAGCTTCACAAACTGCTTGACCAAGTTGGTCTTGAATGTCTGCAATGACGATTTTTGCACCATGTTCAGCAAAGAGTTTCGCGGAACACTCCCCAATTCCACTTGCTGCTCCGGTAATCAGTGCTACCTTTCCCTCTAGCCTGCAATAATTGTAACATGGTTGCTTATTTTTACTTTTTAGAATTCCCACATTCTAAATATAATCATAATCATAATCGAGAACAATCATTAAAGTAAAAATAAACACGTTTATTAGTACAACCTTATATTTGGTGGAAATGATATGCTAAAATAACAAGAAACAATAATATTATCTTATTAAAAATGCCTTATGTATATTTTTATATAAGCCCTTGATTTTATAATAGATAGATGTGTTGGAACCAATGATGTAGCGAACCCAATAAAAAGGCTTCCAACAAATACATACAAGATGGGTTAAATTAATAAAACTCGTGCAGGAAAATATAAACATTATGACCATTAAAAGCTTGTGTATCACTAAAAGGATAACCTTTTTGAAGGAGCTGCCATTGCTTCTAAAAAAGTAAAAACAAAGAGACGAATGACTGATTTAAGAGGCTCTATATATGGAAACCAAAGAGTATGGAGTTGTGACTCAGGAGCTACATATATATATATACTAGAAGTGGTCTCACTTTAAGATAAAATACCCATCTTCTTACTTGTGGTTAATGGCGGATCTAGGCCAAGATTTCAGGGGTAACGTTATATAATTTTCACGGGTAACGTAATACAAAACACGTAAAAAAAAATAAAAATACACTACGCCAAAAAAGTTGAGGGGTAACGGACGTTACCCCTGCTCCTCTAAATTTGCCCCAGCTTGTGGTTGTTGTTGGTTTGAAAAAACGCAATGTACATGATGGAGGGTTTAAAACCTAACATGAATATTTAGAGGTAGCTTAGTTTGCCGCTACAAAAAAATACACACCCCACACCCACATAGAAAGGTTCTACGCGTGCAGTAAACAAGTTTTTACAAGAACAAAAAAATTACAAATAGATCAGTCATTTATCAATTTTTAAAGACAAGAAAATGATCGAAAGCAATGTTTATTCATCTCAACAGTCTAAAATATATATAAACAGATTTTTTTATGGAGGATAAAGACGTGTAATTTAACATTTTAAAGAAAATCATGAACATATTAAATTAATGGTTTTTTATGTATATAAAAATATACATTTTTGAAATAAAAAGAACACCATCTATCTATATATATAAAAGAAAACGTATATGCTGACGTGGCGTGCAATGGAGACCTCAATCTCCCTTTGAGAGTGCCACGTGGCATCATAAATGAAAGATTTTAGTGTTTTTGAACTATTTCCTTTTTTAATTAAAAAAAAAAGATAAACATAAAACCCTAAATCAAATTGAGTTATTTTAGGAAAAAAAGAATTTAAAATTTTCTCTCTCATGTTTCCTCCCATAATTTTTAAACGTTTATATCTTTTATATACGAGATTTTTTAAAGAAAAAAATTACACCAAATTAACGAGCGTTTTATTATCTTTCCAACGAGTACCATAGTCCTATATAAAAAACGGAGAAAAATCGACTATTTTTTGTGGGGTTTCGTTCATACAGGAAAAAAACACACAAAGTGTTCATGTTATTCATTAATCATGTTTTTTCTTTTAAACCAGGTTCTTATCTACGATGTTGAAAATAAGCCCAATCGCCATGTTATCATTGGAATTTTACTAGGTATACTTCATCAAGAGAAGTTAAGAGAAAGAATCACGTAACACTGCAACACATGGTGTCACCTTATAGCAAAGTTATTTTTTTATTTATTTAATTACAAGAGTAATAATTATTACTATTAGTATTAGTATTATTAGAATGGTTATATTTTTCAACCCCGGGACGCTCCCGGAAAGAATTGATAGTTGCTGACGTGACGTTCAATGGTGGCCTCAACCATCTCTTGATTATGCCACGTGGCATAATGAGATGCAATGATTACAACTTCCAACTTAAGTGTTTGTTTAGTTGATTAGGTTAGGAATTATAAGAGCCATTAGAATGTGAGAAATTAGAGAGATGTGATGAGTTTTTTAATAGTTGCAGCTTACATAAGTGATTCTTTAGATGATTACTGATTAGGTTTTAGATTAGGAAATATGAGTTATTACTGATTAGAATACTATGAACATGCAATAATTGAGAGATTTTGTGGTTAGTTAACTTGAGCCATTTGCAATAGGTTATCACGTAAAATTAGATTTTTCAACTCCGGGACCCTCCCGGGGTAATCAGCTAGTATTATATATTTCAATCCGGGACGCTCCCGGGATAAAAACTAGTATTACTATATATATTAATTACTAACCGTCAGTGTAATAGCATGTAAATAGGGGATAAGATGGTTATTTTGCGTGTAAAAGGGGGCAAAATGGTAGTTTTGCCTTACCTACTATTTCGAATTATTAACACGGGAGTCGGGATAAATTACAAAATAGAGATTAGACACTTACATGACCCACCTACAATAAACGACAACTAAAATAAAGAGTGGAAAATGAAATTTCAACGGATGGAAATAAAAGACACGTGAAATAAATTAAATGACTTTAGCTCATGCTCTGAACAAAAATATATAAAGAGAGAGTAAACTGCACGGATGGTTCCTGTGGTTTGCTCAAATTTAAACTCTCCTCCTCACCTTTTTGAAATTACACGTATGGGATCTGTGGTTTGTATTTTGTTTCATCGATGGTCCCTGACTTGAATGGAGGTTAAATTTTTCAGTTAAGTCCATGTAAAATTACTATATTACCCCTCTTAAAAAAATAAAAAAAATATTTATTATAAACTCTCTCATCTCTCAACCCCAACTGCTACCACCATCTTCCCAGTGCGGCTCAGGGCAAGGGCTGGGTGGGCGATCGCTGAGGGCCTAGAGCCTCCGAAGGGCCCAGAATTTTTGAACTTTATGTATATTTCTTTGCATTTTTTTGGTAGTTTGACTCTTAAACCATCTTTAGCAACATGGGTGGCACCACATAGTAGAGTAAAAAAAAGTAAGAGAGAAAATTAATGAAATTCCGATGAAGGCTTCATCAGATTGTTAACCGGAGTTGCAGGTATGGTACACAAAGAGAAAGAAAGAAGATGTACAGTAAGTCTGACTTTTGAAACCTACTTTTTTGTTTAGTTTTTTTTATTATTGTTTATTGTTTGTTTTACTTTCTTCAAAACCCGTATCCACACGTTACATTTCCATTGAGTTGCTTATTTTAACAAAAGAATGATTTCTAAATTTTCTTTTGTTTATTATTAGTTATTTAACTTTTAAAAATCTACTTGTTTTTTTCTTTATTATCAAGACAAATTTATTCTAAATATTATCCTCTACATTAGTCTTACAAGTTTTATTTGTTTATCACTTTGCTTCTAAAGTTTGTTACTTTATTCAAACTTTTTAATATTTTTTAACAAAACTATAAATAACTTTTTATTTAGCGATAAACACGCATCATCCCTAAAATTTACGTTGTGAAACTTGAAACCCATATAACTTTGACAGGAATAAACAAATGATGTTTAGAACTGAATGTTTGATGCTTTATGCAAGTGCAAGATGAAACTTCATGTTTGATTGTTTGATTTTTATTCTTGGATGTTAAAAAACTTTGATGGTTAAATGATTTTTTGTTATAACAATTATCATCGTATTATAGACTTTTTATATATGAGCTAGTGACTTTATATTATAGGGCCCTTTTTTCTACTCGCTCCAGGCCCAAAATTTTACAGGGATTTTCGGAGACGGCCCTGATCTTCCCCAACTACCACCACCATCACTGGCCACGACCACCACAAACCCAGCTCCACCCCGATCGTTCCTCCAATCATCATCACCACTACCCTCGAACATGATTATTTTAAAAACAAATTTTGGGTTGAAATTTCAGTTTTTTGTCTCAAGGCTTTTATTGTGTTCCTAATATTAGCTTTCTAGACCAGAGCTGTGATTGATACTATCTAGTACCAAATAGTTTATATTAAAATTAAGATTTGAATTTTAAAAGTTTGACCTAATAAAGTCAAATGAAGTGTAGCTACTCACAGTTGCTTCTGGTTAGAATTCAAGAAAGTGGATTGATATGAATCTGCAGCATAGTGAAGTTGTGAACACAAATCTTTTAAATCCTGTGACAAACAGACTCATAATTTAATCAAAAACAAAACACGCATCAATCAATCAATGAAACTGCGAAAACAAGATTGACTAACTTGAACAGATTTGCAGAATTTGGTATCATTTTCTGATCCAGATTGTGGTTTGTATTATATATCTCTTTATATGTCCACTAAATTGAACAGTGCCGTCGCAATTCATCATAAAAATTTCTAAGTTGTTAAATACCTTTATTTTAGAAAGTTTATCAACTTCTTCGTGTTGGCTGGGTGGTTGTGTAGGTTGGCTAAAAAGATTCATGCTCAGGTTTGAGTCTTTGGGTGCCAGGTTTTTAATATGTTTTTAAAAAAATTGTTTTTGTCACACCCTCAAATTTTCACTTGCAGAGTTTTACCGCGAGGCGCGTGACAAACCAGGATCCAAGTCAACGGTCACAATAAACAACACTATATGAATACGTAAAACCCAAACATAGTTTCTCAAATTATCAAAATCGTAGCGGAAGCATAAAACCAGTTACAAAACCATTTAAGACAATGTTTTAACAACTTTATTCAAAACATGAAACTAAGCTTAGACGCCATGCAGACTCGTGCGCCTAGTCCAGTGTTGCTACCTTAGCGACCTGAGAAAAACATGCCAAAAAGACGTTAACATATAATGCTGGTGAGTTCACAGGTTTGTTCAATAAGTTACCAAAACGTTACCATGTCCATACTATACCAATGTCACCAAGTACGCTAGCTAGGCGTATGTTTTATTACTACTACGATTGGAAACCATTACTGGACACGTTTAGCAATGTTTAGCATATGTTTAAGCAGCCCGAATATGTTCAGCATGTTTAGCAGAGTTCGAGACAACATGCACCCGCCCGGCCCTCCAAGCCGTCGAGTGGGGCAGGTCACGCCCAATAGATCTATCCACATTTCCCCCGTTGTGCATCCCGCACATTCATGGTTTCCCCCGGGACTTCCAAATATCGTATAGCAATACAAGTTAAAACCATAGTATGACATATGTTACCAAAATAGTTTAGCGCATGTTTTCTCCCCCAAAAGTTAAAGCTGTAAAAGTGGGGCCGTGAACTCACCTTAGATAGCGTTCTTCGGTTACTAGTAAAATGCTAAGCCCTTGATAATCCCTCTACCGGAGATCTATCAAAATGTTCACATAAGTGTTCCGACTAATAACCATAAGGTTATCTAGTCCCCGATTGTCCAGATCGTAACCAAGTATGTTTTAAAACGTGTTTAAATGCTCAACCGACACACTAGACCGACCCGACATCCCGTTGGTGACTCATTACCCTAACTAATCAAGTACACATAGATTACACACAAAGTTTAAGCATAAAACACTTAGTTTGTATCAAAAATCTCATTTCTGCATCAGAACGGTCGAACCAGTCAGATAAAATCTCCTTCGCCCATTTTAAGTCTCCTTTGCCCGTTTTTAAGTTTTCCTTCGCCCGTTTTTCCACGTTCGACCGTTTGATCAGGTTCGCCCAACATTTCCCAGGTTCGACCCAAGAATCTCTCCTTCGACCATTCGAATGGTCGAATGAGTCCAGGTTCGCCCCTGTTTTATAAATTTTCCTAAAAACGCTTCAAACACATTCGAAACATCTCGAAACATCATCAAACACAGCAGTCAAGTATGATTAACATATCCCTACATAACCCCACCAATTTTGCCCCAAAACCAGCTTGTTTTAATACTTTCCCAAAATGGCAAAATTATGGAAATGTCACATCATGCATGAAATCTTTACCCAATTAGGAAACTTTTTAATACCAACCCATAATCATCTACAAATGCTCAGTTTATCTTGTAATCGAAAACCCCCATTCATTTTATTACTAATACTTAACATGCACAAGCCCTAGATTTCATAAAATCCCCAAAATACCCATAATATCACCATCTATCCAATTGTAACCCTAAACAACAATAAACCAACATCAATAGCAACCTTAGATCATGTTTCTAGCATTAGAACAGCAGCAAATCATTAAACAACACATAACATCACATAACACAAAATTAACATATGTTTATTGATACAAATCCTATGTTTAATGATAGGGTTTAGGTTTAGAAAGATGTTTAAAAGGTTTTTATTGATAAAATCTTCCTTAGAACAAATCTGGACATTTAGGGTTAGATAAAAACGGATTAAAATGCCTTAAAAAGATTTAGGATTAAGAACACACCTTGGATTATTGTTTAGATGTTGTAGATAGGTTAGATTATGAAAAAGAAGAGCAAAAACTCCTTCCTTGGTGATTAAAATCGTTTGAGAGTGTTTTGAGACGGTTAGGGTTTGTGAAATGGTGAAAAATGACAAAGTTTGGTATTTATACTATTCCACCTTCGCCCCCCATCAGTGGTCGAAGGTAGCTTCCTTCGACCCTTTCACAGGGTCGAATGAACCCTGACTTGGTCGAATGAAATTCTTCCAATTCCATATTCCAGGTTCGCCCCTTTACAAAGGGTCGAACCAAGACATGTTTTCACCTTCGACCACTCGAAGTGGTCGAACCAGAACCTAGGTTTATCTAGTTTTCCAATTTGTCGTGTTTAACGCATTTTAACGCACCTTAACATATGAGCATGCACCCTTAGTCTATGTTTAACATATTTAAGCATGGATAATCATCTACACATCATTTAAACACATCTATGCATATAATCCACCACACAACCAATAATCTACACATCCACTTAATTAGTTTATGTAATTTCACCAACAACGGGACCCGGTACTAGTGTATTCCCAAAATGACTCCCAATGATCCTCCAGATCATTGAACCCTGGACAATCCTAACTTGACCCGACTCAACTAACCTAGTTAAGTCCGTTTATAAACGTTTCCCGCTAAGGTAGACTTAGATGTTACTAAAATGTTTAAGCCAAATATGCCGGGTGTCACAGTTTTGGTGTAGTGTCTTTGAATGACACGTGGCAGGGACAGGTGTAATGTTAATTTTGCATGCTTTTTATTATTTATACTGAATTTTATCATCTTCTTTCTCTACTTTAGGTCTTCTTCGTTTCTTCTTTTTTTGGGCGGCCATCTTAAAGTGAAGGTATACATCTACATTAACTTTCAGCCGTGTGTATAGATTATCCATGCATTTTAACGATGCATTTTAACAGTTGTTCGTTCCAAAAGACTCATCGTGAGTTGTTGCAGGTGGTTTTGGTGTGTTAAAAAGGTGGAGGTATTACGTGTTGGTTGTTAAAGTAGTTTCATTTTTAAGGATTATTGACATGGATTGTTGCATTAGGTGTTATGTTGATTGTGAGATATTTGTAGCATCGCATGTTGCTTTTATGATGATGTTTAGTTGTTGGTTGCTGAATTGTACACGTTGTTGCGTTTTGTTTGTTTTTTGGTTATGCATGTTGCTTGTTATAATAGTTTTGTAATTGTTTAACTGCTGTTGTTGTTAATGTAGTTGTTAGTTTTCTTCTGTCATGTCGAATGCGAAACGTAAACAACGCATGTCTGATGATGTTGGTGCGTCGTCGTCTGCGACAGCAGTTAGTCGTGGCAATGTTGATGTTGGCTCATCGTTTTCGTCACCTTTGGGCGCGAGGCGAAATATAGTGCTTGGTGTTGTTGCTCATCAAGTCTCGGTTATGTCACGTCCTAAGCGTAAAAGAACTGATGATATGCAGTTTGCAACGCTGTCTGTTGAGCAAACCTCTTACACGGCTACCATGTTGCGATCGTTGCACTCGCCTGATTATGTTGATTTGGGAACGTGTGATGAGGTGTGTGAGTTTTGTGGTGCGCTTTTTTGGATGGAAGAACGGCTAACATCATTTCCAAAAAGTTGTCGCCCAAGGTATGACAGATGTTGTAAGGCAGCGAGGGTGCAAATTGAGTATCCATCAGAGCCTCCCGCTTTGATTAAACAACTATTTGCCGAGCACGATTTCATGATGCACATACGAGCGTATAATTCGATGTTTTCCATGACTTCCTTTGGCGCCACAGTTGACGACTCTGTTAACCAAGGTGTCAGCCCATATGTGCTTAAAGTTGCTGGCCAGATTTCACGTTGGTTGGGATCTTTGTGTCCTGCCCCAGGTGATAGACCAGATTTTTACAAATGTATATTTTTGACCCGCTTAATGAGGTTGAGAATAGGCTTCATTTCTTTTCTGGTGGTAATGTAAGTCATTTATCCCCAAACGTAGTATCTGCGCTTGCTTGCATGTTGGCAGAGGAAAATGAGTATGTGAGGCTCTTTAAATTAGCAAGTGAGCTTTGTATGCAGCTGGATATACCAGATTTTGCAATCAAACTTTTTAGTCGTGCTGGTGAATCGTCGTTATGATACACCATCTGCAAGTTCTAATGGTGCGATCATTCATGATGCTAATCCGAGCTCTGAATGCTTTGATATCATCATCGGAAACAAAGATGGCATGCCACATCGGGTTAGCAATTTGCATCCATCTTATATGCCACTGTAATATCCGTTGTTGTTTCCACGTGGTGAGCAAGGTTGGTCACCTGAACTTCTTTTGGTTGATGCAACAACAGTAATTGCTAATGATACACAGGCTGAGGAAACGAATGATGCGCCTATTGATGACCAAAGCCTTAGCCTTCTAACATTTTATAGCTATCAGATTCATGATCGCAATAATGTTTACACTCATTTATTAAAGGGTGGGAGGTTGTTCCAATAATATTTAGTAGATGCGTATGTATCTATTGAACAATGTCGGCTGCAATATATTCGTTTAAATCAAAAGGAGCCTCGCTGTGAACTTTTGGATGGTGTTCATGATGCACTTTCACAAGGTGATGTTAATGGTTGTGATGTGGGTTGATGTGTTGGTAAAACACATCTTGTTAATATGTTAGTTTGTATATATTTTAGTCTTTTATTGTGTGTTTTTAGGCGTTCTTAATTATTTATTGGTGTACATGTGTTTTGTAGGTGTTCGTGAGATACGAGCTTAATACGAACAAACTTTGGTCAAGTCGCAGGCACCTGGTATAAGAGCATGGCGTAAATATATAAATAATAGTATATAATATATAATAATAATAATAACAATAAATAAAAAAAGGAAACTTGAAAAAGTGGCCCAAGGCCCACATGGAAATAAGAGATCATAGGATTTTAGGTGATTATTATTATTGGGACGGCTGCTCTGTCAAGGGGGTCACGCACAGAACAATCATCGCACGAAGAAATAATAGGGGAATGGGCATGCACGCGACCGAGATGTTAGGCTAAATCTTTGTAGCTTCCTCTAGACGGATGGTTTAATTAGGTTTTGCACTCTTTCTATTTATTTTTAGTATTGGATTATGTTTTGCTTGTGATGACAAACAATTAAAACATTCTTGATGCATTAGTTATTAAACAATTGATTTGTGTTTTGAGTCATTTCTTTACAACTTGTTCGGTTGATGACAAAACTTAGTAGCGGGTTGGGTGACATAAAGAGGGTTGACTTGACGCTTAGAATTAGGTAGATAATAGGTTTGATGACAAGAACTTATGCTACCAGTTAATTAACTAATTTCCAGAACCATGTCTATGTGGTTCCCAATCTATAAACTGAAAACTGTGTGAAACCTAGAACCTGAAGTTTAGAGGGAGTTACTTCTTTATTATTATTGTTTTCTATTCGAATCATTTAATCAACAAAACAACATTCTACTTCATAAAATATTATTTTTAATTAATTAGTTTAACTAATAAAATTGCTATCAACACTAACCACATACTCCTCGTGGTTCGACAACCCTACTCCCTATACTGCAGTCCTTGTAGCTAAGGAGTTGTTTTTAACATAGTTTTTGATCGATGTCGTTTGGTCGGTCAAAAGAAAAGATTAAGTAATATATGGAAGTCGAGTCATCTCCACAGGGAATTGAGGAAATAGTAGTTTTGTAAATTTAACTATTAAACTAAAACCTAATTACTTTGCTTTTGCTTTGAATTAAGAAAACGGATTTGAAAAGTTGTAAACAATAATAATAAAGAACTAACCCCCTCCAACTTTCCGGTTCAATGATTCACCCAAACCTAGTTAAATGATAGGATACCACATAGACATGGCTTTGTTAAACGATTTTAAATCAAGTGATAACCGAACACAAGTTTTTAATAATAACCTGTACAATTCAATTACCAACCCACATGTATCAATTACCCTCCCAATAATCAAACTGCTCACGATGCAAGAAAACCGAATGCGAATGATTAAAGATAAGTAATTGAAACACACATAAATTGTTTAAATGATTAAAACCACAAATATTCTTCAAGTGAATGAAAAACAATCCAAGAACTAAATCAAACAAGTTTAAAGGTTTCACAAACGAACCGTGCACCCGGAGGTGGTTACATAAAGAAACTAGCCGCTCATCTTCATCATAGGATCTTAAATGGATAATTGGAATAATGATTGCATGAAAGGATTGATTTGATTGAGGTTTGGGATGATGAAAAGTTAAAACATTCTTGATGAATTAGTTATTAAACAATTGATTTGTGTTTTGAGTCATTTCTTTACAACTTGTTCGGTTGATGACAAAACTTAGTAGCGGGTTAGGTGACATAAAGAGGGTTGACTTGACTCTTAGAATTAGGTAGATAATAGGTTTGATGACAAGAACTTATGCTACCAGTTAATTAACTAATTTTCAGAACCATGTCTATGTGGTTCCCAATCTATAAACTGAAAACTGTGTGAAACCTAGAACCTGAAGTTTAGAGGGAGTTACTTCTTTATTATTATTGTTTTCTATTCGAATCATTTAATCAACAAAACAACATTCTACTTCATAAAATATTATTTTTAATTAATTAGTTTACCTAATAAAATTGCTATCAACACTAACCACATACTCCTCGTGGTTCGACAACCCTACTCCCTATACTGCAGTCCTTGTAGCTAAGGAGTTGTTTTTAACATAGTTTTTGATTAGCACTCGACACACGATCAAAATGGCGCCGTTGCCGGGGAGTGCGTGCGCTTAGTGTTTTTAGTTTTAGTTTTCTTTACTTTTTGAAAAAAAAAAACTTTATAAAAAACCAAAAAATAATATTAAAAAAACTAAAAAAATAGTATCTTTTCTTGTTTATTCACTTTCCGTTCTTTATTTAGTTATTATTATTTTTTTGTTCAGTACTACTCTGGTTTTCTTGTTTCTTTGTGTGCAGGTTACTTTACTTGTATGCACCATACACAAAGATCAGGGAAAACATCACCTTTGATTTTTGATCCAGAGATTGAGAGAACCTCCAGAAGAAACCGATCCCTTCACCACCCTAATCATGCCATGAGTATTCACAGCCATCACAGCATCCCTGAGGATGTACCTCCTCAAAATCCACCACCACCACCACCAGTACCACAATTCCAACCTGCCCGAAACAATCGACCAGTCATACCACAGCAGCAACAAAACTTTGGAAACCAACAGCTGCATCGCATCCCTCAACAATTTGATGAGGGAAATTTTCACAGTACATGGCAGAGTGACTGGGACAGAGAATCTGAGCATGAGGAGTATAACGGCAGATATGCCGACATCAGGTATGATGATTTTGATCAGGATGGGTTCGACTTGCATCCTAGGCGTCCAGTCCCACGTAATCAGGTACGTCAATTTAATCAAGGGAACCGGGTTGGAAGGCAAAGGGTAAATAACCAGGCACCAAGAGGTGTGCCACGATTTGATGCAGGTGATATGGGGGATGATTTAGAGTTTGTAGGGGTGGGGTAGATAGTCACTTTAGGCCAGTCATTATGTCTAATTCATCAGCTATAGTGACACCCGTAGGTAGGAATGGTAGAGCTTTTGAGGTTAAACCCGATTATTTAGGCCACCTACCTGAGTTCTATGGTAAGAGATCAGAGGAGCCTTACTTACATATTGCAGCTTTTGAGTCTATTTGTAGCACTGTAGGAGGGCTGGGTTTACTAAGGATGAGGTTATGCTTATGTTGTGTCAATTCACTTTGAAGGATAGGGCTAGGCAGTGGTTTGCAACCCTAACCCCAGGTAGCATTTTTACTTGGCAAGAAATGCAGCAGGTGTTTTTAGAAGAATATTACACTATGGGTAAGACTTCCGAGGCTAGAGATGCAATTAGGGCCTTTGAGCAGAATTCAGGTGAGACATTTCATGAGGCATTTTCTAGATTTAAGGAGTTGCTTAGGAAGTGCCCGCATCATAGCATTGAGACTTGGGAGCTTATTAAAGCATTTTATGATGGATTATTGCCTGATGAGGTTAGGGATCTAACAGCTATTAGCAGTGGTACTTTTCTCACTAACACGGTAGTTATAGATTGGGGGTACTTAGAGAGGATGAGTGCAACTTCTAAGAGACAGGCACAGTCTAGTAGGAAATCTAAATCATCTTCTGTTAGGGCTGTTGATTATGAGGCTGAAGAGAGGATGGAAAAACATAAGCAGCAGAATTTGATCTTAGAAAAACAGGTAACCCAGTTGAGAGTAAGAAAAAGTGATGGGGTGAAGGTAGGTAGTGCTTTTAATATTTGCACTGAATATAATGAATTGGGTCATATTGCAGCCGAATGTGCAGGTGGACAGGAAAAACCGGTGAACAGGTAAATCAAGTCTATGGAGAAAGAAAACAGTATGACATGAATTCAAATACAAATCATCCTGGACTGCGCAATCATCCCAATTTCAGGTATGGTAACCCGAATAACCAATTAAATCCTAATTTTTCTAATTCTCATGTGCAGGGGGAAATCAGCAGCAGCACTGGAACCGAGAGCAGGGCACTTCAGGTGAAAGCAGTAATCAGTTACATGTGATTCTGGAAGCTATCAAGGCAGTCCAAGAGGATGTTAAGGGAATTAGGCAGGATAATGAAAAGCGGGACAAGACTGTGGAAGCCTTGTCAAAACAGGTAGGCCAGCTAGCTGCTCAGATGTCGGGGAGAGACCCAGGTAAACTCCCTAGTGATACTGCACTAAATCTTGCTCACCAGTCTTCCTCCAGAAGTTTGCACATCAACGCGGTAAGTATTTTCCCCACCTCTGAAATAGGTAGTGTAGATAGTACTCCACCAAATTTTGTTGAGGGAGTGGTGGAGGAGTGTAACACTGAATCTGAGGCTGAACCTGAACAAGAAAAAAAATTCAAATTAAATCTTGAGAGTAAAAACGTGAAGAGTGGGTCTAATGAGGCTAAGTGTGGGGGTGAGAAGGTGAAAAAGATACCATTTCCTATGGCTTTATTAGATCTTGCTAAGAGAAAAAAATTAATTAAACGGGACCCACCAAAGGATGAGAAGCGGGAAAAATTTAAAAATGTCAAAATCAATTTACCGTTAATTAATAAAATTGAAGAATGTCCTGATCAGGTTCAGTGTCTGAAAGAATTGAGTACCCAAAAACAACGTCATAAACTTCCTAAACAGTTAGATTTAAGTGCCAGTGTGAATGCCGTTTTGTTGGGTACCCTTCCCCCAAAACTCCAAGACCCAGGAACGCCTATTATTGTTATACAAGTAGGTGATTTTCAAGTGGATGGAGCGCTTCTGGATTTGGGAGCTAGTGTGAGTATTCTACCAGGGAGTTTATATGATCAGTATGATTTTGGTCCATTACTGAAAACCAACACAACTGTGGTGTTGGCCGATCAAACTCCTTCGTGTCCTAGGGGGATTGTAAGGAATGTGATTATTAAGGTTGGATAGTTTTATTACCCGGTAGATTTTTTAGTGCTTGATTGTGTCAAAAACACACAACCAACTGTCATTCTGGGTAGACCGTTCCTGGCTACTGCTAAAGCCATTATTAATTGTGTTGAGGGGACGGTAAAGATGAGGTTTGGGGATAGGAAGATGAGTCTTAAGGTGTTCTCTAATACTTCTAATCATAAAACTAACAAAGTGGATCTCCTGTGAAGGAGAATGGAAAAGAAAAGAAAGAATGTTTTATGATTGACAGGATGGAACTAGTGAGCAAGAATAACACTAAGAGAAAGCGAAGGAGAAGGAAGAAGAAGGTCAAGAAGCCACCTGAACCAGATAGTGAGAAGGAAAAGTTGCCATTGTTAGGGCTAATAGGGAGAACTGTAGATGAGTTACCTGGGTGTAGGAGGAGCACACACTTGGAGGTGTGGGGACACAAACATCCCACTAGACCACCATGAGTAGACGTGTCAGGTATGTTTACTTGTAGAGTTTGTATAGTTGTGTAAAGTATTCCAGGTACGTTTTTTTATTTTATTTATAGAGTTTGAGTCTGTTTTTGTTTTTCTGGGAATGCTTTGAGTTTAACTTGCAATCAGATAACTTCGCCTGTACTCAATCTCCATTCAGGCGAGGTAAAGCTGTACATCATCGGTGTATAAGGCATCCCAGTATTTTATGTTTTTATTTTTCTTTTGAGTCTTAGTTTTCAGGTTTATTTAACGGCCGCGAATGAAATGCTATACGGTCGCATTGGGAGGAACTGAACGAGACCCATACGTGCATTGCCTATATCCAGGGAGTCTGTTCCTTTTATTATTGTTGTACATTTTTTTCTACTTTATTTTATTCCTAGCTCACATTGAGGGCAATGTGCGTTCAAGTGTGGGGGTGGGGAAACTTCGTTTTTATTTATTCTTGAGTCTAAAAAAAAATTTTAAAAAAAAATTGAAAATTGAAAATGTCTTGAATTTTTTCCTAAAAAGCATTCTAATCAGGCATAAAGCTGTTCTTTCAGTACATACCAGTTGTTTCTTGATTGTTTTGGCAGTAGATCCTTAGTCATGTCTAATTTGTGGAAAAATAATATGAACCGTTTTCAGCAAGTATTTTTAAGAAAATAAGTTTAGAATTTCCTGACGAGGTTTAACAAGCTATTGGTAATAAATGCATGCACACATCGGTAACCCATTTTCCCACTTTTGTGAGATCTTGAGCCTACTAGTTGATATATTGATTTATATACATTTTCGTTTGTTGAGAGTAGGCCAGATGTTTCTCTGTTGCAGAACTTGTGTGATTTGATACATGCTGAGGATGTAGACTAGATATGCACGTACATGACAAAGGCGATTTTAGGATTCCCTTTTTGCTTGACACCCTTTATTTGTTATGTGTTGACCCGTTTAACCAAAATATTACCATTAGTAGCCAACTTTGAACCTTATACCATTTCGTTTGTTAAACCACATAATCACCCAAATAAACCAATACCTTTACCAAGTATTGATGACATCCAAAATGTTAAGTGATTGTGTTTATGTGTTGAAAAAATATATATGTGTGAAAAAAAAAGAGAAGAAATATATATACAAAAATAGAAGTATTGTTATGGTCAGAATATTACCAAAGTTGTAACACCCCAACCGATGCGGAAACATCGAGGTGTCACGTAGTGATGATTGTTCAATAGCTCATGGTACTAAATGGAAGTTGAATATTACTAAACAATTTACAATTTGTCATACAATTAAATAAATACATAAACTTGATTTACATAAACTAGGTCCAAAGCTCCTATGTGTTCCAAGACTTGTACAACTTCCAATAGCAAATAAACCTGAAACATGTTAAGTTGGAAAGATGGGGGGGTCAACTATAAATAGTTGGTGAGAATACATAGGTTTTGCATATAGTTGAAAACAATATGTTGTATAACAATCATAGTTGAAGCATAATAATGAGTAATGATAGAATATGAGTCCGACATGTAACAATGCGTCTTTTGTACAATCAAACCTTGTGTCGACTGAGACCTAATTCGCAAGTTAGTAAAAGTGTAATTGTTATCGATCATCCCTGAATTTATGCGGAGGGATGGGTTTGTCAGACCTATAGCGCTATAATCTAAACAGGCGGCTTGATCAATGTTAATGATTGTACAGTGTCTTTTTGTTACAGTCAAGTGATAGAATGAGTAAATGATAGTGTAATTGAATCACAAGTTTCAACAATGTAAGAATAAAATGTTTAAACATGTTTCACCCCAAAATGTAAAACAGAAAAAGAGGATATTTAAACTCACCTACGATAAGTTGTATAAAACATCTAAGCGGTGTGAATGCATGTGGGGTGAATCCCGAAGACTCAACCTAAAGTTTCAAGTAGCCAAGATAAGTGTTTAATCCTAAATGAGTCTAAGTTATCTAGGATTAGGCACTTAGGGTTTTATAGACTAGATTTGGGGATTTTAGGGTTTATGAGTTAAACCATAATTGATTTTTAAATCATTTTAATTATTTAAAGAAAATTTTTAAAACTCAATTATCTTTCAATAATTACGTAAATTTATGAAAACATGTAAAATAACTGACGGTGTAAATATGAAATAACTTGAATTTAAATAATACACTTTATGTGATTTAATATGAAATAAAAGTAGAAATTAATGAATAGGTCATTAAATCAAAATAAATTTGAAAATGACGAGTTATTTAAATCCCAAGAAAAAAAATATTCTCAGAATTTTAAAACTTATAATTTTGGTATTTTGTATATTTTTAAATTGATTTATTTTTATTAAAAGGAAAATAATTAGGAAATAAATACGAATAAAGTGCGAAAATATTATTTTCACTCTTGTACAGTAGTTTATATGTATTATAAGTGGGAAAATAATTTAATAAATTATTTTCCATATTATTTTCATTCAAAGCGAATTTAATCGAATTAAATTAAATATGATTATATTGTAAAACTGGGTAAAAATACTATTTTTACAGAGAGTTAAATTACCAAAAGCTTTTATATGGTTAGAAATGTCTCTAAAAAAATTTGGTATCAAATTGATTAAAAATGAATTTTTAATGAATTAATTATGGTTTAAACTAAATAAATATGTTAAAAATAATAAATAAATATTTTCAAAAAAATAAAATTATAAACATAAACTTTAGGGTCTTATAAGGCTAAGATAATTTTTACAAAAATTTTCGACTAAGTTTGCTAATTTTAAAGTTTAAAATAGATATAATAGTTATTGAAAAATAAAGAAAAGACAAAGCACATAAAAAAAACATCAAAAAAAAACCCGCCCCTTTGCTGGAATCGAACTCGGGGCCTTGGATTAAAGGTAAGATGTCCAAACCACTAGTCTGGGAGTTTGTTTCGTGATCAAACCTATCTTGTATTTTAGTTAAACATAACGTAAATATGCTTCTTCCCCAAATCTGTCATTAGCGATAAACCCTAACCTCAAATCCTCCAATAAACCGCGAATTCGTTACAGATCAAGAATGAATCATTAGGGCTTTTAATCCTAAACCAAAGACGACTCCAAAACATAGTTTATTTCGAACTAACCATGTACGAACAGAAGGGCACGAGGAGGTAAGGGGCCGCACATCTAAGCTCCTTAATCTGCTGATTTCTGAACTGGTAATCGAGAAGGGGTATATGGGTTCTTGAATTCGAGAGTTTTAGGCATTGGGTGCGAGGTTAATTGTGATATTAATGTCTATTTTGATGATTACGAATTTGATTATAGGAAAGTTTAAACCCGGTTGGAAACTTGATTAATTGGCTCATAAATCACATTTAATAACGCGTGAACGCAATTTAGGAAGGTGGAGGCATCAAGATCGGTCCTTAGGCGAGTTTAATTATGGAAACAAGATCAAAACGTGGGTTTAATTATGCGAGGATTGTGTCGGTTGACTTTTGGCTTTGACTGGTCGATTTAAGAATGAATTAAGTTCATTTGCTTCTAAAATACTACACAAGATTATAGTTGGCTCAGTTGGTTGATGTAGTGTGTGTGGTTTGCTTGGACAAGGGTTCGAGTCCCGTCCCAACATTTTATTTTTTTTAGCCTTTTAAACATATAGACTATATTATTAAATACCTATTATGGTTATACTAGTCAATAATGTTTACGAAATTTTTTTTTTTACCCATTACGACAACGAGATCCAACGCTTTTAAATAATTATTAGTATAAGGTGGTTAGAACATATATTGTTTTGGATTCATGTAAAATTGTCAAAAGTAAAAATATATGGGCAAAGTGGTGGTTTTATTAGTTAAAAAAATTTTTGAGGAAAAATATGCGATGTTACAAAAGTTGTGTATTATTGTGTATTGTGAGAATAAGGATTGTTTAATCATGTGGATTTCACCATTTTATTTAGCCACTTTCTAGCCAAATCTATCATACCTTTACCCTATACCCAAAACCCGTAAGTCCTTTAGATATGTGCATTGTCTATAGTTGAGGTGTGATTGTTATACAAGCCTATGATAACAGAGTTGCATACTTGGTTTTTGAGTGAATAATACTAGTGCATTACATGCTAGTCCAGATATTAAACCGAGTGGAGTGAAAAATTGTGAGGGGTGTGTTGCATGAACATAAAAACCGGAAGCATGTTAGGTTTGGTCGGGTTAATTCTGTTTTTAAATGGAAATCAATTTGACTGGCTGGACTAACACATCTGGGGTATGACTTTGGACCTTAGCTAAGGTATGATGGGCGACTGGGGTGCTAGTCTGTGATAATGTCTTGAGCAGAATATATATAATTTTTTCGAGACGAAAAAAAGATAAGTGTGGGGGTGTGATGTGTTGGTAAAACACATCTTGTTAATATGTTAGTTTGTATATATTTTAGTCTTTTATTGTGTGTTTTTAGGCGTTCTTAATTATTTATTGGTGTACATGTGTTTTGTAGGTGTTTGTGAGATACGAGCTTAATACGAACAAACTTTGGTCAAGTCGCAGGCACCTGGTATAGAGCATGGCGTAATAATAATATATATAAAATAATAGTATATAATATATAATAATAATAATAATAATAAATAAAAAAGGAAACTTGAAAAAGCGGCCCAAGGCCCACATGGAAATAAGAGATCGTAGGATTTTAGGTGATTATTATTATTGGGACGGCTGCTCTGTCAAGGGGGTCACGCACAGAACAATCATCGCACGAAGAAATAATAGGGGAATGGGCATGCACGCGACCGAGATGTTAGGCTAAATCTTTGTAGCTTCCTCTAGACGGATGGTTTAATTAGGTTTTGCACTCTTTCTATTTATTTTTAGTATTGGATTATGTTTTGCTTGTGATGACAAACAATTAAAACATTCTTGATGCATTAGTTATTAAACAATTGATTTGTGTTTTGAGTCATTTCTTTACAACTTGTTCGGTTGATGACAAAAACTTAGTAGCGGGTTGGGTGACATAAAGAGGGTTGACTTGACGCTTACAATTGGGTAGATAATAGGTTTGATGACAAGAACTTATGCTACCAGTTAATTAACTAATTTCCAGAACCATGTCTATGTGGTTCCCAATCTATAAACTGAAAACTGTGTGAAACCTAGAACCTGAAGTTTAGAGGGAGTTACTTCTTTATTATTATTGTTTTCTATTCGAATCATTTAATCAACAAAACAACATTCTACTTCATAAAATATTATTTTTAATTAATTAGTTTAACTAATAAAATTGCTATCAACACTAACCACATACTCCTCGTGGTTCGACAACCCTACTCCCTATACTGCAGTCCTTGTAGCTAAGGAGTTGTTTTTAACATAGTTTTTGATTAGCACTCGACACGCGATCATGGGTAAATAAGTGTTTTTGCCATCTTCGTTTACAAGAGGACCACGGTATATGTACAAACATTACCAAGATGCTCTTGTATTATGTCGTGTTTATGGCAATTCGCAATACTTCATTACCTTTACATGTAATGTACGTTGGCCTGAAATTTCAAGAGAGATTAACCGTGCTGGTGTCTTGAGCCCGCAAGACAGGCCAAATATTATAGCGAGAGTCTTTCAAATGAAAGTCCGTGCCTTCATTAAGTATCTAAAAGATGCTAAACCATTTGGAGATGTCACAAGCAGGTGATTTTGTCTCTGTTAGCTCAAACATTAGCCATGCTTTGCAAGGACTTTCTAATGTTGAGTTTAATGTATGTTTTAGATCTTTATACTATTGAATTCCAAAAAAGAGGTCTTCCTCATTTTCATACACTACTGTGGGTATCCAATGCACATATTATACGTACTGCTGAACAAGTGGATCAATACATAGCTGCTGAAGTACCTGATCCAGTTATCACAACCAGTACTACACGGGATTGTTACTGATTTCATGCTACATGGTCCATGTGGTTTGGCGAGGCCATACTCGCCATGTATGAAAAATGGAGTTTGTTCAAAAAAGTTTCCAAAGCAATATGAACCAACCACGCGTTTTGACAGTGCTGGGTATGTACACTACAAGCGGTCTGCATCTGGTTGTTCATTTATCAAGAATGGTGTTCCTCTTGACAATGGTTATGTGGTTCCTTACAACGCATCATTGTTACGCCGTTTTGATGCTCATATTAATGTTGAATATTGTGGGTGGTCAATGATGATTAAGTATTTATTTGAGTATATCTATAAAGGGCCCGACAGAATACGGTTTCAATATCACGTGTGAGTGATACGCCAAATGATGATTCTCAGCCTGAAACTGTCATTTTTGATGAAATTGGCAATTTTTGTAGATGCTAGATACATATGTCCACAGGAGGCGGCATGGCGAATATTAACATTTCCCATTCATCGCAGGCGTCTTGTTGTTCAGATTTTAGCAGTTCATTTAGAAGGTAAGCAAAATATTACATTTAGGCGGTCTGCAAAGCTGACCGAAGTAGCTAATAGCCCGACTGTAGGTAAGACAACGTTGACTGAATGGTTTGTCAGCAACCAAAATGAATTAGCTAAAGAGGGCATATCAGATGTTATTGGCATTGAGCTAAGATACATAGATTACCTTTCAAAATTTAGATGGGATTCTGGTGGTAAAAAATGGATGCGTCAACTTTCTAAACAAACCCCGCCAGTAGGTAGACTGTCCTATATGCATCCAACATGTGGTGAGTTTATTTTACTTGAGGGTTTTGTTAACTTATCAAAGGGGTTGTTGTTCATACGCTGATGTTCGGAAAATTGATGGAGTTGTTGTGCCACATGTGAAAAGTTAGGCTTTATAGGTAATGATAAAGATTGGAATATTGCGATCAGTGAAGCCCTGAATGGGATCTGCCAGGGAGCTTAGAGCACTCTTTATATACTTATTGCTTTACTGCGATGTTTCAAATCCTGTTAAACTATGGGAACAAAATTGGAAGTGTATGGCAGACGAAGTTGATTATAACATTCATCAAGTGTCAACAACCGGTTCTAATGTTCAGAATGACAGTGATCTTCAGCATTTTGTTTTATACGAAATAGAAAGCCTCTTGAACTCAAACTGTACACCTAAGTCTCTAGTTGATTTTGGCCTTCCACTGCCTGATGCAGCTGTTGTTTCTGTTCTGTCCAACAGCTTGCTGCTAGACGAAAAAAATTACGATAGAGATGCTTTAAAAATGAACATTCATTTCTTCATTCAAGGCTTCACCCACAACAACTCATGATTTATAATGATGTCATGAGTGCTGTGAAAACATCTACACAGGTTATGTTGTTTGTGTATGGTCATGGAGGTACAAGTAAGACATATATGTGGAAAACTTTAATTGCTGCATTACGCTCAACTGGTCAGATTGTTCTTGCAGTTGCAGCCTCAGGTATTGCATCGTTGTTGCTACCTGTAGGATGAACTGCACATTCACGGTTCAAGATACCATTAGAACTCACAGAGGAATCATTTTGCCACATAAAGAAAAAAACCAATCTTTGCCAGTTATTATTGGAAACAAGTCTTATAATTTGGGATGAAGTGCCTATGAATGATCAACGTTGCTTTGAGTCCCTTGATAAAACTTTGGAAGACCTCACAGATAACAATTTACAACCTTTTGGTGGGAAGTCCGTTTTGCTAGGTGGTGATTTCAGGCAAACTTTGCCTGTGAAACCAAAATGTTCAAAACCTAAAATTATACAATCTTGCCTTATAAAATCTTATCTTTGGAAGCAATTCACCATATTCAAGCTTACTAAAAATATGCATGTGACAACAAGCGCAAGTACATCAGGAAGTGAACGCCTCCAAAAGTTTGCACAATGGCTTTTGAAAATTGGAGATGGAGATGAAGGATTTACAATTGATACATTGCAGGACGATATTAAGGAGATTGAAATTCCATCAGTCTTTTTGTTAAATGGTGTAGGAAATAAAGTTAAACAGTTGATTGATTTCATATATGGTGGCAGTATTTTGAAAAATCCAACGCCTGCAACAATTGCTGAGCGCGCGATCATATGTCCCAAGAATGAAACAGTAGATGAAATAAACAGCCTGGTACAATCAATAACGCCAGGCATGTGTGTTACATACCTCAGCACCGACTCTATGGTTCCACACTCAAAAACTGCGCAGGAGGTAGAGGCCATGTATCCTGTTGAGTATTTGAATGTACTTACTTTTAGTGGTATGCCACCACACTGTTAACAAGTCAAGACAAACAGCCCGGTAATTCTGATGCGCAACATGGATCCAAAAAATGGTTTGTGTAATGGAACTAGGTTGTTGGTGTCGCAATCGTTGCCACGTGTTATTGAAGCTAGAATAATCACTGGCACTTGCATTGGACATAGAGTGTATATTCCGCGTATTATTTTTGTTCATAATTCAAAAGAACTTCCCTTTGTTTTCACAAGGCGTCAATTTCAAATTAAGGTTTGTTATGCTATGACTATTAACAAAATCCAAGGTCAGTCACTAAAGAAAGTTGGCATTTATTTACCACAACCAATATTTAGCCATGGTTAGCTCTATGTCGCTCTGTCAAGAGAAACCTCGCCAGACTCTCTTAAAATATTGACCGCAAACGACAATGATACGTTGAAGAACACAACTTTAAATATTGTGTATAAAGAGTTGCTGAATGAAATTAATGCTAACCAGGTTTAAAGTATGTGATGACAAGTTTTTAGTCGTTGTCTATATTTGTTGAATGTACACCAATGTATTATTGTATATATACTTATTTCAACTAAGTTATGTCATTTCATTGAAAATGTTGTTAAATAAGCAAAATATAGGTATATTGTTATATCATGCTTAGTTTTTTACACTGACACTGTTGTATTTTTACTACTGCTTTTACCAGGTGCATTTTCATGGAGGTCACAGGAATCTTTGCTCTTAGGCCTAAAGGCCAAACACCACCTTTAAATATTCGTGTCATACGAGAGTGGATTCCAAAAAACAGAGAAAATGAGTACCATTACTTGCTGGTAGATAACCGGGTATTAAGTGCAACACTTGAATGTTAAATGTTGTTGTTTATTACTTTTAGCTTAATAAAGAAGTGTTTCAAGGGGAGCGATACAAGCAGTTGTGAAAGGCGATGAAAGAGATGTTGTGAAGTCGAAATTAAAGCAAGGATCCTGCTACAATCTTGATGGACATGTATGTGTTGAGGCTGATGAATATACCAATGACATTTCACAATCAGCTATTATGAGTATAGGCAAGGCCTCTATTTTCACAACCATTCCAGGTACACAAGAGATACAAAAAGAATATTATGAGTTTGCAACTCGCAAGGGACTGGAGATACAGCTTAAAAGAAACAGACCAATTGCAGGTGTGAATAAATATTTTACACCACTTTTTCCACACAATTTATTTGCAAGTAACCATTGGTAATCATGTAAACTTATTTGCAGACTATATTGGCATCCTCCAAAGCATGCGACATGGCACATCAAAAGGAAATAAACCATATATCATTATGACGTTGACTGATTGCAGGTCTGTCATGTGTTGTTGAATCTAAAAAACCATATCTATACAAATATTTACGTAACATTGTTGCCTTTAATGTTACAGTAACAGGAAGATCACTGTTGCGCTATGGAACAACATTATCAGTTCACCCAAAAGATTCAATATAAAACAACTATAAACAGCAAACAAACCAGTTATAGTTGGTATAACTTCACTCAAGGTTCACGATTATGTAGGTATGTTTCAAATAACAACTTGGTTTCAACAAAGCATTGAACAGAATTTCACTTACTCTGTACAAAATCATCAATAACAAATTTAGTTACTATAAATCTAAAATTTGTATTTGTGACGGGCACATTACAATTAAAATCTTCTAATGGTACATATGATTACCTGAATCCAGCAGCCATTGAGACGGGACAACTACAAGATTTGTAAGTTACTAGCCATGCAAAGTTTTACACTAAAAAATAATACATTTGACGCTTACTAAAAACTATTGTTTAATAGGTTTGCATCAGGAATTTCACCAATTTCTTCATCAGGCTCAATCAATCTTAATACTATTGCAATTGCAGACATTTTGCAGTTGGAACACAAAGATGCACATTAAACATATAGCTCTAAAAAAATTATTACATTCAACAACATAAAAGTTGACATTGTTACAATAGGGGAAAAATTTTGTTGCCAGCGGCCATATTAGTGAAGTGCGGGTGTATAAAGATTGGCATTACAAGGCTTGCCCAACATGTCATCACGCAATATATGAAAAACCAGGTCATTGGTATTGCACACGTGATGGAAATCTTGAAAATGCCAGCAACATGTAAGTATAATGCCATTATTAGTAAATTGTCATGCACATCACTAAATGACATCTTCCTAGGTTCCGAGTCTCTGCTACAATTACTGATGGCACAGGAAGTATTAATGCAACACTCTTTGACAAGATAATAAACCAGCTTCTAAACAAGACATGTGACCAGGTGTTAGAAATGAGTAATCCTTATGATGCCTTTCAAGAAATTGAAAATCAAGATGCCCAATTTCATGTTCAGATTCAAAAGGACAAAGAAACACGTTACACCCGTCAACAAAGTCTATGTTTTAAACAAGGAACATGAAACAAGTTCTTCTACGCCTTCAGAACCGTCAACTCCAGCTCCCAAAGCTCGCAATGCAGCCTCTATTAAAAGATCCATGATGTCACCGGGTAACATCCCTTGATTAAGAGTTATCACTTTAAATTTAATTAGATATGGACAAGATTGAAGATTGTCAAACTTATTTTTTTTAACAAAAAAAACGAGCTACAAAAAACTTTAAAATAATATTGATTATACATCATTTGAATCTGATTAGTCATTAAAGTTTGTTAGAACTTTGACATTTGGCCAAAACAACATCTTAAACTATTAACTGTTTTATTTCATGCCACAACTGGTGCATCAAGTTTTAATAAATATTACATTCATTATTCATATTCAGATGTAGATGATGAAGCCACTGTAGACAAAGGGAAGAGGCACAAAACAGAATAAAAGCGTTGGTAGAGACATGTTTTGTTCTGTGAATTGGCGCGTTTGATGAAAGTAGTTATTGTTCGCCTAGTGGTAAATGATTAGGCCAGCAGTAGATGTGCCTCAATCAGTTAAAAATGTTGGTGTGAAAAACATGCTTTTGACATATGTGGTTGCTATGCACTGTTTATGTATTATGTTTTGTATAAACTCTATGTTTTAATCCTTTATATGTTAACTGTTAATTGAATTCTGTCATGCATACCTCATGTTGATGGTGAAAATCGATAGTTTTGCTTATTCTACCATGGTAGACATTACTTTTCGTATGGTTTACTTCATATGTTTCTTTAAATTAGTCTGCCAACATTCGGTTTTAAAAAGTATGCAACAAAATCGTGGGGTGCGCGATAAAACACACTAGTTTATTATTATTATTATTATTATTATTATTATTATTATTATTATTATTATTATTATCATATGGTGTTGCAGTGGCGGTTTGATTTACGAGGTTGTGTGGTGTTGCAGTGGCGGTTGTTCGAGGGTAGTGGTCATTGGAGGAGGAGGATGTGGTGTTGGTGGTTTGAAGAGGTAGTGGTGATTGTGATGGTGATGGTGGTTTGCACGTGGAAGGAGAAAGGGTTTTATTTTTTTTATATAGTGAGGGTATTTTGGTTATTTTACATGATTTAACTGACAAAACTTAACAATGTTAGCTGGTAGGGACCAAAATGTTATAAAATGTCAACGTTGGGGACCATTGAAAATAGATGGGGGCATATCTGCAATTCGTGCAAACCACAGGGACCATCTGTGCAGTTTACTCTAAAGGAAAAGGAAACCCAATAAAGTTGCCAAAGACGAGGACCTAAATTTCATAATCCATTAGACTATAAGCAGGGAGGGGAAAGAGGGATGTGAAGCTTTTTTATAAAGTATAAATGGAAAAAAATCTATTTAATAAATTAATGAATTTAATAAATAAAAAATATTTAAATATTACTGAAAACATTATTCAAACAGCTACTTTTCAAACGGCTACTTTTCTAAGCCTATAAATAGAAGACAAAATACTCATAGTCGGTCACAATTTGATCTCACAATTCAATCTACACACACAAAGAAATGGGTGGTGGTTATCATAACGATTCAGCGGTCCTTCAAACCTCAGGCAATACTCTCGCCGACGACGACTGTAACAACCGGCAAAAATAAGGTAATTCCGTACAAATTAATTAATATATGATTAACGTAATTAAATGCAATTATGTGTGATTTAATTATCAAGGCCTTAGGGGATAGCAATTTCCAAATAGTGCATAGGAATGCATACGTTTAATGGTAAAGCATGATTGGATCATGTGTAAATAAGCTATCCGGTATGGATGTTGGCGATTACCCGGTAATAATTAAATAAACGAAACGGATCCCGGACACCCAGGATATAAAATAAAGGGTATTTTCATGAAATATAATATTTTTGGAACTCCAAAACCATAAATGAAAACGTCTTGTACAAATCTCCCGGTAACGAATAAAATGCGCGTACCGCACCCGATACGCGTATAACTCATAATTTCACCCGGCAAAGGCCTAAATAACCAATCAACGCTTAAATTAGACTATATTTAAGGGTTATTAAAGGTATTTTTAATGTCCGGATAACGCGTGATTAAAACCCGAAAAATACCCGAACGACACCCGAACGACGGGGGATTAAACATAACAAACAATGGGTAAATATTTGAAGTTGTGGACCCCACTTAAACCCACTTGGGGGCCGGCCTAAGGGCCTTGTTATATCCATGTCTTGTATTAGTAATAATAATATCCTATACTTAGCCAAAAGCATGCATATGCATAAGACAAATGTGTAAGAAAAACACAAGTACAAAAAGCATGCAATCCTTGTCCCCCCTTTAAGAATTTTCGGCCAAGTGCCAAATAAATCCAAGACAAAATCTAAATCATCATTACACTAGTGTATGCATGCATGGTGATGGGTCTTGTATATAGAGATCATGATAGTTTATAAAGATTACCCAAGATTTACAAGCAATCCTACCTATACATACATACATACACGGCAACTTTCACACACACACATATCAAACCTTTCAAAAATCCCAAGTACACAACTCAATCCTCCATAAGATTTCTTGAATCTTTGGAATGATTACATGTGATAAGGCATTATATAACATGTGTTAGAGATTGGAGCATCAAGCAAAACAACTCTTCTTCTTTCCCTTCCCTTGGCCGTGGGTTTTGCACCTCTCCCATACCTCATTCTTACAAGTTTTTACATCTCCAAAACACTTAAAACAATCCATCATCCAAACCCCTATTGTGTGTTTCAAGCTTGGAGCTTAACCATTAAGGAAGAACACACTAAACCCCTCTCAAAATCAAAGGTTTTGTCTTCCCTAGCCTTGTGCTAGTAGTAAGCTTCTTAACCTTGTTTTTGATTATTATTATTCATGTATGTGTTCTTAGAAGCAAGTTGTACATGAAGGGTTTAAAAGGTGGTTTTGAACATAATCTTTAATAGGTTTTACATGTGTAAAATGGATGATTAAAGATATGAAAATAAACCATGGATTTGATGATGATGATGTATTAATCTTGAAAATATGTAAAGTTTACATTTAAAACTAAGTAGGATGATGTTTTGGTTAAGATTGTGGAATGAACTTGAATATGTTAAAAGTAACTTTAAATCATCTTATTATGATCATCTAAGGTATAATGTATGATGGAACATAATAGAGTTCATAAATAAAGAAGATGAAAAATTAAAGTTAGCTTACTTAGATGAATGATATTTTGTTAAAATGGACAAATACATAAAACACACATATAAGTAGTCTTCCATATGGAATATAAGACTAACAAAAGTGTTTTGATACAAAAATAACTTACCAATAAAAAGTTGAATCTTCAAAGTCTACTATTTTGAGTGAAAAATGTTAACTTTGGAAGTTAGAGTGGAAAAATGCAACTTTTGAAAGTTAAGGGACTAATATTGTAACTTTGAAAGTTAGAGGACTAAAATGGATATTTTAGAAACTATTAGTCCAAAAATGCAAGTATGGAAAGTTTGGTGTCAAAAATGTAAGTAATAAATTCTAAGGATGATTTGTGTAAATACTAGTAGATATACTTGGGTATTTTGTATAAAAGTGTATTTTTGAAAGTTATAAAAAATATAGAGGGTTTTAACATAAGGATTTTTATAAAATAGAGATTTTATAAAAATATTAAACAAACTTGGGAAACTTATACAAAAATGAATACTTTTATATAAATGGGAATATAAAAGTGTTGGAAACATTTTTGTAGTTAAGTTAACAAGTTGGGTTAAAAATACATAAGTATTTTAAACCATCCAAGTAACATGTGAAAAGAGGAAGAAATATGGATAATATTTCTATAAAATACATGTTGGGAAAAACTTGGAAAAATTAACTAATCGAGTTAAGATATCGAACTAAGACGCGTTAACAAACCGTACACGGACAAATCATGAGAAAAATGCCATTGCGGCAAGATAAGAAAAATATATATTTTAAGAAGTAAAATATATATACATTATGGGTGAAAACTAATAAACACTTTCCTAAGTGTTGTAGGAATTATTCGTGGGAGAAAACACATGACATAAACAAATGAGACGTTAAACAAACGTATATACTTAACAAGAAAAATTACACATTTATATATATGTACGCTCGTCTCGGCAAAATTCTAGTATATCTACTTAATGGGAAAGTAGATATGTGGGAAGGAAAGCCGCGACGAGAAGACAAAGATATATATATGTGTATGCCGTACCAACGAGATCCTAGTATATTTATTTGAATGGGAAAATAAATATACGGTATGGTGAGTTGAATCGGACGTTAAGAATATACAATCGAACGACAAGATCTTAGTATATTTGTTTAAATGGGAAAACAAATGTGCGGCAAAGTGAGTCGGGTCGAGTGTGGAAATATATATTATATCGAGCGATGCGATCTTAAGTATAATTATTTAAATGGGAAAATAATTATATGTTAAGTGACGTCGAGTCGATGATAATAAGATACAAGTTAAGGAAATATTAACAAGAGTAATATATAACTTGTAACACAAAGGGTAATCTAACGCCAACGAAACCTAGGATACGCGCTTAATTAAACGGGATTTGGAATAACTTGTGGTCGGGAGTTGGGTGTACAACTTGCCAAGGCACATGCACTATAGGAATAGTGACTTATACGTCTAGGACGTTTGTAGGTGCGAGACCATCTTTGCTATCCGCCTAGTAATCCAGACAGAGTTTCAGGTGAGTTTCACGGCCCCATTTTAAACTATTTTTACGTTTTCCGGGGGAAAGATATGTTAGGGAAAATGTTTGACGGATTTATTACTTGAGGTGTGACCGCCACTCGGGGTTGAGTCCTCGCCTCTATAATCATTATTCAGGGAAATGAAACCGGAGGAATATTGAATAGTACTATTGGTGCCTGACAAGGCCCACCCCTAATCGATAGCGTCGATTATGCATTAGGTTATGCCTGGGGTGCATATATTCTGAACTTAAGTCGTGGGAAACCGAGTAACGACTTGGAGCGGGGCATATTTATTTATACGTCTTGGTTTGATTATAGTCTCAAGTAGATTTATAGGAATTTGCAACTCCTATATATTGTCATAACATGGTATTTCCCAAGTATTCAAGTTTTGGAAACTAAAAACCTGTGAACTCACCAATATATATTTATATTGACGAAACTTTTAAACATATCTTTCAGGTAACTAGATGAAGGAGAACCGGGCAAGCTGGGTCGAGGAATCCTCCAATGCGGCGTCAAACTTTTGCGGGGTTTCACTTTTATTTCCCAAGGCATTTGGGATATATATGAGAAACCTCTATGATTACTTAAAAACAATTTACTTTTGTGTAATATTTGAACAAGATTTGACGTCATAATAAATGACCCATTTTCTTAAATTACTTGTGTTTAGCAATAACCTTGACTTTATGCTTTTGAACCGTCGCGCCACGTGTTTCCGCCATTGTCGTGGTGTGACAGAAGGTGGTATCAGAGCCAAGGTTATAGCGAACTAGAGTATTTTCTTTAAAAACTAGACTATAACCGGATTTGGTTCAAATGATAAAGTTTTCAAAAGAAAAATATATAAAGACACTAAAGTAATTTTTCAAAAAGCATTGGGCATGAGGAGATTCCGACCAAGCTAGCCAGGGGTATCGTTATGCATTAACGTAGTATTAGAGGTTAGAAAGGATACTGATAATGTACGCCTTAACTGTCTAATTTAAATTAATTCATATATATACATGTACGGTTCTTTTGCCAGGATGTCGGACGCTGGTAGTATAGCGCCCAGTATCGATAGCAGCATTCAGATCATCCCTGCGCCACCGCCTGAGCCAGTCGAGCTGGTAGTACTTGACGCAGAGGACGAAGACGTGGAGATGAACGCCTCCGGAGGTTCAGATGACGACTCGGACGAGACGGATCCTAGCGAGGATCCTGATTGGGCACCCGCCGTGGTCGACGCGCCGCTACCCATTGTACCGGCCGCACCGTTAGCCCCGCCCCATCCGAGCTATCAGGGATTTCCCTGAGGGCTGTGCCGGACCGTCCCGGCCGATCCCAGCCCAGTCGGAGACAGTAGAGTCTCCATTCGACCGACAGGCTCACGTGGAGCATGAGCCAGCACCCTTACCCCACATCCACATTCCTCCAGGCATGAGACTCATGCCGATCTCCCGTGGGAGGAACGGGTGGATATCTGATGACTCTGACGACGAGTCCGTAGCGTCGGTAGAGCACATGCTGGTACCTGAGATTCCAGCTGTTCAGGAGGAGCCAGTGGCTCCAATGTTAGAGGACGCACCTGCTGACCCCATAGCCCCACCAGCACCACTCGAGCCCGCACCTCAGGAGGGGCCAGCTACAGCAGCACATGTACTCGAGGGTAGCCCCGCCGATAGCTCTGAGCTACGCAGGGCAGGCATGGCAGCTTTTGCCACCGCGAGCCCTCCTACCCCCACTGTTGTGGTATCCACTCCAGAGTGGGCCACTGTTTCGGAGCCGTTAGTAGCCCCACTAGCTGAGCCTATGCCACCACCCCCAGTAGCCATGACCATGCCGATTCCCACCCTTCCCAGCATGACACCTGCACCGTATCCTCTAGGTGCAGGGGACCCTTATATGATGCCACCCCACTTTTCCCTCAGACCACCAGGTTTCACTCCGTTACTACCACACATACCGATACCAGCCCCCTTTGGGCCATTCCCATCCACACACCCAGATATACCCGGACCATCCCAGCCACCTAGGATGACACCCTTGTCTGGACCAGCCTGGTCCACTGCCATCACTCTAGAGCGGGACTTTCAGACTCTCGCTGACACGGTGCAGCGCACCGTAACACAGGTAGAGCATCAGACACGTCTGATGTGGACGAGGATGATAGATGCGCGGGATGCTTTGGCGCATTACGCGGAGGAGTTACTGAGCCTGGACGCTCAGTGCGGTATCACAGGGGATGCGCACTTTGCGCATCGACATTTCTTGTACGAGCGTATCATGACGATCAGTATGACGATCAGTACGCACGCACCGCAGTACCAGTATCCGCCACCACCGCCACAGTGAGGATGTATCAGGGATGCACAGAAGGACCACCAGTTTATGTACATAGTAGCAGCAATATGGTAGTACAGCACGGTTTATGACACTCGTCTGCATTTTGCCTAGCCGTACGGATATTACGGCACGTGATATGATGTTTTATTTATTTCAAAAACAATGTATTGTATGAGAGATGTATTCTCCATTTTGTATTATGAACAAGCATTGTACTAGTATTATTGAAATTAATGAAAAATCTTATTATTATGGTGAAATATGTTGTTGTCTATGATTATTGTTGCTTACTCCATATGTTGTGGTTTGTATATTTGTGTGGTGATGTTGTGTTGATTACTATTTATTTTTGCATGATGTGTTGGTATGTTGTGTGATGACATGGTGTTGATTATTGTGTTCATATTCTGGTTTGTTATTTATGCTTTATATTGTATAAATGTTTGCCAAATTAACCTTTGATAATTATTATTGAAGAGAAATGGCACCGGCCACTAGAAGCAATAGCGGAGCAGACGGACTGCCCGCAACGCCAGCCAAACTTGAAACCATGATTTCTGAACGCATAGCCCGCGCGATCGCGGAGCACGAAGCTGCTCGCTCCGAAAGATCTCGCGACTTGACTGGGAGTGACCGACAGGAAACTTCCCCCACTGGTAAGAAGTTGAAAGTAATTGATAAAGCAATGGGAGAATATCCTAAAACTCCTGTCCCGTAATAACATACAACCTTATTAATGCAGAAACGGCCTCGCGAGAGCGCGGCTGCACCTTCAAAGCCTTCCTCGACTGCAAGCCGCTCAATTTCAACGGCACGGAAGGATCAGTTGGCCTGGTCAAATGGTTTGAAAAGACCGAGGCAGTTATTCGTATCAGTGGGTGTACCCCACGTCAGTCGGTTATGTACTCCACCAATTTGTTCTTGGACCAAGCACTGACATGGTGGAATGGTCAAGTGCAGTCTTTGGGTGATGACACTGCTTACTCCCTGTCGTGGGCAGAACTGAAGGAACTGATGATTGCTGAGTACCGTCCGGCGAGCGAGGTACAGAAATTGGAAACTGAGTTTTGGAACCTCACTATGATGGGAGCGGACGTTACTGGCTACACGTCTTGATTCCACGATCTTGCCAGATTAGTGCCGCGATTGGTCACCCCGAGAACAACAAAATTGAGCGTTATTTGTTCGGCCTAGCACCGCAAATACGCAGCATGGTCACTGCTTCTAAACCTACGACCATGCGCGCGGCTATTGATCTTGCGCTCAGTCTCACCGAAGATGCTATACGCATGGGTACACTGATCCGACAAGTTTCGGGATTAAAAATTTCTGAGGCAAGCAGTGTTGAAGCCAAGAATCAGGGATCAAACTCAGCGGTTGTGACGAACGACCAGGGTAACAAGCCGAGGTTTGGGAAAAGAAAACGGGATGAAGGAAAAAGGGACCGAGCGTCGGGTAGCTCGAACAAGAAGGGAAAGGGATATGTCGCCACGGGACGTGGTAATGGTAACAAGCAGGGAAATCAGGGAAGAAACAATGGGTTGACTTGTGGAAAGTGCCACCGCACAGGGCACAAGACTGAAGAATGCCGTTCTGGAGCACCGAAAAATGGAGGGGCTAGACCATGCTTTGCATGCGGGTCGTTAGATCATTGGAAGAAGGATTGCCCCAAGATCAACAATCAGGCCCGCGGCCGGGCATTTGTGATTGGAGCCGGTGATGCACGGCAAGACCCCAATGTGGTCACTGGTACGTTTCCTCTTAATGGTCATTATGCCTCTGTATTATTTGATACCGGTGCTGACTTTAGCTTCGTATCCATTGAGTTTAAAAGACTACTTGGACTAAAAACTAGCAAACTAGATACACCCTACTCTATAGAACTGGCTAATGGTAAAACTATTGAAACGAGAGAGGTAGCAAAAGATTGTAAGTTAGAACTCTGTGGGCACGAGTTTGGGATTGATCTATTGCCGGTCGTATTGGGAAGTTTTGACATCGTTGCCGGCATGGACTGGTTGTCCGCGCACCGTGCCATTGTGGTTTGCAACGATAAAGTTATTCAAGTTCCCCTCGCAAACGGTGAAACACTCTCAATTCAAGGGGAAAGACACGGGACGCCACTAAGGATTATTTCGAGCATGAAGGCTCGTAAGTGTCTAAGAAAAGGGCTTGTCGCATTCTTGGCACACGTAGTGGACAAGAAGGCCGACGAGCGAAAGTTGGAAGACATTCCAGTCGCCAGAGATTTTCCGGATGTATTTCCAGAAGATTTACCGGGGTTGCCGCCACCTCGACAAGTCGAGTTCCGCATCGATCTCGTTCCCGGAGCAGCTCCTGTGGCACGATCGCCATACCGCCTAGCTCCATCAGAGATGCAGGAACTGTCCAGCCAGCTACAAGAATTATTGGACAAAGGTTTTATAAGACCGAGTTTCTCACCTTGGGGAGCTCCCGTCTTATTTGTGAAGAAGAAGGATGGCACATTTCGCATGTGCATCGACTATCGAGAGCTGAACAAGCTAACCATCAAGAATCGCTATCCTCTCCCCAGGATCGACGATTTGTTTGATCAGCTCCAAGGTTCCAGCTATTACTCCAAGATCGATTTGAGGTCTGGCTATCACCAGTTGCGTATACAAGAAGAAGATGTACCAAAAACAGCCTTCAGAACCCGGTATGGACACTATGAATTTTTGGTGATGCCGTTCGGCTTAACCAACGCACCAGCGGTTTTCATGGACCTAATGAACCGCGTGTGTAAGCCATACCTGGACAAATTCGTCATAGTCTTCATTGACGATATTTTGATCTATTCACGCACGAAAGAAGACCACGAGAATCACCTTCGGTTAATTCTTGAAGTATTACGCAAAGAGAAGCTCTATGCTAAATTCTCGAAATGTGACTTTTGGATTCGGGAAGTTCACTTTTTAGGCCACGTGGTAAACGAGAAGGGCATACACGTCGATCCCGCCAAGATCGAGGCAATTAAAAATTGGGAAGCCCCTCGAACTCCTACCGAAGTACGACAATTTCTAGGCCTCGCGGGTTATTACAGAAGGTTCATCGAGAACTTTTCGAAAATAGCACAAGCTTTAACCATGCTAACCCAAAAGGATAAGAAATTTGAGTGGACGGAAAAGCAAGAGGCAGCATTCCAATTACTAAAAGACAAGTTATGTGGCGCTCCGATACTGTCACTTCCAGACGGTACGGAAGATTTCGTGGTTTACTGTGATGCCTCGCATCAAGGTTTGGGATGTGTATTGATGCAGCGAGAAAAAGTAATAGCATATGCTTCCAGGCAACTGAAAATCCATGAGAAGAACTACGCTACACACGATTTGGAATTAGGTGCAGTGGTGTTCGCTCTCAAGATATGGAGGCACTATTTGTACGGAACCAAGTGCACAATTTTCACTGATCATAAGAGCTTGCAACACATCTTTGATCAGAAGGATTTGAACATGCGACAACGGCGATGGGTTGAATTATTAAACGATTACGATTGTGAAATTAAGTACCATCCCGGTAAGGCGAACGTCGTAGCCGACGCTTTGAGTCGCAAGGAACGGGTTAAACCATTGCGTGTTCGAGCTTTGGGTCTGACTATCCACACGAATATGACTGAACGAATTCGTGAAGCTCAAGTTAACGCCCTCAAACCCGAGAATGTCAAAGGTGAAAGGTTACGAAAGATGGTTGATTCACTGGAACCAAAAGCGGACCAGACACTGTATTTCATGAATAGAATTTGGGTCCCAGTATATGGTGGATTGCGTGAGCTAGTATTGGCCGAAGCTCACAGTTCTAGATATTCGGTTCACCCTGGTGCAGACAAGATGTTCCACGATTTGAAGGAACTTTATTGGTGGCCGAATTTCAAAAGGGATATAGCCGCCTATGTTGCGCGATGTCTGACTTGCGCAAAGGTCAAGGCTGAGCACCAGAAACCTTCCGGTTTGCTCCAGCAACCGGAAATACCGGAATGGAAATGGGAACGAATCACCATGGATTTCATTACCAAGTTACCCAAGACAACAAGCGGCCATGACATGATCTGGGTAATCGTAGATCGATTGACGAAATCTGCACACTTCCTCCCAATACGCGAAACGGACAGATTGGAGAAACTGACCCGTTTGTACATTAAGGAAGTGGTATCTAAACACGGCGTACCTGTTTCTATCATCTCCGATCGAGATAGTCGTTTCACTTCCAGATTTTGGGAAAGTTTGAACGAAGCCCTCGGTACTCGCCTCGACATGAGCACCGCATATCACCCCCAAACGGACGGTCAAAGTGAACGAACCATCCAGACATTGGAAGATATGTTACGGGCATGCGCGATTTATTTCGGAGGTAATTGGGATACGCACTTGCCATTGGTAGAATTTTCTTATAACAACAGTTATCATACGAGCATTCAAGCCGCACCGTTTGAAGCTCTATATGGACGCAAGTGCCGATCGCCATTATGTTGGGCGGAAGTTGGAGAAAAACAACTCACCGGGCCCGAAATTGTCCAAGAGACCACGGATAAGGTCTTTTTGATAAAGGAACGCCTCAAAGCGGCCCGGGACCGCCAGAAAAGCTATGCTGATATGAGGCGAAAGCCTTTAGAGTTTCAAGTCGGAGACAGGGTCCTACTGAAAGTGTCACCATGGAAAGGTGTCGCGCGCTTTGGGAAGCGCGGAAAACTGAACCCGCGATATATTGGACCGTTCGAAGTCTTGTCCAGGGTAGGCACAGTGGCATACAAGCTCAAGTTGCCTCAAGAGCTTAGTGGAATACACGACACGTTTCATGTGTCAAATTTGAAAAAGTGCCTATCCGACGAAACTCTCATTATTCCAGCAGACGAAATCCAGATTGACGACAAGTTACATTTTGTTGAAGAGCCAATCGAGGTAACTGATTGGAAGGTCCAAAAACTAAGGCGCAGCAAGATCAGATTGGTCAAAGTGCGCTGGAATGCCAAGCGTGGACCGGAGTTCACGTGGGAAAGGCTGGACCGGATGAAGCAAAAATACCCCGCCCTATTCGAGAAGACACCTGTACCGGAGAACTCGAAGTGAATTCCGGGACGGAATTCTCTTAACGGGGGGGAGAATGTAACAACCGGCAAAAATAAGGTAATTCCGTACAAATTAATTAATATATGATTAACGTAATTAAATGCAATTATGTGTGATTTAATTATCAAGGCCTTAGGGGATAGCAATTTCCAAATAGTGCATAGGAATGCATACGTTTAATGGTAAAGCATGATTGGATCATGTGTAAATAAGCTATCCGGTATGGATGTTGGCGATTACCCGGTAATAATTAAATAAACGAAACGGATCTCGGACACCCAGGATATAAAATAAAGGGTATTTTCATGAAATATAATGATTTTGGAACTCCAAAACCATAAATGAAAACGTCTTGTACAAATCTCCCGGTGACGAATAAAATGCGCGTACCGCACCCGATACGCGTATAACTCATAATTTCACCCGGCAAAGGCCTAAATAACCAATCAACGCTTAAATTAGACTATATTTAAGGGTTATTAAAGGTATTTTTAATGTCCGGATAACGCGTGATTAAAACCCGAAAAATACCCGAACGACACCCGAACGACGGGGGATTAAACATAACAAACAATGGGTAAATATTTGAAGTTGTGGACCCCACTTAAACCCACTTGGGGGCCGGCCTAAGGGCCTTGTTATATCCATGTCTTGTATTAGTAATAATAATATCCTATACTTAGCCAAAAGCATGCATATGCATAAGACAAATGTGTAAGAAAAACACAAGTACAAAAAGCATGCAATCCTTCTCCCCCCTTTAAGAATTTTCGGCCAAGTGCCAAATAAATCCAAGACAAAATCTAAATCATCATTACACTAGTGTATGCATGCATGGTGATGGGTCTTGTATATAGAGATCATGATAGTTTATAAAGATTACCCAAGATTTACAAGCAATCCTACCTATACATACATACATACACGACAACTTTCACACACACACATATCAAACCTTTCAAAAAATCCCAAGTACACAACTCAATCCTCCATAAGATTTCTTGAATCTTTGGAATGATTACATGTGATAAGGCATTATATAACATGTGTTAGAGATTGGAGCATCAAGCAAAACAACTCTTCTTCTTTCCCTTCCCTTGGCCGTGGGTTTTGCACCTCTCCCATACCTCATTCTTACAAGTTTTTACATCTCCAAAACACTTAAAACAATCCATCATCCAAACCCCTATTGTGTGTTTCAAGCTTGGAGCTTAACCATTAAGGAAGAACACACTAAACCCCTCTCAAAATCAAAGGTTTTGTCTTCCCTAGCCTTGTGCTAGTAGTAAGCTTCTTAACCTTGTTTTTGATTATTATTATTCATGTATGTGTTCTTAGAAGCAAGTTGTACATGAAGGGTTTAAAAGGTGGTTTTGAACATAATCTTTAATAGGTTTTACATGTGTAAAATGGATGATTAAAGATATGAAAATAAACCATGGATTTGATAATGATGATGTATTAATCTTGAAAATATGTAAAGTTTACATTTAAAACTAAGTAGGATGATGTTTTGGTTAAGATTGTGGAATGAACTTGAATATGTTGAAAGTAACTTTAAATCATCTTATTATGATCATCTAAGGTATAATGTATGATGGAACATAATAGGAGTTCATAAATAAAGAAGATGAAAAATTAAAGTTAGCTTACTTAGATGAATGATATTTTGTTAAAATGGACAAATACATAAAACACACATATAAGTAGTCTTCCATATGGAATATAAGACTAACAAAAGTGTTTTGATACAAAAATAACTTACCAATAAAAAGTTGAATCTTTAAAGTCTACTATTTTGAGTGAAAAATGTTAACTTTGGAAGTTAGAGTGGAAAAATGCAACTTTTGAAAGTTAAGGGACTAATATTGTAACTTTGAAAGTTAGAGGACTAAAATGGATATTTTAGAAACTATTAGTCCAAAAATGCAAGTATGGAAAGTTTGGTGTCAAAAATGTAAGTAATAAATTCTAAGGATGATTTTTGTAAATACTAGTAGATATACTTGGGTATTTTGTATAAAAGTGTATTTTTGAAAGTTATAAAAATATAGAGGGTTTTAACATAAGGATTTCTATAAAATAGAGATTTTATAAAAATATTAAACAAACTTGGGAAACTTATACAAAAATGAATACTTTTATATAAATGGGAATATAAAAGTGTTGGAAGCATTTTTGTAGTTAAGTTAACAAGTTGGGTTAAAAATACATAAGTATTTTAAACCATCCAAGTAACATGTGAAAAGAGGAAGAAATATGGATAATATTTCTATAAAATACATGTTGGGAAAAACTTGGAAAAATTAACTAATCGAGTTAAGATATCGAACTAAGACGCGTTAACAAACCGTACACGGACAAATCATGAGAAAAATGCCATTGCGGCAAGATAAGAAAAATTTATATTTTAAGAAGTAAAATATATATACATTATGGGTGAAAACTAATAAACACTTTCCTAAGTGTTGTAGGAATTATTCGTGGGAGAAAACACATGACATAAACAAATGAGACGTTAAACAAACGTATATACTTAACAAGAAAAATTACACATTTATATATATGTACGCTCGTCTCGGCAAAATTCTAGTATATCTACTTAATGGGAAAGTAGATATGTGGGAAGGAAAGCCGCGACGAGAAGACAAAGATATATATATGCGTATGCCGTACCAACGAGATCCTAGTATATTTATTTGAATGGGAAAATAAATATACGGTATGGTGAGTTAAATCGGACGTTAAGAATATACCATCGAACGACAAGATCTTAGTATATTTGTTTGAATGGGAAAACAAATGTGCGGCAAAGTGAGTCGGGTCGAGTGTGGAAATATATATTATATCGAGCGATGCGATCTTAAGTATAATTATTTAAATGGGAAAATAATTATATGTTAAGTGACGTCGAGCCGATGATAATAAGATACAAGTTAAGGAAATATTAACAAGAGTAATACATAACTTGTAACACAAAGGGTAATCTAACGCCAACGAAACCTAGGATACGCGCTTAATTAAACGGGATTTGGAATAACTTGTGGTCGGGAGTTGGGTGTACAACTTGCCAAGGCACATGCACTATAGGAATAGTGACTTATACGTCTAGGACGTTTGTAGGTGCGAGACCATCTTTGCTATCCGCCTAGTAATCCAGACAGAGTTTCAGGTGAGTTTCACGGCCCCATTTTAAACTATTTTTACGTTTTCCGGGGGAAAGATATGTTAGGGAAAATGTTTGACGGATTTATTACTTGAGATGTGACCGCCACTCGGGGTTGAGTCCTCGCCTCTATAATCATTATTCAGGGAAATGAAACCGGAGGAATATTGAATAGTACTATTGGTGCCTGACAAGGCCCACCCCTAATCGATAGCGTCGATTATGCATTAGGTTATGCCTGGGGTGCATATATTCTGAACTTAAGTCGTGGGAAACCGAGTAACGACTTGGAGCGGGGCATATTTATTTATACGTCTTGGTTTGATTATAGTCTCAAGTAGATTTATAGGAATTTGCAACTCCTATATATTGTCATAACATGGTATTTCCCAAGTATTCAAGTTTTGGAAACTAAAAACCTGTGAACTCACCAATATATATTTATATTGACGAAACTTTTAAACATATCTTTCAGGTAACTAGATGAAGGAGAACCGGGCAAGCTGGGTCGAGGAATCCTCCAATGCGGCGTCAAACTTTTGCGGGGTTTCACTTTTATTTCCCAAGGCATTTGGGATATATATGAGAAACCTCTATGATTACCTTAAAAACAATTTACTTTTGTGTAATATTTGAACAAGATTCGACGTCATAATAAATGACCCATTTTCTTAAATTACTTGTGTTTAGCAATAACCTTGACTTTATGCTTTTGAACCGTCGCGCCACGTGTTTCCGCCATTGTCGTGGCGTGACAACGACGTTCACAACCGCTTTCCTCTCCTCCTCCCCAACCTCAACCACTATCATCTCCTCCTCCTACAGTATGCACTCCTCCTCCTACGGTGTACACTCCTCCTCCCCAAACTCAACCACTGTCATCTCGTCGAGTGACAACAATTCCTCCTTTAGCAGGTTACACTCCCCCAAATCCAGATGCTCCTCCCACAGATGAGGAATATATCTGGGCTTTAGACTACACCATGGCTGTCATGGGAGTGGGGCAGCTACGCCTGGTAGAGAACCAACCCAACCTCACCCCAAACCCTCCTGCTCCGGAGCCAAATGAGGAAGGGTACAAAGCAGATATTGGTTGGGAGGATATGAGTATGGATGATGAATCATACTATATTCCAAGTCCTGACTATGGCTGCATCCACTCGGATGCTAGGTCGGGCGTTCGTGATAGTGATCGTTCGTTGTCCTCGCCGGAGTATACATTAGAGATTGGGATAACTATTCTCCGTAGAAGAAATTTAGGTTTAATTATGTAATGTTTTAATAAGTAATTTAGGATTATGTAATGTTTCAATTTAATAAGTAATTTAGGATTATGATCTATTCTATACTACATTATAAAGGAAGAAAGATATCTACAAATATAATTTTACATATTTTTTAACATCGTATAGGAAAAGTCTCATGCTTAAAACCTTAATGCAAAACCTACTTGTAAATATTCTTTTATCATAACCTCCAATTACCATTAATTTATATCTATAATCTATATTATATTATAAAGCATTTGAGAAAGGTATCAAACACAATTAAGTAATTACCACATTTTATTAAAAAAATGCAATTTTATATAAAAATTTATATATAATAAAATTATACAAAAATGTTTATACACATACAAATATATACCTATACACGTTAAAAAGATTGTCAGAACCAATAAAAGTTGAACTTTACGCAAAAAAAAATGTGATGCCTTTTTCTTAAAAAAAATGGTGTGCGCATGAATTAGTTCACGAACCAAAACCGAACCGAAACCGGACTCCAAAACCAGTCTTTCAAACCGGCAAAACCGGGGCTGAATCGAACCAAAACCGGTTCAGACACGAACCGGTTTGGAACTGGTTCGGTTCCTAGAAAAGAAACAATCTATGCACGTCTATAAAGTTCTCGGGTTAGGATGTCTTATGTGGAATATTTTCAACTAACCACCGTCCACTACTACCATGGTCCACCACCACAGTCCACTACTACCATGGTCCACCACCACCACGATCCACCACCACCGTCCACCACCACCTCGGTCCACCAACACCACCACCACCACCGTCCACCACGACGATCCACCACCACTACCACCGTCCACCACCACCATCCACCACCACCGTTCACCACCACCACCGTCCACCACCACCACCACCCACCACCACCACCGTCCACCACCATCCACCAACACCGTCTACCACCACCACCGTTCACCGTCCACCACCACCACCACCACTACCGTCCACCACAAGACTGCTGTAAAAAATCAGTTTATTTTAGCAGCTTGCTGATGTGCTCAAAGTGGTTTAATAAAAACTAACTAAATTAACCTAAACTAGACACTCTAAGTTTTAAATTTATAACCTAAGACTCTCTAAACCTAAACCACACAACCGGCAAGTGTACCGGTTAATGCAGTACAGCTAAAGTAAGTCCGAGTATCGAACCCACGAGACTCTACTAGAAAACATAAACTAGACTTGACTACTTATCTACAACCTGAATAAATAATGTTTTGTTGCTTAAAGGGGGGCTTTGCTAATAAAACTAAATGCAAGAAAATAAAGATTAACTAAAATAAATTGAACTAAACTTAATACGCGAACTGAGCTGAACTGAATTCAAATGATGGTGAAGGTACTACCTAGGTTAGAATCCTACTCATGACTGACGAACTTCTATGGTTATGGAACTAGCTATGGAACCGGGATCTTCTGATACTAAACTTACAGGATAAACTAGAGGACCCTCGACCCTTCTCAAGGAGAAACCTAAAGGTTACCTATAAGTCGTTAAACTACCGATTGAGAGGTTACCCTTACAGGCTTACCTACTCTGATGATAAAGTACCTGCTAGACAGTCTACCTTACAGCGCGAAAACCTCACTACACTAAGAGTGCAAAGGGTAACTATAGAAAACCTGATCTAACTCGATACGCAAGAAGTGGTAAGGAAACTAGAAAGATCTTCTTACAAAGCATCTAGATCTAGCAATTTAACACCCTAGACATATCGACAATCCCGCACCTTACAGCTATTGGAATTGGAAGAACACCTAGAACTACCCAATTAACAAAAACCACTCCTATGGAAAACACTAGCAATTTACCATAAACTAGTTGCTAACACACAGTCCACAACCTAACACGCATTCATACATGAAAGACATTCACAAAAATGCATGTGGAGTAAATAATTATTAATTGAACAAAACTAAGTACGCATATACACCAGATCAAAAATAATCAAAGTCTTTACTAAATCATCAACCCATAGTCAAAGTTCCAAAAAACATAAAAACAATCATTCAATCATAAGTATTCATCAAAACCTAGGTAGTAACAAAAGTCTAGCTAATAAAAGTCATGATAAAATCAAAACAATAAAGGCAAGACAAATTCATGGTGTTCATACGGATATTGAATAGATAAATAATTAAAATGGAAAAAACTCGTGCTCGCACCAATGCTTCACCCTTGAACTCCACTCTAATTGATCCACCCCTTCAATATCTTTTAGTGCCGCTAAGTTGTTGTCGAGAGTTTTCTCCAATAATAATCCTTGCGGCAGCTTCTTGATGTCGCGCCTCTCCAGGAATATAATAATTTTTTTCTTTCGTAATAATTCTCTCTCCAAAGAATAATAATATGCGACTTTTTTGTGTGCCCTCAAAGTTTAGATTTGGGCCGTGACCCTTTTGTGACAAAAGTCACGTTTGACTTCTTTTTATTTATTTATTATTATTACTAACTTTTATCCCGGGAGCGTCCCGGGTTGAAATATCTAATATAACATAATAAAATATATTATTATTATTATTATTTTAAAAAAATCTCTGCCATAAGTTATCATATTCAAATATAAAAAAAACGAATCTCTGCGCCGGGGTATAAATCTAGTGCCATTACAAATGAATTCGGAAGTTTGTAATCGATCATTCTAAAAAGAACTAACATGAAATAACAAAAAAAAAAGTTAATTACTAAAATATCGAACGCATTAGTCTAAGGGTTATGTGATGCGTTAAAAAATTCATGGTATATGATCGGGTATGTAGTTCGGGTATTTGGGTATGTTGTTTCGGGTAATCGGGTCGGGTATCACCTAATCCCAGACCCGGCCCAAACCCACAATTTTTTTTAAACTAATCCCAAACCCGACACAATACCTGTCGGGTTACAAAAAATAGTCATTTTTTTCTCCGATTTTATATAGCACTATGGTACTCGTTGGAAAGATAATAAAACACTCGTTAATTTGGTGTAATTTTTTTCTTTAAAAAATCTCATATATAAAAGATATTAACGTTTAAAAGTTATGGGAGGAAACACGAGAGATAAAATAATAAAGGTTTAAGATTAAGTATTTAATAGATTAGGTTAAAGATTATAATAGATTAGGTTAAATCATATTTATTTCTTTTTTTTAATTGGTTTAAAGTTGCCACGTCATATTTTATGTGGCATCTCTTAAAGGAAAGATTGCATAAAAGTATGACATGTAGGATTAATCCCTTTGCAATATATATATATATATATATATAGATATATAGATTATTATTATTATTATTATTATTATTATATAGCATTCTAGCTCCATGCTCTTGACTCGGATGTTCTTGACTCGACCAAAATTGCTCGTTTACGAACCAACGTCCATGAACACCTACCAAAATATAAAATAAATAAATAAGTACTAAAACTGACTCAAAACTAATAAAAGTCTATAAAAACCTATACTAAATAAAATAGACAACTACAAGCCTAAAAGTAATGAAAACACTATCTAAATGACTCGAAAATTGTACAAACTTTACACAGAAAATAGATGCATTTTATAATACATCACTTGCATACGTTAACAAACAATCTTCTTCTTTCAGACTGCAGACCTTTGGTCCATCTCTTCTCGTGCAGATGTCTGCAGATGTGGTCCGCAAACTGCAGATCTTTTCGTGCAGAAATAACAAACAGCACCTAAAAGTTGCTATACTTTTTTTCATGTATAATTAAATAATACATTTTTTATAACTTTATCATTACTTTTTCTCTGTTTTTCACTCACAATTATTTTAAAAAAATATTAAAAAAATAAATGCAGAAAAACTATGCCCCCCCCCCCCTCAATATACCGATGAACAGGAGGTTCCCGCATATAATCTACTCACAACCTCATCCTAAAAATATGATTCACTCACAAAAATGCAAGTAACCTAGTGTGAATGCTCTTACTTCGGGAAATTATGCAATGTTAAATTCAGTGAAAATCATCTACAACAAACTTTTTTTATGAACATCCAGCGATCACCCAAGTACATTCATAGGCAAAAGGTCATCACGCCCACGGTTGCAGGTAATGCTGACGACCTCACCCTTCACCAATTCTAAGGGAAACCCACTGTGATAAAAACCCTTGGCTCGCATATTACATTTTATTACGAGCGAGACTCCAACTGACGACTTTCCCTAAAAAAAAAGTCACCCAGATACCACTACATCACCTTTAGTTCGTCTACAATAAACTAACCTACTCATAAAGAGCGGTTCGGGTTACAAACCAGTTTTTGTTATCAATCTCTTCTCTTCTCTAGCCTCAAAATGCTCTTGGTTAATTTGAAGAAGTCAGACAGGCTGGGCCTTCTCACATCAAACAGGCCATAATCATCTAAAAACCCTTTAACAGATCAGCCCAATAAACCAAATCTATAACCCAAGCCCAAATAACTATTTTTCTATCTCGATCTCCATTCCATTTGTATTTTATAATTTATTAAGTTATTTGCTTCTCTCGAAATCACACAAAGATGGCAGACTATCATTTTATTTACAAAGATGTTGAAGGATCATCAACCCAATGGGACGATATTCAACGTAAACTCGGTAATTTGCCACCCAAACCGCCTGCATTCAAACCCGACCCGTTTACCCCTGCTGAAGACAATGATCACAAACCCGAAGAAGATCTTGAAGACGATTATGAGAATGATCCGTTCATCCAAAAATACAAGTAGTCATTTTAGCGACTTTAGATATAATAATATATTAGTTAGAATTTATTTCAATTTTGGGTCGTGTATATTCAGGTAGGGATGAGAATTTTTTTCCCATATACTCGTATCCGTACCGACTTTGGTATTCGGTACATGTATCCGTACTCAGTTTTATTGATTTTGGGACATTGGGTATTTGTACGGGTAAAAAAAACGGTAGTGGTACCGAATTTTATATATAATGAATTCGATATTGTGTTTTACTTTGTGTTATGTTATTGATGGTACTCGTGCGTATTTGGTACCCGTGCAAGTGCTAAAAAATAAAAAACAAAGTGGTACCAAAGCAGGTACCGATACTTGTGCCCATACCGAACCATTATATTCCGTATGGTATTCCATACCTACTTTTGTTCAATTTCGGTATCGGTACCAATACAGCACCTGTACCGCATCCCTACATTCAGGGGTGTTCATGGTTTTGCATATCAGTTTATTCCGTTTTGAAATTTTTTGGGGCCCAACCAAAAACCGAATCGATCCGAATTATTCGATATTCTGTTTGGTTATCTGAATAAGTAAGATTTGTGAGACCGCAACCGTATTCACAATTCAGTTGTTTATTTTTGCACACCTGTTATTTATTACAATCTATCTATACCTAATAAATAAGTAACTGGTTGTGCATGTGTCACACTTATGTGAGCCTAAAATTTCTTTTATAGGCTTGTCTTATTTCATCTCTTGTTTATTAAGTTTAGATTGTAATTTCCAACCTAGTTAGCTACAATATATTAGTTATGGTATTATAAGATACTATTTAATTAGTATGTCTATACATAATACACATTTCCGTATTTTAGTTCTTCATTGTTGTTCTTGAAGGAGGCAATGGTTTGCGAAAATCCCAAAGTTCGGTTCAATCATACCGATTTCTGGATCGGATTTTGTTCGTGAGGTATCACACGCTCCATCAGATGTGTGGGTGGTGGTTGTGTTATACAAAGATGGGTAATAAACTAATTGCTGTAATCCTTTTGATGTTATTGTGTGTTGTTTATAGAAGTTGATTAAGAAGTTGTGATGTTTAAACAGGTACCATGAATGTGGTGTTCTATTGCAATGTATGAAAGAACTGGCAACCATGTATCCAGAAACAAAGTTTGTTAAAATTGTGTCAACCAGTTGCATTCCTGATTATCCGGATCGTAATCTCCCCACTGTGTTGGTTTATAATGATGGTGCGGTGAAGGCAAATTACGTCGGTTTGCATACTTTTGGTCGAAGATGCACGCCTGAAGGTACATCTTATATTCATGTTTTAATGTAGGAATGATGGTGAATGTAAGACAGCTTACTACTACGCTAACCCCTTAAAGGTTAAATGACGACGTTTTTGTGTTATTTTGAATGGGTTTACCGTTTATGTGTAGGTGTTGCTATGGTTCTATGCCAGTCAGATCCGGTGCTTAATGATGGGCAGACCGGAGGCGAAGGCTCTAGAGAAGCTGTTCTTGAAGGAATAAGGAAAAGGTTTCTTGAGAAAGTGATAATAGAGCATGAAAATGATGATGATGGGTCTGAAAGTGACTAGAATTAAGGTCTTGTGTATTTATTTATGTTGAATCTTAAATTGTTCCAAACCCGCCTTTTTGTTTGTTGTTCTGACTACTGCGACTATATTTTTCGTTTATGGTCATAAAGATGTGACATGCTTATATCTACTAATCGACTTATGTCGCTTCTTGATAGCCTATTGATTGACGTGTGTCGCGTGTTGTCTCTGTAACGAAAAGTTAAACCAAGGTCTGAGTAATAAATAGAATCATGACATCCTCTTCATGTCATATAGCCAGGATCGTTATTAAATGTTGGTTGCAATATGGTGCACAAAATCCAAAGAAAAACTGCCGTTAAAATTTTAACGCTCAACACTTGTTTTGGGAATTTAGTGCCCTATACCCCCCCCCCCCCCTTAATGGTGTTTGGGGCACTAAAATTGAATTAAGGCCCCAATTGATGCCCCACTACACATGGTCTTATCTCAGATTTCATGTCCAGTTAGACATGTAATCTTAAAAAACAAATTATCAACTAATTGTATATTATTATTGTGTTTTTTGTAATTGTTGCACTAATCCATTTTAGAGGAAAATTTGGTTTATTTAGTAGATAAGAATACTTCAAGATGAAGTATTGCATACTTTCATGGTACCATATCTAGTTATCTACACATACAAAAGCTTTAGATACATATAACTATTTTTAAACCTCTACTTCACCACTAATAGCTTCTCTAGTCACAAGCTTTATACCCCTAACCCACAACTCAGCCATTTCTAACCCACCATCACACACAAAATGCACCTCTTTCTTCTTCATGGTCACCACCCGAAACACCCCGGCCGCATCACCATCGCTCTTCTTCCCCCTACGTCTCACAAACCCGACACTGGGCCCCACCTCAGCATCCCGACAAACAACGTTTCTCCTACTCGAATTCCCCCATCGCAATACCCCTTCTCTCATCATTTTCAACTCTTTCACATGTGAACTTCCTCGTCCCCCTTTCGTATGTTTTAACACATTTCCGCCACTAAGAACTAGCACCCTAGCAAGCTCGTCTAGTATCACGCCCTCTGCCCCATCCGATGCATGTTTTTGTGCCAAGGAGAGCGCAGTTTCGCCCTTTGAATTTTTGTAACCACAGATGGACCCAAACGAGATTAACAACTTGCACATTTGTCCATTGTTTTCTCTTGCTGCTAACATGAGGGGTGTGTATCCATCTCCGTCAGGGATGTTTACATCGTATCCTCTGCTGGTCAACAGTTTGACTGCATTCGTGTCACCATGGCGAGCAGCATAGTGTAGAGGGTAAAAACCTCTGGCATTTTCGCTACCTTTTTCTAGGGTGAATTCAATCATTACTTTTTCAAACATGTCTGAATTATCGTTCGTTTTCGATAGATAGATTGCGGTCTCACCGGCTTTGTTTGTCAGCTTTACGTCGCATCCTGCATAGACAAGAAGCCTAAAGGCTTCAATATCACCCCTCATTGCCGTCACCATAAGCACTGAGAACCCATTTTCGTCTTGCTCATCGAGATTAATATCATCGCAATTAATCAAAGCTTTTAAAGCTTGTATATCTCCCGAATGAGCTACGAACATTAAGGGGGAGAAGACTATAGTTTTACTAGATGTGGGTACTACTGTTCCGGATTTAATGGTATCCAGCACTGCTTTTTGAAAGCCAATAGACCAATGGTTTGACTCGGCTATAGACTGCGCGGATTGACCAGTCAAACTGGTCAACCCAAGGTCAGCACCAGCTCTGGTCAACACTCGGAGACACTCTTCCTGTTTAAACTTAGCACATATCATTAGTGCGGTTTCACCGTTGTTTTTAGTTCTTGAATTAATATCACAGCCTGACTGAACTAACAGCTGCAGAACCGATGGATATCCTAGGCGTGCAGCCATGTGAACAGGTCGGGTTTCATCTTTTTGTGCGGTTTTGACTGGCTCTTCAATGTCTGCCCCGCATTTTACTAGTGTTTTTACAGCTCCTGTGTTACCGCAAAGGATGGCATGATGAAGGAGACTTCTCGTGTTGTGACATATGGCGAGCGAGACACGTTGGAGTAACATTTGCAATATGGAACCAGTAGCTTCAAAGTACTCCACAGCACACCAAGTAATAGGATAGGGTTCTGCTAGTCCAGCGCCGACCCGGAACTCGTCACCCGAAGCTGTATCCCATGACCATGCTCCTAACTGGACCTTCATGTTGATATTGGCCCCAGCCTTCAAGAAAATTAATTGAGATATGTTAGTTCCTGCTTGTACCAGAGAAAAACAAAGAAAGCATATACAGTCAAACTTGCTAACTTAAAACGGGTCATAATAGACCAGAGACACCGTACGCCAATGCCACGCCTCGAGCTACACCACCACGGCTCGGTAAAAAGCTCGAAACGAGCCGAGTCTTATTGAGCTCGAGCCGAGCTTGAGCCTAAAACAAAGCTCGTTTATTTATCGAGCCCGAGCTCGAGCCTGGCATGTGAAGCTCGTTAGGCTCGTCCAGCCTTATCGAGCCTAGTGTAATATTAGTTTTTTTTTTAATATTTACCACTCATTTAAGTTGTTTTGTAAACAAGCCCTGAGCTCGAGCTTCACTTATCGAGCTCACGAGCCTAAACGAACTATTTATATTATTTTTATTCAATGAATTAACTAATTGATAATAAACAGGCCGAGCCCGAGCCGAGCTCGAGCTTGACAAATTGTTAACGAGCCGAGCTTGAGCTCTTATAAGTCAATCGAGCTCGAGCTACGATCCAAATTTAGGCGGGTTGTGACACAACGCTACAATCCATTCTAAACCTTTAAATGGTAACAATTTGTAATTTGAAAATATATACAATTATTGAAATTTATAAGAGGAAAGGTATAGTGGCCTTAAACATAGGAAAATTTATAAATTTAATAATTTGGTTACGGATATGTAAAATGTAATAATTGGTAGTTTAGAGAGGGTATAAACAATTCTCCCAGCAGATTATAATCAATTATAAACAGTTCACATTTTATCTGTTTTTATTTATTGAAGTTGAAAACTATATCCAAATTCATGAAAGTGTGACAACTGTTAAATAATAGGACCCTAAATAATATCTCAGTGACAATATTCGTGTCATTGCCAGCTGGAAAAGGTTTGTACCTTGTACGTTCCGTATTTGTTTATCTTATGTAGTAGGGACATGGATCAGTAAATATTTCAGGAACAACTCTGACGAATTCAGTAGGTACTTGATGACACGTTTTGGACATTTTTTCATTTACAGGTCAATAGGTAGTTGAGTAAATTACTATCTACCATAGTAAAAAAAGATAAGGTGTGTGATATTTGGTGAATCATTATGATGCAAGCGTCGTCATACGAACATCAATGGCTACAAAACTCGAGTTGTTAGACGGTCATTATAGTAAAGATATAAAAGGGTCCCGAAATCTTTAAAAGATTGTGTCTAAGGGAGTTGTATTTGATAATGGGGTATGCTTAAACTCGGTTTGCCTAATAATCCAAACATAAGTTAATGCTACTATGAAATTATATCAAATTATTAAAGTCATGACGGTGTGATCCTAAGCGTGTTCACACCGTCCCATTAGGAGAGATCAAAGTTTAAAAGAACGGAAACGAGCCTCGAGGAGTTTTCCCTTCGCCTCATGAGGCGTAAGGCGTAAGCTCAAGGCGCAGTCAGAAAATAAATATGAAAATTATGTGTCTATAAAAAATAAAATATTTGACCTAGAAAAGTCTAAAACATAAAAAACACACCTCAAAAATAAAATAATTGACCCAAAAAGTCTAAAACGCCAAAAAAAACACATCAAAAACACCCTAAACCACCCGAGGCGCACCTGAGGCGTACATTTTCTTAGCGCCTCAGCCCTTAGAGGCGTATGTACAATCTGAACCCCATGAGGCGCGCCTCAGACTCTTTTTCTTAGAGTTTCGCCTCGAGGCGTACGCCTCACCCATTTTTTTAAACCATGGGAGAGATGTGGGTCATAAAGAATGTCTAATTTTAAATATCACCGATAAGTTTTGGACGCATTGGTTGTGAATAGGAGAACTCTAGAGATGGGTAACCTCCTCGGAGGTTTCCATCCAGGTAACCAAAAACAAATCCGTAACAGTGTCGTGGGCTCATGGCAAAATTGGTGATATTTGTTGGTATGAGGGGTTGATGTTACATAAGTTATAATTGATAAGGCCCTACTCTAGACCCTAGTAATCAAGACAGTAGATTCTGTTTTTATGTTATAATCAGAATTGAATTAGAAGGCTACCTGTAATAGCCGACGAACAACAGCAACCTGTCTACTAACAACTGCTGCCACAAGGGGTGTGCAGTTGATATTTGTATGAAGAGAAGGCTTAGATGAGCAGAGCAGCACTCTAGCAGATGCATTTATATCTACACCGCACTGTCGTCACAAATTACGAACATGTCAAACACTGAATTCAACTTTAGCATTGAAATAATAGTTGTGTTGCAAATTAGTTGTTAAGTCAATTAATCGAGAAAAATAAACAACCGACATATTGATGTTTACCTTCAAGAGAACATCAACCACATCTACAAATCCTCTGCAGCATGCAATGACAAGAGCGTGAACAGCAATATTGGGCCGTATCAGATCAGAAGCCATTAGCAACTCGATAAATATCCCATCTTGCCCATGACAGCTGGCCTCTAACAAAGCCTCCTCACAAGACTGTTGACATGCACCGGCTTTAAGTAAGATCTCAAAGATCTCAAGGTGGCCCTCGCGTACAGCCGCTGTCAATGCAAAGCCTCTAAATAGTTTCTGGTTCACATCGGCTCCACGACTCTGTCATTTATCAAAATAGCAACAACAAAACAAATTGTCATATCACACACAATCCACAAAATGGACAAACAAAACCCCACTTGGGAATATGAGCATAGTATTCTCTTATTTGTTTATTTTTATAAACACAGATCTTATAATTTTTAAATTATATATGACAGAGACACTGTATGATGGAGCATTTGCTGATCCCATGAGGCAGTGTTATGTTTATGGATTCATATCAGACAACATGAAATGGGACTATACATGAACGCCAACTTATTATGTATCTGAGGGAGCAATTATTAATTCAAATGTTTAAACTTTAGGGTTACAAATCACATTGATTTTCATGAAGAAAATAGATCTCGTGAACAATTATAGTCGAATCAATTCCATATCACACTTGTTGCAGAAGAAAAAACTGCAAAATGCGATTCAATTTATCGTAATCGATTGATTAACTTTAACTTTTTGGTGTTCAGTGTTCAAAAGGAAAATTATCACATAATATAACTTGCTTTTGCCTAGATTTGCACCTTACTTTACACCTCTTGACCACAGAATCAGTTTGTTTAAACTTCTAATTTGTAGCTTCACATTTTAAGACAAACTTCACCATTTTCAAATATTACTTCAAATCCTAAAACCTAATGTAAGGGATGAGCCATTGGTACTCGATACCGAAAAATACTGGTACCGGTATTGAATCGTACCGTACCGGTACCGATCAAATTTCAATACCAATTCGGTACCCTTTTTATGTTTTTCGGGATCGGTACTTCCGGTTTGGTACCAGTTCGGTACAGTACGGCATTTTACCCACTTTTTAACTTTGAATATCATACCGGTTAGGTACCGTACATAGAATTTTTGGTACCGGTACCCATTTTGACGATTTTCGGTTCCGTACTCTCGGTACCACCGGTACCGGTACGAGCTCATCCTGATTGTATAATAACTAATAAACATCAATTGTAGCCCTAAATCAATAATCTAACTGTGTTAACATTCTACATTACTAAACATTTATATCGCGCCTCGGCGCAGATTGCTCAACGATTAATCCCCGAGTACTTCCCGCCTAGGCCAAGTACTCGGCAAGTCATCTCCGAATACTCCCCGAATATGGCCAACTACTCAACTTTTGCATTCCTACCATTCTAATCAAAAGTCACGTGAGTTGATGTATAGTTTAGCCTATTAGCTTTAAAAAATTATTATCTCTATTAAGTTTATTTTTTCATGTAAAAAGTAAAACAGTATATAATTTTATTTTCTAATATTTCCGTCCTCAAATTTAAATTTAAATGTTTAAGTTCCGTAAAAACTAACTTTAAAAAACAAAGGAACAATGAACAATCATCAACAAAACATAATGTCAAAACCTCGTACCAGTAATTTCCTAACGAGCGTCACATTTCCATTATGAACAGCAACAAACAAAGCAGTAACATCAGATTTAAGCTCCCGGTACTCAAACCTCACAACATTCTCGTACTCATCATTACACTGAACCTCAGCAACACGAAACTTCAACGAAACAGCGCCGACAAAGTTGACGTCAACGTACGGATCATGAATGCAGTCAAACGCTGATTTAATATCACTGGATGACGTGGCATCGAGGAGGCGTTGAGAAACATCGGCCTCGTAGTTGACCGGAAAAACCTGTTGTTTTGTGGTGAGGAAACTTACTCCGGTGGTTGAGTGACGGATTACCATCATGTTGTCCGGTGTAAATGTAAGATGGTTGCAGGCTTTTTGTGTGTGCTGGTTCAGTTGGTTATTTATTGGGGTGGTTTTGTTTGGTTGTTTATTTGTTTGTTTCTCTCTCTCTCTAGAAAAATTGAATAATATTAGCGCCAGAGAGAGTGAGAGTAGTACTAGGGTGAGGGTGGGGTGGGAGGGGTGGGATTGGATTGACTTTAACCACGGTTATAAAGCGTTTGTCAGTATGTATCTTACGAATCTGCTTAGAATAATCAAAGAATTATTTATATAGTAGGAATGAGGAAATAAAAGGAAAAACAATTATACCCAAAATAAACAAGGTGATAGAGAGGAAATAGGATCGGTTAATTAAAGGAATAGATCATGGAAATAATATCAATTTTTTATACTCTCTCTCATAAGTTGAAGCGTGTAAGTCACGAACACCTAACTTGCCTAGTAAGATCATTACGGTGTTGTGATCCAAGTGGCATAGTGAACAAATCTGCTATTTGACATTTAGACTATGGGGTATGTTCTCCTTTGCTTTTTCCTTCCAATTGTCCATATCAACGCCACATCATATTCCTCTTCTCCTCCCCTTTTTAGGGGAAATGGTTCCCCTTCCCCCTTCCTTTTTTTTTTATTTTTCTTTTTCATTTATTTTATAGATTTTATTTTTCATTAAAAAAAATTCATTAAAATTAAAAAACAAATTACATAGAAATTAAAATTAAAAAACCGAAAATTACATAGAAATTAAAAAAAAAACGAAAATACATAATAAAAAACCTAAATATTAAACGATCCTCCGAGCCATCTTTTGATAATGTTGTCTTTTACTTTCGCCGCCACCGCACGTTCCTCCTCCGTAAGGTTATCGAGAGGAGTTTGCATCAACGCCAATTCGGTTGATTCTTGTCTCGAAAGCTCCATTTCGAGGCGTTTTTTTTCCAACTCTAGCCTCATCACTTCCCTCTCCGCCGTTTCTTCCTTCTCCTTTTTTTCCATTTTTAGCCTCTCAATATCCTCGCCGCCGCCTCTTCCTTCTCTTTCTTTCTTTCCAAGTACCTCTCTGTTTGCTCCTTTTTAAACTCGTTAAAGTTTTGAAGAAACTCAATTTTCTCCACCGCCTTATCTTTCGACTCTTTCGAACCGGAACCTGAATCGGTATCGATACGCTTTCCTTTCGAGCCTGAGGCCGCTTTCTTGGCGCGGTCCCTTCCAGGTGGCCTCACTGATGGTGGTGTAGGCGCCTCGTCTTCAAATTCCGGGTCGTCATTTATGTTGATAGTACAACGAGCATCCGACCCACCACCACTATAACTCCCCGATGTGCTCGTTTTCGACCTCTTTGCTTTTTCCACCTCATTGGGCACCACTTTGAATTTTTCACACTTCGACAAAAATCTCATACGGTTTCATCAACCCAAACGCCCCGTTTTTCTCGGTGTATCTTTCAATAGCCAACTTCAACACGTTCTCATCACTTTGACCCGTGGTACGATTATTCCAAGCATGTTGATAGTAACCCGCAAAACGTTGACATTTTCCCATCATTTCCCGACACTTGCTACTAACCGAGTGCGTGGTTCGATTTTGTTCACGTTGTAACAACTTGAAAAATTCCTTAACAACTTGGTTCCAAAAACCACCCTTCTCCGATTTGTAGCTACAAATATTGTTAAAAAGTTAGTAAACATAAAAAAAAATATAAACATAAGCTTAAAAAAAATCTTCACAGAAAGTTAAAAAAAAACCGAAAATATCTAAACAAAAAAAAAAAACAAAACAGTAGGTACAAAAAAAAAATTAACAAACTTTATCCGAAATTTAAAAAAAAAAAACAAACTTCTTCCGAAAATATTTAAAAAAAAATTAAACTTTATCGAAAATATTTAAAAAAATTAAACTTTACCTAGAATTGGGTTGGTAGAGGTGATAACCCAAGCTTTTGCTAACGCCTCCAACTCAATGGGCGTCCATTGAACGGGATCCGCCCTCGTACTAGGACCTTCATCTTGGACCCGTTTTTTTTTTTTTTCGTTTTTTGTAGTTTTTTTGTAGGGACCGGTTCGGTTATGGGAGGAGGGACTTGGGTTTCGGGCACGTGATCATCGTGGGAACCCAAAGAAACAAAATCGTGCTCGGGTTGGGTTTGGGTTTCGAGTTGTTGTTGCCATTGATGTTGTTGCATTTGCATTTGCCATTGATGTTGTTGCATTTGCATTTGCCAAGGATTAAGAGGGGTGTTAAACGCGGCAAAAGGTTGTGACGAGGGGGTACCGGGTGTCGAGGGAAAACCGAATGGTGCTTGCTTAGTGGGGTGATCGGGTGTGTTCGGGACGAACGGGCGTCTTGGATCCATGAAATTTTATAAAAAAAGGTATGAAAGGTTTATATTAATGTGTGTTTTGGTTGTTTGGAGTGAAAAAAATAAAGGTAAAGAGTATATATATAAAGTAAATAGGTTAATTTTTTTTAAATAGCCGTTGGCCCCAACGTATATATCTCCAACGTTCACTTTTTTGTTGGAAAATGGGACGGGAAGGACGGGAGTATTCTCCCAAGCACACCGAGATGAAAACGGGGGGGGGGGGGGGGGGGGTTGTTCCCCTTGGGGAAAGCCTCCATGTCACCTTTCCCGATCTCTTTCCCCATCCACCCTCCATAGTCTTAGAATCAATGTGCGTTGGTTTTACTTCCTTTGATTCAACATGTTCACGAACAAAGTAACAATCCATTTCAACATCCTTCCTTCTATCATGAAAAATGGATTGTTTGCTATATGTAACACATCCTAATTGTCACAAAATAATTGTGTTGGGCCAACATGAGATGCCTCTAGCTTATAAAGTATCCAATGAACCCAAAGTATTTCATTAACTATTGTTTCCATTGCTCGATCTTCTTCTTTCCGTATATGATCGTGAAACGATGGATTGCTTTTTTGACTTTTGAGACACTTGAGCACCACTCAATAGATGCAAGTACCCCGTTCTAGATCGTCTAGTATAAGGGCATCCTAACCAATCTGAATCACAATAAGTAACTAAATTTGTTCATCCCTCTTTCGGTAAACGTACACCTTGTCCCGACGTGGCCTACCAACCTTCTATATTTATTTGCATCAACTTTGTCATCTTATTCCCCTTGTTGAGTTTTAAGTTTTGCTCCATTAGAAATGGGCTTGATCGGCATCCACTGTCTTCTAGGATATCCAACATGTATTTTCTTTGACGAAGAACAAGACCCTCAGATGTTATAGCTACTTCGAGTACAACAGAAGGCCTACCAACCTTCTATATTTATTTGCATCAACTTTGTCATCTTATTCCCCTTTCTCGAGTTTCAAGTTTTGCTCCATTGGAAATCGGTTTGATCGGCATCCACTGTCTTCTAGGGTATCCAACATGTATTTTCTTTGACGAATGACAAGACCCTTAGACGTTCTAGCTACTTCGATACCGAGAAAGTTTTCAACGTTCCTAGGTTTTCAATGCTGAATTTTTCATGGAAGTGTGATTTTGTACTTTTGATCTTTTTCATGTTGTTTCCCACAATGATGACGACGTCTACATAAATTAAGGCGCGGCATAAACATCATTAACTTTGTATATAAACAATTAATGCTCCGCCTTTAATTGTCTGAATCCAAGATAAAAAAGTGTAACACCCTAATTGACGACGGAAAAGACAAAACGTAAATTATTCAAAATCACATGATATCTAATTAACGTGTAAATAATTTATTTAACACATATTAAAAATCCAACAATACATGAAAGGAAAAACTACAATGTTCAGCATTAAATAAAAATGTTCAAATTTATTAAACTAGGTATAAGCTTCTAGTTGAAAACTAAGTTGCAACTAGGGGTGCAAACGAGCCAAGCCGAATTCGAGCCTTGCATTATCGAGCTAGGCTCGTGAAAATTTTCAGAAGCTCGAGCTCGATTCGAGCCTTGTATTTTGGGCTCGAGCTGGGCTCGATAGTATATTTAAGAACTCAAGCTCGGCTTGAAAGCTCGATCAAAATGTATGTGGCAAGAGTTTAAACGAGCCCAAGTTCGGCTCGAGCTCGTTTTGTCTATTAAGGACTCGTTTTGGACTATTAATGAGCTCGTTTTGGACAATTTAGAAGCCCAAGGCCAAAAGTAATTTAGTTAATGCATGGGTTGCAATACAATTGGGCTATAGTATTAATTGACATAAATAAGCAAAGCACGAGAAGGCTCGACGAGCCCAACCGAGCTTTACATTCGAGGCTCGAGCTCGAGCTCGATAACGAAATGAGCTTTATTTCAGGCTCGAGCTCGGGCTCGAGCGCGATAAGACTCGGCTCGTTTGAGCTTTTTACCGAGTCGATCTCGAATAGCTCGCGAGCCGCTCGGCCACCCCTAGTTGCAACCTCTCACAATATTCCGAAAACATGTTTCAAAAGAATTACAATATGAAGGGTCAACTAAAAATAGCTAGTCAGAATTAATAGGTTTTAGAATGTAAAAGTTTGGATAAAAGTAAGGTAGTTAGTGTAACATATGAAAACTCAATCGCAACCTCGACTTAGATTCGAGTTTTGTTCTTTATGCTCGAGCTTTGGTCGTAGGTAGTTTTTCAAGCTCGAGCTCGGATTGGACTTGGTTTGTTTCTTATTTATTAATTAAATTATTATTAATTATTATTTTTTATTTAAGTTAGTTATTTTTCATAATTTTATAAATATTAATTATTATTATTACTATTATTTTAATATATATTAAATATAATAATAAAAAATATATAAATGTGGGCTCGTTTAGACTCGCAAATTGGCTTGAGTTCAATAAGCAAAGCTCGAGCTGAGGCTCGTTTCTTAAGCAAGCTTATTTTTGGCTTGGGCTCGGGCTCAAGCTTGTTTAAGCTCGGCTCATTTCGAGTTTATCTTTCGAGCCAAGTTTGAGTAGCTCGCGAGTATCTTTGCTCGTTTCTATCCTTAGTTTTAAGTCGCTAGGAATTTAGACTGCCTTACCCTACAATGTTTTCTTGCTTTGCTAGATTTTGATATGATCGACATGTATAAGTGACTCGATCAATACGTATTATTAAATACCAAACATATTATTAAAAGAAAAATGAATGAAAGCTTGTGCGTTCGACCTCTCATTTGTTTTAGGTGTTGGATTGATATGGTGATTGTTGCATCCGATCCAACATGTTATGTGTAATCTTTTAACGTGTTTCTTAATTTTAAATCTGGTTTTGGATGATTGTTCTCATATGGAAGCTTGTGTGTTCGATCTCTCATTTGTTTTAGGTGTTGGATTTATATGGTGACGGTGGTATGAGTGTGGCTTTGTAAATTGATAGTAGTGGTAACGATTTTGGGGTGGTTAACAATAACAATCGTTGTGTTTGTGGAATGGAGACATGGAGCGAATGTGGTGTAATTGTGTAAATGGATATGGCGACCAACAATGTAAAATGGGGAGATGGGTTAGACAAGCACCATAAATGGTTTATAAATATAAAAATAAAACTAATGATAAGTTCAACGGAAGTAAACTATAATAAAAAAAAAAAAAAGGTAAAAATATAGATGACAAACCTTTAACAAACGCATGATGCATTAGTTATTGTTTAATATACCCCATGGTAACACATGCCATGAGTTATGTCACAAACGTTGTTTTTTTATTTATTGTCCCATTTTAGTCGACCTCCATTTTGTCACTGTCCTCCCACGTTGCTACCTCCTTGTCTAGTAGATTCTTTTACTTTCTCAAGAATTCATGAGTCAATATCTTATTTTCATTTTTATCACTATATATTATAATCTAAAATCTTATTATAAAATTTTAAGATGTTTTAAAAGTCATGTCAACAATTGAGGTTAGATCAAATACACAGTGAAACAGTGAAAGAAAAATAGAAAGTTATAGAAAACGTATCAAACAGACTCCGATTGAACTCGTTCAATCGACATTGGAACCATCTCATCGAGCCCTACGATCTTAGTTTTTAGGTTTTCGTTTTTTTGAATTTTTAGCTTGTAGTTTTTAAAATTTATGTTATAGCATCGTGTCTTTTATGTAACATTGTGTATTTTTCTTATTTTCATTATTGTGTTATATTTTTCGGCATTGTGCTATATTTTGCAGTTCATTATATCATATTTCGTGATCTATTATGTTTTTTTGTATCCTTCTCACCTTTCTCATTTTTATTAAACTATGTAGAATAAGTTGACCTCAACAATCATACACACATAGCTAAACAAACACATATAAGGGTGAATTCTAATTTAAGAAAGTGACCAAATAAAAAAGGATTTTAATGAACCACTTTTGTAATACTTAGCTCATTGTCTCTTAAGTCTTTTGCATTTCGTTATCAAAGTGATGTATGAGTGATTTTATCATTTTACTATCACATTATATTATGTGTTCACGATCTTTTACTATATACATGTATCCGGATAATTTGAGATGATACAAATGTAGTACCTTTCCTAGTGTTACATTACCACATTAACAGTGGCTTATTACATGTACATCTTATGTTTGATATGATTATATGTTGCTTCCAGATGTCTTCCATATGGTGTCTTCAATAGGCATGGTGGATGATCATCGTTGCTTCACACTATTTAATGCCATCATTAAGGCAGTGTATGGAGTCGTTCATCATAAACACAATAGGACGTGATCTTGCAAAGGCTGACAAAAGAATTTATGATACGAGACCTTGAATCAAGACTTATTAGTGGTCCAAACGATGATTGCCCCATCTCACCCAAAACTGTTAAAACTAGGGGCGGCAATTATTGACACGACCCGAAAACCGACCCGAACCCGACACGAAAAAAAATAGATTTGGGTCAACTAACACGACCCGTTTAAAAAAACGGGGTGGGTTCGGGTCAACTAACATGACCCGTTTAAAAAAATGGGTCGGGTTCGGGTTGATACATATATAAAATGGGTTGACCCGTTAACCCGTTTAAGTATTTAGAAAAAAATATATATTATATTTTTGTTTTTCTTTTTCCATTTCTATATACATGGTTAGTTATAATTGTGTTATTTTTGGCACACTGTATTATTTATTTGTCACACTTATATACTCACCTTTAAACATGTTATTGATAACCCGCTTACAACCCAACAACCCGCTTATAACTCATGAACATGTATTACTCATTTAAAAATATGGGTTAAACGGGTCGTCTTCGGGTTGACCCGGATTTTATGTAGGTTGGGTTAGGGTTGAAATATTTGACACGAATAATAATATGGGTCGGGTTCGGGTTGCACATTTCAACCCATCAACCCGCCAACCCGCAACCCATAAACCCGCCAACCCATCAACCCGACACGATTGACACCCCTAGTTAAAACAAGTTTTTGACCCCACAAACGTTAAATCAGACCATGGCTTGCGCAAGTAAATCGTGTATGTCGGGTGATTGGTGCCAGAGCCGTCGTCCATGAGGATTAATGTACCATGTGCGACTAAAAAAATGTGTCTTTAAAATATAAATCTGCATGTATGTTTGTGTGTGTGCGCGTATATATATTTGCGAAATGTAACGATGCATGTTATGTTTGTATATTTTTTCAAATACAAGGTGGAGATAGCTTATAAAGCAAGCTCTTGGTAACAACAGTTTTGGGCGGTTCGAGTATCCGGGGAGAGGGGGGGGGGGGTTAACGAATCTGAGTATTTGGAGCTACGACTAGAAGAAGGAAGACATTATGTTATCAGATCCTGAACACAATCGTCCTAGAGATGAAGAACCCCTACCTTTTCTAGTCTCTCTTGCTTGCTTGCTTTTCAGATTATTGTTTTTTTAGCGTTAAATAACTTTTTTTCATAAGATAGTACTCTAAAAGAATTCACTATAAAATCAATTATTTTTTTATATAACTTTTTCATATTAGATGGTTGATAAGTTCAATATAAACCTCTTTTAACATACATAAATCTTGCTTCATATTAAATCTACAAGATCTGTATATAGCCAATTGTATTTATTTGAGTATATCCAAAGCCAATTGTATGTGTGAAGGCTGTTTGCAACAAAGTGCTTTCTGGTCAAATAGTCAACATGTTGACTGGCAATGCAAGGGTACCCCTACCACCTTTCTGCAGTTATTTACTTTCGTCACGTGCTCTTTGCGTGATGTTAAGTTGGCCGTGATCTAGTGTACAAACACCCATCTACTTAAATGAGTGAAAGTTTCATATTTTATGGTATGTAATGCGATAGAGATCCATGATCTTTTTCTAACAAAAATGTTTGATAAATCGTCTACCACTCAATCGATAAATATGTATATAAGTTATAACACATGAAATGTATATCCGGCAAATACAATATAAACTAACACTTGCGGACCCATTCCCTACTTGTTGTAACTTGTAACTAGATGATCCAAATTATAGTTTTTATAGAATAATCTCATGATTGGGCCTCTTTATCTTCTCTAGTTTTCCTTACATAGTAAAAATGCATAAAATACTATTAAATTTGTAGCTAGGACTTGGAATCAATGGTTCATTTGCTTGAGAAATGTGAATTAATTTGTAAGTTGTAACCATCAATCCTACATTAAATTCTTCCATGGGCGAATCTTCAAATTAATATAACTGTTTTCTTTTATTTCCTTGACCAACTCCGCAATGGTTCTTGATTGACTCTCAAAAACCTTTTTGTTTCTATCACCCCATACTGTCCATAATGTTGTCATGATAACTTCTTACATTTAGGTGGGAAGCGGAGTTCCCTTATAACCACAAACAATTTTTTAAAAGTGTTTTTTTTAACGTCTAATTTCTTTACACTTTTTATATCTCTTTACACATTTTTTTTGCACCCTTAGAGTTGAACTCCCAACCTCACCTAAGAGAGGATTTCCTCTCTACCACTATGCTATAACCTAGGGGTGCAAACGAGTCGAGCCGCTCGCGAGCTACTCGAGCCGAGCTTGAGCCTAAAACAAAGCTCGTTTATTTATCGTGCCCGAGCTCGAGACTAGTGTAATATTAGTTTTTTTAATATTTAATAATATTTACCACTCATTTAATTTAAAGTTGTTTAGTAAACGAGCTCTGAGCTCGAGCTTCACTTATCGAGCTCGTGGGCCTAAACGAACTACTATTTATATTATTTTTATTCAATGTATTAAGGGGTATTGGATTTCAATAATCCCAAGTTTCAACCGTTGGCCGATAATAATCCCTACTTCAAAAATTCCCAATAATAGTCCCAACTTTCGAACATTTGGCCTCTGGTAAACCTTTTTTAACTGAACAACTAATTGGGTTAGTTTGTGCTGACGTGAATTCTGACTAGGCTCGATGACGTGTACAACTTAAATGACATGGCATTTTATATTATTATTTCATTATTGTCATTGTTATTTAACCCAATCCATCCCGAGCACACAAGGAATGACAGACAGGCAATTAAGTTGTAAACCTTCATCATCATCATACTCAGTTAATCCCACCAATAGCAAAAGCTAAGGTAGGGTCTGAGGAGGGTAAGATGTAGACAGTCTTACCTCTACCCCGTGGGAATAGAGAGGTTGCTTCCAATGAGACCCCCGGCTCGATAGTGGTTTTGTATCAAGCCTTGGACATAAAACACATAACACTTAGCAACCGGGACAAACCCGATTGGTGCATGTACCCCCTTGTCTTTTGGCTATCAACGTCACCACCTGATGCATGATTAACCGTCCGTCATTTTTAACGTTATTTTCACGAAATTAATAAAATAACGTTAAAATTAGTGCACCTTTACTTTTGCCCCCCGAGGGCCACACATATATACATAAAATTAAGTTGTAAACCTTCGAGCAATGAAAATACATAAATCAATTGAACTCCACTAACATTGACAACCTGAGCACACAAGGATAAGGTAAAGAGACAAAACATGAGTACTAAACATGTTAACATTGTAATACTTTTCGCTTGTAACGAACCATAACTTTCCCTTTGACATCAACCACCATCGCATTCCAATCCGTCTCTGGAAAAGGGGAACCAATTCCAGCTAAAAGTTTCTCAACAGATGGCTCCATATTGCTTTAATTTGCAAGTAAGCAAAGGGTTCTCCTAAACAACCATGTCTGCCACCACCAAGAGAAATGTATGAAAATGCCCCTGCAGCCTTATCTTCTTCTATGCCCGACCCGAATCTATCTGGGTCATACGAGTCAAGATATTTAAACACATGTGGCAGCCGGTTGGCAAATGCAGGTGATGTGGTGTAACACCCCAAAACCATTTGTTCGTCTAATTATGCCATTAGGCGTGATTAGCAAAATAATAAAACTAGACTTAAATAATAACAATGAGGGTTATGTTCCAATATTGAAATAACCTAATTAATGTTATTAGCTATATAAAAGAGCAAATGATATAGGAAAAAAAACACTAACTTGACTAGTTAGTCTTATAAGGAAATGACCTGGTGGGTTAGTTGAGGGGCTATAGTTGCCAATGTGATGAACTTGATTATTATTAATAAAAAAAAAATAAAACAATAACACACATAAGGTGTGTTACGAAAATACATTAGGAGAACACATCTCCTTCACCACTCAAACCCTAAACACAAGAACATGCTTGAATCCAAGTCAAATCAAGGGGTTTTTCAGTGCATTAGCAAGAAACGGGTTATCTAAGGCCTATAGAACATCAAGGTACCTTTTATTTGGTAGAAAATAATGTTATATTTGTTTTTGATTCTTATGAAAATCTAGGGTTTTGATAAAAATGTGGAATTGATGGTTAATATGGGTTGCTCTAGTCTTGGGGAGCCTTAAACATGTATAATCTGGTTGCAAATCACACTTAAGAGAAAATTGCTCGAATGGTCCCTGTGGTTTGCACAATTTTCACCTATAGTCCTCAAGTTTTTAAAATTACAGTCGTAGTCCTGAAACAGTGAATTTTTTTTTAACTCGGATAGTCCCTAGAGCTAACTGAGGTTAAATAATCCAGTTAAGTGGATGTGAAATTACAAAACTACCCTTACTTTAATGAAAAATAATACTAATTAATGTGGGTCCCACACTTCATCTTCCCACACTTCATCTTTTCCACTTAATCTTCATCACCTCCACAAACCACCACCACCCATCACCTCCCCAAACCACCACCACCTCCCCATACCAGTATAATTAAAAATAAATAAACATTATGTGAGCCCCACCCTCTTTTCTTCATTTCATCTTCCTCACCCATCAACTCTACAAACCACCACTACCAACACCTCCCTAAACCACCACCACCAGCCATCTCCACTTTCACCACCACCACCACTACCACCGATATCCCAACCACCACAGCCACCACTCACTTCATTTTCTCCACCCACCACCACCACCGCCACCACTGTCTCTACGAGAACTCAACCCGGTAACATTAACGATGTCAGCTAGAGCTTTAAGGAAGGTCCTCAACCAACAACAAGAATCAGCAACCAACGATTTGTCTGCTGTTGATGAGTCGGAATCGCCCCCTGATTCACCTCGACCCTTTTCTAATCCATTCGATCTCCTTAACGACCAAGACCAGGACCAGGTTCCTTTAAACCCATGATTATTTCATCTGTTTATTCTTTAACAATTGAATTGGTATTATTATTTGGTGCTTCTGTTTTCATATCTTTTGGGTGGACAGGGTTCTTGTGTGACAATAGCTATATAAAGTATTAATTTTTGCTAGTGGTATTAAATTGTATACCTAATTCCAGTGAATGAACTAGATACGTGAAGCAGATGAGAGATTGATGATATGAAACAGATATGAATGAAGGAATCCATAACAGAAATGAATATATGAGGAGAATGAAGTTGTTAGGTATAACGATGATGATCAAAATTAGTAAGGAAGTTGTGGTGGTGGTGGTTGGTGGAGGTGATGGGTTGGGAAGATGAAGTGGGTAGGTCCTACATTAATTCTGGGTAGTTTTGTAATTTCACACCCACTTAACTGGATTATTTAACCTCAGTTAGCGTCAAGGACTATTCAAGTTAAAAAAATTCACTGTTTCAGGACTATGACTGTAATTTTAAAAACTTGGGGACTATAGGTGAAAATTGTGCAAACCACAGGGACCATTCAAGCAATTTTCTCCACACTTAATATGTGTAATTGATTTTGGACATATGCTTATGTAAATGTGTAAGATTTGGGGTTTAACCTCTAGGTTGAAACCACACATGGTCAGTAGTTTTGGTGACTCTTAGGAGTTGTTATAATGATCAAATTTAGTTGAAAATGCCTAAATATCTTGTTATGATAATAATTAGATACATGGCTATATTTTGGTTAAACTTAGATTCTTGAAAATCAAGTAGTTTGGGTGGATGCACACCAAGTGCTCGATGAAACGACTAGCATATGAAAACTAGTGAATTAAGAGAATAAGGAGCATGTGAAAGTTAACAATTATATGTGATGTTAGCTAGTTAATGAATTAAATCAAATGCATGCTCTATGTAAGAAATAGCTTATGGTGAGCTAGGTGTGTGAGTGAATACATGATGCTTTGGATATTGGGATAATTCCATATTGTGTATTCTAATAAACGAGTTTGACTCATCCTCAAGTTAGGTACAACAAAGAGGGAGCAAACGGGTCAAACGGATGCAAGGCGGATGCTATGGAAACATGAATGGATGCAAGGTAAGTTTTACTTACACCAATGTACTATAACATAGCTTAATTGTTATAAACATTAGTTTTAAATCTTGAGTGCGAGATAAAGATAAAACCCAAGGGGTAGAATCTATTAAGTGGGTCGCCTTATGTGCACTCAATACAAAATGTGGTTTATGACCTTAATCGAGATAATGAGTTATGACCAAATGGAGAAATCCATCAAACGGGTCAACTAATAAAGATATGTGAGAATGATGTTTTAATCCAATTAAATCAATTGAATGGATTCGTTAAGCATGATGGTAAATGGGTCAAGTTTGTGTCACTTGAACCATAGATAAAAACTTGGGTAACATAGTATTATGAACTATGAGTCTAAACGGGTCAAATGGTGATGTCCTCACCATGTGAGTCCAACACTTGATGCTTGTATTCCAAGCATTAAAATTCATAAAGTTAAACGGGTCAAATGGCAAGTTATTTCCATTTGAGTTCCGAGAAATTAATGTTGTCTATTTAGAAAGCATACAGGTAAATGCATTTACGCGTGCATGCTCGATGTTAAGAATCATGGAGGATAAACACAAGGTATGAATATGGGTCAAGGCCACCCGGTAAGTCCGTAGTCAAATAAACGCCTTCGGGTGAAGCAACATAGGTGATAAAAGTACTCACATGAAGTGTGGGTGCCAATCAAGTAAGTTACTTTCATAACTGTGTCAAATGCGTGCTAATGTGCTTAGAATTGACTAAACAAGTGAAAACTTGAGAAAGGATGAAACTCTAAGTCCGGAAAGACTTAGAGATGTTTAAACAAGTCATTGAGTCAAAAACATTGGATTTGAAACAAGAAGTTCCACGACGAATGGCTAAATTGAAAGATTTGATCATGAGGGGCATTTTGAGGATTTAAAGGATTAATAAAGGTTGATTCTAAGTCATAATGAAACAAATCGGACAAACTCTTTTGTTGATCAAGTGCCTAATGACTTGACAACTCAAACGGTATGCAATTTAAGTGGTCAAAAAGTGTCTTGTTTGATTCAAGGCCTTAATGGGTCGATGTGGGTAAAAATCAACATAAAAACTTAAAATTATGAACCGAGTCATAGCATCATGAACCGGACTATAATTTCAGTCAAACAAAGGTTTATTTAGTCGGCAAGTCATTACTTAGGCTTCGGGAATCATCAAATGCGGTTGCGATATTATTCCCATGCTTAAAAATCACCAAACAAGCAACGAAAGCAGTGAGCGGCCGCTCAGCCTTCACAGAGGGCTCAGAAATGTCAGCGTCTAAGCGAACGGCTGCTCGGTTTGAGTGAGCGGCCGCTCGGATTGACAACCTGACAACCTTATTTTCAAAATTTCATATAAAATCGTAGAAAAATCGTTAGGAGGCGTTCTTTATATGCCTGGAAAGCTCTCTGAGCGTAGAACAATTCTTATTTGAAATTCGAAGTCGGATATTGGGTTTTAGAAGGGGTAAAATCGATCTGAACAGCTGCTGCGCAAAAGTTGTAGCAGTTTGTTCTCCTGATAAAGGGCCGTTTGGCCTGGTTCGTTCCGTTTCAACGTGTAACGACTATCGTACTAGTTTAAATTTATCATTGACAACCCACTAACCATTCTTTGGGTAATGGTACTAGGTAAACATGTGATGGAAGTCCCGGAGCAAGGATCAAGTCGCGAGAAGAACCGAACACGCCCGAACACTCATCAAGCTTCCGCAAGAGAATTCAAAGAACTCCCGTTAAAACGCAAAATCTTAGATTATGTTTTAACTACTAAAATGTAAACATTTGTGGGAATCAAATATGTATTTGATCTTAATGGTTTGAGTTTATAATAAATATCAAAGTTTTAATCGGGAGTGGTTTAAGTAAGGTCAAAACCCGTAAGATTAGACGTTAATCACGTGATTACGGGTTAGGGTCTTACATGTGGCAACTATGTGGCCCTTCGGTATGTCATATTCTTTCCTTTCTTTTGTGGTCACAGTGAAATCACAGTGAGAGCTGCGTAACAGCATGATTAGCAGAGGGTGGAGTCCTAATAACGTGGATTATGGAGCTCATTCTGTGATTTAGGGGTTTGATTTGATGATGTTATGTCATACCCTCAAATTCCACATGCGGGGTTTTACCGCGAGGCACGTGACAAACCAGGATCCAAGTCAACGATCAGAATAATCAACAACTATATGAAAGATACATAGACCCAAAACATAAAAATTTAATAATCAAAACAGTAGCGGAATCCTTTTAAAAAAAACAGTAGCGGAAGCATAATCAAGTTTACATTCCCAAAAGACAACGTCGTCTCAAAATGATTTATTCAAAAACATGTGCTAAAAGCCCTGGACGTCATGCAAGACCCGTGCGCCTAGTCCATGTGATGCTACCTTAGCAACCTGAGAAAACATGCCAAAAAGATGTCAACATATAATGCTGGTGAGTTCACAGGTTTTCATAAAATGTTACCAAGTGTTACCAAATGTTACCAATGTGTACCAAGTTCAAACCTGTCAATACTATGTCAAGTGTAAGCTAAGGTACGCTTGCTAGGCGTAAGTTTTGATACTACTATGATTGGAAAACCATTACTGGACACGTTTTGCAAGTTTAGCATATGTTTAAACTGCCCGAATAATGCTTAGCAAGTTTAGCATAAGTCGAGACAACATGCACCCGTCCGACCTCCAGTCGATGAGTGGGACAGGTCACGCCCAATAGATCTATCCACATTTCCCCCGTTATGCAACCCCACACATTCATGGTTTTCCCCGGGACTTCCAAAGATCGTATAATAACCCAAAATGTAACCCATAGTATGACACAAGTTCCAAAACATAAGTTCAGCGCATGTTTTCTCCCCTGAAAGTAGAGCCAGTAAAAGTGGGGCCGTGAAACTCACTTTAAGTTGCGTCTTCCAATAAAAGTTTTACCAACAAGTCCTCATAGTTCCTATTACCGGGAATCTATCACAAAAGTTCGTATAAGTGTTTTGACTTATAACCCTAAGGTTATCTAGTCCCCGATTGTCCAGATTGTGACCAAGTATGAATAAAAACATGACTGTTAAACCGACACACCAGACTGGCCCGACATCCCGTTGGTGACCCATTACATAAACTAATCAAGTACACTTAGTTTGCATCAAGAATCGCACATACGAAGATATAAGGTCGATTCAGCATCGCTGGAGGTTCATTAGACCCCAAGAAGCCTTGGTTCGACCTCCACAAGGTTCCTTCGACCCATACACAAGTTCATTCAACCTAACACATGTTTATTCGACCCTAACACATGTTAATTCGACCCTAACATGTGTTAATTCGACCTAATTCATGTTCGTTCGACCAAACTGAAGCTCATTAACCCTGTTTAAAAACTGGTTTGACCCCAGAGGTCCTTATTCGACCCCACGATGGGTCGAATGGGGTTCTAGTTCGACCCTGTCTGCTGCAAACATCCTAAAACGCATCAAATCGCATTTAAACAATCCGCAAACATCATGAAACATCATGAATCACAGCAGTCCAACATGAATAACATATCCCTACAAACCCCTACTAATTTTACTCCGAAATCAGTCCGTTTTATAACTTACCCAAAATGGCAAAATTATGGAAATGTCACATCATGCATGTAAACTTTGCCCAATTTGGAAACTTGTTGAAATCCTTACATAAACAACTCAAAATGTTCAGTTTAATGCGTATATGAAAACCCCCAATTGTTTTATTAACATTAACAACATGCATCAAACCTTAGATCTAACAAAAATCACCAAAATAGACAAGAGATCATCATCCATCTAATTGTAACCTAAGACAATCATAAACCATTACCAATAGCAGCCCTAGATCATGATTCTATCATCTAAACAACATTCAATCATTAAACAACACAAAACACAACATAAAACACCATTAACACATGTTTATTTGTATGAAAACTCATGTTTAATGATAGGGTTTTGTTTAGAAAGATGTTAGAAAGGTTTTTAATCATGAAGACCACCTTAGAACAAATCTGGACCTTTGGGGTTTAATAAAAATGAATCAAAAAGGCTTAAAAGGGGTTTTAGATCAAGAACACACTTTAGATCTTCTCTTGTTTATGATATGGAAGATGTTTGTGGGTTAGATTATGAAAAACAAGGTCAAAAACTCCTTCCCGAGTGATTAAAGTCGAGAGAGAGTGTTTAGAGGCGACTAGGGTTTGTGAAATGATGAAAAATTGCAAAGTATGGTATTTATAGTAACAGGCGGTTCGACCCCTGCAAGGGTCGAATGGGGAAATTCTGTGGTCTAATGAGATTTCTAATGATTCAGTACTCTGGTTCGACCCCCCTTATGGTCGATCCAATATCAGCCTTTTCCAGATTTTCCCGTTTTGTCGTTTAAACGCGTTTTAACACATCCTAACACATGAACATGTAATCCTAACATATGTTAAGCATATATAATCATGTTTACACCGTTGAAACACATATTTGCACATTATATCACATGTATGTATCAATCTATGTATAACACTTAATTCAATTCATGTAATTTCACCAACAACGGGACTCAAGACTAGTGTGTACACACAAAAACCCCCAATGATCCTCCAGATCATTGAACCATGGACAATACGTAATGTGACCCGACTCAACTGACCCAGTTAAGTACGTTAATAAATGTTTTTCGCTAAGGTAGATTTATATGTTTTGCAATATGTTAAGCTGAACATGTCGGGTGTCACATGTTAGGGTTTTGATTTGATGATTAGCGGAAGATGGAGTCCAAATAACGTGGTCCCTCTAATACTATGCCAAATCGTTTAGCAATCCACTCAAATTAACTATTTCGTGGTAAACCCCGTCACCGGATCCACTCGATAAACCTCGATCATTTAATTCGTATAAATAATTGTCCTACGAATTTTTGGGATGTTACAGTTCCCAACTAGTGATAGGTCCTTATAGATCGTTGGCTAGGTTAATTTAGTGGTTTACAGCTCGTAAATATGGTTAATGGCAATTTGTAATATATATACACACACGAGTAGGAAGTATCTACACGATCGTGTGACGAAGAGCTGGTCGCCCAGTTGGCTTGGGCCTATAAATAGGTTCAACCTTTGCCCTAATCATAGAGTTATTCATTTGAGAGAGAAAACTAGGTGTTTTGATGATCAGATTGTATTTGTAACACTCGAGCTCTGTTTAATATAATCTCTATCATTGAAAACCAGATCCGAACAACTCGTTTTTGTGTGTGTTTGATGTTTCTTGTTGCTTATACCGTGAACTGTGGATTCCGCACTCGTTTCGTGTCAAACCCGTGATATCCGGATCATCCGTGTTTATGATCTGAATGTGTTTATGAAAGTTTCAAACCATCTTCATAAAAACCCACTTTTTCATTGATTTGGATAGTGTTTTGTTGTTAAAAACGTAAGTTTTTTATTGGGTTTTGTGTAACACCCCAACCGATGGCAGAAACATCGAGGTGTCACGTAGTGACGATTGTTCAATAACTCATGGACTAGAAATGTAAATTTTGATACATTGAATTGAATAGTTTATTACATTGAAAGAAATTACAAGATACAAAATTCTAAAGTGGCAACTAAAACTGAAATACAATAACCCAACATCTAAGTAAAATTTCCAAAAGCTTAAAAGTCATCTCATAGATAACCTGAAACATGTACGAAAATAATTTTGTCAATACAAAATGTATTGGTGAGCATACCCTGTTTGAATACATATAATAGAAAAGTGTTAAGAATATGTTTTACAATTCATGTGTCATGATTCATTTAAGGCAAATATGGAAAACACGTAAGTACACAACGCGGGCCAAAATCAAACCTCTTATATGACAAAGTTTAATACATTAACAATGACCTAGGACTTCCCACCACCATAGGTACTTTCCACTAGGCGAGTTGTCAATTCAAATAGCGCTATCCATTGTTAAAGTCGGCTAGCTAAGTTAATGATTTTGTAATGATTGCAAGTATACTACATTTATGTTTAAGCACAAAGCACAAGAATAACACGTATATGAATTGTATGTAAAACGTTTATGAATAAGTGCACGTGTATGTTTAATATGTGTACATGAATCACCCTAAAAGTGTAAAAATGAAAAAGGGGATAAGTATACTCACAGTTTGCGAAAAGCGATCAAAATCCAACTTAAGCGGTCGTGAGCTAAGTAATGGGAATTCCGAAGAATCCAACCTATAAGGTATAAGAGTACTAATAAGGAAAAGTCTAAGAGTCTAAGGTCACTAGGGTTCTAAGGCACTAGGGTTTGCTAAGTCGATTTGGGGAATTAGAGTTTTTATGATAAGTCGAATTAACATGAAAGTTGTATATCAAAAATAATATACCAAAGTTTTATATAAAATATATACTTTTTGATGTAAATAATTGAAAATAATTTTCCCATAATTTTCATAAACTTATTTATATTTAAAACTGATTTAATGAGATTAAATCATGTTTAATGATTAAAAATAGGAAAATCAGTAAAAATAAAGTTTTCTGGACCAACAATTTTTATTTCAGTTCATGATGATGAGAAATAATTTCCCAAAAAGTTTGAGATTAAAATCATTAAAAATGATTTTTTTATGAATTAAATATGATTAAAACAAATAAATCAATAAAAATATAAAAATAATACATTTTCCAGAAAATAAAAGTATGAAAATTTTCTTTATGGTGTCAAGATACTACTCCTAAATTTTTATAATTTTTGGAGCAAAAATGAATTTATAATGAATATTATAGATGTATATGAGTTATAAATGATTATTATATGATTAAAAATAATAATAAAACAAAAAAAATGAAGCAAACCAAAATTAAAAGAAAATAATGTTGGTCATGGGGTTCGAACCCCTGACTTTTTCTGTGTAACCCAATTACTTCAACCACTAGACCATATTTGTTCTGTTTAGTAATTTGAAAGGATAAATTATTTAACCAACATAGAAAACCTTATCTTCTTCCCCAAACTAACTCTAAAAACCCTAACCCTTAATTTAATAACCAGATTCAAGCAACAATGGAACCCAAATTTATAAGGCTTTCGTAAAGGGGTAAACTAACATCAATATAACACTAGAAATTAGGACTTACATCGTGTATAAGATCTAGAAATGTCGAGTTTATGTCAGAAACTGAAACCGCAAAGTGTAGGCTTTTGACACATGATTTGTGCGATGTGTTAGAGGGGTTATGTTATAGAAAGGTGCAGAAAACGAGTAGCGAGTTCAATTTATGTGATTGTTCACTAAAAACGTATTTGCGTTTCACTAGAAGGTTCCGATCGGTTACTCTAGAATACCCAATTTGAAACGTTAAAAATCCTTTAATATTCGTGTAACGGTTGTTTATTGATGGAGGAACGATTAACACACAATAAATAAAAACGAATTAAAGGCTTAAAAATGGACGGGTTTTAATTTGGCCGGAAAATAATTCCGGTGACCGGAATGGGGGCCGGAAAAACGGGCAGCAAGAGGAAAGGAGGGAAACCTTTTAAAGTTTTCAATCTTGGCAGAAAAGGTCCCTCGATATTTAACTTAGTTAGTTATGTAATGAATTTGTTAGTTTTTTTCTATATAAAACTTAACCAAGTTAAGTTTATTTAACCAAAAATTTCTAAAACTTTATAAACTTGAAAGTTTTATAAAATTCATTCCGAAATATGCTTCAACATACACATTTGATTAAAACTTATACCCGATCCATAATAAATATAAATGATAAAATTTTAGTTCGCTCTTAAAATTAAATTTGAAAACGACGAAACTTACATGGACTATAATGGAAATATTTAAAGGGCTATTATTGTCAATTAGATGAAAGACGAGGGTGACGGATGTCACATTTTCCTCCAAAAGTGTTTTGAAAACTTTCCTAATTATCTGATCATCAAACATATCAATTTTGAAAGAGATTTGAGCAAAACGGCTAATTTTCGTGAAGAACTATACAACAGCTCTGCAGGACACGACTAGCTTTCTTAGTTGTGCTACAGTGACACGACTAGCCTTCTTACTCGTGCTACAGTGACACGACTAGCTTTCCTAGTCTCCTTAACAAAAAAAAAAACCCTAATTTACTGGAGTTTGACATTCGTTGACCAAGTTTGACTTCTGAAAAAAACATTTGTGTGAAACGTCTTTGACTAAAGTTTGACTTTTTTTTACCAGAGTTGACTTTTTCACTTGACTTTCGTAATGGCAAATGAAACCAAACCGTGGGCTTTCGCGTCTTCAACGAACACCCAACTGGTTCAACAACGACAACAACAGGGGAGTTTCGAATGTAATATGTGGTCCTATCCGGAGAGGAAATCAACGTCAGATGCTAGTCAAAGTCAACCGAATCAAACTAGACAACTTAATGATGTTCAAAACAATCAAGAAACAGTTTTGGATTCGGTTGCTCCTGCAATTCACTCTGTCCTAGCAAACACGGATGTTGCGAGTGTATTGATTATGCACATTGAGAAAGGTTTTGACCAGAAAACGCAACTTATGGGAGGTGATAAAGGGAAAATAGGGTGTTTTGCTCAACGAATAAAGATTGTAGAATTGGAAGAAGCATCACAGAGTGCACAAACCTCAGAAGAGAGTACAGATGCAGATAGTGACTCATCATCAAGTGAACAAGACCCTGAACGAAGTTTTGAAAAAACCAACAGAATTGATGCAAATTGTTCAACTTCTAGAAGGAGTGAATCAGAAGAGGAAGATGTTGATGATCAAAATCAAGAAGTTGGAGTTCAAATCATGCACGGAAATTAACTCTATTTTAAATAGATCTTCCAGGTTTGTCTGTACTAACTGTGCTGAACACCAAAGTACGATTGAAGCGCTCTCTAAAAACCAACAGACTCTTACTTGCGATCTTGCAAATTGCATAACCACCAACGAAGTTTTGAGAGCAAATGAAATGGATTTTAAAACTTATATGAAATTTTAAAGAAAGAAAATTCTGAGCTTTCTAAACCTCTTGAGGAAATGAAGAAAGAATTAACGCAAGCAAAATCTGATTATGAAAAAGCCAAAAATAAGTTGGAAGGTTTTAAATTAGCAAAATTTGTGTTGGATAAAAATGATATTGATCGTGAGAACCAGCCTCTGCAAAAGGAAAATCAAGGACTTGGTTACAATACACCTTCTGTAAATAGAAAGAAAGTGAAATTGAAACCAAATACTATACCAGAGGTGGACCTTGAGGATTTTGATAAAGAATCTTAGGAAACTGAAAAGAAGCACTTTCAGTTTCCTAAAGGCACGGAAGGGCTATTCATGTTGGTGGGATCTGACAAATTGTTTTCTGATAAAGAGTTTCCTATTAAAAATGTTGATCAATCCTTAATTAAGCATACTTTTGAGGAAATACCAGTTACGGAAGCTCAAATCAGAAAACTTGTTGATTAGAAGAAACAATTTGAACACAAACCTACCAAACATGTAAATCAAAAGAATCGGTCTGGGAAAAACCAAAAGGGTCCCAAGATCAAAGAAATTAAGCCAGTCAAGTCAAAAGGTACTGATCAGATGAGACATTCTTATCAAAATCATCAAAGAAATTTTTCACCATGATAACCTGATTATGATTATGATTCATATCCAAGTACCTCCCGATTTAGAAGCTCACAAAGAAGCTGTAGCCCCAGATATTCTCATATTAGCTCGAGACAGTCACGGTATGAACCTCGGTACTATGAGGAGAAGAGATCATGCTATGAATGTAACGAGGTTGGACACTTGATTGCTAATTGTACCTATCTGAGAAAATTAAAGGGCAAGGCATTTGAACCCCCAAAATACAACAACCAAAAATGCGGGTCACCTAAATAACAAGTTAAATAGAATGTTCAGGTGACACCGAAGAATTTGAAAAGGTTACAAAAGGTTGTTGTTGATGTTTCAAAGCCTAAAGCTGACCAGGCATCAAGCTCAAAGGCTCCACCTAAGGTTGCAAAACCCAAGGGAGGCCCAAAAGTAGGTCCAAAGGCTAACCAAAGGACAAAGCCACCGGCTAACCCAAAGGTGAAGCCTCAGGTACCACCCAAATATGTCAAGCAAAGACTTGTAAAGGCTAAGCATGACTAGATTTGGAAGCCAAAAGCAGCTGAAGCACCATCTGTGGGTTTATCTGCTTCATTAGCACCATGTACATCAACTGTTATTGATGATAAAACACCTACCCCTCATGGTAGATGGATGGAGCTACCTATGATTGATGACCTAGGCCAACCAAAGATGGTCAAGGCCTGGGTCCGCTTCCCGAACTAATCTTTGAATGAGTGTGCAGGGTGTTCCAGGAGGAACTATCAGCAGCCCTTGGATTGTTGGCAGTGGGGCATCCTAGCACAAAATAAGTGACATATCGCTCCGGTAAATTGAATAGAATATCTTTGGAGGACATGAAAAAATTTCTAATCAAAGGAAGGGATCGGTTTAGCAAAGAAAGAGAAGAAGAAAGTAGAGAGAAGAAAATAAAGAAAGAAAGAATAATGTCCAATGGGATTTTAATTCATGACCCAGTGTTTCGACTTTACAAACGGCTGTCAATAATGAATAAGAGTGGACTAAGTGGTTGCTGTAGAATGGTTCCTTCATTATCTAAAGGGTTACCAACCGAAGGTCTATGGTACCCTAATGGCGATAAGCTGGATCTCGTTTGCCTAAGTGATCCTGTCAATGGTGGTTATAAAATCGAAGTTGAAATCGCAACGGGTGGATGTCAGTTCATGAGAGGACGTGATGTGTGTAAATGTATATATATAAATAACACAAGTTCTAATTAAAACGACTCACCTAGAAACTACACACGCACGGCAAGTGTACCGGTCGCAAAGTAGTAGACAGACAAGACCGAGTATCGAACCCAAAGACGCGAAGACAACTCAAGATCACAACCTCTACCGAATACTAGCCTAAATAAATATATACTTAAATGGGGGGTCAAACTAATAATTATAAACTTAAAAGAAACTAAATATAAATAAAGTAACCTCAGCTGCTTATGGGAACTAGGAACTTGGAGAAATCGGATAGGAATAAGGTTGGTTACTTAGGTAAAATCCCTAGACACTAGCAATAAATCATGAATCTGGTAATTAACTTGAGACCCTATTCTTATCTAATAAACCTCCTGTCAAAGATAGCTCACTAGACTCAAGGCGGGACAAGTGTAGAAATGCTAAGATGGACCTGGATCGCCCTAGCGTACCAAAATCCCATAGAAATCAGATTAAAACCTCTCCTGGATTAAAACCCTCAAACTATGAAGCAGACTTAAACTCTACTGAAGAAAACCTAGGAAAACTCTAAACACGGACAAGTAGCGACTCCCGCCCTAGCGCTTGCCAACTACCGAACAATGCCTAGTTAGTTACCTAGCAAACTCGAGTTAGATTTCTCACCCTCAAGAATGGACTGCACGTCTTAGTTAATTTATTATATTAGTTTGTTATACTTGTGTCGTACTCCAACTCCAAATATTAGCACGCTAACCTAAGTTGACGAACTAGATCGATTTCAAGACCTAGGGGGTATCTCTACATGCCTAGTTCCACAAAACCAATAAACAAACTTCAAATAAAATTAACGCCAATACACATATATCAAATCCAACAATAAAATTAAAGTCATGTAATTCTACACATCAAAACTAAAAACCAAAAATCATTAAATACTGCAAATAACGTGTCTAGTTCATAAACCTAAGCAACCATAAAAGTCTTTAGTTCATAATCTTTATAAACATCACAAAATAAATAAAAATAGTTTTAACCATGTCTATAAAAATAATAAACGAAAACTAAACCTAACCCAAGGCTCGTTGGCTATTGATCTTTAACGTGCCCGTGGCCTTTTCTCCTTCCGTGCCCGTTCGATCGTCACCGTAGTTGACCTTGACTTTTGTTCCTCTTGTGCGAATGAATTGCAATTCCTTTTTTTTCTTTTGCTGTCCGATTCTTTGAATGAATGATATGTCTATTGGAGTTGTGAATGAATCTCTACGGCTCCCCTCAAGAATTCGCATGAATCCATGATATATATTGTTCTCCATTTTCTTTTTTTATGACCGACCTTAATTTAGGTTTTTCATTTGTTTGGCTTGGGCTTCGGCCCAAGTCTCAACATTTTTTTTTTATTATTATATTCTTATTATTATTATTATTATTATTATTATTATTATTATTATTATTATTATTATTATTATTATTATAATAACTCGGTGCTCTACACTCGGGTGTTCTTGGCTTGACCAAAGTTCATCGTTTACGCTCCAACGTTCACACGAACACCTACCAAAATATAAAATAAATAAATAAGTACTAAAAATTAATAAAAAACTATACAATGACAAAAATAGGCCAACAAACGAATACACGCCTAAAACTACTAAAAACTATATACAAAAGACTCAATTATAACAAAAATTACATAAGAGAATAGATGTGTTTTACGACACATCAAACATCCCCACACTTGACTCTTTTTCGTCCCTGAAAAAGATTTATGCTATGGAATCACAGTTAGGTTTACATCCAGTTTCAAAACATAGGTTACTTAATTAATAATCTACTAACGTATTGATTGCGATTGCAGGTATATTGATCCTCTTAAACCCACACCGGTTTCCAAGCCCCTTTTTATTTATGTTAAGTTCATGTTGATTAGTCTATCTAGGGTCTCACTCGAAAGAAGCCACAGTTCCTCCTAATCCCGCCTCAAGCTTATGAAGCTAAAGGAACGACCAATTGACCATTTCCCAACCGTTTTATGTAGAAAACCAAGAGAATTTAAAATCACTTTTTTTTTTTTTTTTTTTTTTGCATACTTAACTCAGAGGGTATGACCAATCCAAGTCGCTATCCCAGTGGCCAGGCACCTTAAGCTTCAACATTTTTTTTTTCATCTCAGCATACTTAACTCAGAGGGTGTGACCAATCCAAGTCGCTATCCCAGTGGCCAGGCACCTTAAGCTTCAGCATTTTTGCTTTGATTTCTATTTTTTTTTTAGTGCTTAGAAATTCTAACGGTTTTCTACTTATAACGGTGCTTCTTATACTATTTTTGGCGGTTTCGGTCTCCCCGTTTCTCCTAGATGAGAACCCACAAAATAGCCTAACATAATTAATTTATTACTTTTCAAAGGAAACCTTTCTACCGGCCGAGCCTACCCACATATCCCAAATTAGACACGTTTTCAATCAATTTTAATCTCTTATTATACATACTATTTGAAAACCGGACACCTAACTTTACCTATCATTTTCCATATTTTATATAATGCAAACTTCAAAATCAAGGACTTTTTTTTTTTTTTTTTTTTTTTGACTCAAAACGACTCTGTATACAGACTAAACGACAATTTCCCATCCCCACACTTAAATTCTACATTGCCCTCAATGTAGGGATAGAAAACGACACAAAACAAAAAATAAATTCCGAATACAAAATAAAAAAAACCGAGGGCAAATTGAAAAGGACTTAGCTGGTTAATTTTTCTTCGTAAGCTCTAGTCCAATCCAGCTCGATCGTATAGCATTTTGGTCGCGATCGGCTCTGACACAATGGTAAACTCTCGGGTTGCTTCAATATAACGTACAGGTCCAGAATCACCCGAATGGAGATTGAGTACGGGTGGTGCAATCCAAACCTGCGCAAAACAAAACAAACAAAACCCGAGCATAATACCGAACCACACAAAAATAAAAAGACTCAAACTACTGACTTAGACTCATAATATAACAACAAACAAGAAGACGTACCTGCTTGGCAACATGACGGTGAATGGTGGTAGAACCAAATGGGTAGAGAAAAAAAAAATTATGGTTCTCGCTCAACGTGAAGGACACTGGTGATCACAACACGCGTTGCAAGCGAAAAAAAAATATAACTTTCCGGGGTAATAGCTGGTCGCATGAGGCGAACAGGTCAGCCCAGGCTCTCCGCATTACGTGAAGAACCTTTTTTCACAGAAAGTTGATTAAATTTTTTTTTTTTTTTTTAAAGAAAAAAAAAATCTCTTATTACCCAAACCTTTACCAAAACTCCCACTCATAAAATATATATAAAGATAATACATGGGATCCGCTCATTGTGAAATTTCCTTTACCTAAGCAAACACGCAAACAGACTCAAAGACACAAAACAAAATAAAATAGAAAGATAAAAACCTATTAACCACTACCGAAGGACGGACCGCAAATAATAAAAAAAAAAGAAGAGCTAGAAAAAAAATACATAGTTATAAATATAAATTTACAAACTCTACAAAGCCTCCCCACACTTAAACTTAATCAGGGGGCTTCTCTTTTATCTGGACCCGATCCAATCCGTTTAATTCCACCCGGTCCATATTATTTAGCAAAATTAAATTAGTGGAATTGAAAAATATTTTATCGAATTTAAATGGGTCGGGCCACCAATATTTAAATTTACCTGGACTAAACCTGATTCTTGGCATGTAATGTGGGGATTTGTTGTCTCTACAACTCCTGACCCTCACCCTGTGTCGGTCCAGGTGCCTCTTCGCCTTCTCCCGTGGTGGTGGCCATGGTGGTGGTACTAGTAGCAATGTAATATCCAATGCCTGCACGGGCCGGCTGTGGTGTTCTTCTTCTTCCACCACTGCTTCTTTCTCATATTCCTTGTTTGGTGACACTTGGTCAAAATCTTTGTCCATTTCTGGAGCTGACAAATCAACTAACTCGTCACCAAAATCTGCTTCCCCATCAGCTGCTTCTTCAAGCAGGTCAGTGGTGTCTTCCTCTTCCACCACTTCTTCCTCAAACAGCCAGCCTGTGGATTCTGAAAAATCCATATCTTCCTCAGCCTCCCCTATCTTCTCCATCATGGCTTTCCTATGCGCGTCCCAGGCTATCCTTTCTATCTTCTCATCATCACTCCAGACATCTGCCTCCCAAGGATATGCTGCTGAACTAGAGATCTGGCAAGGCTGCTCATCCTGTTGAACCGGAGGTGGGACTAAGGCGTCCATTATGGTCTCTGGCTCTAACCCTGAATCCTGCAAAATACCATCCTCACAAGACAAGTGTAAAGAATCATATGGGTCAGTTAAATCATGCACAAAATCAGATGAGTAAGGACAAACAGTTTCAGCAACGGGACTAATACAATCAGGTAATCTAAGTGTTACCATCTCGTCTGGGTCATCATATGTGAAATTAACCTGCTGAACTGGAGGTGGGACTTCAACGTCCATTATGGTCTTCAGTTCATCCACCTGAGCCTCTAGCCTTTTAAGTGCCGCATCTTGTTCCCTCAAAGAGTCGGTGCGCTTGGATAGGAAAGAATCGATATCCTCGAGCATGAGCTGTTGTTTAGCAAGTAAGGCAGCAAAATCGGGTCTAGTGTGAGACGAGACATCCCGATAATCGGGATGTTGATAAAAATGTTGGCTAGGTGGATGCTCTGACGAGCTCCCACCTATGTTGCACGGGAACTGGTACGGGAACGGGAAACGGGTACGGGTACGGGAACGGGAAACGGCAAAACTCAAAAAATCAAGAAACGGGTACGGCACGGGTACGGAAATAAATACATAAAAAAATTAATATATATTATAGATAATGTACCACAAACCCCAAAATATATTCATACGCTCCAGTATAAAATACCGTTGGTTTTAAAATTTTAGCTATAAATAAATTTTACTTATTTTTAAAATATTACAATCTAATAAATCATATCCACAACATCGTAATTCCCTAGTATGTTAAAGTATAGGGTTATATATCATAAAAAACTATAAGTTTGAGGGTGAAAATAGTTAATTTAATAGTAAAGGTGAAAAAGAAAGAATGGATCTATTTGACCTAATCAGCCGCCACAACTAATAAGTTCTCCTCCATCTCCATCTCCATTTCTCTCTCGTCACTGCCTAACCTAATGAATCAGCAGGTAAGCTTCAATTAATCGTTCTTTTGTTATTGTTACTTTGGAAACTTGCATGATAAATAAAGGAAATAAGGAAACGTTTGCAGAAACGGTACCCAAATAAGGAAACGTTTGCAGAAACGGCGTTGACGTATGGAATCGGTCAAGGAATCGGCTTGGAAACGTTTCAGCCCGTACCCGTACACGTTTCGGTCCCCAGAAGGTTTCGGGGACGGGAATCGGCACCTGGTTCACGTTTCGGTGCATCAGAGGCTCCCACCATGCCTTTCCTCATACATCTTAGCTTGTAGACGATCAGGCCGACTTTTTATTCTATCTAGTGACTCAGATGTTGCAGGGTTAAACCACCGGTTAGCCTGTGGATGTGAAGGCTGGTATGACTGATATGGCTGCGGCTGCAAATACGTGTTAGAATAATAATCCGTGGAATACCCCGATGAATGTGAATGTGGGCATCTTATGGTAAAGTGGGGTCCTCCACAGATCTCACACATGTTAAAAAAAATATATATTACGAATAAAAACAAATAAAAAATAAAAAATAATAATTACAGGAAAAACAAAAACTATTTACAAATTAAAAGACCAGACAAACGGTTTGGGAAGTTATCCAGAATGCCAATTGCGTCCCCGGCAACGGCGCCAAAAACTTGATGTGTGTAAATGTATATATATAAATAACACAAGTTCTAATTAAAACGACTCACCTAGAAACTACACACGCACGGCAAGTGTACCGGTCGCAAAGTAGTAGACAGACAAGACCGAGTATCGAACCCAAAGACGCGAAGACAACTCAAGATCACAACCTCTACCGAATACTAGCCTAAATAAATATATACTTAAATGGGGCGTCAAACTAATAATTATAAACTTAAAAAAAACTAAATATAAATAAAGTAACCTCAGCTGCTTATGGGAACTAGGAACTTGGAGAAATCGGATAGGAATAAGGTTGGTTACTTAGGTAAAATCCCTAGACACTAGCAATAAATCATGAATCTGGTAATTAACTTGAGACCCTATTCTTATCTAATAAACCTCCTGTCAAAGATAGCTCACTAGACTCAAGGCGGGACAAGTGTAGAAATGCTAAGATGGACCTGGATCGCCCTAGCGTACCAAAATCCCATAGAAATCAGATTAAAACCTCTCCTGGATTAAAACCCTCAAACTATGAAGCAGACTTAAACTCTACTGAAGAAAACCTAGGAAAACTCTAAACACGGACAAGTAGCGACTCCCGCCCTAGCGCTTGCCAACTACCGAACAATGCCTAGTTAGTTACCTAGCAAACTCGAGTTAGATTTCTCACCCTCAAGAATGGACTGCACGTCTTAGTTAATTTATTATATTAGTTTGTTATACTTGTGTCGTACTCCAACTCCAAATACTAGCACGCTAACCTAAGTTGACGAACTAGATCGATTTCAAGACCTAGGGGGTATCTCTACATGCCTAGTTCCACAAAACCAATAAACAAACTTCAAATAAAATTAACGCCAATACACATATATCAAATCCAACAATAAAATTAAAGTCATGTAATTCTACACATCAAAACTAAAAACCAAAAATCATTAAATACTGCAAATAACGTGTCTAGTTCATAAACCTAAGCAACCATAAAAGTCTTTAGTTCATAATCTTTATAAACATCACAAAATAAATAAAAATAGTTTTAACCATGTCTATAAAAATAATAAACGAAAACTAAACCTAACCCAAGGCTCGTTGGCTATTGATCTTTAACGTGCCCGTGGCCTTTTCTCCTTCCGTGCCCGTTCGATCGTCACCGTAGTTGACCTTGACTTTTGTTCCTCTTGTGCGAATGAATTGCAATTCCTTTTTTTTTCTTTTGCTGTCCGATTCTTTGAATGAATGATATGTCTATTGGAGTTGTGAATGAATCTCTACGGCTCCCCTCAAGAATTCGCATGAATCCATGATATATATTGTTCTCCATTTTCTTTTTTTATTACCGACCTTAATTTAGGTTTTTCATTTGTTTGGCTTGGGCTTCGGCCCAAGTCTCAACATTTTTTTTTATTATTATATTCTTATTATTCTTATTATTATTATTATTATTATTATTATTATTATTATTATAACTCGGTGCTCTACACTCGGGTGTTCTTGGCTTGACCAAAGTTCATCGTTTACGCTCCAACGTTCACACGAACACCTACCAAAATATAAAATAAATAAATAAGTACTAAAAATTAATAAAAAACTATACAATGACAAAAATAGGCCAACAAACGAATACACGCCTAAAACTACTAAAAACTATATACAAAAGACTCAATTATAACAAAAATTACATAAGAGAATAGATGTGTTTTACGACACATCAGGACGTCATGTGTCTCATCATTGCAACCTGCGAAGCCGAATCAGGTAGCTGCATCAAGCTGCAGTTTCCAGGTTATTTGGATACTCCAACATACATGCGTGACTACGGTTTGCATTTCCTTAGCACCTCCTATTTTTCTAGTTGATAAAGTAACTTCCAAAGCAATCACTTAGAATCTAGTGATTACTAAAGTCCACATTGACTACCAATGTGTTGAAATTTTTACCAAATTTGACTATCTTTAAATGGTAAATGGCATTTTGGAAAAATCTGAGTAAACCACATCGGAAAATCAGTTTTTGTTAATATTTTTCTTCAAAAACGTGAAAAATCCAAAAATATTGTCCTTTCGTAAATTTTTAGATTTTAAGGGGGAGAAAATCAGAAAAATACAAAACCATTAGAAAATTTAAAAAATAAAAAAAAATGAGAAAAAGCAAAAATCGAGTTTTCATTTGGTGATCTAATTCCCTAACTGATGAAACTCACAAAAATATGTTTGTGAATATTTATTTGTTTTCCAGTAGTTTGATTTCCGTTAAGTATCTTGAAAAACACAAAAAGATTTGATCTTTGTTTTAATTTTTAATATGACCGATGTTGGAATACAAGTATTCTTCAATTGGAATCTCAGATCCGAAGCCGAAACACAAATAAAATCTAAATTTTACAAAATTTAAGGATTAAATATCACTTTTAGGGTCACAAATTGTCAAGTGTGAGAGTTTAGTGTGAAATTTGAAAAGATCCAAATGTTCAGGGGGAGAACGATTCGTCTCTCCAAACGGTGCTCAAAATTGACAAATCTTGAAAATTCATCAAATGATAAACTTCAAGAATTTGATTGAGTCCGGAATATTTGTCGTATCTAATATACAAGTTGTAGTTTGTGTGCAATTTTAATTAATTTTTTTTTTGCAGGATCAAACACAACGAGTGTGCATATAATGATTCAAACGACAAGGCTTGAAGCTAAACAAGACTCGAACCTGAACAACAAAATCATCCTAAACAACAAGAAACTGATATTTCATCTTTAGAGAAACCAGATCGTGGTAGAGCTCCAACAATCGAAGCTGAAAAAGATGAGAATCTAGAAAGGAAAGTGAAGATGATCTTGATCTTCGTCCAAGTCACAGAATCGTCAATCATAATAGCGGAGATTTCTTGATTTCTCCCAAGTTATCGAAGCTAATCAAAGACCAATACAAGATCTTATGAAGCTACGACTAAAGCTCAAATCAGAGAATATATTCAAGTCTTCAGAGGTTCATACACTACAGTGTTACCTTAAATTGAACAATGCTGAATATGAAGACTTGAAGACTCGAAGACCATATATCACCTGCTAGGTCCAAGGGGGAGTCTGTTAATACACTTCGTGTGTGTCCTCATCTAGGTGATAGGTTAAGTTTGTAAATCACTAGTTAGGTCCAAGGGGGAGACTGTAAGTGCATTATTTGTATGTTCCCAGCTAGTGATAGGTCCTTATAGCTCGTTGGCTAGGTTAATTGAGTGGTTTACGGCTCGTAAATATGGTTAAGGGCAATTTTGTAATATATACACACGAGTAGGAAGGTTCTACACGACTAGCCTTGCTAGTCGTGTGGTTTTCAGGAGACTAGCAAGCTAGTTGCCCCGTGGGCCCGGGCCGACTAGCTGGGCCTATGAATAGGTTCAATCTTTACCCTAATCATAGAGCTGTTCATTTGTTCAATTGAGAGAGAAAACTAGGTGTTTTGATGATCATATTGTATTTGTAACACTCGAACTCTGTTTAATATAATCTTTATCATTGAAAACCAGATCCGAACAACTCATTTTTGTGTGTGTTTGATGTTTCTTGTTGCTTAAACCGCGAACCGAGGATTCCACACTCGTTTCGTGTCAAACCCGTGATATCCGGATCATCCGTGACTGTCCTAAAAGAAAACAAAGCGCGAATCGAGCCGAGCTCTTATAAGTCAATTGAGCTCGAGCTCAAGCCTGGTTGAGCTCGGGCTTGCCTCGTTTGCACCCCTAGTGATACCTGGAGCTTCCATCCAAACTCTCATTGCCCACTAAATCGCTTTCGCTGTACTACATTCAACCAATACATGTTCAACCATTTCGTCCGCATACACACACCTTGCGCATCATTGGTTACCCATTGGTATTCCCCTTTGTTCGAGTTTCGAAACCATTGGAATCCTCCCCACCAATGCCCTCCATGTAAACACATTAGCTTTCGGCTTTACTCCAGAGAGGTTTGCCTCTTATGGAGGGTGCAACATCTGTCAAGTGGCAGGTGGCAGGAAATTTTTCGGGTGGAAGCCTTAGTGCCCCTTATGCGCAGCCTCGACTCGCTTGTGGGCCGGCCACTCTAGCGTCAGCGTGGAACCGGTTAAGACAACATAGTCTGACTATTGTAGAGTGGCTAGGGAATCCCCGTTGTAATGATCTCTGCCACAACATAGAAATTCAACTTCAAAAAAAAAATCTTTTTTTTTTGAACGGCAACTCACTTTTTAATTAGATAAAAAGAGCCAGCAAGGGGCTGAGAATACAAAAGCAAAACAAGGAAAGGGAAAGAAACAACAACAAACAACCGAGACTACACGATACTCGTAACATCAAACGCGAGCCAGTTAGCCCAAGACGGGCAGCGAATCTTCGCCCTGTTGCCAATCCAAATAAAGCTATCCTCCTTAATTTGATCGATGATCTTCCTCTGCTGGACGAACTTGCCTTCGAAGACCATTAAATTCCTAGCAATCCAAAGGTGCCACACAGTGACATAAACGGCTGTGCACACCAGTCGTTGCCAGACTATCGAGCCTGGGTTGTCCCAGATGCTTCTGATCAGATCCGTGAGGGTGTTAACGGAGGCAGGATAGGGGATTTTTAACCAAACGCATATCTCCCACCAAATGCCTCTAGCGATCAGGCAGTTGACAAAAAGGTGATTTGTATCTTCCAATTCAACACCACATCGCGCACATCTGCAGTCATTGAGCAGAATTCCCCTAGCGACAAGTTCGGACTTAACAGCAACACGCCCCATCAAAGCCCTCCAAACCAAAATATTGCATTTCGGGACTGCCCAAGGTTCCCAGCGAAACAAAGAAGCAGGGGGCTGACCTGATTTAGCTATGGCCAGATCGCTTCTAACTGCCTTGACCGAGTAACCCACACCTTCATTATTATCCCACCCCCATTTGTCACAATCACTGGTGATAGTGTAATTACGAAGAAGCTGGAGCAGCGACTCCAAACGGTTCCAAATGTCACTTTGATTAGGGAGCCCTTTCCATGTCCAAACCCACTGTTGACCTGTGTCCGAGAATACCACGCACTCCGCAACCTTAGCGTTTTTCTTTTCAGCCAACCTGTAAAGGTCAGGGAAGACCGAACACAAAGGTTTAGCCGTTAACCAAGGATCGGTCCAGAAGTTCGTAAGCTGACCATTGCCAACACGGACTTTCAATTTATCATAGATCCGAATCCCCAACTTATGCAAGACCTCCTCAACCCCGCTGATGTCTTTCCAAACTCCCGGGAGAGCCTTCTTGACAGGAATGATTTTTTTCCCCGTACCCGACCCGTGAATGGACCTAACAACCTTTGCCCACAATTGATTAGGATCCGACTTGTATCGCCACCACCATTTGGCCCTCATAGCGACGTTGAGGTCTTCGATACACCCCAAACCAAGGCCCCCGTTAGCTTTTGATTTAATAAGGCGATCCCACTTTATCCACCTGATTTTTCCAGCCCTAATAGACTTTCCCCAAATAAAATCCCGCCTCAGCGCCTCAAGCCTTTTGATGATACTTTTAGGAGCTGCAAAAATAGACAAATAATAGTTAGGAAGGCCGCCAAGAACGGCTTTGGCCAGAAGAGCCCGGCCAGCTAAAGAGAGGAGACGCCCCTTCCAGTTGGATAGCTTTTTTTGGAATTTTTCAATAATTGGCTGCCAAAAACGGACACGTTTCATGTTTGCGCCAATCGGGATCCCCAGGTACAAAAACGGTAGGCTGCCCGCTTTACATCTCAACAAATTCGCTAATCGATTGACCTCCGGTTCGTCAACCCCGACACCATAAAGTTGACATTTGTGAAGATTGACTTGTAACCCGGTAATTAAATTAACCCATCTGAGGAGGCGGCTTAGACTTAGAACATTTTGATCGGACCATTCTCCGATAAAAAGCACGTCATCGGCGTAGCATAAGTGGGAAAGAAGCGGGCCTTCATTGGGTAATTGAACCCCTTTAAAAAGCCCCGTATCAACCGCTCTATTAGTTAACTTAATGATTATCTCCATAGCAATTATAAACAGGAAGGGTGACATCGGGTCACCTTGTCTAAGACCCCTTTTAAAGCGGAATTGGCCCGTGGGAGTCCCGTTAATCAAGGCCGAACCCGTTCCAGAGGCGAGGCACGATTTGATCCAGCCAATCCATTTAACATGAAAGTTCATAAGCTCTAAGACCCGAAACAAACATTTCCAATTTAACGTGTCGTAGGCCCTTTTAAAATCAACCTTGAAAATTAAGATTTGCTTCTTAGACTTCTTCGCCCACGAAACCGTTTCGCTAATGATTAAGGGGCTATCAAGAATAAATCGCCCTTCGACAAAGGCCGATTGGGTGGGAGAAATTAATGGTGGCATCACCTTCTTGATTCTAGACATGAGCGTTTTGGCAACAATCTTGTACACCGACCCAACAAGGGAAATGGGTCTAAAATCATCCAACGATTGCAGGTCAGTTTTTTTGGGAATAAGAGCTATAAAAGACGCGTTACTGCCCTCGGAAATAAATCCCTTGTCAAAGAGCTCGTCCATCATGGAGAGAATAACCGGTTTCAAAATACCCCAATAAGCTTTGAAAAATTTTAACGAGAATCCGTCCGGCCCCGGAGCCTTTCCCCCATCACAGTCCCGAATCGCTTTCCAGATCTCGTCCTCAGAAAATGGTTGGATTAGGGCATCAGCCGAAGCATCATTAAGGCGGGCCAGATTCATGTCAGGAAAGATGGGTCTACGCCGTATCGGTTCCGCGAAAGCCTTCTTGAACCACCACAAAGCTTTCTTCATAATGTCTCCCGGATTAGTAGTCCAAACCCCGTCAAACGAAAGACCATTAATCCTCCTGTTTGCTTTATTAAGATTAACCATACCGTGGAAAAATTTAGAGTTTTCATCGCCGTCTTTAATCCACTTCACCCGAGCTCTTTGGTGCCAATCTTTTGCCTTGGACGCCTCCAACTTTTTCAGCTTTTGCCTAAGGTGAACACGAATCCTTTTTTCCGATTGGTTGAGAGTATCATTCTCGGCCTTCCGTTCAAGATACTCGATACCTCTCACCAAAGCTCTAGAGCTGATTTCATTACAAACCATAACCCGGGTTCTCCACCTTTTGATATCCGCTTTAATATCCTTTAAAACAGACCCCAAATACTTATCCGCCGGTCCGAAAACCTTCCCACTCCCAACTCTGGAGGAGATAATAAACTTCAATTCTTCGGATCCAATCCACGAGTTATAGAACTTAAAAGGATTGGGACCAAAATCCAAATCCGTACAAGTTAGGACTATGGGACAGTGATCAGACGGCCCCCTGTTCAAAACCTCAAACTTGGCGTTTGGCCACCTAGACATAAACTCATCACAGACGAGCACCCTATCCAGTTTACTCATCTTAACATCGGTATTGTCCGAGATAAAGGTGAACCTCCCACCCAACATTCGATATTCTAACCACCCCGATCTACGGATGAAATCATTAAATCTCCCAGCCGCGTAGACATCAAACACAGAGTTCACCCTCTCCTCGGACGATCTAACGTCGTTAAAATCCCCAATGGCCACCCACAAACCTTGGAACTTGTACCTGAGAGAAACTATTTTATCCCATAGCGCCCTTCTCAGGCCCACATCGTTGGGGGCATACACGTTGAGGACATTAATCCTATCCTCAACCCCACTCATAACCCCTGAAACCAGCACAAAGAAGCGGTCTGTGATAATGTCCCTGGCCTGGAAAGTACCCGGATCCTACAACGAGACAAGCCCACCCGATTTTCCAATAGCATCCGCAGCTGCTGCCACGAACGGGAATCTACCCCAGAATCGGGCCCAAGTACTATCAGGGACCCCCGATTGATGTGTCTCCTGGATACATAGGAAAGCACACCGGTATTTCTGTTTGAGCCGTCTAACCCAATCCGGTTTATCCACCCCGGAAATCCCCCTAACATTGACAGAAATAAAATTCATAGGAAACAATTTACCTCCTTTTCCCCCTTAATGACCTTTCTGACCTGATTGTCAAAAGAATCCACGACAATGCCCAACCCCGCATTGAAATCCAAGGTAGCCTGAAGCTCCTGGTTAACATCAACCTCATCGTCATCATTATCCTGCTGGTGTTGGACCTCCACATCCCTATTACCAGTTCCGCGTCTACCATTCCCCAACTCCGTGGTACCAGCCTTCAGTTTCTCCTTTCTTTTAGAGTGTTCAGCAGCATCCTTTTCAATTAAATCATTGAGACTGAAAGGATCCGAATCTATCGGGTTATTTAGATCAGGTGTGATGAAGCCTTTCTCCCACATACTATTTTTCTTTTTCATTTTAATTTTGTCTTTAACCCTAAGAGTAACATAACTGAGGCCAAGCCCACTAACAGCTTCATGGGCCGGCGTAATGGACCCAGTGTTAACGGATAAAGTAGGACAAGAGATAGGGGTTTTGGGCTCAGCATGTGTGGACAAACAGGCTTTTGAACTGCTGCTCGAGGAGGGGGTCCCACCGACAGCATCATTAAGTTTTCCCCCAACCAGAGCATTATTGGAACTCGTGCTCCCATGCAGGCCACTCCTGCAGTGCTTTTCACCTACCGACCCTTCGTGCGCCGCACCTTCCCTACCTTTTCTGACAATCGATTTAATTACCGGAAGACACTCCGCTTCCTTCCTCCGGCTGATTTTGACATCTGACGACGGGGCCCACTTCGCCTCTGTCTCGTTCACCCAAACTTTAATCTTGTTCCCTTTCCAAGTTAAGTCGAAAGTAGAGGAAAACCGATGACCGGAGTTGACAATGATGGCCATGGTATCCCCTATAAGAACAGCATCATCCATGGAGGCCTCCGACCGGACCACCAGCCTTCCGCATCTTTCTCCGATTTTGTTAAAGACATGCCTGTCCCATAATGAAAGAGGAACGCCGGTGACAGTGATCCAAGCAATCCGCTCATACACCGGTGGGTTACCGTCCCAAACATATAACCTGTGGAACCAGGTAGACCACAGATCATACTGATCATTAAGGAACTCTTCGGCCTCAAGGCAAGACCCGAATGTGAACAATATTTTTAGTCCACCCAGAAATCTGATCTCAGTACCACTATCAAGGGCTTCCCCCAAGAACTCTTCAATCTTCATAAGTGTCTTCAACTCTTTTGCTTCACCGATTAGCGACTTAAGCTCCCAGTTTTTCTTGGCCGAGGTATTTAAGGGAGGAAGATCAATGACCTCCGACCTAGATCCCCCTCCATTAATCCTAGGCGAACCCCACGGATTGCTGGTAAACAGAACACCTGGCCGGCTGCCGCCATTGCAATGGCTAGCTTTCATGACAGGTTCCTGATGGATAGGCGGCCCCATCCTCGAGAAGACAGATTGTCTTTCCTTCAAATTGGTTGACTGGGTGGAGTTATTGTACCGGCTGAATCTGGCAATATTAACATATACTATGGCTCCGTCAATGGGTACCCCTGAGATGTTCTCCTTCCACTTCTCGGCGTCAACGATCTTCGAAAAGCGGATGAACCCAAACTTGTTACCTGCCCCGTCCTTCTTCTTCGGGATAAACGCGTCTTCTAGGTTCCCAAAATGTTGGAAGGCATTCCACAGTGCCTTGCTATTGCATTCCTCCGGCAGGTTTAACACAAAAAAGGTGGTAGTGTCCCTTAGTCTTTCGTTTCTTCTTTGGAACTTCTTCTCATTCCTGGCATCCTTCTTGCTCAGAATCGGGATCCAGCCATCTTCTTTGTCGTAGTGCCTTTTTGTCTTCAATCTTTCCTGTTCTTCAATCTTCCTTCTTCTAAGCTCCTGAAAATTGATGGGCTCTTGCTCCGGTTGCTTGATACGATTGTAGGTGACTTTTCCTCTCCCCATTTTGAGTTTACAATTGTTTGTCAAACTCATGAATTAATTCTTTGTTAGAGAGAATATGATCTATAATAATCCCAGACCCTGGTTTTTCCTCAAGTATATTGACAATTTTCCATAACACATGTAGTTTTTTAATTTCAAAACTTGTTTTATTTGATGCTTTTGATGATGTTGTGTCTGTCGTGTGTGTTGAGTGTATTGATGTTTTTCAAAAAAAAAATCTAATACTTCAGTTGTTAAAAGAAAACTATTTTAATAGATAAATTCATTTATTGATATCGCCACACTATAGTAGTAGATCTACTAGATCTACTAGATCTGTGAAGGACTAAACGCATTTTACACATCCAAGTATCCAATGAGTTGATGTTACATGGGCTTTGGACCGTAGAAAACATGTTCCAAATCGAAAGACATCACAACTTAAATAAATTTAATGGAATTTAAACAAAAAGACTTGACAAGTTCATGACTAATCTGTTGATACGTGTCTAGTTGGTTAGAAGATGTTTTCATGATTACTTTGTATTATTATTTAATAAAATAAAGAACTTGATATATATGTACATAAAATCGTAAATATAAAAGAGGTTGTCAATTAAAATCAAGGTTATTTGGTTAAATGAAAAACGTTATAAAACTATATTCCGTAATCATAAGAGAGTAACTATTTTAGACGTAAACTTTAAACATGGATCGTAATATTAGGCTGACTTGAATATACTAATATTTATTATTAATTTAAATAGGGTATAGTGTTTGACTATTTGGAAATATATTAACTAAGAATACGGTTTGGAAATAGTATTATTGTTTCGTACGAATTTAGATCCTTACTCCATGCGGCCATCACTGTTCACACTCACCTTCTCACGTCTGTTTGTTACTCTAGTGCGTACAAAATGAACATAAATTATATATTTAAAGATCTGAGTTTGATAAAATATGGGTATAAAAAGCCCATCTAATGAGTTAAGTAGTTAACCTATGAAGAATAATAAAAATTATATACATACATCGGGTAAAGCTGTTATAAAAATGAACCTTAACGTAAAAAGCGTAAGAAGTAATCTCTGCCATTTGATTAGAACTAATTGAGCAGTAACATGATTGTAATTATGTTCCGCCATTAATGTTGTCGAAATACATTTTTTTTAATTTGTCGAAAAACATGAGAAGAGTAGTTTAATCCATTGCAAAAATCAAAATATAAAATTAATTCACATTACAGCGTCCTCTCATTAATTTTGTTCCACAATTTGCTAAAAACCCATTGAGTAACTTCAGTAATTGCCTAGGGGTTTTTGAAATTGGAGAGAAATTTGTGACTTGTTGAAGACGAAAACAAAGTATAGTATTCGTAGTGGTATGCTTTCTCGATCCGGGGGTCAGTATCAAATTCACTTTCTAGAGTTTGCAATTTCATTTCAATGAAGGATGGTCAGTTATGTGAGTTTTCGATGCGATTCCTTGTTTGATTTTGTAAGACGGTGGTTTTTTAGTTGATCGATTCATCGCCTTGTTTGTAGGTTGTAACTTTGAGAGGTGGTGATTGATGGCAATCTTTACGCGTGTGACTATGTTTCTGGTTGGTGCTGTAAACAAGATAAGTTGAGTCGCGTGGGGATCAGGGTCAAGTCTCGTTTACAAATTTGTATGAGCTGTTAGGTTTTTGAACAACCATATTTCTAGGGTGATACTATTTACACAACCAACAAAAAACCCTAAACAACCTTAGGACGGGTCGTCGAGGCCTAGATGGGCCGTTAAGAAAAATTAGGGTTTCAGGACGGGTCGTCCAGGCCTTGATGGGCCGTTTGTTTACAGAAAAGACAAAACCGACGGGCCGTCGAGGCCCAGACGGCCCGTAGAAGTACGATGTACGAGGTGATCAGTCTGAACTCCTGCAAAAGCAGGCAGTTCAGACTGAAAAGTCTGAAAAAGGTGCATAAGGACGGGTCGTCCAGGCCCCGACGGCCCGTTGAAATGTGTTAGGTTAGGGCATTTAATCCCTAGACGGCCCATCTAGGCCTCGACGGCCCGTTGAGATTTCCAGATTTAACCATTACACGATCAGCTTCTTCCCCATTTGAACCAAACCTTAAAACATCACCACCACCAAAACCCTCGACCCATTTCGACTTCCCGGTCTCACGATGACATATTTACAAAGCTTTTCAACCGTTGACCTGTCTGAGAACGAGTCTTACGTCTCTGAAAGCGTAGGGTATGAACCCGAGGTTCAAGTTGGTGAAGAGGAGGTTAAATCCGGGGTTCGTGGTAATGACGGGAACATGCTGCCCGATCTCAACGAGGAATATGTAGAGGAACAGGAGTCATTTTTCGTGCCACCAAGCTACCCGCAGTACACGTACGGGAGTTACCATTCGCGCGGGAATCGTGCTAATGATGACAACCAGGAAGATGCTAACATAAAAGTTGAACCTAACCCGGATGTTTCGTATGAAACCGAGCAGGTGCGTTTATTTATTTACACTAGTATATCTTTACAGTAGTATATAATTTAGAGTAGTATGAATTTAGACTAGACTCTTGTATAAATTTTCAGGTATTCGGGTCTGTTGAAGAGATGAAACAATGGGCTTACGATAGAGCCCTTGCTAGCGGTTACGTCCTAGTGACAGGACGTTCTGTTTCAAAAGGCAGTGGAAATAATGCAAGAAAAATTAGGATAGACCTGAGATGCGACCGTGCTGGCGAATACCATACTACAGCCACAGTAAGGTCTACGGGTAGCAAAAAGATTAACTGTCCATTTATGTTAATAGGGAGGCTACGCAAAGAGGGTTGGAAGTTGGAGGTTAAACACGCGAATCATAACCACGACCCTTTTATACATGTTGAGGGTCACGCTTTTGCTAGGCGGCTGACACCACAAGAAGAAGAAATGGTGGAAACGCTTTATTTTCAAGGCCTGGAACCGGCAAACATACATTTGGCCATCAGAGCACAAAACCCGAATAATAAATGTATTCTAAGAGACATACACAATACAGTGAGCAAGATTAAACATAGAATTTACGGCGATAAAACCCCAATGCAGGTATTATTATTAATTACTATTATTGTCATAGACTATTATTAATTTTGTTGTTGTTAAATATTAAATATTGTTATTATTATTGTTATGCAGATACTCGAGAGTATCCTGGTTGAAAAGAAATTTACTTATTTCACCAAGCAGAATCCAGAGACAGATGCTGTTGAGAATATTTTCTTTTCACACCGGGTCTCGTACAATCTCTGGCGTGCCTTCCCACATGTGATGCTGATCGACGCCACCTACAAAATGAACGAGTACAGAATCCCGTTTGTTCAAATTGTGGGTATGACGTCGACAAACCAGTCGTTTTGTATCGCCCATGCATTTATCGTTAAAGAGAAAACGAGTAACTACACATGGGTGCTTGAGAGGCTCAAAGATTTGCTGGAGGGGAGTATGGAGCCACGTGTAATTGTTACAGATAGAGAACTGGCTCTGATGAGTGCATGTGCTACAGTTTTCCCGGATGCTACGAAATTGCTTTGCAGGTGTCATATTCAACGAATATTATTATTATTATTATTATTATTATTATTATTATTATTAATATTATTGTTGTTGTTTTGCAGGTATCATATTCAACGAAATATTGCAAAATATCATAAAGCAGGATTTCCAAAAGAAGAATGGGAAATATTTTTGCAGTATTTTGGTCGACTGTGTAAATCTCCTGACAAAGAGGCTTACGAATTCAATCTTGAAGCGCTCTACAGACGACTTTGGGGCAGGATCGAACGGGTATATATTTTATTTTTTATTTTGCTTTACAAGCGTACATATTTTCTGTATTGACATCACTATTCTGTTTTTTACAGAGGTTTATGACTACATGGAGTCAGTTTGGCTCCGAGATTATAAAGAAATGTTTGTGGAAGCATGGGCAAATGAAAACCTTACGTTCGGTCAGACTACGACCAACAGGGTCGAGAGTCAGCATGCTCTGATTAAGAGGTACATAAAAGGCCCGAACAGCTCGCTCCACGCGCTTGTGATGGAAATAGACAAAGTTATGGAATCACGGCGCGTAGCGATAAAGCACTCCTTCGAACACAGCCGATCAACAAGAATGTGGAAACATGATCTACCGTTGTTTCAAGACGTAATTGGTAGGGTTTCCCATCTAGCGCTTAATTTGATGCTCGGAGGGGTCAACAAGATAAATTATTATATGGAACAAAAGAGGTCTTGTGAACACCGACTCAAGAAGACTTATGGATTGCCATGTTCCTGTCAATTGCAATTGTATGATACGAAAGGTAACATCATTTTTTAGACTTATTATTTTTTTTAGGATATAATAGTCAAATTTATAAATGTTTGAAGCGTTTTGTAGACGACTTGTGTTGTCTGGTTCGTACAAAAACAGAGGAAACTCTGCCAAATTTTTATAAAATTATTGATTTGTTGTTGTTGTGATTGAATATATATATCAGATACACGAGTGTCACTGGCTGATATCGACGTCTTCTGGACACGACTTGACTTTATGCCAGAAGTAGCTGAGAATCCCGAGTTTGACTTTCAGCACCAAATGAATGCATTCGCTGAGCAACTAAGGTCGCAACCGGTGCAAGTGAAAAAAAGCATGTTGCAGAAGATGAAGGAGGTGTTGAATCCGATTATGACTAAACATAAACCTCCTGAGGTACAAACCGATACTCGGGGTCGGCCAACAACAAGTGAAAAGGAAAAAAAGGAAGATAAGGCTGCGGTTCGTATTATTATTATTATTATTATTATTATTATTATTATTATTATTGTTGTTGTTGTTGTTGTTGTTATATAATTTTTTGCACGTAGGGCAAAAAGCCTTCTAGAAGAGGTAAACAATCAAGGGACAAACCGATTGTTTACGATGAAGATTTTCCACTGTTGGAAAGGGATAGGTACAAACTACTAATATATAAATTCACACATGCATACATATTTATACACATATTAAATCTCACTTTTTGATGGGTACAGGTACAAACTGGAGATCGAAAGGTTTAAGAAATGGCTTCCACCTGCATATCATAGATACATTACAGACATTCGGGATGTCCATGGAGACGGTCACTGTGGCTTTCGATCCGTAGCTGTGTGCTTAGGGTGGCAACAGGATATGTGGTACTTCATCCGCAAACAGCTTAAGGAGGAGATCGTCGAGAATGAAGACCGGTGGAGGCCAATTTTAAACGAAGTAGATTACGATACTTACGACAGAGTCTCCAACTCATTCGATCACATTGGAGTGGGACCAGCAACGCACGACCAATGGATAGAGATGCCCGCCTCAGGATTACTGATTGCTCAGAAATTTAAGGTGGTTGTTCAATTTCTCTCTCCGTATGATCAAAGTGAGACGTACTTCCCTATGTTCGATGGTCCACACAGCGTTGAAGAACATGCGTTCGTATCGTTTGCTTTTGTTAACAAAAATCATTTCATCAAGATTGAGTTGGCAGAAGGCGCCCCAATGCCAAAACTGAATCCGTCATGGCGTAAGTGGCGATATGAAGAGGCAAGTGAGTGGGAGACGGTATATGACGACCGTATACAAAGGGTTGATGTTCGATCACCTCAATACTTCGACTTAACTTAGCTTATCGTATGTTACCGGACCGGACGAACGGAAAAATTTGTTGTATGTGTTCATTTATACTTATTATAAAAATATACTCCCTTTTTTTTTATAAAAAATACAAATACCAAGCTTAAAATATACAAAATACACTAAAAATTTAAAAAAAAAAAATTAGGGTCGTCCAGGCCTTAATGGGCCGTCCAGGGCAAAAAATTGGTTTTTAGACGGCCCGTCTAGGCCTCAACTGCCCGTCCTTTGGTTTTTAGACGGCCCGTCTAGGCCTCAACTGCCCGTCCCAACACAAAGCTTCCATGAGAAGCTTCTGTTTTTTAAATTAAAAAAAAAAATTTATTTGAGGACCGTCCAGGCCTCAACGACCCGTCTCAAAACAAAAATTGGTTTTAGACGGTCCGTCTAGGCCTCGACGGCCCGTATCAAAAAATTTAAATCAGATCAAAACCAGATCTGATTGTGCCTCGTCCCACAATTCCCTCTCTCGTCTCTCTTCTCCCTCTCTCTCTAACCCTCTGTCTCTCCACCACAACCACCATCCACCACCGTGTGCCTCCACCACAACCACCATCCACCACCGTCTCCTCCACCACAACCACCATCCACCACCGTCTCCTCCACCACAACCACCATCCACCACCGTCTCCCTCTCTCTCTAACCCTCTGCCTCCACCACAACCACCATCCACCACCGTCTCCCTCTCTCTCTAACCCTCTGTCTCTCCTCCACCACAACCACCATCAGGTATTATTATTATTGTTATTATTATTGTTATTATTATTGTTATTATTAGTTTTAGGGTTTTTTTTTTATTTTTTTTAAGGTTGTGGTTGGGTGGTGAGGGCAGTGGTGGTGGTAGGGATAGGGTGGTGGTGGTGGTGGTGGTGGGGCTGTGGTGGTTGGGTGGTTGGGCAGTGGGGCTGTGGTGGTGAAGGGCAGTGGTGGTGGTAGGGGATAGGGTGGTGGTGGTGGTGGTGGGGCTGTGGTGGTTGGGTGGTTGGGCAGTGGGGCAGTGGTGGTCAGTGGTGGTTGGGTGGTTGGGTGGTGGGGCAGTGGTGGTCAGTGGTGGTCTGTGGTGGTTGGGTGGTGGTTGGGTGGTGGGGCAGTGGTGGTCAGTGGTGGTTGGGTGGTGGTTGGGTGGTGAGGGCAGTGGTGGTCAGTGGTGGTTGGGTGGTGGTTGGTTTGCATTTGTGCGCGTTAGGCGCCTAAACCTAAACGCGTGCGCGTTTGTGTTTAGGCGCCTAAACCTAAACGCGCGCCTAAACATAAACGCGCGCCTAAAGTGTTATTGTTCTTGTGTTTTGTTTAGTTCCTTTTAATATAAACGCGCGCCTAAAGTGTTTTGTTTTTGTTTTGCAGATATGGCAAACAGAAACAACAGAAGACGCCGTAACCAGCCTGCGGACGGGAATCCTCTTGCAGGTGGCGATTTGAGAGATTGGCCCTACAGACACGATAACGACGACTACGAGATCGCGCGCTGGGGTCATATGGAGCTGCGTCCGATACACGGATCACGCAGTGTTGACTGGTCCGCATTACGCGCCATCGGTGCAGCGGACAGGTTTGAGGAGTGGATCCCAGACGACAGCCCTTGGGGGCGGATGTTAGCTGACCTCGACCATGATTCGTATCGGCCACTGACGATCGAGTTCATCTCGACATTCCGCTACGCGCCGCATCCGGCAGGTGTTGAGCCTCCAGTAGGTCCTGACGGCGAGCCTGAGCCTGAGGTACAGTTCCGATTATTCGGACAGCTCTACGCATATACGATGGACCAGTGGGCTACTACTTGCTGCTGGTACAGAGAGGAGGAGCTTGTCCAGGATATGTACACCACGGCCTTGACGACCTTGCCAGACGACATGCTGATGGCCTGGTGGCCCACTATCGGTGGTCGAGCGTATGGGGAGGACGGCGAGAGGTATTATTATTGTTATTGTTTTCATTTAGTTCAGTTCGTTATTATTATTGTTATTTAGTTCGCTTAGTTAGTTAATTATTATTGTTATTTAGTTAGTTTAGGTTGTTTGTTTTTGGATTTTTGTAGACGACTTGTGTTGTCTGGTTCGTACAAAAACAGAGGAAACTCTGCCGAAATTTTTATAATGTTATTATTATTCTGTGCAGGATGGATAGGTCCAGCAACATCCGGGACCCTCTGATCCGTTACATACACCGTTTGGTTAGCTGGTCGATTGCCGGACGGTGTAACTGTAACGAGAGGGTCCAGCAGATTGACCTTTTCTACCTCTACTGCATCTTGAGGGGTAGGCCGGTTGCGCTACACAGGTGCTTTGCCGAGTACATCGCGACCTACCCTCATAGGAACCCGGCGGGGGAGATTCCGATTTGTGGGATCGTCACCGCCATCGCGTTGCGTCTTTGCCCGGGCGAATTGTGGACGCATGCTGAGGAGAACAACTTACCTCGTCCGATGATGCCCAGGTAAGATTATTATTATTATTATATATTATAATTTGGTTTAGGATCCTGTACAAAGTATATTTTTCGTGAGAAGTGTGAGAAGGACTAAGAATTGACATGTAGACATCATGTTTTGGATTTAGGAATGATGTTTTAGGTTGTTTTAACTTGAAAAACACCAAACACAACAATCTAAAACACAATACAATGTATTATAGTCATTAAATTTAAAAAACAGCTAAAACACACTACTTAACGCTTAAAACACACTGCTAATGTTCTTAGCATGGTGTTTTAAGTTTTAAGCCTAAAATACATTGTTTTCGGTTTTTAATTGTTATGTTTGGTGTTTTTATAGGCAAAACAATCCAAAACATCACAACTAAGTTCAAAAAATAATGCCTAAGTATCAATTTTTAATACTTCTCACACTTCTCACAAAAAAAACACTTTGTACACGATCTTGACCCATTATAATTTAATATTATTATTATTATTTATTATTATTATTATTTAATTTTATATATTATTATTTAATATTATTATTGTTGTTTTGCATTTCAGGCCATTAAATATTAGGACTATGACGCAGATGAAGGTGGCAGCACGGGTCCCTCGCAGCAACCCACACGCTTATTACCAGCGTGCTTTCGGACCTGCTGGCGACCGTGGCGAGCATTTTGTGCCAGAGCCGCTCAGACATCTCGATGGGCCGATTGCCCCTGAGGTCCAGATGCCACACGTTGCCGACGGCGACCCACCGGTGGATGTAGAGATGCCAGACCCCCCCGTTGATGAGCTACAGCGTCCTGCCCGCGTTTATCATGCTGTCAGGTTGCATGATAGCACGACCCAGGTACTTCAGCAGATCCTGGATCAGTTGGGGTCGATGCGGGGTGACATGCGGTGGCTGTTAGAGAGCGAGAATGAGAGACGACGGGAAGCTGGTTTGGAGCCGCGTCCACTTCCGGATTGGGCGTCTAGCAGTCAGCATGGTGGGGTGTCCACCAGTCAGCCGGGTGGGTCGGATCAGCCGGGTGGGTCGGATCAGCCGGGTGGGTCGGGTTAGACGGGTGGGTTATATTTCTTTGGTTGTACATTTGAACTCATAGTTTATGTAAATTTTTGGAATATTTATGCTTATTTATGCTTTATTGTTCGTATTTTGGTTTTGTTTAGTTCGGCAACATAAACGACATTCGTTCATATTCATATACACAATTATATAAAAAAGATCATATTATACAAATAAAAAAAAAAATTATAAAAAACCAAACATTTATAAAAAACCAAACATCTATAAAAACCAAACATTCAAACCCATTTTAAACATCCACACTACACTTATAAAAAAAACCAAATAATCATCACCTAATCATTGCCAATGATTACCAATGATTGGATTGGATTTAAACCTTTAGACGGGCCGTCTGGGCCTGGACGACCCGTCCTTTTGCCTTTATATGGGCCGTCTGGGCCTGGACGACCCGTCCTTTTGCCTTTTTGGCCCTCCACGGGCTGTCCAGGCCTCGACGACCCGTGGAGGGGTTGTGCAAATAAAAACCCTAGTTGTGCAAATAACCGGACCCTATTTCTATTAGGATAAGAAAATTCGACCTTTGTTAGTCTTCAGGAAAACATCTTGTTATTATTAAAAGATAACCATATGTAGCCCAATGCTACTAGGATGGTGATGGACTGGTGTTTCACGAAGTGGAAATATGATGGGCCGTAAGGATGGGTCTAGTGATTAACAATGGTGAAAGTTTTAAACTATTTATAATCTTCTAAAAACCAAAGCAAATGTGCAATGGTGAGTTGTAACTTTTGCTTCAAGGGTTGTACATGCTTTGCTGGTTTGTAACTTATGCTATAAGGGTTGTATATTATTGTAGTTCAATTTTTTAAACGTTGCCATCCCTGCCATTCTCCACCCACACCATGCTTCCCACCTTACCTTACCTTCATATGTTTCAAGATTTTTCACAGATTGAGCAACCCTTCTTCTGATAATCTTCCGGCCGATTGAAGGTATCAGAGACTACAATTTTGATTTCGTTTTCTTGCAGATTAGGTTACGAGATGAACGTGCGTTTGGTTACTTTTAACTTAGGAAGAAAGGCATTGACCAAATGTTTGGTTTCTCATCATAGTAAAATTGAATCTAGATCTTTACTTTGATTTGGTTGCCATAAGAGAGAGAGAGAGAGAGAGAGAGAGAGAGGGGAGTGAAGAGAATGTAGAGGAAGAGATTCTTACACGTGGTGATTGTAGGTGACTGTTTGGTGAGAGATGGAACCAATTAGCAGGCTAGAACCAATTTTTTTTTTTGGAAAAACTCAAACAGCATAAGTTAGTTGGTTGCTAAAATCAGTTGATTAGTGCTTTGCGTCTAATTAAAGTGTTCAATTAATGACTGTAAAATTAGATGAAAAGGACAGTCTGTTTGGTGGAACAACAGCAGTCAATTAAACTCTGTTTTGATTAAAGAACATGAAGGATTGTTGTTAACAGTTTTTAGTTTAAAGAACCAGGTTTGTGAAAACTGATTATTGGCTACTGTTTGTTATATGACTCTAAAAACGCAGCATAAAAGTATCAAGCTTTGGGTGAAACTTTATACTTTGATCTGTCTTGTGGAAGTTTGATCCTTTGTAATAGATAGAATTCATGTTAGCTCCTTCAAGGGTTAAAGTGTTGATTGATTGTGATATATTAGCTTTGTAACTAGCGAGGACATGATATCTCTTTTTAGTCTTTTTAATTAGCTGGCAGGTTGTTATGTGTTTACGTTCATATATTTAGTCTTAGGTTGAGACGGTTTGTATTAATAAACTGTTATATGACTCTGAAAACGCACTTTTGAGCCTAAAAGCATCAAGCTTTGGGATTTAGGAATGAATTCTTGGTAGCTCCTTCAAGGGTTCAAGTGTGGATTGTGATATATTACCGATTAACTATATGATTGACTGTGCTCAAGATTTTTTATTTCATTTCATTTTTTTTTTTTTTTGTAGACTTGCATAGCATAATGTGGTTACCTATGATGTAAACCATCGATTCTCCTAAGTTTGTTAATAAAAACCGTGTCTTTTTGTGAAGTTGTCGAATTGGCTGCCTTAAAATTGCTGAATTATAAGAGATGTTTCTTTTGAAAAATTAGACTAAAAAATACAGTCTTTTGTCAACTATCATCCCAGAAAATATCTTCACTTCTCTTTTATATTTCGAGTATTGTTTGGATAGGTGTTTCTTCACGATGTCACGTGTTGTGATATACTAAACTTTAAAGAAACAGAGAGATTGATTCTATTAAATTAAAACTTTGATAATAACCGTGCCTTTTCTGTATTGCCAGGATTGGTTGCTTTCAAAATTTGGTTAAAAATTATGTCTTTTTAGATGATGCGGATACTTGTAAAATTTTGATATAAAAAAGAGTCTTTTGTAAACTTTCCCTGTAACCGGAGATCGATTCTCCTCATGTTTTGAGAAAAACAGTGTCTTTTTGTGTTTGGCCGGATTTGATTAAAGAACATGAAGGATTGTTGTTAACAGTTTTTAGTTTAAAGAAGATGGTTTGTAAAAACTGATCATTGGCTACTGTTATATGACTCTGAAGCTTATCTGCATTGATCAAAGTAACATATGCAAATTTTCTCCAACTTGTTATTATTGGTTTACATGCTGATTGCATTCTGAAGCTTATCTGCATTATTTAAATTTAGGAAAAAAACAATACTGTTTTGGACATTTTCAGATGGAACCGTGTCTTTTGTGCAGTTGTCGCTTAAAATTACTGAATTATAAGAGATGTTTCTTTTATAAGTTAGACTTAAAAAATACAGTCTTTTGTAGACTATCTTCCCAGAAACAGTGATTCTCCTAAAATTTTGATGAAAATTGTGTCTTTTCTTGTTGTGTTTTGGCTGGATTGGTCTGTTGTAGACCATCCCAGGATTAGAGATATCGATTCTCCTAAAGTTTTGATTAAAACAATGTCTATTTTGTTTGAAAGCTGGATTAAAGAACAGGGTTTGTAAAAACTGATTATTGAGACGGTTATCTGAAAACGCACGTCCACGTCCAAGCACCCTAAAAGCATCAAGCTTTGGGATTAATCTTGTGGTAGTTTGATCCTTCATGATAAGAAATAATTCATGTTAGCTCCTTCAAGGATTCAAGTGTTGATTGTGATATATTAGCTTTGTAAAGTAGATACTTGATTGTGTTCAATATCTTAGGTATATGGATAGATTCTTTAGTCTTTTTAATTAGTTGGCAGGTAATTAATTATGTGTTTATTTTTATATTTTCGGATGTGTGTTTAAGCTGTTATTCTTTTTTCTAATTAATTAACTGTTTTTTTTTTTTTTTTTTTTTTTGTGGATGCTTGTTATTGGTTTCCTGATTGCATTTTGAAGCTTTATATCTCCTTTATTTAAAGTTTGAGGATTTTAATTCTTTAGTCGAAAACAAAGATTGCTGCAGTAATTAAGATTGAAATAAATACTGTTATGGGCATTTTCAGATGGAGCAGAAGCATATATGTGCTTCCATATGTGATTGCTTACCCACCCTATCTGCAAATCACCATCCTTGGTTGGATGATCAGAACCTTGTAGAAGACAACAAAGACCATATTGTTTACACCATGCGTGACCCGCCATCTCAATACAGGTGCCGAATTCCTTCGTTTATTGGCAAGTGTATAAGGGGGTGTTTCTATGGATGGGTGATCCTCTCCAACCATCCACACAATGACATGTGGTCTCTTTGGAACCCCGTGACTTCTAAGATCATATGTCTCCCCCGCTTGATTCCGAAAGACGAAGATCGAGGCTTGAATATTACCCATCAGTGTTGTTTGTCCTCCCCTCCCGATGATCATGGTTCAATTTTCATGTTAACGACTAAAGAACACACAATCATTTTTTGTCGGCTAGACTGTAAAAGAAAGAGGTTAAAATGGGTGGAAATGTCATATGCTAAACAAATGAACAACATAATGGGCTACGATGGTTTCTTGTTCAGCCTAACTTGTTGCAACGGTAAAGTATACGCCTTGCATACTGGGCTTAGAATTTTTTTTGTCATACACATTGATATTGTGGTAAAGGGTAGAGAAATCGTGATAAGTCTATTACCGTATTTGAAGGTCCCATCTTATTACATGAATGGTTGTTCAACCGCCATTCCCTTTTTGATAGGATGCTGTACCGAATTGTTCTACGTTAATTTAGGTCTTACTGAGGTTGGCCACGTGACAAAGGAAATAGTTGGTGGCGTATATGTGCATAAATTGGACATGACAAATATTAGATGGGAAGAAATGGAAGATCTCAAAGACGCTGCATTCTTTTTGGATCTCGCTCATGGTTACTACTCTATGTTTTACAGCCCTTCAGTTTCCTCGGAAATTGGGGGTTATGTACACTATCGTTACAGGTCCGGTAAAGTAATATACTCATACGACCTCAAGAATAAAACCATAGCATTATCTTCTTCTATGCCAACAAGCCATATTGCATCATTGTCACAATGCAGGTATTGTTATTAATTGATGGGAACTAGAAAAGGGAAGGGGGACATGTTTTCTTAAATATTATTTGTTGTGTGTAGGTTACAACACGAAGAGTACAAAGGAAATGCGATGGAGGTTTATGGTAATAGCACGAGGATTGAAGAGAATATGGACATTCCGTTTGATGTTTTGAAGACAATCATGGAGTTTTGTGTCGGTGTCGAATACCTAAACTTCCGTGCTACGTGCAAGCAATGTCACTTAGCAGCCCCTATGATTCGATGGAGTAAGGGAGGGAGATTGCGGACATGTTCATTAGCTTCACCATGGTTGATGGTGTTAGACAAAGATCGAGGCGTTATCTCTTTTACTGATCCGATGTTTGGTGACAGGTACTTTATAAAGGCACCGGTAGAATTCATTGGTGATGTGGAAATACATTGTTCCATGTATGGTTGGCTGTTGATACGTAAACAAGGCGAACCCCTGATGTTCTTTAACCCCTTCACGCGTGAAATCCGTGAGCTTCCACTAGTGCCTTATTTAGACAGCTATTATTTCTCTGCACCACCTACTTCCTCCGATTGTATGGTTGTTGGATTTACAACACGTAGCGAATGGAATGTTTACATCCACTTTGTAGCTCGAGAATCATCTTGGCGTAGATTCCGTATAAACTTTTGCGGTGATGGCCCAAATCTTTATGCTTTGTATAACAATGGAGGACTTGGTTTCATAGATACAAACAACGAAGATTACACTTGGCGGAAAGTCTTGGCCGAAGGCCCGGGAACTCTCAAACAAAACTTTCTGATGAAATGTGATCAACAACTTTTGCTAGTCATTGTGGGCGAGTTTGGAGAATCTGTTGAGGTGTTCAAGTTGAATGATTCAAAGGAATGGGAAAAAATACAGAGCTTAGGAAGGCACGCCATTTATGTTTGTGGTAAGGCATGCCTATGCATTGATACCAAAACACCAGAAATGGCTAACAAGATTTATTTTCCGCGCTTGCATTCTGAGAACAGGAACATAGTGTTCTATTCTCTCGAAACAACAAGGTATCACACATCCAATATCCAAAAAGAAAGTTTTGAGGATTTCGATTTCATGGGAGGAACTAAACATCATGTCGACCCGCATGTGTGGATTCAACCAAGTTGGTCATAGATTAGCGCACTGACCTGTCACATGCATTTTTTAACTTATTCAATGCGTTGTTTAACTAAATTACGATTATAATAAACAATAATAACTTTTATTATTAAAAATAAACAACTAGTAATTACTGGTGACATATCAAGTTGTCATGTGAGTATGAGTCTACACTCTGCCAATATAAAGAAGAAAAAAAAAAAAAAAAAAACTAATAATAACTAGATTACGATTATAGTTAAAACTAGATTATATCCCGGAAGCTTTGTGGGATAGATAAATCTAATATTATGTAATAAAATATGTGTTATGATCTAACATAGAAATTATTGTACTATAACATGTAAAAACAACAATTTTAATCATGTGAATAAGAATGAAAATGTATATTAAAAAAAGATGTATGTTTGGATGAGGAGCAGAGCTAGAAAATAGAATTCATAGTTTAAACATGATTAGTGACTTGCCTAGACATGATTAATAAATTACCTGAACACATTGTGTTTTTTTTCCTGTATGAACAAAAACCGATAAAAAAAAATGGTTTTTTTCCGTTTTTTGTATATAGGGCTGTACACGAGCCGAGCCGAGCCAGGCCGAGCTCGAGCTCGAGCTCGAAATTAATCGAGCCAGCTCGGCTCGGCTCGTTTTTCTGGTCGAGCTAAAAAGTCAAGCTCGAGCCAGCTCGTTATCTTTTTTATTATTATTTTTTATGTTTTTTTTTTTATTTTTTTACAAAGATTTATAAAATAAAAAACAAAAAAATAAATAAAATTACATATATACATGTATATTTTTTATTTTTCTAAGTTAGGGTTTGTTGGATTATGAAGAGGTAAGGTATATAGGTAGTATGAGTGGGACTTTCAAAACTTGAATTTTAGAAATGAGTTTTGAGCCAAAATATATTACTTTCATCTATATATTAATTACACATACACAAGCCTGAGTCGAGCCATCGAGCCGAGCCACGAGCTGAACATCCCTGGCTCGAGCTCGGTTCGATTACAAAACGAGCCAGCTCGGCTCGGCTCGAAAACAAACCGAGCCTTTTCGAGCGAGCTTTTTTCGAGCTATTTTCGAGCGAGCCTCGAGCCGCGAGCTTTTTGTACACCACTATTTGTATAGCACTATGGTACTCATTGGGAAGATAATAAAACGATCGTTAATTTAGTGTAATTTTAAAAAAAAAATATCGTATATAAAAGTTATTAACGTTTTAAAATTGTGGGGGAAATATAAGAGAGAAAGAGACTTTTGGATAGAAATAAAGATGACGCTACCTGACACACTCAAGGGGGGGGGGGGATGACCTTTTTAAGTGTCATGTAGGATTTCATTCTATTAATATATATAGACTAGTGTTTTAGCCCCGCGTTGTGGGGCGCCACTCAAATTTATGCCGTCTAATAATAACGTATTATATTCGATCGACTCATTTAAAAAAATTACGTTGAAACGTAAACCAATTTGAATTTTTACCGAAACCTACATTTGTAAAGACAAAAAAAAATTACCTTGCAATTCACATAGTGGTCTGAAATTTGATAATTGCCAAAGCGGCCAATAATTTTTTGCCAAAGCAATATATTAGAAAAAAAAAACAAAAGCGCCCAAAACAAATAATTAACCGCCCAAAAAAAAACATGAACCGCTCAAAAAAAAAAAAAAAACCAATGATCAAATGACAATTTTGTAATTAAATTTCAAAGCATAGATAAGAACTACCTCAAATGACGTGGACCATGTGCATACTGCGCACCACAATAGCAAGCATACACTGGTCCTAAGAGTCGACTCTAAATGTTAGTATAGAACTAGTATATAACCCGTGTGCGCGCGTTGCGCCGCGCTGATGGGTATAAGTCCTCGCGTTGCGATGATGACACAATGGGAATTCAGATAGTAGGGATTTCGTTGCGTACCGTATCAGCACATGCTATGAAAGCCAGCGCGATGCGGCGGGGACGTAATAGGAATTCGGCTAGTGTGATAATATCGGCACATGCTATGCACCCCCGCGCGATGCGGCGGGAACATGACGACAACTCGTGCAATGTTTCGGTTCGTCACAGTTTTCAATGGCTTATCACTCAAACTAAACGGAATGAAAAACGGAAACTGTCTAATTTCAACTTTAAGCTACAAACCGAGTAAATAATATGATGCTAATTAATGAAGTTTTTGATAATGATCATATTTATATTATAATAAGTAACAATGTTGTAAATAGAAAACTTAGTCTTAAGTAAAGGGTCATATGAATTAAATGATAAAGATAATTATATACTATTAAAAGTACATGCTAATGAATAGTGATTTCATTAGCATGTATTATTAATGTTAGGTTAAATAGTTATAGTATCAAATAATTACAACATATGTGGTACTGGTGTGGTGGTTGGGTTTGTTGGTTTATATAAGCATGATTCAAGTTCAATTCTTGCAATGGGGTCTATTTTGGCCACATTTTTTTGGCTTTTATTATTAACTTTTTTTTTCTCATTTTGACCACCAAAATTTTTTTAAAGTTTTTTTCCCTCATTTTGGTCACACAATGTTTTCTTACTTTTTGTTTAAGTTTTATTTTCCCGTTTTGGCCACCAACTTTTTTATTAAGTTTTTTTTTCTCATTTTGGCCCCGACATAATGCGTTTTTTTACCCGATTTCACACGGGTTTGGTTTTTGTTCGTTTATTATCTATATATTTAACAACCTGTAAAGTTTTAGGGTTTGAACAACAGAAACAACTAAGATAAACAACAACACTAGAGCCAACATAAACTCATAACCATAACAACAGATGTAGGCGACTGAAAACGGTGACAAAACTCTTATTTAACCCAAACCAAAAGAAGTACCCCCAATACCCAAAGATCTCAGTAAAACACTGAGATCATCAATAAGAAGTACAATACAAGAGGATCTGCTGATCGATAAGATCAGCAGATCATATGAAAAAAATAATACAAACAATAAGACTGAAACAAACTTACAAAGATGAACAAACCCTAAAACTATCAGAGAGAAAACAAGAAAAGTGAACGACTGAATAATAAATTCAGTCGTACTATTCTTTATATACTGGGCTCTCGAACCTTCCAGCTATCAGAGAATGAATGGCCAGGATGAAAGCAATCCAACGATCTAATATATGCCAGCTCATCGATCTGTGTCAAGAAACACAATAATACAAAGATAATAATCACTCGTTAACTCTTGAACCGGATATCCATATGTGACCCAGGCCAAAGGCCAATGGGCCTCATAACATAAGCTCAATATCCAACGATAATACTTTGGTCTACTTAAGCCCAACCAATAGTAATTGAATTACAATGCCTGTGGGCCTTTATACTTTCAACACCCCCTATTAATTCAATTACTAAACATGTTCACTAACCCAAGCTTTTTGCACAACACTTCATGTTGATTGCTCAAAAGCCCCTTTGTAAAAATATCAGCAGTTTGCTGATCAGATTTAACCTTTATAACCTTAATCAAACCTGAACTTATTTTTTCTCTAAGAAAATGTAAGTCAAGTTCAAAATGTTTAGTCTTATCATGAAAGACTGGATTTTCAGCAATAGATATTGCTGCTTTACTATCACAATACAAATTTAAAGGAAGCTGAGATTGAATACCCAGTTCTCTTAATAAATTTGATATCCAAATTAACTCATAAGATGCAGTACACATTGCTCTGTACTCAGCTTCTGCTGAGGAACGAGCAATGGTATTTTGCTTCTTGCTTTTCCACGAAACTAGACAATTACCAACAAAAACACAATATCTTGTAACAGATCTTCGGGTAATAACACACTTCGCCCAATCAGCATCAGAATATGCTGAAAGGGTCAAATTATTACCCTTTTCAAAGAAAATTCCCATTCCAGGTGATTGCTTCAAATATCGAAGCAACCTTAATGCTATATGCAGTACTTTCTGAGTCGGTTTGTGCATAAACTGACTCAGGAACTGTACAGCATAGCTAATGTCTGGACGGGTCAAAGACAAGTATATTAATTTTCCTATTAACTTTTGAAAACCAGTTATATCTTCTAAGTAATCCCCATCTTTGCTATTTTTAATAGCTAAGTTATAGTTTTGTTCAATAGGAACACTAACCGGTTTACAACCAAGATATCCAAACTCACCAAGTAAATCTAAACAATATTTCCTCTGATTTAAACAAATACCTTTTTCAGAGTATAAAAACTTCAATACCTAGGAAGTATTTAGGTTTCCCTAAGTCTTTAATTTGGAAATTTTCCTTTAATAATGTTTTTACACTATTAATTTCTTGAATACTATTTCCAGTGATGACAATGTCATCCACATATACCAACAGCACAACAAAGACACCTTTATCAGACTTAACAAACATTGAATAATCACAAATGCTTTGAACAAAGCCTATATTTTTCAAGACTTCTACAAGTTTTTCGTTCCACTTTCGTGGAGCTTGTTTTAAACCATATAAAGACTTAACTAATTTACAAACCTTAGACTCATTTCCAGAAGAGTAACCTTCTGGAAGATGCATATATACATCTTCAGTAATTGAACCATACAAGAAAGCATTGTTAATATCAAGTTGATACAATACCCAATTATTATGAACAGCAAGACTAATAACACTCCTAACAGTAACCATCTTTACCACAGGAGAGAAGGTTTCTCCAAAATCCAAACCCTCTCTTTGGTTGTATCCCTTTGCAACAAGTCTAGCTTTATACCTATCTATTTGACCATCAGCCCTATATTTGATCTTGTATACCCACTTACACCCAATAGCTTTCCTATTGGGTGGTAAGTCAGTAATGATCCAGGTATTATTCCTGTATAGGGCTTCCATCTCACTATTCATAGCCTCTATCCATTTAGGATCCTTAGAGGCCTGATAGTAAGATGTTGGTTCAATCATCTTATTAACATTACATACAAAAGACTTATTTTCAACAGACAAGTTAGCATAACTAACAACCTTTTCTACACCATACTTGACCTTACCCTCAATCACATAATCCTCAAACCTTCTAGGTAAAACAGACTCCCTAGTAGACTGTCTTACAGAAGTAACTCTATCTCCCTCAGGGGTATGTAACTCATCATTTGAACCCTCAATCCTGGAAGGACCAGACTCTCTACCTACTGTACTACTAGGTGGCTGGTCATGGTCAGAACCTACCTCACTAGCAGCCCTGGGAGATGAGTCTATCAACTCCTCAGGAGAGTGTTCATGAGTACTATCAGTTCCCCCTTCATCATTGGGAGGACTTGAACTACCTTTATCACTTTGAGAAATTCCAGTTTCAAACATATCAAAAAAAATTTATGTGATTTAAGTTTTTAAAAACAGACTCCTTAAACTCAGTTTTAAATGGATAAATGTTTTCATAGAACTTTACATCCCTTGAAAACATTACCCTTTTTGTTTCAAGACTTAAAAGTTTATACCCCTTTTTTTAGGAAAGAATAACCAATCATAACACATTTTTCAGACCTACTACACAACTTATCAGGTTCATTCAAAACAGTTTCAAAACATAGACAACCAAAATTTCTCAAATGACTCAGGACTGGGGGGAACCCATGGACCAACTCATAAGGACTCTTACCAGACAACACAGAAGAGGGAATCCTGTTAATCAAATACCCAGCAGTAAGAACACATTCAGACCAATATCTAAGAGGAGCATTACTTTGGAATAGTAAGGCCTTAGCAGTGTTTAACAGATGTCTGTGCTTTCTCTCCATAACTCCATTCTGTTGTGGAGTATAAGCACAAGAGGTTTGATGTAACATACCATTTTTAATACAAAACATAGACATTTGTTTGTTAACAAATTCTGTTCCATTATCACTTCTTAGAACCTTAACTGCTTTAGAAAACTGAGTTTTAATCATCTCACAAAAACTAACTATATTTTCAAAGACTTCACCTTTATTTCTTAACATATAAACCCATACAGACCTAGAATAGTCATCTACAATTGTTAAAAAGTATTTGTACCCTTCCCAACTTGTTACTTTATAAGGACCCCAAACATCTAAGTGTATTAAATCTCCAAACCCCTTAGATTTATGATCACTTAATGGGAATGGTACCCTGACTTGTTTAGCTTTATGACATGTTTCACAGGGTTCATTTTCAGAAAGACCAATGTTTAACTCATTTTTTAACACTGCTAAGACTTGACTGGATGGATGTCCAAGTCTACTATGCCAAAGGCTATGCTCAGACACACTATTAAAACTAACACTATTAAAACTCACATTGTCACCAACAAAGTACAAACCATCCTGCTGCCTACCAGTCACCAGGACTTTCCTTGAACTGGAATCCTGGACAGAGCAGGAATGTTCATTAAAGAGAACATCTAGTTTGTTGTCTTTAGCTAGTTTATGCACAGAAACTAAATTAACACAGTAATCAGGAATGTAAAATACATCAGTCAATACAACACCATCAGCTAAGACTATATCACCAATTTTAGTTACTTTGGCATTAGTACCATTGGGGTGTTTTACTTCCATGTTGTACTTAGATACATCAACACAGTTAATCATATGCTTATCATTGCCAACCATATGCTGGTTGGCACCAGAATCCATAATCCAACCAAGAAACAAAGCATACTTAAGCATAGTAGAACAACTAGAGAAGTTCTCAAAGACTTTAGACAATTTAGACAAAACAGTCATACTGGAGAAACCATTTATAATTACTGACTCACCTCCTACATTAGCATTGGAAGGCTGTGGATCACTCCCAGGCTTTTCACTAAGCAGGCTCATCAGCTTAGAAATCTGCTCAGGAGTAAAAGGTGAACCAGAACTAGACACAGTATTTGCACAAGCATTACTGTTGTTGGACACACCATTTCTAGAGTTACTATTACTGTTATTACCAAAATTGTTGTTAGGTTTATTAAACTGGTTAGAAGGTCTTTTTTTTGACCCCAGGGGGATACCCAACAATTTCATAACATCTATCTATGGTGTGTCCAAGCATGTTACAGTGAGTACACTTCAGATTAGGATTAGGCCCTCTAAAGTTATTATTACTATTAGTTGCCCTTCTCCTACTATCTGAAGACTGATTTGTTTTAGCAACAAATGAAACAGTTGATGCTTTTGATCCACTACTTGATACTCTATGAGATTCTTCTCTAGAGATAACAGCAAAGGCACCTTTGACTGTAGGTAGTGGATCATTAGTCAACAAGGTTGTTCTAACAGGCTGATACACATCATCAAGCCCCATTAGAAACTGCATTAGTTTAATCAAGCTGTTAAAGTCATTGAAGTCCTTAGCAGCTTGACATGTACAGACAGGTAACTGAACAATAGAATCAAACTGTTTCCACATAGTGTTCAATTTGTTATAATATTCAGAAACAGAACTACCACTTTGTGTAATACCATTAATTTTTTGATGCAAATTGAACATAACACATCCATCTATTCTATCATAAGTATCTTTAAGATCAAGCCATACATCCCTAGCATTATCAGAGAACACTTGTCCTAAATATAACTCTTCACATACAGAATTGATCAACCAAGAGATAACCACAGAATTACATCTATCCCATTGACTAGCAAGAACATCATTATCAGCAGATTTAACACATGTTCCATCTATGAATCCTAACTTATTTTTAGCTTGTAAGGCTAGTTTCATAGATTTAGACCAAACAGAATAATTTTCAATACCTTTTAATTTTATACTGATAATGGTCAGACTTGAAGTATCACTAGGGTGCAAATATAATGGATCACTTATGTCCAATTTACTCACCAAGGTACCCTCAGCAGGGGCCTGATTAGGACCCCCACCAGGATTGACAACATCTCCCATGACTTACAACAAATACAAACAAACAAGAACACACAAACAGATCAACAAGTAACAAGACCAAACAACCACACAAACAGATTAGCAGATAGCTAACCAGAACAACAACAAGAGTGAATCCTAAGAGATCGAAGCTGTGTCAGGGGTCAGATAGTGGGTTCATCATTCATAGGTGCCCACCCAGATCTTAACACAGGAGATCTTTATTATCTATATATATATATTTATATATACGTATAACCAATCAAAGACCAGACAAATAACCAAACAGGACACCAAATTGTTGGCACAATACCGGTCCACCTAACCCGGTCAGTTGCCCTAGACACAACAATACAAAAGAAAAGAGTAAGAACGATCTCACAGAGGGGTGGAACCCAAGTTAGGGTTTCGCCAATTGTAACACCCCAACCGATGGCGGAAACATCGGGATGTCACGTATTGATGATTGTTCAGTAGCTCATGGTAAATAATAAATTTCATTATATGATTTAAATAAATTACATACAATTGTTCTACAAGAATTCGTACATCAAATTGAATAAAACTATGCACACATCTTCAAGCATTAATTCAAATCTTCAAGCAAGTAGAACCTGAAACATGTTAAGTTGAAAATATTTTGGGTCAACAAAAGTTGGTGAGAATTACATAGGTTTTGATAATCGAATAAAATTGTTGTGCAATTCATGTGTCATGGCAATCTAGTCCATATGTGAAAACATACTAGAAGTAAATCGAGTGCATAATCAACCCTTGTGACTGTTGTATTGTGGTACATCCCATACGCTTATGGTTCACTCGTTTATATTGCAGTAACAAACACCCACGTAACCTTTGTAGGAGGCACGTATCCGGGTGAGATTGTCAGTCCAATAGATCTATCAATGTATACCGTTTGGCTGATGAATGTTTATGCTAGAATTGTGCTTACCCTAGTCATGTTCAAGACATAATGCAACATAGAAAAACACATAGACACATTGATGATTGGATTGCATAAATAATGTTGTAACATGTTTCACCCCAAAAATGGTGATAAATAGAAAAGGGGCTATGTAAAACTCACCTTAGCAAAATGTTATGTCTCGTAAAAAAAATAGAATATTGTGTTGTGAATGTATGCGAGGCGAATCCCAAAGACTCAACAACATAGCTAGTCCAAATTGAAGAAAACGAAAAAGAAAGAATATCAAGCTTCCAATTCGCCAATTACAAGAGCTTATAATCAAAGCTTCAATTGTAGAAGTAATAGACTATAGAAGAAAGGTATGAGGGAAAGTTTAATCGGATTGAAACAATCGATTTAGAGGTGCAAAGTATAATGGGTCATAGGTGGGTTTTTATACTAGTTTTGGAGTCAATTAGCCATTAAAATTGGTCAACACCATAAAGTAAGGTTTTATGATGAATTGACTATTTGACTAAGACTTTGACTAGGACTTTGACTATTTGACTCAAGGCTTTATTTAAAAAAAAAAAAACTCTTTTATGTGAAAAAAAAAAGAATTTAGAATCATATTATTATTATTATTTATATACATTTATGTATGTATATAAGTTGTGAGTTAGGATAAATAAAGACTTAGGCACATTTGTATAATATTAATGATAAAGGTGTAATAAATATATATATATATATATATATATATATATATATAAGGGCTTTTTATGTATTAAAATTTTGGGGAAAATTTTGCGATGTTACAGTCTCCCCTACTTTTAGGAACTTCGTCCCGAAGTTAAAAGAAAAACACCAGGTATACAATTGGTCGACTACCGAAAACCTTGATAAAATTTTTCACTACCTTAACGTACCTGTAAATTCATGATTACGTTCCGGACCGTAATTATCAATTTACCTTACATTAGGGTTTTGCGTCCTTTTATGACTCTACCGATTGTTGAGCAGGCTCGATAGTCTCCACCAGTCGTTGAGCAGGTTGTAGGGCCTCTCCCGACTGTTGGAAAGACATGATGACCTCTACCAATCGTTGAGTAGGTTGTTTGGTAGTCAACTAATTGTTGTACAAGTAAGCAAGTATGATTATAGATATAGCAATTAGTTCACATTCAAACAAGCATGCACTCAGATGTTATGATAATACTTGAATTTATTACGTGAATCAAAAAGTGTAAATACATAGAATTAAAAAGTAGACATCATTCAAATGTTGGGGTTTGCTGTTAAGTAGCTGGTGGGTCTTGATCTCGATTTAGTTTAGGGCATCGGTTACGGAAATGATTTGGGTTTCCACATTCATATCATTGACCATAGTTGTATTTACCAGGACGATTAAGATTAGCAACCTGAGCAGGGTTGGTTGGTTGGTTGGTGTTAGGGTTTGGGGACTCACGACATGTGTTGACCAGATGGCCATACCTACCACAATTGGTGCACAGGCGACACACTGAAACAGTGGGGTGATGTCGTTTGCATGTGTTACACAATGGAAAGTTTCTTGTATAGGGTTTCTTGTTAGAAGCTTGTGTAGTGAGGTTTACATTAGGATCCCTGGTCTTGCGCTTCTGGTTCTCGGTAGTTACCGCGGCCACAATACTTGTTTTCTCGCCTTTCCGAACTAAGGTCTCGTTCTTTATGTGATTTCCATCGCCATTTCCATTTCCATTGCCATTCCCATTCATTGGGATGACTTGAACCAACAAGTTAGAAACCAGAGTTGTGATTTGTTGCGCCATTTGTTGGGAAATAATCGCAGCCAGTTGGGCATCAACACCTTTGTTGTTTTTGTTGTTGTTGTGGTTGGTGTTGTGGTTGTGGTTACTTTCCTCTTGGTTTTCACAACTGTTATTGCGAGTGCTGCGACGTGGAGACATGATCTGTAAGGGACACAATGAAGGTTCAATGTGGCATGAAAGGAATGTAATCATTTATTCATTAATTAAAACGAATAAACAAAAACGTTGACGTATCAAAGATTCCAGATTCCAACAACATAGTGAAGACATGCTTTAGCCTATAAGTGAACACTCATCCCGAGAATTCCCAGGTAGGCATCCGGGTCCCTCGTCTGATTGGGATATATGCGCAATGCCAGCCTAGACAGAAGACTCAGAATACAGGCGTTCACCCTTCCAGATTGCACGTGTTCGTTATTAAAATCTAGAACTTCGACGAGATCTCAAGGTGGTTCAGGTTAAACCTGAGGGTTTTGTCCTATTAGTCTAAGAGTAGATCCAATGGTGGAGAGCAACCTTCTTGTAAGGATGAAAGTAGGGATAAGAAGTAGGAGGGAGATAGAGAATGGCAAGTAAAAGAAGCAAATACTGGTTATAATCCTATGGTTATAGACTAGATTATTTTTCTAATAACCTAATTCCCTTAACCATGGCTTTGATACCAATCTGTAACACCCCAACCGATGGCAGAAACATCGGGATGTCACGTATTGATGATTGTTCAGTAGCTCATGGTAAATAATAAATTTCATTATATGATTTAAATAAATTACATACAATTGTTCTACAAGAATTCGTACATCAAATTGAATAAAACTATGCACACATCTTCAAGCATTAATTCAAATCTTCAAGCAAGTAGAACCTGAAACATGTTAAGTTGAAAATATTTTGGGTCAACAAAAGTTGGTGAGAATTACATAGGTTTTGATAATCGAATAAAATTGTTGTGCAATTCATGTGTCATGGCAATCTAGTCCATATGTGAAAACATACTAGAAGTAAATCGAGTGCATAATCAACCCCTGTGACTGTTGTATTGTGGTACATCCCATACGCTCATGGTTCACTCGTTTATATTGCAGTAACAAACACCCACGTAACCTTTGTAGGAGGCACGTATCCGGGTGGGATTGTCAGTCCAATAGATCTATCAATGTATACCGTTTGGCTGATGAATGTTTATGCTAGAATTGTGCTTACCCTAGTCATGTTCAAGACATAATGCAACATAGAAAAACACATAGACACATTGATGATTGAATTGCATAAATAATGTTGTAACATGTTTCACCCCAAAAATGGTGATAAATAGAAAAGGGGCTATGTAAAACTCACCTTAGCAAAATGTTATGTCTCGTAAAAAAAATAGAATATTGTGTTGTGAATGTATGCGAGGCGAATCCCAAAGACTCAACAACATAGCTAGTCCAAATTGAAGAAAACGAAAAAGAAAGAATATCAAGCTTCCAATTCGCCAATTACAAGAGCTTATAATCAAAGCTTCAATTGTAGAAGTAATAGACTATAGAAGAAAGGTATGAGGGAAAGTTTAATCGGATTGAAACAATCGATTTAGAGGTGCAAAGTATAATGGGTCATAGGTGGGTTTTTATACTAGTTTTGGAGTCAATTAGCCATTAAAATTGGTCAACACCATAAAGTAAGGTTTTATGATGAATTGACTATTTGACTAAGACTTTGACTAGGACTTTGACTATTTGACTCAAGGCTTTATTTAAAAAAAAAAAAACTCTTTTATGTGAAAAAAAAAGAATTTAGAATCATATTATTATTATTATTATTTATATACATTTATGTATGTATATAAGTTGTGAGTTAGGATAAATAAAGACTTAGGCACATTTGTATAATATTAATGATAAAGGTGTAATATATATATATATATATATATATATATATATAAGGGCCTTTTATGTATTAAAATTTTGGGGAAAATTTTGCGATGTTACACCAATCCCACAACCAACACCTTCACTTAGGGTGTTGAGTTATGGGAGCAATTGTAGCTATAACAATCCACTCTAATCCAAGAACAGCAGCTCCTTAGCCAACAGATGTTGACCTCAACAGCCTGATCAAATACCCAAACAAGATACAAAGAAATAATAGACCAGACCTATTGATCAAGATCAGATCTACTATTTAAAGAACAACAAGGACAAGATCTATAATACAGATCAGATCCTTGATCAAGACCATAAAACAAAAAACCAGAATACAGCGGAAGACTTTTAAACAAGACCAGAATCAAGAGCCTTAGGCTCTGATACCATGTAAAGTTTTAGGGTTTGAACAACAGAAACAACTAAGATAAACAACAACACTAGAGCCAACATAAACTCATAACCATAACAACAGATGTAGGCGACTGAAAACGGTGACAAAACTCTTATTTAACCCAAACCAAAAGAAGTACCCCCCAATACCCAAAGATCTCAGTAAAACACTGAGATCATCAATAAGAAGTACAATACAAGAGGATCTGCTGATCGATAAGATCAGCAGATCATATGAAAAAATAATACAAACAATAAGACTGAAACAAGCTTACAAAGATGAACAAACCCTAAAACTATCAGAGAGAAAACAAGAAAAGTGAACGACTGAATAATAAATTCAGTCGTACTATTCTTTATATATTGGGCTCTCGAACCTTCCAGCTATCAGAGAATGAATGGCCAGGATGAAAGCAATCCAACGATCTAATATATGCCAGCTCATCGATCTGTGTCAAGAAACACAATAATACAAAGATAATAATCACTCGTTAACTCTTGAACCGGATATCCATATGTGACCCAGGCCAAAGGCCAATGGGCCTCAGAACATAAGCCCAATATCCAACGATAATACTTTGGTCTACTTAAGCCCAACCAATAGTAATTGAATTACAATGCCTGTGGGCCTTTATACTTTCAACACAACCACGAAATGAATAGTTGCCTCACTCTAACGTACGCAGCCGGCTACCGACCACATCTACCGTGCGTCATCTCCACTATGTGCCGCGGATCGCGGGAGATTCCTGGTATTCTCCGCGTAGCCACTGGTACTTTTGTATTTTCTCATTGTCCACGGTTAGTCTCAATGCCTTTGTCGGTTACCAAAATCCGCATTAACACGTCATGTGAAAAACGCACAACGTGCGTATCACCGACCACATCTACCGTGCGCCATCTCCACCATGTGCCGCGTACCACGGGAGATTCCTGGTAAAATGATACTATTATTGGGGATGCTTACCAAAGAAATTTCACGAGTATATGCAATAATTTAGGTGGAAAGTTTATGTATGATAAACTAATATCACGAACACAATGAAAATTGATTTAGGCTTGATTTGGAATTTGAAATGTTGCAACGCTATGTCATCACTTAATTATTTTTAGATCATATTGATGCCGCCGCAACGCGCGGCTGGATAAAAACCTAGTTAAATTGAAAAGATTGATGTTTATTGCTGGCAACATGATGCAAATGTAGTAAAAAAAAAAAATTCATAGCTAGACTCTAGTTCCAAAACCACTTGTAAAAACCATTACCATCTCAAAACCATTTACCCAAACCCAACAACAAAACCACTATAGTTGTCTCTATTTTTCAAAAACCCACCATCTACATTCAGGAAAGAAAGAGGTCGACACAAGAGAAAGAGAGAGTGTCTGCCAACGACGATCGACATAAACTGATGCCACGGCCGTAAGCCGGTAGCTAAGATCTGATTTGGCTTTCTCTCGAGCTTCAAAAGCGGGATCTGCCCCTCTCCGGCAACCTCAAACCATAACAAAAACCATCTTCTTACCAACGTCGGGCAGCCATCAGTGAAACCCGTGATCTATGGGATGTTTCGGTGTAGGTCGGCTGCCGTAGGCGGTGGCAGTGGTTGTTAAAATGGTGAATAATTGGTCATGAATTAGGCAAACGAATGGCAGTGATATTGTTCCAGTGATGTTTGCCATTCGTCATCACAATCGCCGGTTGTATTAGTAGTAGAGTGAAAATGATGCTTTGGTAGTTCCACCGAACGTAACGTCTCATGGCATCGGTGAGCAGGGGGAGCAACAAATGGTAGGAATGTAATTTTGTATTAGGGCAAATTCATAATTCTACTGACGCATGGACCAGTAGAAGAAGAGTACTGTAGCGATGAAAAGGACGTACGCTACAGTAAAATCGCCTCCCGCAAATGTTATCTATCTATTCATATAATAAATCAAAGCCATTTTAATGACATGGCACTCAAAGAGACATTCTCTTTCTTGAGTGTGCCATGTGTCATTCATGTGGCATTGAGATATTTTAGTAAAAAAATAATTTAAAAACAAAATTAGATTTTTCACCCTCATGTTTCCTCCCATAATTTTTAAACGTTAATATCTTTAATTTACGAGATTTTTTAAAGAAAAAAATTACACAAAATTAACGAGCATTTTATTATCTTTCCAACGAGTACCATAGTGCTATATAAAAAAACGGAGAAATTTTTTTTGTGGGGTTTTGTTCATAGAGAAAAAAAAAACACAAAGTGTTCAGGTAAATCATTAATCATGTATAGACAAGTCACTAATTATGTTTAAATCAGTAAATATGATTTTTTTCAACCAGAGCCGAATAGGTTAATAGAGTTATACGTTGTTTTAATTTAAGTATCAATATTAATATGTTAGAGTTGTACATTTGTTTAGTCTTTAGGATATGTGTTAATATTAGAGTTACATTAAAGTTCTACATTCTTTTAAGTTAGGTGTTAGCATTTGAGTTGTACATTGTTAATTTGTTTTAGGTTAGATATTAATATTAGAGTTATACATCAGTCTATTTAATATGTAAAATTGATGTATCATATTAAATTTCTCAACCCGGGACGCTCCCGGGGTATAATCTAGTATATAATAATTTCTAGTACTGTAATTTAAAAGTGAGCTCAATATAGTCGTGCGACTGTAGCACCATGACGTATACAATAGTTGTTATAAATAGTGTGGCAATATTGTAAATAACATACCAAGTCTGTCCATTATCTTCACTATTCATAACATCCTACACAAAATGTTATTATAGATAATTATGATAAACAATAATAACTTTTATTATGAAGATTACTATTATGTTTCATTAAAACGAAATACGAAAGTTACATCACAATAGAAGGTAGACGGGCAACAAGCTGCGCCGCCACCCGTTTCTGAATTGCGAACCCTAGTCTATCAAAGACAAATCCTTGCCCCCTGGAGCTGAACTATTGCTGTGGACGACCCGTTGGACCCTGGTTTAGAAACGAATAGCTTCTGGCGCTAGGGACCCAAAGGTATCAAAGGCCAACGGGATAAAGACATGTTGGTTCTCTGTACAAGCTTTAGCATGCTTATCTACTTTCTTCGATTCCGCCTTTCTCGATGCTTGCCCAGCTACAAACCCTGTTTCCCTTAACCCATCCAAAGGAGATACCCCTGTGAGGTCCACGCAAGCATGCTTCCCCCTCTCCAAACTAAAGACAAGCAGATCCGCTAGTCGCAGGGTGGATCTCCCTTCCGCAGGGTCTGTGAGAAAATTTACAGGGGCCTCTTTTTTGGAAGAAATCCCAGCTCTTCTCAGGATGTCCCACAAAACGTCCCTCACAAAGTCATGCCGGTATTTGAACCCAGGGAGCTCTTGGCAATGAATTGCGTGCTCCCCATATTTATCCATGCAAGCTTTACGGCAGACGGGGCATGTTTCATCTTCCGGATACATAGGGATCATCAACCGAATTTATTTTATTATTGAAACATAATCTAAATAAATAACTTGTAACTAGAATTTTACCCGCCGTGCGTTACGGTGGCGCACGACTGGTATCGACCTAACCACTATGCCACCCTTACCTTTGTATAAAGACTTAGTGGCGTCAAAACAAACAATAAGTATTACATCAAAGCGTAGACCAACTAAAAACGTACATATGACAATGTACTAGATCTGACCCGACTCATTTTTTATATAAGTTGTGAACCACATAAAGCGTGCAAAATCCGCCAACTATATTGTGAACAAACTCACATTCTTTGATAAAAACACATTGTCTAAAAATAACTACCTAACCTAGACACCTAGTAATATAAAACAGACTCAACTAAACTAGACCACACGACAGGCAAGTGTACCTATCAATGTAGTACAGACTAAGTAAGTCCGAGTATCGAACCCACAAGACACTAATGGAAAACAAAACTAGACTCGACTAAGACTTAAAAAATTTGGTTTATAAATGATTTTTGGTTTTTTAAATAATTAAATAAAATAAATAAAGTATATAAACAAGGATAAATAGACAGCGAAGATAATCGAGGAAAATATCAGGATAGGAAGGCAACTACCTAGGTCAAGAATCCTACATGCAAACTCACAACTCTCGGTAATGGAAAACTGAATGGCTTACCAGATTCTAAAGATAACTTAAGAAACCCTAAGACGTGCTAGATCTCCTCCCGGTCTCACCAACACACCCCAAAGAATCTTAAAGAATAAAACACTGGCTATCTAGCTCGGATCACCTCCCGGTCTCACCTCACTAAGAATGTAAAGGTACTCTAATGACTCGATCACCTCCCGGTCTCTCTAATCACATTACACCCTAAGATGTAAAGGAGTAATTTAATTGGGTTAACTACGACTTGGAATTGCAAGAAACTAAAGACAACTAGGATAGAATCACCTCCCGGTCTCACCCAAAACCTAACACCTAAAGCTCTAGACAACCCAACATTCCATCACCTCCCGGTCTCAAGAATGGAAGAATACCTAAGTCCTCTAAATTCTCTTATCAAGTTCCTATGGCTTTCGTGCACAAAACCATAAACTAAGCTACGAGCACAAAGCAAGCAACCCTAATAATCATCCAAACATGAAAGACATTCACTAAGACGATTATGGAACTCTCATAAATAATAAATTAGACTTAAGTACGCACACACATCATAACAAACACCAACTAAATCGTTACCAAAACATTAACCATTCAAAATAATCCATAAACCGAAAGCTATAAATTAGCACGCAGTCATCATACAACCTAGGTAGCCATAAAATATTTAACCAATAATAGTCATGGAGAACGAGAAAAACATAGGTTCAAAATAATAATAACACATAGTAGCGAGTATTTGAGAACACAAAGTAATCATAAATCGAAACTAATGTTTGAGGTAAACGAACCCAAGCCTTCACCAATCGTTCCAAGCCTTCCCCCTTCAATTAATCCTCTCCAACTCTAGTTCAAGCTGCTGTGGTCGATCGCCTTTGATCTTTGCGGCTGATAATGATGTATTCTCCAAAATATAATATGCCGACCTCCTTAATTAATGTGTCAGCCCTAATATATTATCTGCCTTCCAAAAATCCCTTCAACAATATATTGTTTTTTTTGGGCCACAAGGCTCGTGGCCTTTTTTTTCAATTATTATTATTATTATTATTATTATTATTACTATTATTATTATTTATAACGCCATGCTCGCTTGACTCGGGTGTTTGTGGCTTGACCAAAGTTCCTCATTTATGCTTCAACGTCTATGACCACCTGCTCTCAAGTGTTCGTGTCTTGATTACAATTCTTTCGTTTTGAGCTCATTTTCCACGAACACCTATAAAACAATAGAATATATAAATAAATAATAAAAACAACACGAAACGAATAAAAACTTGACCAAATAATATACAAAATACAGAGAAAAAGAGATGTGTTTTGTAACACATCATCGCCGTCTGGAAAAATCTTTGGTAGGCTCCAGCCACAATCACCATCTTGTTGTCCTCCCAAAGTTTCCAGGCACAACAACTAATGTTTCGGTCGGTGGCAACAAGGCATTTTGGTGGTGAAATCACAGTAATTGGGTATCCGGTTGCTCTCTGTTAAGTGTGTGATTGGCTTGACTGTTCAACACCAATTGTCTTGTATAGTCCGGGTGTTGTATGCATAAACGGGTAATCTATTGAATTTCCACAATAACTCAGGATTTACTAGACTGGGGGTATAACGCATGTAAAAATGTCTAATTATGCACATGAAATGACAGTAATAAGTAAAATGTGTACCAATGTTGACATGGATCGTTGACTGGTGGCACAGGCGCATAGCACTTAGGAGAAAGTTTTGAGTGTTTGGTTAGTCTGAGGGTATTTTGCCAGTAGGGGTGCAACTTAACAAAGACCCATGAGCCCATCTGAAAACTTCTTTCTGTTATGTGATTGTCAGCCGGTTGTTTCATCCTATTACTGGCCCTTGTTAAAGAATACTTCAACATGTTAACCATGTCCTCTCTGTCCCTGCACAGTTCATCTACAGCAGCCACTTTGGTATCACCCGGAGTGTAAGGAATGAATATAGGAGGTGGGTATCCAAATAAGGCTTCAAAAGGTTACATGTTAATGGCTGAGTGATGGCTGGTATTGTACCACCATTCAGCAAGTGACAGCCATTTAATCCATTCCTTTGGTTTACCCATACACATGCACCTTAAGTAGGCTTCCAAACACCTTTTAACAACCTCAGTTTGCCCATCATATTGAGGGTAGAAAGGGCCAGAGAAATACCATGTAATCTAGTGAACTCTTTCCGAAAATGAATCAGGAAAATGGTGTCTCTGTCTGAAATAATAGTGTTATGCTAACCATGAAGGTTGAAAATATTTTCTAAGAAGGCTTGAGCAACTGTAGTGGCTGAGAAAGGGTGTGAAAGAGGAATAACGTGGGCAAATTTAGTTAACCTGTCCACCACAGCAAAAACAGTGTGCTTTCCCTCTGATTTTGAAAAACCTCCAATGAAATCCATGGAGATATCAGTGAAGATATAAGTAGGGGTTGGTAAAGGTTGAAGAAGACCTGGTGATTCCACAATTTTATACTTCCCCCTTTGACAAATATCACATTCTCTTATAAATTGTCTTACATTTTTAGTCATTCCTTTCCAAATGAAAAAAACTACTTCAATCTTTGTAGTGTAACATGTACTCCTGAATGTCCTGAACTAGGAGTAGCATGACACAAATGCAAAATGTCATTCCTCAAAGCTTGATCTTGCCCACTACTAGTCTGTTCTTCTTAGTAAACAGTTCTCCATCCCAAGAATAATTTTTGACCATTTTACCCTGCTCAATTGAGTCACAATTTGCTTCAAAACTACATCATCTTGCTATGTAGACTTGATTGATGGATCAAGGGTTGATAACATCATAGGAAGTAAAGTAGGACCCTGCACTCTTGACAATGTATCTGCCACTAGATTCTCACTACCCCCTTTATACACAATTTCATAGTCTAAACCCATCATTTTGGAAAGCCATACATGTTATAGAGGGGTATTTACCGTATGTTCTAATAAGAACTTTAAGCCTTTTTATCTGTTCTTATAAGAAACTTGTTAATTGGCAAGTCATGCTTCCAGTAGTTGACTGCAAACATTATTGCCATTAATTCTTTTTCATAAATAGACAAGGTTTGTTATTTTAGAGACAAAGCCTTGCTGATGTAGGCTATAGGGTGGCCCTTGTAACACCCCGACCAGGGAGGGGCTGGATGAAGATACAGATTGATGCCAACTTGCACAACAGAAGCAATGATAACTTATATTTATTGTTTAATACAAATTCTAATCCAAAATGTAATTATACAACTCTATATAAATAGATTATTAACTATACAGGGACGAATCGCGGCGGTCGTCGATGCAGTTGGTGAGGTGTAATCCACTAGTCGATCCAATCTCTACCCTGCTTATCTCTAGATGCACTAAACCGCAACGCTTAAAGCTCGAACCGTCTAACATGATAAGCTCTAATCCACACAGGCAAGCATATACCTCGTATTCATGATCATCCAAACGCAGTCCTGAACACATGCTTAAAAGAGTTGGGTCAGCAATTACGCTGGTGAGTCCGTGTAAATAGTTAAGTGGATCCAAAACAGTTTAACGGTTCAAAAACAAGTTTACACAGTTCAACACATAGTGATGTACAAGGACACCTCAAACCTAACATGGATCTATCTACTGCCATTATAGACCCTTGACAAATATATGCCGCTATGGTCTTAAAACCTTAGTGGAGGGTTTCCCGGGCCCCTAAGTCCCGAGTCCACCTTGCGTGGGGGATTCCCCAAGTAGTACTACCCACATATTAAGTGGCCCAAATCCCCTGGGTTCATGAGTGTCAGTATGGTATCTGGCAGCTGTTATCTTGTCACATCAAACAATTCATAAAAAGGAAGCATGCATTCACCCCAAAACAGTAAATCACAAAAAAAGGGAACGGTACACGGAACTCACCTTTGGTTGCTTTATTGTGGTATCCAATGTCCTGAGCCATCTATGATTTCCTGATCAAGCTTCTATTGAAATAACAACCATTAGTGGGTGTAACCGAGTATCGCGGTTACACGTGTGGGTAAGTCTTAGGACCTTTAGTTGTTATCTCCTTACTTATATCAGTCGTCAAGTTGTAATTCCATTTTATCTAATTTGTAGAACGTAAGTTATGGTTTATCTATATGTCGAGCTCATCGGCTTAGATTCCAGGTGTATATATATGCTATCTGAATTATAAACAAGGAATGGATAATTAATATTCATGTCATGAGGTTTATAATCTTTTATATATATAAACAATCAAATGTCTTCACAACTTTTAGTTCGTATGGTTCATATATTGTCCAAACATCTTGTGTCCTTCATCGAAGGTCTCATTTATCGTGTGTAAGTCTTACTATACAACTAATTGTTTCAGTCGTCTAATAAACTACAAATTATCCTCTAAGTGATTAATGACCCTAATATCCTCATAGTATTCCAATGCGCCTTACATCATATATCCGCATAGTTCGTCTTATGTTCCAAGGTATCGTACATCCTAGACGAGTTCTCATACCGTTGTCATCATCAATCTTATAACCAATTAGTCCGAGTTCTTGACACATAATATCTACCATCACCATTTTTATACCATCCATATATATATATGTATATATATATATATAGCCTATTCACTATCTATTTATATATATAATCAATTTAGCATCATATATTCATGGGTTCACCTTAATGGTTCATATAGTTTAGATATTGTTCAATATTTATTTAGGTTCGTATAGTCAGGTCGGGCCGGGTGCAAGTTATTATACTCGTCAAAATCCTACACATGTACACACGAAAGTTATTCATATGCATAACTTCTTAATGGGTTCTCGAATTCAGTTTTACCTTTCGAATTCCATCTCTTTGGTTACTAACCAAATCTGATCCGCATCCACTCTAGTAGACTTTTGTTGAATAGTCCATTGACTAGTTGACCCGAGTCTTGACCGTCACCTTCTTCTCAACCGTGACCATTCCTAGTGTCTTGACCATACTGAATCCAACCATTTCAACAACCAAATTCTTCTCGGTCACCTGTACCTGTCATCTGTTATCCAATACCACTACCATGCACAGTTCCTTCTATAATCACCATTTATCTCAAATCCAACATAACCCTTATGGAATACGATTAAGAACTGGAAAGAGACAGGTTATAGGATTTACCAAATTGGTCGGGACCCTATTGCCACGGCCGTCATCGCCTTGATATTTCCTAGCCACCGAGACCTGGTATCACCAATCACCACCATCGAGCCTCCTCTCCATTTCTGAGCTTGAGACGCCGTCCGGTTAGAGTACAAAGCCAGTTCCCCTCTTCTAATTGTACTTTCTCTCCTCCCTCTATGGTTTCTCTCTCAATAGCTCTCTCTCTCTCTCTATATATATATATATATTGGGTCTTTCTCTGGATATGAACCGATTATGTGTGTGTGTGTCTCGGTTGTCGTCGGAGACCACTGTAGATGGTGGTGGCCCAAGACCCTCTTCCACCGGTCTCTCTCTCTAAATAGTAAAGTGTGTGTGTTGTTTTGGTGAGGATAAAAGGATGGATAGTGAGATGTGTGTATGCGTATGGTAGCAGACAAATGAAAAGGGGTTTGGAAGGTTTTTATACTAATGTTGGGTTAAATGGTTTTAGTAAAAACCATGGATGGTCTTGCATTGGTGTTGTCACAACAAGGGGAGGACAAGTGTCCTCCCTTGTGACTAATCAAAGGATTTGGGTCACGGGTTGGGTTGGGTTCGTTAAAGCGTATCGGTTCGGTCTCGTATCGTATGTTATAATAATATTTTAATATACAATGGTTCAGTTTCTGGTTTCGTATATCAACGTACTAGTCATTATTTGTTTGGTTACGTATTTATTATATTCTAATAATAATATGCGAAATTTTTTGGGCCTAAGACCGGGGTGTTACATTCTCCCACCGTTATTGGAATTTCGTCCTCGGAAATATTTTCGGGCTATCTATCGTTACACATCCAGCACACTCTTACATGGATTCAGCGTTCGGTTTCATTTGCTTGTACGTACATAAATCTTTTATATACCAAATCGTTATTTACAGGGTTTCCATACTAAACCTCATACTGCGTTCTAGGATATCTACGTAACATATCATATAGTGGTTGTATTTACTTCCTTTGCTTGAGCATACTTATCTATCTCTACTGAGTTTATACGGTTATATTCAATTACTAGGTTTGGGTACTAACACAATAGTTACGATTTGTTCGGATCCATCTGGATCAAATGGTTGGTAGGAATTCACAACGCTTATCACCAGGTAAAGGTTGGAATCAAACACAACGTCTAGGTTCAAGTTTGAACCGAATGTATGAACTATCAACATACTAAGGTGTATCCTCGGTTTAATTCCCAGTCCCATTTCCGATGTACTATTGGCGTTTATATAGGGTGTACCGCAGCTAACCCACCACACCTCTGATAACCTCAAAAATGTACTAGAAATTTCAGAGTTTAAGATTTGTTTTTGGTTTGACTTCTAATATTGTTTCCGATGTATCATTGGTGTTTATATATAGGGTGTACCACAGCTAACCCACCACACCAATGATGCCTTGTAAACATGCTGAAAATCTCCCCAAAAACCCCGTTAGAATTTTTTTTACATTAAAAATGATGGAAAGTGCGAAGATTGTGCAAAAGGTGTGTCGTGATTGTATCTCGGCTATGGATTTCCTTAGTTGTGTTAGTCCAGAACTTCTTATGTGTAGTCTAAAAATTATTAGCCCTTAGAAATTTTTGCTTAGAGTAGATTAAACACCAGCATGGGTCCTTATATAAGGCTATGCTCTTAAAACTACAGGTCACGTTCACTAGCTGTTATGCCTAATACGGTGGTTAATTATGTCTCCATCAAAAATCGTTGAATTCTTAAGTGTTCAAAGTTTCGATGATACATTGTGTAAGGTATGGTGACTAAGTGTCAAGAAACATGGAAAATTACACTACATTGAACTTATCCGTATCAAGGGTCACATAACTTTTCCTTTGGTGTCCTAGATCTTGTCCCTTTTCTGAGGCCAGATTGTTGTCTATGCTGATTTTTCCTACTAAACTTCGATTATGTTATCTTGTTTCTGTCAAATATCCCTTATGATAGTTATCATAAATGTATTCGCTCCCCCCGTTAGATCCTAGCTTATATAATTCAATAGGTTTCATTCTAATAACTCATCACTAAATTACAAGGTTATGGAACTAGTTCGAATATTTTAACACTAGTCTAGAGATACATAGGGTACTTAAAGTGACGGGACATGTATCAACCTTACAAATTCCTCAATTAGCATTCAATCCTAGTTCCTTTTGTTCGCCAGATGTGGTATTCACAGTGTTCATACATCCTCCAGTATGGTCTATCGGCATTTCGTTTGATACTTAGGAATCAATTCCAAGACCTGCTACATGATCACAAATCCAACATGCTATATTTAACTTATATATGCGGAGATTGATATAAGTCAAGTCCGAACTAAAGGGTTCAAATAACTATATTTGGAGGTTTAATTCCTAAATCATGGTACTACTAAATAGGCGATGCAGCTCGAAACTTAAGGATTGTAGATGATCAAACCTGAACATGGACTGTGAAATAGGTGTTACGTCAAAGAATATATAATACTTATATGTTAGATATTGGTAAAGCATGTCTTCGCGACCATTTTACTGTGTCATTCCAGATTTGGTCCAAGTGTCCTTGATTCTTTTTGGTCATGTTTCTTTGTCTTGGGCTTTTAATCTATCTCACAACTTAGTCAAGAATGGGGTTAATCATATAATATAAGGTTATTCGTTAGAATTTAGCTACATTTTATATATACTTTTAAGACAAATCTGTCATTTACGCTATAAGATTTGTCAATCGCAACTAGCACCATGAAATAGTTTAAATATGGTCACATATGTATATATCTATCAAAACATGCCAAGTTGCCTCAAGTATAACGAAATTCATAACCCTTGCAAGTATATCACACATTTGTTTATGACTTTAACATAGTCCGTTTCCTCACCTTAGTTCATGACTTATCATGATTAACAATCATATTTCGGCGACTCTTCAGATTTCTTAGAACTTCTTCGTGCCTGTAAATTCACAATTACATGATGTCAAATGTAATCGTCAATTTACCTCACGTATCTCACAAAGCTCGTATACTAGTCACACTGGTTCTAAGTCCCGGTAAGCATTCTGGTGTGTTCAGGTACTTAAATTTCAACTTATTTCGTTTCTTACCCTGGTCAATCTTATCTAATTTCAAGGCATTCCCTAGCTAGGTAGTCTAAGAGCCTTAAACGCTAAGTCCTATAAGGTGTCCTGGTGTGGTATAGGATATCCGGAGATATCCTATTTTGCTACGACCGTTGCTCTGATACCAATCTGTAACACCCTGACCAGGAAGGGGCTGGACGAAAATACAGATTGATGCCAAACTTGCACAACGGAAGCAACTACGGGTGTTCAGAATTCGATTCGATGATCAAGAATTCGAATTCAATTCAATTCGAGTTCAGTAAATCGAATACGAGTTTATGATTTTAAATTCGATTTGATTTGAAATTCGAATAAAAATAATACATATTTATTATCTATATAATTATACACACCTGTAACTTTATAACATGGGCTAATCTAAGAATTTGACCTAAGTCATAAATTAGCCCAGTACCAAGCCCAAGCCTAACTAAAGCCCATAACTTAAGTCTTAACCTTAAACGAATTTATTCAAATTCGCTTCGAATTCAAGTTTCTAATACGAATTCGAATCGAATTTTTCAGCTTTTAATGGAATTTGAATCGAATATGAATTCAGTAAAAAAATAAATTATTCAAAAAATTCGATTAGAATAATTCAAAAATTCGTTATTCGATTCGATGAACACCCCTAGAAGCAACGATAACTTATATTTATTGTTTAATACAAATTCTAATCCAAAATATAATTATACAACTCTAAATAAATAGATTATTAACTATATAGGGACGAATCGTGGCGGTCGTTGAAGCAGTTGGTGAGGTGTAATCCACTAGTCGATCCAATCTCTACCTTGCTTATCTCTAGATGCTCTAAACCGCAACCCTTAAAGCTCGAACCTTTTAACATGATAATCTCTAATCCACACAAGCAAGCATATACCTCGTCTTCAAGATCATCCAAACGCAGTACCTAAACACATGCTTAAAAGAGTTGGGTCAGCAATTACGCTGATGAGTCCGTATAAATAGTTAAGTGGAGCCAAAACATTTTAACAGTTCAACACATAATGATGTACAAGTGACACCTCAACCCTAACATGGATCTATCTATTGCCATTATAGACCCTGGCAAAATATATGCCACAATGGTCTTAAAACCTTAGTGGAGGGTTTCCCGGCCTCTAAGTCCCAAGTCTACCTTGCGTGGGGGATTCCCCAAGTAGTTGTAACATCACACAAATTTTCTTTATATATATATATATATATAGAACTCCCTCGTTTATTCACCCGATTCATGTTTACAGTATCTTTACCATCCATTTTGTTAATTTTTTTTGTTTAAATAATGACGTATAATCAATATTAAATTGGATTGTATTAAAAATTCTGATTTAAAAACGTTAAAAAAAAATGTTTGCCTGTGCCGGGATTCGAACCCGAGTCCCTGGCGGGCTAAACCTTAACCACACCACACAAACCACTACACCATTTGGTGTTTTTTGATGTTAATTAAAACCAATTAAACTTAAACCCTTTCAAGGTCCTTAGTCAAACCTGAAAAGTCAAACGAAGTCTCCTAGTCAAGTCAAGTCAAAGTGTTAGTAAATATGGTCTCCTAGTCAAGTCAAAGTGTTAGTAAATATGGTCTTCTAGTCAAGTCAAAGTTGTTCCTAAATTCTAGCCTAGTCAAAGTAGTCCCTAATTACAACTCCAAATTATACACTATAAATACTATAGCCTACCATTCAACTCTTTATACCATTCAATAAAAAAAAACATTATTATCCCATCTCCCATATACTAAAGTTTTCATCCATCATTATCTCCTCTAGCTAGTTCCGAGTTTTCCAAGGCATTATTACTAAGTGTTTGCACGCTCAATAAAACTCACGAACTCATTATGCACCTAAGGTGAGTTTACATAGCCCTTTTTCTATTTTTACATTTTGGGGTGAAACATGTTTAAACATTTTATACACTATCATTTACTCATTTTTACATTGTTAGAAACTTGTGATTCAATTACACTATCATTTACTCATTCTATCATTTGGCTGTAACAAAAAGACACAGTACAATCATTAACATTGATCAAGCCGCCTGTTTAGATTATAGCGCTATAGGTCTGACAAACCCATCCCCCCGCATAAATTCAGGGATGATCGATAACAGTTACACTTTTACTAACCTGCGAGTTAGGTCTCAGTCGACACAAGGTTTGATTGTACAAAAGACGCATTGTTACATGTCTGACTCATATTCTATCATTACTCATTATTATACTTCAACTATGATTGCTATACAACATATTGTTTTCAACTATATGCAAAACCTATGTATTCTCACCAACTATTTATAGTTGACCCCCCATCTTTCCAACTTAGCATGTTTCAGGTTTTATTTGCTATTGGAAGTTGTACAAGTCTTGGAACACATAGGAGCTGTGGATCTAGTTTTTGCAAATCAAGTTTATGTAATTTATATGACAAATTGTAAATTGTTTAATAATATTCAACTTCCATTTAGTACCATGAGCTATTGAACAATTATCACTACGTGACACCTCGATGTTTCCGCCATCGGTTGGGTGTTACAGATTGGTATCAGAGCCATGGTTATAGGGAATTAGGTTATTAGAAAAATAATCTAGTCTATAACCTTAGGACTTTAACCAGTACTTGCTTCAATTACTTGTAGTTCTACCTTATCCTTATCTCTATCCATATCCTCCTCCTTAATCTTAACCTAGCTTGGTCTTGCCTACTCTCTTTCACTTACTTGCTACAATCCTAACGTACTTCTAGATTATTAGGGCAAATTCGTTGGGCTTAGACCTGATCTGTTTTGATAAGCCAACATTTTCGTTTATTTGGGGTTAGATATTTACAATCTTTGTGTTTCATTTTCATTTATACCCCCTCACTCCCGTATAAAATCTAAGTTTTGAATCTCAAAATTTTTACAATTCAAATATATTTTCTTCTTATATAATTCCCTCATTAGCTTAAACTTCATGAATCATTTCTGGGTTTCACAATCCTAATTCATTTTACAAACTTATAATATTACCCATAAGTCTAATTATTTTTAACATCTAACCCAAATCATATGTTTCCCTTTACATCATACATAAATCTATTATCTTTGATGTTTCTGGCCAATTTTATTTTAAACTCCCCCCCCCCCTACATTTTTATTTATGTGTATATATATATATATATTTGTATATTTTGAAGATACCATCAACCATAAAATTTCATCACATTCGAGATTTTAAAATCCTTGTTTAAACTGTAACCTTATAATCTGTGTATAGGAGATAAAGTAGCACCAAAGCTAAAGAGTACTGAATTTTGTCAAACTTTCATCACTTGGGAATTTCACAAACTATAACAAATAAATATATATATTTTTTTAAAAGAGTCTTTTATTTCCACAAACTTATTTGCTAAATTTCAAATTTTTATTGAACAATTTATTGGCGTAACAAATGATTTACGATATAAATGTTTTAATCTATTAAGAATGACTTCTTTTATGTATTACTTGAAGCCTATTATACAAAACGTCTGAACAAATTCTTGATTTTTGAAATCCGACATCGTGTTTAAAACCTATGACTCATCGAAATATTTTGATCTAAATCAATTTAGTTGTACTATTTAATGACTTTTGCTTTACATACAAAACCAAATTTTGAAAATAAAATCTTTCCATCCACAAGAACAAAATTTACTCTACAATTTTTCCATTGACACCTACTTATTTTAAACTTGTTCGAACCATTACAAATTTTTGGCAAATACCACAATCATGTTTTCTCATACACTTGTATCTAACTATTTATTCAAACCCCACGATTATTCTGCATGATCACCTTACTACTTGCGTCTTTTTGAAACCCTATAAATTAAACCCTTTATCAACCATCTACACATTCACCATTTTTCACAACCTTGATGTTACTTTGAGTTTTCATCATCTCTCAAAATCCAAATTCACATCCTTTACCTCCTCGAACATGAACTTGATCTCCACGATAACCACACTATTGAAAACCTAATTGTTCGTTGCATCAAACTTGAATATTAGTTATACATGAGGATTTGATTAAATACCTGAACAATTGATTATTCATGATACATGAAAGCATGGAATATAAACTATTTGCTATAAACACACCTAGAGTCATTAACCTTGTCTAGGGCAACTCTGTTACAACTCGCATGCTATACTCGATACTTGATGCATTTACAAACTTGCTTACATGTACATATTATCAATTTGCAATTCATGTGTGTAATAATTGGTACACTTAATCAAACAACTGATAGAGGATGAAGTACTTGCTCAACAGTTAGTAGAGTACCAAATAACCTACTCAACGATTGGTATAGGTCATCATGCCTGCTCAACAGTCAGTAGATGTAACACCCCAACCGATGGCGGAAACATCGAGGTGTCACGTAAGAATGAGTATACAGTAGCACATGGTATTCAAGTTTTAATTGAAATTTATTTAAAGTAAAAATATCCAAAATTGAAATACATAATAAGTCTTGAATGGAATTCTAATGCATCAAATAACCAAATAAAGCATAAACTTCAATTTGTCTTCTCATGCTAACACTCTAGACTTCAAGCATCATTATTACTTGTTGAGTTGTAAAAATGGGGGGGGGGGGGTCAACTAGAAGTTGGTGAGAATACATAAGCCGTGTCAAGCAATTAAGTTTAAGAATAAAAGTTTAGCAATTCATATGTCTATCGTAAGTTTAAGTCTACATGAATAAACATGAAGTGTTGAATGCACATAATCAAACCTCCGACTAGTTTAGGTCCATCCCGTCATCAACGGTTCACCTTAATATCATGTTGGAACGATAACAATCACCCGCGCTCCCCATTAAAGATGGTCAACGAATCTAGGTGGGATTGTCAATCCAATAGATCTATTATTGAGTATCGCCGGCTTGGCCATAGCTAATGATTATGTATGTTGAAGCGTAAGTCTAACTGTTGTTGTTGTCTAAATCATGAGGCATTAAAGTTTACAACTAGACATGTATGTAGAATTGCTTAAGTATAATGTTGCAAGTATAAAGAATTGCATAAACATGGTTACGTAAACTCACCTTAGTAAAGTATTAACTCTCGATAAATAGAATATGTGTAGCCCCAAAGTTGCCAAGTATTACCCTATGTATAAGGTAACAAATAAGTCTAAGTCTTTCTAGTCTACAAGTATTTTCTAGGGTTTCGAATTGGGGATAACTATTCGTTTGATTAATAAATAAAATGTTTAATAAATAAGAGAAATTCAATAAATAAATAAACAAAAGTCTTTTTGTAAATTTTAGATTAAAGATGGTCACATTATAAAGTTTTAAGTATGAAAATAATTTTTATAAAATTATTTTCTTAAAAATAGAATATTTAATCTATTTATTTCAAATTGTCAAAATATAACTTTAATATTTAAAAATATTAAATTAAATAATTTTTAAATTAAAAATTTTATTTCTGTTCTAAATGGATAGAAATAATTTATATAAAATTTTGGTGCAAAAATATTGAAAAATGAATTTATTATGATTTATTTATGATTAAAACTAACAAAAAAATGATTAAAAATATTAAATAAATGATTTTTCAGAAATAAAAATCATTTCAGAAATGTTTAATGTTATATAAACTCAGAATAATTTTTGTGAGAATTTATATAATCGATTTGATATTTTTATAGAATTTTATAATTAAAATAGAATAAACTTGAAATATTTATTATATACATTAAATAAATAATTTTTGGAAAACTAAAAATTGTATGTTAAACTTTTCTACTAGAATAACATAAAATAATTTTTGTAGAATTTATAAAGGAGTTTTAGTATTTTAAAACCAATTTTAAAAATATAGTGAATATATATAAAGCTTAAAAGGTAAAAAAAAATGTTTTGTTGAAGCTGAGAATCGAACCCGGGTCTGTCCCGGTTGGAAGGTTTTAAATCACAAGTTCAGACCAGTTGGTCTGAACCCTGAGAACGATTAATCTCTGTTAGAAATAATTATATAATTATGTTGAAACTTGATTTATAAACCTTTTAAAAGAAAAGAATAAAAACTGTTTAATGTGGGACTCGAACCCGCGTGCCCCGGTTAACAAACAGGCAGACACAACCACTTGATCTAGATCAGTGGTTGTGTTTGGTTTGTTTTCGTTTTAAATAAATACACCAGTCTGCAGGGTGTTCTTCCCCAATTCAAAAGTTTCGAACCCTAGGTTAATCAATAATTAAATCTAACAAACAATAACCCGATTAATCAAAGGGTTATTGTTTGTAGATGGCCGATGAACAAAACCTACAAAATAATTGTTACTTACAAAGCTTAATTCGTGATTATCAACCGGTCAAACAGAAAAGTCAATCGCGAAAGAATTGAAGCTTTGAAAGATGTATTAACAGAAATTGAAGGTGAAGAAGATTAGATCGGCGAGTAAAGCTTGCTGTGAAGTGTTCAATTTATAGTGTGAGGGCTCGGGTGAACGAATTGGAATGTTTGACCTTAATAAACGTGGTGACGCGATAATTGTGTATAATTGGAATGTTTTTAACCACAATTCAGCGTGTAATGGACGCGAATCAGTCAAGGCAATCAACAATTAAGTCTTGACAGGGATTAAACGCGTTTGTATGGGTTAATTATGGTTAATTGTTCTTGCAGTTGACTTTCTAAGTCAACTGCTAGATCTAAACATGATATAATAATAAAACGTGTGGATACATTGACAGGAAAGTAGTGTAGCTCAGTTGGTTGTGTGGTGTGTGTTTGTTGAACCGGCCATGGGCTCGGGTTCGAATCCCGGCCCATGCCTTTATTTTTTGATAATTATTTTCCATATATATGCATAATATATATTTATAGCATAGTATTAGGGGTCCAAATGCGTCACAAAATATTTTAAAAAGGACGATAAATGATGAAACTTGACGTTTTATTAATAATCGTAACGTACAAGGAAATAAATGCGAAATGTTACAGTAGAGGCCCTACAACCTGCTCAATGACTGGTAGAGGCTATCGCACCTGCTCAACAATCGGTAGAGGTTCTTACTCACTGACTGGTAGAGGTCTTTTTCCTGCTCAACAGTTGGACTTATTTTTGGATACATTGTATACGATTCAATCACAAGGCTATTTTGCATTACTTACATGTGTGTTTAGAGTCATAGAAGGACACAAAACCCTAATGTAAGGTAAATTGGTGATTGCGGTCCGGAACGTAATCATGAATTTACAGGTACATTAAGGTAGTGTGAAATTCTATTAAGGTTTTGGGAGATACCCCGTATTTTTTCGAAGTATCAGAGGTGTGATGGGTTAGCTGCGGTACACCCTATATATAAACGCTAATGATACGTGGAAAGGGATACTGTAGGTCAGACCAATAACAAACCCTAGTTATTTGGTAGTCCATCTAGAATTTATGGTTATCTTATACATTCCTTAAACTCTTACCCTACTCTGAACCATAGTCACCCTAACTATCCTCAACATTATTCAAATATTTCTTCTTAAAATAAACTTCGGGACGAAGTTCCTAAAAGTAGGGGAGACTGTAACATCACACAAATTTTCTTTACATATATATATATATATATACTAGTGGGGTGCCCGCGCGTTGCGGCGGGGTGACATATATTGAAGCACATAGTGTCGGAAACTTACGCAATGAAGCGGTAACGATAATGTAGTACCCGATACTCATTTTACGCTAGTTTACAACCATCTCATGGTATATTATATTGTATTTATATTGGTAATCTAAATCAAGAGGTGTGTATATCAAAAATATACTTTGATACTAACAAACCGATTATCAAACCCATTAACACGAAAGAGTATATACATGAAACTGAACTTTTTCCTTTGAGTGGTTCTTCATGAAACCAACCATCCAAAACAACAAAGAGAACCCTCACAAAAAATAATACATTTTTCTTATGTGGTTAAATGAAGATACCCTTTTGGCAAATTTCGTGTCTATAAATCTTTAACTTTATAAAGAAAGTAAAACCCATTTTCTGTAAACTCCATGCAATTTTCTCCATCTCTAGTTGGGTTAGTAACACCATGCTTCCAAAAGATACATAAACAACTGAGTTTGAATACTTGGTTTTAAAACCATTTGGTGCAGTCATCATCAAATGGTCCCCATTGACTTGCACCACAACCTTTGTGATTCGCTTTCCTTAGGCACATTAATGTAAACATCATTACCATTTGAAATGGGTTGTTTGTATAATGATTTGAAAACGGGTTAAGTCACACATTCGTGTCCTTTTTTATAAACATGTAGTGCATGAAATATGATTACAAAAGGAATAGTAGTCGTACAACCTATTTTCTTCCCATAAAACTGCCTTGTTCCTCGTACAGTGACCACATAAAAAAAACTTGTAACTAACACGATTAAGGCCTTATCGTATAATAAATCAATAACAAGTGCATAAAACTTCTAAACTTCCCACTCTCACCAGAAAGTTTCGTCTTTTTGCAAGATCCGAATCCCAAACACGACCATACATGTCATCCAGGTACCCATTATAACATGTACAAGAAGAACATTCTTCATGAGAATTATGTGCAAATCATCCCCTTCAAAACTCCAATATCCATGAACCAAGTAAAACAATAAACCTTGATCGATGAAAACATATGTACCACTAAGTTATATGAGTGATATTTAAATAAAACAAGTAAAAACTATATGAATTACAATAAATTAAAGATTAAGAAAAAAAAAACATACCTGATTGATTGATTACACTTTGTATAGAGAACAAACTTTTATTAAAGAAAAAAACAAAGAGTAAGGATCAATGGAGTACCAAATGTTATTGCTTTACTTGGTTTATATAATGATATATTTGCTTGAGTTAAAATCAATAATGAGTGGTTTAATTGAAATAATTGAGAATTAGAAACAATTAAAGGGTGGTGACTCCTTGGCTTTCATATGATTTTTGTAACTCTTAAGACTTTTGGATTTCTTTCTTATTCATTAAAAATTAGTTAGATTTACATTAAACTCTAAAGTTTAACTCTATTACATAATCAACTTAAATATTCATGTAGAATGACAATTTTACCCTTTTACTAACTTCATTAAGTTGTTGTACCATAAGCATAAGATGTAGTATTTACTTAAATTTTGTTGGTATCCTTCCCTCATGCTTTATAATATAGTATAGATATATAGAACTCCCTCGTTTATTCATCCGATTCATGTTTACAGTATCTTTACCATCCATTTTGTTAATTTTTTTTGTTTAAATAATGACGTATAATCAATATTAAATTGGATTGTATTAAAAATTCTGATTTAAAAACGTTAAAAAAATGTTTGCCTGTGCCGGGATTCGAACCCGAGTCCCTGGCGGGCTAAACCTTAACCACACCACACAAACCACTACACCATTTGGTGTTTTGTGATTTTAATTAAAACCAATTAAACTTAAACCCTTTCAAGGTCCCTTAGTCAAACCTGAAAAGTCAAACGAAGTCTCCTATTCAAGTCAAGTCAAAGTGTTAGTAAATATGGTCTCCTAGTCAAGTCAAAGTGTTAGTAAATATGGTCTTCTAGTCAAGTCAAAGTTGTTCCTAAATTCTAGCCTAGTCAAAGTAGTCCCTAATTACAACTCCAAATTATACACAATAAATACTATAGCCTACCATTCAACTCTTTATACCATTCAATAATAAAAAAAAACATTATTATCCCATCTCCCATATACTAAAGTTTTCATCCATCATTATCTCCTCTAGCTAGTTTCGAGTTTTCCAAGGCATTATTACTAAGTGTTTGCACGCTCAATAAAACTCACGAACTCATTATGCACCTAAGGTGAGTTTACATAGCCCCTTTTTCTGTTTTTACATTTTGGGGTGAAACATGTTTACACATTTTATACATTATCATTTACTCATTTTTACATTGTTAGAAACTTGTGATTCAATTACACTATCATTTACTCATTCTATCATTTGGCTGTAACAAAAAGACACAGTACAATCATTAACATTGATCAAGCCGCCTGTTTAGATTATAGCGCTATAGGTCTGACAAACCCATCCCCCCGCATAAATTCAGGGATGATCGATAACAGTTACACTTTTACTAACCTGCGAGTTAGGTCTCAGTCGACACAAGGTTTGATTGTACAAAAGACGCATTGTTACATGTCTGACTCATATTCTATCATTACTCATTATTATACTTCAACTATGATTGCTATACAACATATTGTTTTCAACTATATGCAAAACCTATGTATTCTCACCAACTATTTATAGTTGACCCCCCCATCTTTCCAACTTAGCATGTTTCAGGTTTTATTTGCTATTGGAAGTTGTACAAGTCTTGGAACACATAGGAGCTGTGGATCTAGTTTTTGCAAATCAAGTTTATGTAATTTATATGAAAAATTGTAAATTGTTTAATAATATTCAACTTCCATTTAGTACCATGAGCTATTGAACAATTATCACTACGTGACACCTCGATGTTTCCGCCATCAGTTGGGGTGTTACAGTAGTACTACCCACATATTAAGTGGCCAAAATCCCCTGGGTTCATGAGTGTCAGTATGGTATCTGGCAGCTGTTATCTTGTCACATCAGACAGTTCATAAAAAGGAAGCATGCATTCACCCCAAAACAGTAAATCACAAAAAAAGGGGAATGGTACACGAAACTCACCTTTTGTTGCTTTATTGTGGTATCCGATGTCCTGAGTCATCTATGATTTCCTGATCAAGCTTCTATTGAAATAACAACCATTAGTAGGTGTAACCGAGTATCGCGGTTACAAGTGTGGGTAAGTCTTAGGACCTTTAGTTGTTATCGCCTTACTTATATCAGTCGTCAAGTTGTAATTCCATTTTATCTAATTTGTAGAATGTAAGTTATGGTTTATCTATATGTCGAGCTCATTGGCTTAGATTTTAGGTGTATATATATGCTATCCGAATTATAAACAAGGAATGGATAATTAATATTCATGTCATGAGGTTTATAATCTTTTAAGTTCATATATATAAACAATCAAATTTCTTCACAACTTCTAGTTCGTATGTTTCGTATATTGTCCAAACGTCTTGTGTCCTTCATCCAGGGTCTTATTTATCGTGTGTAAGTCTTACTATACAACCAAGTGTTTCAATCATCTAATAAACTACATATTATCCTTTAAATGATCACTGACCCTAATATCCACATAGTTGTCCAGTGCGCCTTACATCATATATCCGCACAGTTCGTTTTATGTTCCAAGCTATCGTACATCCTAAACGAGTTCTCATACCTTTGTCACCATCAATCTTATAACCAATTAGTCAGAGTTTTGACACATAATATATACCATCACCATTTCTATGCCATCCATATATATATATATATAAATATATATATAAATATATATATATATATGTATATATAATCAATTTAGCATCATCTATTCATGGGTTCACCTTATTGGTTCATATAGTTTAGATTAGATATTGTTCAATATTTATTTAGGTTCGTATAGTCAGGTCGGGTCCAAGTTATTATACTCATCAAAGTCCCACACGTGTACACACAAAAGTTATTCATATGTATATCTTCTTAATTGATTCTCAAATTCAGTTATACCTTTCGAACTCCATCTCTTCAGTTACTGACCAAATCTGATCCGCATGCACTCTGGTTGACTTTTGTTGAATAGTCCGTTGACTAGTTGACCCGAGTCTTGATCATCACCTTCTTCTCAACCGTGACCATTCCTAGTGTCTTGACCATACTGAATCCAACCATTTCCACAACCAAATTCTTCTTCTTCACCTGTACCCGTCATCTATTATCCAATACCACCACCATGCACACTTCCTCCTATAATCACCATTTATCTCGTATCCAACATAACCCTTATGGAATACTAAGAACTGGAAAGAGACAGGTTATAGGATTTACCAAATTGGTCGGGACCCTATTGCCACGGCTGTCATCGCCTTGAGCTTTCCAAACCACTGAGACCTGGTATCACCAATCACCACCATCGAGCCTCCTCTCTATTTCTGAGTCTGAGACGCCGACCGGTTCGAGTACAAAGCCAGTTCCCCTCTTCTAATCGTACTCTCTCTCCTCCCTCTGTGGTTTCTCTCTCAACAGCTCTCTCTCTCTCTCATCGGAGGCCACCGTAGATGGTGGTGGCCCGAGACCCTCTTCTACCGGTCTCTCTCTCCCTCCCTCTCTCTCTAAATAGTAAAGTATGTGTGTTGTTTTGGTAAGGATAAAAGGATGGATAGTGAGATGTGTGTATGTGTATGGTAGCAGACAAATGAAAAGGGTGTTGGAGGGTTTTTATACTAAGGTTGGGTTAAATGGTTTTAGTAAAAACCATGGATGGTCTTGCATTGGTGTTGTCACAACAAGGGTAGGACAAGTGTCCTCCCTTGTGACTAATCAAAGGGTTTGGGTCACAGGTTGGGTTCGTTAAAGCGTATCGGTTCGGTCTCGTATCGTATGTTATAATAATATTTTAATATACAATGGTTTGGTTTTTGGTTTCGTATATCAACGCACTAGTCATTATGTGTTTGGTTACGTATTTATTAAATTCTAATAATAATATGCGAAAAAAATTTGGGCCTAACACCAGGGTGTTACAGCCCTCTTGCATTAGGACAGCCCCAATTCCCATGGCTGATGCATCAGTCTCCAAGGTAAAGGGTAGGGACAGGTTGGGTAAGGCTAAAATAGGTGGTGAACTTAATTCCTTCTTCAAATTCTCAAAGGCTCTAGTGGCTTGTTCAAACCAATGGAAGGCATCTTTCTTTAGTAATTCAGTTAGTAGTCTGGCCAACACCCCAAAAGACTTAACAAATCTTCTATAATATCCAGCTAACCCCAAAACCCCCTCAACTGTTCTATGTTAGGTGGTATAGGCCAATTGACAATTTCTTCCACCTTTTTAGGGTCAGTTGCCACCCCATTCTTTGAAATAAGGTGGCCTAAGTACTCCACAGTGCTATCTCCAAAACTGCACTTAGATTTCTTAGCAAAAAGTTGATGTTGTCTAAAAAGATTAAGAGTTACCTCCAAATGAGACAAATGATCCTTAAAAGAGCTACTGTAAATTAAGATATCATCAAAGAACACCAGTATGAATTTCCTCAGATGTTGCTGAAAGATTGAATTCATTAGAGCCTGAAATGTAGCTGGAGCATTAGTAAGCCTAAAGGGCATCACTAAGAATTCAAATAGGCCTTGATGGTGTTGGATCAGTAATGCTCTTGATGTTTTGCTTGCCAGTGAACACTTATGTGTTTAGCAAGTTAAATCAGATTTGCACAGCGGAATAGGTAAGTAAAGTTACACTATCAACAGGAGTTATTACTCCCCATGGATGTTTGAAAACTAAAGACAAGTTTAATGAGAATCTAAGTATTGAATGTGAATGACAATAAATACTCAAACAGATTCTCAGTAAATGAAATGGAAATAACAATAATAAGCTTTGAAGGATTTAATTTGCAATTAAAATCAATGTCTAAAACAGAGGATGAACCCATCTATTTATAGACTTACAAATACATGAACCTTGCCAAAAAGCAAGTCTGTAACAAGTTGCTACAAGTTGCATTCTTGGAACTTGCACAAAAAGATAAAGTAATAATAAACAAATAAACTATTGAAACATAAGGCGGTGGAAAGATTCTATTACAAGTGCTGATGAATGACAAACTACTGATGAGTAGTTTGTCTTCAGTAGTTCTTCAGTGAACTTGTCTGGTTAGACTTCAGAACTTCTGATCTTTCTTCTTCAGTACTTGTTGAATCCTTCTTCAGTACTTTAGTCTTCTTTCTTCAGTAGTTCTATACTTAGAATATTTGTAGAAGTATGAATTAGACTAAGGTTTGCAAAAGTGGTTTCCTCAATCCTTTTTGTCCTAACAATCTCCCCCCTGGATTGATGAAACAAAACCTTTTCTAATTCCTTATTGTTGTTTTCTTCTGTCATTCACAATCTTCCATATCTCGTTGAACATGGAATTCTTCAGTTGATTCAGCTGTTCATCAGTGAGAGATCCCTTTTGAGGTTCCAAATGTTGAATTGAAAGCAAGTCCTGAGTTGATAGATTCTTCAGTTCATTCATGGATTTGTAGGCCTTGCTTGTAAGATCTCTTCTTGTCACCAATACTGAGTTGGAATCAGTAAAGGACCATCTGATGATCAGTACTTTAGATTTGTCAAAATCTGAAGTATAGGGAACCATGCTGGATCCCTGGGATGATCCTGAGTGTTGAATGTTTTCTATTTCTGTGATTCTCAGGTGGAATTCACTTCTGTCTTCTTTTTGCACCACATCAGGTAGTTTAAAAGTAGGTAAATGATGTTTAGTCACTACCCTTGTGTGCAGTTTGTCAGCGATAGTCTTCTGAATTTGGTAAGCAAATGTTGAAGGATCCCTAAATTGAGTTATCAGAGGTTTTTCTTCAATATCAAAGTCTCCTTGCACAAATGTGTTGCCTTCTAGCAACACCATCTTGAAATCAGTCTTTGTATTGTCCTCTGGCTTTCTCTTGGTAGCTGGTCTTTGTTTGACACCAGAAGTTCTAACTACTGAAGTTGATACTTCAGAAGTTTTGTACTTCTCTGGATTTGCAGCCTTGTATTTCTTGTATGTGTCCAGTAGTTTGTCTTCTTTCCACTTTTACACTGAGGCTTTTAAACCATAGTCATTAGCTACCAGTTCTTGAATGATCTCAGCTCTCTTGGCTTTTCTTTCCTTCTCTGTTGCAGTTTTGTCAGCAACAAGTTGAGCTCTTCTTGTTAGCTCATCCATTGAGAGCCCTTTGAGTGAATAGGCTTTTGTTTTGCTGTTCTTTGTTATAAAAGACACCAGTTGTTGTCTTTTGTCTTCTTCAGCAACTCTCTCTGTTTCAGCTTGCCTATTTAACTCTGCTTCATAATCTTGAAGCTTTTCATTTAGCTTAAGTCTTCCCTTGCTTCCAAGTTGTTCCAGATCTCTTCTTCTTTAGCCTTTCTTTAGGCTGCAATTAAACTCTTCTCTAGTAGTTCTTTAGACATTGAAATTGGAGAAGGGTTCAGCACAGTCATTGTTGTTGTTGTAGACCTTGGAATAGGAGTTTGTTGTTGTTGTTCAGTTGGTTTGGAAGGCTCTTCAACTGTTTGTATGTTGGAAGTGTTAACTATTGAAGTGTTGACAGAAGTGTCAACTACTGAAGGATTGTCTTCAGTACTTTCAGAGTCTTCAGTAGTTTCTTCATTATGGCCTTGGGAAGTTTCAGCTTCAGCTTCAGTTCCAGAAATAAGCCTTTGTTGATCTTCTTTTTGTTTTTGGGCTTTTTCTAGCAGTTGTTGTTGTTGTAGAGCCACTCTTGCCTTTATCCTGGCTTCCAGTGACTCCTTAGGTTCCTTAATCTTCTCCCCCTTTTTGACTTCATCCACTTCTGGAAGCCTGCCAGGTTGAGAAGTTCTACCAGTGAGTTCAGCATGCTGTCTTGAGTTGTTGTCAATCTTGTTGGACAGCTCACCAAGTTTCTTGTTGATCACCTGAAAGTGAGTTTTGGTTGACAACTCCAAAGTAGTTGTGAAAGATTTGAGGTGATTGGCAATGAGGGTGTTCATCAACTGGTATAGGGGACCATCTGGGCTGCATAGTTGGTTCAGGTCTATGCTTGATGACCCAGGGAATTGGGTAGGCATATTTAGTGAGGGGTGTGTTTTTGGGTGATCTTCATGTTGTACAGAAGATGCCACTATAGGGGAATCAGGGATAAAGTGGACTTTAACCTGATCTGGTGTGACCAGCTCTTTGAGCTTAGATACACCAGATGCAGGACCTTCACTAGTAGCCGTCAATTCATGTTTGGTGGAGTGTGAGTCATCATCCAAATCAATGGAATCATCTGAATCCCTGATTACATCCTCAATGAGGACAGTATCAGTTATATCATGAGCTGGGCCCAACCCAGTTGTCTCATGTACCTCTTGTTCTTGGTTCAGAGGATTTCCTATCTCAGGCATTAAGCCTTCATCAGTAGTTGCCACAAATGAGGTCTTCGCAATGTTACTTCTATCCTCAGATCCACCACTAGGTGGTATATGAGTAGTAGCAGCCTCAAATGTACCTAAAATCTCTATGTTTGGGCTTAGAAACCCTGGTTCATTCTCATCTCTTGGGTTAGGGCTATGGATATCCACATCCATGTCAAAGTCTGAAGGTATGTCCCCTGTTTGATGAGGTTGTTGGGGGACTGACATGTTCTGATGGGATGGTCCCTTTTAGCCCAGAGAGAAGTTTGGCAATTTCTATGGTTTCAGGTTTAGAAGTTTGTGGTACTTGTTCAGTTGTTTGGGGTAAGGGTTCAGCAGTTTCAAAAGAAGAGTTAATGGGTATTGTTTTCTTAAATTTCTTTATTTTGAAGAGAATTGTGATTGGTGCTCTTGTGGGGGTTTGAGATGGATGAGACTGAGAGGATGTTTCAGTCACACCTTTATCAAGTGCAGATTGCACATTGGCAAGTTCAGGCATCTCAACCTCCTGAACTGCCTTTCTTTTAAGGCTGGTGGGTTTTTGTTTTTGTTGTTTTTGTTTCTTGGCCTTTTTGGGTGATGGTTTGGAAGATGAGGGTTCCATGGGGACTGTTGTATGTTCCTCTTGGTCATCTTCTGGCCAGGAAGCCGGTTTATTGTGCCTAGAGAATGCTTGTGAGGTTAATGGGTTTAAAACAGTTGTTTTACCCACAAGCACCTCTTCTCCAAGTTCTTTTATTATGCATTGCATAATGAACCTTGGATACAACAAAAACTTCTTTTTAGAATTTAGGTAATGCAACACCAAGTCATTAAAGAAAAGTGATGATGCCCTGAATTTTGTTTCATTCACAATGGAATGAAAAATAGGTTGAAAAGTAGAGGGCATCTGATCATAAGATCCAGTTTTTGGACTCAAACATATTATTATGTAATGAAACAAAAGTTTATATTTTGGTTCAAAAAATTTCTTAAAAATAGTAGCATGTGAGAGAGTACCTTGGTAACCACACTCTGTCATGGTCAGATGAATTTCAGAGTTTGGAAATTGATCTGGGGCACCCACATCATCTAGACCCAGTCTAATCCCCAAAGTTGCTGATGTGATTGCCATTCTTCTCCCTTGGATGGTTGAATTGAGGGAGATCACTTGATCATTCACTGTCACCGTCTCTGCGTTTGCCCAGAACTCATTTAGAGTTTCAGTATGGATTGGAGGATCAATGGTGAGGGCAGTGAAGTATTGGGATTTAACGAGTAAATCAATGATTTCGTCGTAGTGAGACCAGGCTTCATGTTTCTCAAAGTAGCCTCTTTGATTGTGTCCCTGTTTCAGTATTAGAGCCATGTGGTTTGTGTGTCTGTGGATCGAATAGTGTTTTTGCAGGTTAAGGGTTTGAGAGTGTTTTTGAGAGAGAAGGAGGGAATTTTGCTTTTTGAAAGGATAAATGTTGGAAAAATGTGTTTATCAGAAGTTTGTAACAGCCCTAGGTCAAACTTCTGAAGTGGGAAATGTCTGATTTGCCCTTAATGACAAAACTGCTAATGAAGAACAACTATCATCAATAGTTCCCATTTTCTCTTTAGTAGTTTTCAACAACTGATGAGAAAGTTTTATAAACACTTTATTCATAACTTCTGAAGATTGTTTTATCAGAAGTTAATCATTTTTCAGAAAATATTCCCATACTGATGATTTGTTCATCAGTAGTTTCTGTCTTTTTGTTTTTCAGAAATTTTGGACTAAAAACCGATGTAAGTGAAAAATAAAATATGTGCAGAAAAGTAAAAGAAACACTTACAAATTTAGCATCCCAAGCATGGATACTAACTTCTGAAATGTTGATGTGTCAAGGGGTTTAGTGAATATGTCAGCTATTTGATTAGCTGTTGTCACATGCAATCCTTTATGAAATGATATCTGATTTCAATATGTTTAGTCTTTGAGAACTGAACAAGATTTTGAATGATGCTAATGGCAGATTTACTGTCTACAAGCAATGGTGTCTTGGTCTCTTTGATTCCATAATCAAGAAGTTGATATTGGAGCCATTGTATCTGTGATGTACAACTTGCAGCTGCAATGTATTCAGCTTCAGCAGTTGAAGTTGCAACAGATGTTTGCTTATTTGATTGCCAGGACACTAGATAGTTTCCCTAGAATTGACAACCACCAGTTGTTGATTTTCTTGACATTTTGCACCCTGCATAGTCTCTATCTGAAAAAGCTGATAACTTGGTATTGCCAGAAGCAGGATACCAAATTCCAAGTGTAGGAGTTCCTTTCAGATATCTGAAGATTCTTTTGACTGCAATTAGGTGTGATTCCCTAGGAGCTGATTGATATCTAGCACAGACACATGTTGAAAACATAGTATCTGGTCTATAAGCAGTTAGATACAAAAGGGAACCTATCATACATCTATACATGGTTTGATCAACCTGTTTTCCTTGATCATCTGGTTCAACTTGTGTGGTAGGTGTCATGGGAGTGGAACATGATTTACAGTCTTGTAAAGAAAATTTGTTCAATAATTCTTTAACATATTTAGATTGATGTATAAAAGTTCCATTTGTTTGTTGTTTAATCTGCAGTCCTAAAAAGTACTGCAGTTCTCCCATTGTACTCATCTCAAATTTTGATTGCATGAGTTTCTTAAATTCATCACACAATTTTGTGTTTGTTAAACCAAATATGATATCATCAACATAAATTTGAACAAGTAAGACATGATTTCCAACATTTTTAATGAAAAGAGTTTATCAATGGAGCCTCTTGTAAAGTTATTTTTGAGCAAAAAGTTGGAAAGTGTTTCATACCAGGCTCTTGGAGCCTGTTTTAGCCCATAAAGAGCTTTGTCAAGCTTGTATACCCACTCAGGATGAGAAGGATCCTCAAACCCAGGTGGCTGACAAACATACACTTCCTCTTTGATCTTTCCATACAAAAATGCACTTTTAACATCCATTTGAAAAACTTTTATTTTGTTGGAAATGGCATAGGCCAGAAATAACCTGATGGCTTCAAGACTTGCAACTGGAGCAAAGGTTTCATCATAATCAATTCCTTCTTCTTGAGAGTAACCGTGTACCACCAGTCTTGCCTTGTTCTTAATGATCATACTAGCTTCATCTTGTTTGTTCCTGAAAACCCATCTTGTGCCAATTGGTAACTTGTTTGGTGGTAAGGGGCAGATTTCCCAAACCTGTTGCTTCTTGAATTGAAGCAACTCATCTTGCATAGCTTCCACCCAATTGTTGTCTTTGAGGGTTTCTTTGTACTTCTTAGGTTCCAACTGAGAAATGAATGCTGAGAAGAAGCAAAAGTTGGAAAGCTGGTTTCTTGTGAGAACACCTGATGCAATATCACCCATGACTTGTTTCAATGGATGATCTTTGTGTTCAATCAGTTGTTGTAAACCACTGACAGGTGTAGATGGCTCTTGTACTTCATCAAACAAACCACTGAGCTTTATAATGTCTGGTTCAGCTGTTTGAACCTCTTCAGTAGTTGTAGGAGCTGAAGTAGATGTTTGAGTTTGTACATCAGCAGTTGTTGAATCAGAAGTTTGTGAAACTTCTGAAGGTTTGAAAGTTGACTTAGTGACTGTTTTAGGAGTCCATGGTGCTGGATCCTCATCATCAAACCTCTGATCACCATAATAAGTAGGTTTAGATAAAGTGACAGTCTTTTCAGGTCCAAAGTGGAAGCTGTCAAGGTCAAAGAGTTCAGCAGGATGTGCTGGAATAAGAGTGTGTTTTGACTCATTTAACTTGACATTCAGTGTTTCTTCTACTATCTTGGTTCTTGAGTTAAAAACCTTGTAGGCTTTTCTAGTGGAAGAATAACCAAGAAAATAACCTAAATCAACTTTAGTAGCAAACTTTGAAATAGAGTCTTTAATGTTTAGAATGAAACATTAACATCCAAAAGCCCTGAAAAAGGAGATAAGGGGCTTTATGCCATGAAGAACTTCATAGGCAGTCTTGGAGTATCTCTTGTTGACAAGGACTCTATTTTGAACATAACATGCAGTGTTAACTACTTCAGCCCAGAAATACAATGGTAGGCCTGAATCAGCTAACATAGTTCTTGCTGCTTCAATTAATGTCATGTTCTTCCTTTCTACCACACCATTTTATTCAGGAGTTCTGGGAACACTGAATTGTCTAATAATCCCTTTAGACAAACAGAATTCATCCAGAGTTTTGTTCCTGAACTCTGTCCCATTATCACTTCTAATGGCTTTGACAGATAGAGAATATTGTTTCTCTACTTGTAGAATGAAGAACTTGATGATTTCAGCTGCCTCATTCTTGGAGAATAAGAAGAATACCCATGTGAATCTTGAATAGTCATCAATGATGACCAAGCAGTACTTCTTCTTACCAAGGCTCATGATTTTTACTGGCCCAAATAAGTCGATATGGAGTAGTTGTAGACATGCAGTTGTTTTTTATACTTCAATAGACTTATAGGAGGACTTATGCTGTTTTCCCATTAAACAGGATATACAGTGTTCTTGACACTGGTATACTTTTAAGGGTAGACCTCTGACCAAGCCCATTTTTGTGACTTTATTTATGGTTATAAAGTTCACATGGCCAAGTCTCCTGTGCCAGAGATCAGTCTCTGAAGTTGATGCCCTTGAGAAGAAACGAGCAGTGTTGTTCAGTACTTTGTCCTTTTCAATGTCCACTGCATAGACATTGCCACATCTTTTGGCTATCAAAAAAGTATGATCTTCTCTATCAACTTCTGCCCTTCTGGTGATATGATCTTGCATGTTGTCTTTGTGAAAAAGGAAGAATATCCTTTATCACACATTTATGACACACTCAGCAAGTTGTACTCAAGGTTTTCAACCAGATTGACCTTGTCAAACTGTGTTTTGCCAGAAGAGACATTGCCATGTCCTAGCACATATCCCTTGGCATTGTTCCCAAAGGATACAGATCCTTCTCTTTGAATGATAAATTTGTTTATCAGGTATCTGCATCCTGTCATGTGCATTGAGCCTCCACTGTCAACATACCAAATGCTATTTAAGCCTCTGGAGACCCTCTGCAAAAAGTAGCAAATTAGTTAGATTTAGTAACCCAAGCCAGTTTGGCTTTGGGTTTGCTCTTGAGAACATTAACAGTTTGTTCTTGACCAGGTTGAGGAATCCATGTCTTTTTGGCAATGGATTTTTCATTAAGAGCAATGGTGGTATCCTTTTGAGGACCACCATCAACCTTGGTCATCAGTAGTTGTACCATATACATGAGATCTTTAATCTCAGCAGTTTGTGAAACTACTGATGATGTAGGTCTAACTACTGAAAGAGAATTTTGAGAAAAAAATTTTTGTTGAGATTTCATCTTTTTCTCAGAAAAGGTGTTTGCTGGTTGTTGTTTCTTGGGAGAAAAAGTTTCTTCAAAATCATTTTTGATTTGTTTTCCCACAACCAGTTGTGAAATTTTCTTGTTGTATTGAATTCCTTTTCTATATCTGCAAAATTCTGTCTTGTGGTTAAACAAACCACAGATTTCACATTCTTTTGCCTTTTCTTTTTCATTTGAAGGCAAATTTCTGACTGTTTTGATTTGTTTTAGGTCATCAGTAGTTTTCAGGTTCTCAACTCCTGATATAGATGAAACTACTGATGGCTTAAAGTTAGATTTTATCAGTACTTCTGAAGAACTTTCTTTGTGAGTTTTTAAAAAGTTTTCATGAAAATATGTGCATTCTTTCTCTTCAGAAGTTTCATCTGAAACAATTTTTCTCCCATCTTCAGTAGTTTTGGGGACTGATTTCCAGACTGAGATTGGTTGTAGTTAAAGCTTCTACACTCTCTAGCAAAGTGTCCCAACTTCTGACACTTGTGACATCTAAGTTTAAACTTATCAAAACCAATTTTTGTAGAACTGTTTAGTCTTGGAAATTTCCTTCCTGGCCTTTTATAAAATTTGTTTGTTTTAATACTTAACATGGCTAGTTGGTGTAAGATGTCCATTTCTTCTAAGTCATCATTGCTGAAATTTTTTAAATCATCCATGATAAAACACATGTTATCAGCAGTTTGACTATATTCATCATTGTCATAACCTGGGAATGATCTTTCTGATGAGATCCCAGCAGTTATGTCAATGTGGTCAAAAGATCCAAAACTATTTGAACAAGTAGGTGAATCTTGACCCAATAGTGCTGTACTACCTGGTAGATAGTCATCAGCAGTTTTACCAGAACTTTGCAGTTTTTTCATTTGATCGATTTCTCTTTCAAAAGTTAGCAATCTCACATGTAATTTTGTAAGAGTGAGGGAGCTAAAGTCTGGTGACGATCTTAGGACTATAGAATATGTTTCCCATTTTTCAGGTAAAGACCTTAAAAATCTATGAAGCATAGATACAGTTGTATAGGTCTGACCATTTAATTTTAGCTCAGATATTAATGAGGAGAATTTTTCAAATTGTTGAGTTAAAGTTTCCCCAATTATGTGAGCAAAAGTTTCATATTGTTGAGCCAAGATTTCTCTGGTGTTGACAATCACCTCTTCAGTTCCTCCAAACTGTTCTTTTAGGCAGTCCCAAAGCTCATTGGCACTATCACAATGTAATAGTCCAGAGTAGATTTCATTTGGGAGTGCCATTGCCAACATAGAGAAAGCTTTAGCATCAAGCTCAAGTTTTAGGAAATCATCAACTGTATAGTCCTTTGGGTCTTTTGGTATTTCTACTTTAGTTTAAAGATTAATATTTACTGGTTTGTGAGGACCATATATCACAGATTTCCAGCAACCAGTGTTGGTCTGTGATAATGTATGTGCCATTCTCCTTTGCCAGATATTGTATTCATTTCTAACTAGCATAGCAGGTTTATTGGCAGAACCAGTATTATGTTAATCCATTTTAAAGAGTACTGATTTGTCAAATATCTCTTAAAGTGATGGATGTTGATAAAAATGAACTTTTAATCCTTTATTGAATATCAATAAGAGCCTGTGTCTGATTCTGAATGTGTTAGATTGATATGTGATCAGATAAACCAGTGCTCTGATACCAATTGTTGGATTAGTAATTCTCTTGATATTTTGCTTGCTATTGAACACTTATGTGTTTAGCAAGTTAAATCAGATTTGCACAGCGGAATAGGTAAGTAAAGTTACACTATCAACAGGAGTTATTACTCCCCCTGGATGTTTGAAAACTAAAGACAAGTTTAATAAGAGTCTAAGTAATGAATGTGAATGACAATAAATACTCAAACAGATTCTCAGTAAATGAAATGGAAATAACAATTATAAGCTTTGAAGGATTTCAGTTTCAATTAAAATCAATGTCTAAAACAGGGGGATGAACCCATCTATTTATAGACTTACAAATACATGAGCCTTGCCAAAAAGCAAGTCTGTAACAAGTTGCAACAAGTTGCATTCTTGGAACTTGCACAAAAAGATAAAGTAATAATAAACAAATAAACTACTGAAACATAAGGCGGTGGAAAGATTCTATTACAAGTGCTGATGAATGACAAACTACTGATGAGTAGTTTGTCTTCAGTAGTTCTTCAATGAACTTGTCTGGTTAGACTTCAGAACTTCTGATCTTTCTTCTTCAGTACTTGTTGAATCCTTCTTCAGTACTTTAGTCTTCTTTCTTCAGTAGTTCTATACTTAGAATATTTGCAGAAGTATGAATTAGACTAAATAAGTACCTAACCTAGACACCTAGTAATATAAAACAGACTCAACTAAACTAGACCACACGACAGGCAAGTGTACCTATCAATGTAGTACGGACTAAGTAAGTCCGAGTATCGAACCCACAGGACACTAAAGGAAAACAAAACTAGAGTCGACTAAGACTTTAAAAGATTTTATTTTAAATATGATTTTTGTTTTTTTTAAGAATAAAGTAAATAAACAAGATAAACTGACAGCAAGGATAATTGAGGAAAATATCAGGATAGGAAGGCAACTACCCAGGTCAAGAATCCTACATGCAAACTCACAACTCTCGACAATGGAAAACTGAATGGATACCAGATTCTAAAGATAACTTAAGAAACCCTAAGACGTGCTAGATCTCCTCCCGGTCTCACCAACACACCCCAAAGAATCCTAAAGACTAAAACACTGGCTATCTAGCTTGGATCACCTCCCGGTCTCACCTCACTAAGAATGTAAAGGTACTTTAATGACTCGATCACCTCCCGGTCTCTCTAATCACAATACACCCGAAGATGTTAAAGAGTAATTTAAGTGGGTTAGCTATGACTTGGATGTAACATCGCGAAATTTTCCCCCGAATTTTTTTTATATAAACGCCCTTATTTTTGTTACAAATGTGACAAAGTCTTTATTTTTCCTCATTCACAACTTATATATATATATATATATGTATATATATATATGTGTACAATAATAATAATAATAATAATAATAATAATGATAATAATAATAATTATAATTCAGTTTTTTAAAAAAAATATGTATATATATATATATACTACAACATAAAACACAAATCAGATTTTCGTGTAGTAAAGCTTTTCCAGCCCACTCCCATCTCCTTGCCTTTTTGGAGCCCAGTTGTCCGGCCCAGACCCCAAGCCCAACCAGCATGGCCCAACTGCCCCTCCCCTTTTACTGCAATTTAAAAACAAAAAGGGGTGTTTATGCCGGGTTTCGAACCGGGGACCCCTCAGTCTAAACCCACGCGCACCAACCACTGGTCCATGTGACCATTTGTTATTGAATCCTGAAACACTAAGTATTTAACACGATTCCAACGCGGGTCTATCCTCTTTCCTTCTCTGCAACAGCAACGAACCAACCTTAATGGTTTAAAATTCTTGTACGCGACCTGTATTGAAATTGGAAACAATTTCATAATTATGTTGGTCAACATCATCACGTAATCAACTATTATTACCATAATATTCATCAATCCTCTTGTAATTAGCCTAATTTACGCGTCAAACATTAAGACGAGGTCAAACCTTCCAATCCATCGACCCAGACAACCCCACTATAAATTGAACATCATACACCCATCTCAACTCGCCACTTCATCTCTCTCAACCTCCATTTCTTCTTAATTACACGCTGTTCATGCTTTGCGATCGTATTTTGACTTTTTGTTTGACTCATCAATCGTGCACATAACAGTTTTGTAAGTATAAATTCTTTGTTGGGATTTAATCTTCGGCATTCACACATCAATAGCCCTAAGGTTAATTGGGTTATTGATGTGTGAATCAAACGATTGCAGAAGCTAGGGCTCGTGATGTTTAAATTGGGGATAAACTTGATTTTGTACAATGTATTTATTTTAAAACAAACGGAACTAATCACAACCACTGGTCTGGACCAAGTGGTTGTGACTGGTGCTTCCAACCTGAGCCACCCGGGTTCGAGTCCCGGCAGTGGCATCCTCTTTTTGCTTCCTTTTTCCTTTTCACAAATAAATATATATTATACATATAATCTTATAAATTCGTTTTTAATTATTAAAACCCTTTTATAAATTCTAAAAAAATTATCTTAAATTAATCTGATGTAAAAGTTCAACTTACAATTTTTAGTTTTCAAAAATTTATTTATTTAATATATATAATAAATAAATCAAGTTTATTCTATTTTATTTATAAAAATCTATAAAAATATCAAAACGATCTTATTAATTTCCACAAAAATTATGTTAAGTTTTTATAACATTAAGCTTTTCAGAAATGATTTTTATTTCTGAAAAATCATTTATTTAATATTTTTAATCAATTTTTGTTAGTTTTAATCATAATTAAATCATAATAAATCCAATTTTTAATATTTTTGCACCAAAATTTTATACAAATTATTTCTGACTATTTAGAACAGAAATATAAATTTTAAACTTATAATTCTTAAATTTTAATATTTTTAAATATTAAAGTTAAATTTTGACAATTTGTAATAAATAGATTTAATAATCTATTTTAAAGAAAATAATTTTATAAAAATTATTTTTATACTTTAAACATATTCTTGTGACCATCTTGGATTTAAAATTCATAAGGAGATTTTTGGTTATTTATTTACTAATATTCTCTCAATTATCAAACATTTTTAATAATAATCAAACGAGCATTTATCCCCAAATTCGAAGCCCTAGAAACTTATACATTTGTAGACTTGATAGACTTAGACATATTTATTACCTTATTATAGGGTGATACTTGACATATTTGGGCAACACACTATTCTATTTATCAACAAATACAACATTTTGCTAAGGTGAGTTTTACATAGCCCCTTTTCTATTTATCACCATTTTTGGGGTAAAACATGTTACAACATCATTTATGCAATTCAATCATCAATGTGTCAATGTGTTTTCTATGTTGCATTATGTCTTGAGCATGATTAGAGTAAGCACCATTCTAGCATAATCATTAACTCCGTACAAGCCGACGGTATACATTGATAGATCTATTGGACTGACAATCCCACCCGGATACGTGCCTCCTACAAAGGTAGCGTGGGTGTTTGTTATCGTATAACATATTCAAGTGACCCATGAGCGTATGGGATGTATCATATTATAACAGTCATCAGGGTTGGTTATGCACTCGATTTATTTCTAGTATGTTCTCACATATGGACTAGATTGACATGACACATGAATTGCACAACATTCTTATTCAATTATCAAAAACCTATGTAATTCTCACCAACTTTTGTTGACCCAAAAATATTTTCAACTTAACATGTTTCAGGTTCTATTTGCTTGATGATTTGAATTGATGCTTGAAGATATGTGTATAGTTTTATTCAATTTGATGTACAAATTCTAGAACAATTGTATGTAATTCATGTAAATTATTTAATGGAATTTATTATTCACCATGAGCTACTGAACAATCATCAATACGTGACATCCCGATGTTTCCGCCATCGGTTGGGGTGTTACATTGGAATTGCAAGAAACTAAAGACAACTAGGATAGGATCACCTCCCGGTCTCACCCAAAACCTAACACCTAAAGCTCTAGACAACCCAACATTCCATCACCTCCCGGTCTCAAGAATGGAAGAATACCTAAGTCCTCTAAATTCTCTTATCAAGTTCCTATGGCTTTCGTGCACAAAACCATAAAATAAGCTACAAGAACCTAGCAAGCAACCCTAATAATCATCCAAACATGAAAGACATTCACTAAGACGATTATGGAACTCTCAAAAATAATAAATTAGACATAACTACGCACACACATCATAATAAACACCAACTAAATCGTTACCTAAACATTAACCATTAAAAAATAAATCCAAAACCGAGAACTATAAATTAACATGCAGTCATCATACAAGACCTAGGTAGTGGTTTAAGATTTAGCTACTCATAATCATGAAAAACAATAAAAACAAAGGTTCAAAATAAAACATAGTCATGGTCTCAATATTCATGAACACAAAGTAAATAAATATGAAAACTAAAATTTATTATAGTCGAACCCGTAGCTTCAGTCTTGAACCCGAGCCTTCCTGCCCTTCACTTCTCCTCTATTTTTCTAGAACTGCTGTTGTCGACCTTCTGTCCTCTCTTGACGGCTGTTATGCTCTTTGGAAAATAATATTATTTTATATCCTCTCATAATGTGCCATCCGTTATTTCCTTATAATGAAGACCTTTTCTTGATTTTCATTCTTGTGAACTATTTTTGGACTTGGGCCACGAGCCCAAGTCTTTGCATTCTTTTTTTTTATTTTATTATTATTTCAGTTTGGGAGTTCGCTCTCGGGTATTCGACCAACGTTCTTCATTTAAGCTTTAACGTTCATGAATACCTGCTCTCAAGTGTCCGTGCCTCAATTAAAATTCTTTTGTTTTGAGCTCATTTTCCACGAACACCTATAAAATAATAAAATAAGTAAATACATAATAAAAACGACACGAAACTAATACAAACATGACTAAATAATATACAAAATACATAGGAAAAGAGATGTGTTTTGCAACACATCAAACATCCCCACCCTTAAAACTTTTTCGTCCCCGAAAAAGACTGCAATGGAATCATAATCAGGACTCTCGGTTTCAAAAATTATTAGGTTAATTAATTAAGATCTAATCACGCATCAACCAAAACTATCGGTATTGTTGTCCACATAAACCCAACCACCAGCTAATCAGGCCCCAATCATGTAATGCAATTAAGTTCATATTATTACAATCAATCTATGGGTCTCACACTTAAGATATCCAGCTTCACCTAATCCCACCTCAAGCTTTCGAAGCAAAGGTTAAACCATATAGATTTACCAACCACTGCAAACTAAACTCCCTAATGTATTAGAAATTAAATTTATGATGGATGATGGATGAAGTTTATGAGCTTAGACACATTTGTTTTTTTTCATACCTAACCAAGAGGTTGTCTCAATCAGAGTCACCATCCCCAAGAGCGACAACATGAGCTTCGGTATTTATTTTTTTTTTTTCAACTTGACCTTGAGGGAGTTTCGATCAGAGGCTTCATTTTTTTTAATATTTTTTTGGTCTAGCTCAATTGATGGACATGTGGATTTTTTTTTTGGGCGCCACTTTTCACCGGATTTATTCTCATAAAAAGGATCAAGTGTGCCATTTAATTAATAATACATATGGGCTTTCAACCTACAGTGGTACCTCTAATTACTATCAGCGGTTTCAGTTCTACCTTTCTCCTAAGATGAGAACCCACAAGATTTCATGATTTATTAAGGTATATTAAGAACAATCCTAGGACCTTTCAAAGCTAGCTGGGCCTACCGACACATCTTAAGCAAACACGTTTTCAATCTATTTATATTCTCATATATATATAATATTTTGAAAACCAAAAATCCCAATTTTACTATCATTTTCCATAAAAAATGCACAAAAGATCAGGGACATTTTTCAATTTTTTAATTTTTTTTTGGATTTTTAAATTTTTTATGACTCAAACTACCTAAAAATAAAAACGAAGTTTCCATCCCCACACTTGAACAACACATTGTCCTCAATGTGAGAGTAGAATAAAATAAAGCAGAAATAAAAAAAATACAACAAAAAAGGAACAGACTCCCCTGGATATAAGTGATGTAGCTGCAAGCGATCTGAAGTTGTCCTTCTAAACAGGCCGTATAGCATTTCATTCGCGACCTTTGACTCAAACCTGACAAATAAAAACTAAGAAGAAAATATAAAAACAAATGGTTGCCTTAAATGATTGTTGGGTCGTCCCCACCCAAATGGAGATTGAGTACGGGTGGCTAGATCCAAACCTGGAATAAAATATATTAGACAAACCAATGACTCAAACCTGACTCTCTCCATCATCCCCACACTTGAAGGGAAGATACCCCCAAAGTGAGTTAAGAGAAAACTGACTCAAAATAAAAATAAAAGACTTTAAAAAAATACAGACTCAACCGACTCAATATACAAAAATGCAGGAAACGTACTTGAAAGGCAAGATGGTGGAATGTGGTGGATGATGGTAAAATATGTGGTGAAATGGCGGTGAATGGTGGTGGAAGAAAACAGGGTGAAAAATATTTTTTTTCTAATCAACTCGCACAATGTGAAGGACACTGGTGATCTCAACGCGCGTCGCGAGCGAATAAAATATAACTTTCCGGGGTAATTACTGTTCACGTGAGACGAACAGATCAGCCCAGGCTTATCGCATGGCGCGAAGAACCGTTTTTCACAGAAAGTTAATCAAATTTAATGTTTAGAAAAAAAAATTTCTTTTATTACCCAAACCTCCAACAAAAATCCAAATTATAAAATATATAATTAACTACATGGGATCCGTTTATGGTGTAATTTTCCATGCCTAAACAAACACGAAAACTTGCTAAAAGACTCAAAAACAAAAATAATAACAAAATACAAAGAAAATTCAAAAATATTACATACTCTACAACTGGGTTTTCATGCAGTTTCAAATAGGTGGCTTATATTTTATCAGTCCCATATCCAAGGCGTTTAATTCTTTTCTTTCACCATTGTTCATCAAAAAACGATTGGTGAATTTAAAAATATGTTTGAAAAACTCATACGCGTTGGGCCACATATCCCTACACTTACCTGGACCAAAACTGATGTTTAGCGTGTACTGTTGGCCCATGTAATCACTAGCCTTATCCCGTGTGTGGTCTGCTACAGTCTTTCTTCCTACCATCACTGCATACAGACACTAAAAAAAACACGATCACGGGCACCAGATATATAAAGAAAACAAAAATAAAATAAAACACACAAAACAAAAGGACACACAAGCACACAAAAAGAAAATAAAAGCCTAAGACTCTCTAGACACACAAAAAAACCAAAAAGACTCAAATAAGACCAATTAATCAGTGAAGTCCTAATCAAAGCTAGTTTCGCAATCGCCAAATGTCCCCGGCAACGGCGCCAAAAACTTGATGTGCTATGTATGGTCTATAAATAAGTACCTAACCTAGACACCTAGTAATATAAAACAGACTCAACTAAACTAGACCACACGACAGGAAAGTGTACCTATCAATGTAGTACGGACTAAGTAAGTCCGAGTATCGAACCCACAGGACACTAAAGGAAAACAAAACTAGACTCGACTAAGACTTAAAAAGATTTTATTTTAAGTATGATTTTTGTTTTTTTAAGAATAAAGTAAATAAACAAGATAAACTGACAGCAAGGATAATTGAGGAAAATATCAGGATAGGAAGGCAACTACCCAGGTCAAGAATCCTACATGCAAACTCACAACTCTCGGCAATGGAAAACTGAATGGATACCAGATTCTAAAGATAACTTAAGAAACCCTAAGACGTGCTAGATCTCCTCCCGGTCTCACCAACACACCCAAAGAATCCTAAAGACTAAAACACTGGCTATCTAGCTTGGATCACCTCCCGGTCTCACCTCACTAAGAATGTAAAGGTACTCTAATGACTCGATCACCTCCCAGTCTTTTTAATCACAATTCACCCGAAGATGTAAAAGAGTAATTTAAGTGGGTTAGCTATGACTTGGAATTGCAAGAAACTAAAGACAACTAGGATAGGATCACCTCCCGGTCTCACCCAAAACCTAACACCTAAAGCTCTAGACAACCCAACATTCCATCACCTCCCGGTCTCAAGAATGGAAGAATACCTAAGTCCTCTAAATTCTCTTATCAAGTTCCTATGGCTTTCGTGCACAAAACCATAAAATAAGCTACAAGCACCTAGCAAGCAACCCTAATAATCATCCAAACATGAAAGACATTCACTAAGACGATTATGGAACTCTCAAAAATAATAAATTAGACTTAACTACGCACACACATCATAATAAACACCAACTAAAGCGTTACCTAAACATTAACCATTCAAAAATAAATCCAAAACCGAGAACTATAAATTAACATGCAGTCATCATACAAGACCTAGGTAGTGGTTCAAGATTTAGCTACTCATAATCATAAAAAACAATAAAAACAAAGGTTCAAAATAAAACATAGTCATGGTCTCAATATTCATGAACACAAAGTAAATAAATATGAAAACTAAAATTTATTATAGTCGAACCCGTAGCTTCAGTCTTGAACCAGAGCCTTCCTGCCCTTCACTTCTCCTCTATTTTTCTAAAACTGCTGCTGTCGACCTTCTGTCCTCTCTTGACGGCTGTTATGCTCTTTGGAAAATAATATTGTTTTATATCCTCTCATAATGTGCCGTCTGTTATTTCCTTATAATGAAGACCTTTTCTTGATTTTCATTCTTGTGAACTATTTTTGGACTTGGGCCACGAGCCCAAGTCTTTGCATTCTTTTTTTATTATTATTATTATTTCAGTTTGGGAATTCACTCTCGGGTATTCTTGGCTCGACCAACGTTCTTCATTTATGCTTCAACGTTCGTGAATACCTCCTCTCAAGTGTCCGTGCCTCAATTAAAATTCTTTTGTTTTGAGCTCATTTTCCACGAACACCTATAAAATAATAAAATAAGTTAATACATAATAAAAACGACACGAAACTAATACAAACATGACTAAATAATATTCAAAATACATAGGAAAAGAGATGTGTTTTGGAACACATCACCACTCCACTTCATGAATGGGAACACCTTTGGTTTTGAGAAAGGACTGATTCCATTTGACTACATTGCCCACCATATGAATAGAAGCATATCTTACCTTAAAATCTTTAGGAGTTTCGTCAATGAAGAAGAAATTTTCACACTTATACACCCAGTCATCAACATTACTTCCATTAAATTTTGGAAATTCGATTTTCTCATTTCTGTGTACTCTATCAGATCTTGGTGTTTCTGTTGTTGTAAGGACTTTATTAACAACATTTGCAATTCCGTTATTGTTCATATTTGCAATTTCATCCGTTAATTTGGCTAACATCGTATTAATATTAGCAAAATTCTGATCATTCTTCTGAAATTGGGTGTTGTTCTTCCGTAATTGTGCATCGATTTTTACGAGGGTCAATGAATGTTGGAAAAGTAATGCTCTTGATGTTTTTCTTGCTAGTGAAGACTTATGTGTTTAGCAAGTTCAATCAGATTTGCATAGCGGAATAGGTAAGTAAAGTTACACTATCAACAGGAGTTATTACTCCCCCTGGATGTTTGAAAACTAAAGACAAGTTTAATGAGAATCTAAGTATTGAATGTGAATGACAATAAATACTCAAACAGATTCTCAGTAAATGAAATGGAAATAACAATAATAAGCTTTGAAGGATTTCAGTTTCAATTAAAATCAATGTCTAAAACAGAGGGATGAACCCATCTATTTATAGACTTACAAATACATGAACCTTGCCAAAAAGCAAGTCTGTAACTAGTTGCAACAAGTTGCATTTTTGGAACTTGCACAAAAAGATAAAGTAATAATAAACAAATAAACTTCTGAAACATAAGGCGGTGGAAAGATTCTATTACAAGTGCTGATGAATGACAAACTACTGATGAGTAGTTTGTCTTCAGTAGTTCTTCAGTGAACTTGTCTGGTTAGACTTCAGAACTTCTGATCTTTCTTCTTCAGTACTTGTTGAATCCTTCTTCAGTACTTTAGTCTTCTTTCTTCAGTAGTTCTATACTTAGAATATTTGTAGAAGTATGAATTAGACTAAGGTTTGCAAAAGTGGTTTCCTCAATCCTTTTTGTCCTAACAATCTCCCCCTCTGGATTGATGAAACCAAAACCTTTTCTAATTCCTTATTGTTGTTTTCTTCTGTCATTCACAATCTTCCATATCTCCTTGAACATGGAATTCTTCAGTTGATTCAGCTGTTTATCAGTGAGAGATCCCTTTTGAGGTTTCAAATGTTGAATTGTAAGCAAGTCCTGAGTTGATAGATTCTTCAGTTCATTAATGGATTTGTAGGCCTTGCTTGTAAGATCTCTTCTTGTCACCAATACTGAGTTGGAATCAGTAAAGGACCATCTGATGATCAGTACTTTAGATTTGTCAAAATCTGAAGTATAGGGAACCATGCTGGATCCCTGGGATGTTCTTGAGTGTTGAATGTTTTCTATTTATGTGATTCTCAGGTGGGATTCACTTCTGTCTTCTTCAAGCCTTGCAACTGGAGAAAAGGTTTCATCATAATCAATTCCTTCTTCTTGAGAGTAACCTTGTACCACCAGTCTTGCCTTGTTCTTAATGATCATACCAGCCTCATCTTGTTTGTTCCTGAAAACCCATCTTGTGCCAATTGGTAGCTTGTTTGGTGGTAAGGGACAGATTTCCCAAACCTGTTGCTTCTTGAATTGAAGCAACTCATCTTGCATAGCTTCCACCCAATTATTGTCTTTGAGGGCTTCTTGGTACTTCTTAGGTTCCAACTGAGAAATGAATGCTGAGAAGAAGCAAAAGTTGGAAAGCTGGTTTCTTGTGAGAACACCTGATGCAATATCACCCATGATTTGTTCTAATGGATGATCTTGGTGTTCAATCAGTTGTTGTAAACCACTGACAGGTGTAGGTGGCTCTTGTACTTCATTAAACAAACCACTGAGGTTTATAATGTCTGGTTCAGCTGTTTGAACATCTTCAGTAGTTGTAGGTGCTGAAGCAGATGTTTGAGTTTGTACATCAGTAGTTGTTGAATCAGAAGTTTGTGAAACTTCTGAAGGTTTGAAAGTTGACTTAATGACTGTTTTAGGAGTCCATGGTGCTGGATCCTCATCATCAAACCTCTGATCACCATAATAAGTAGGTTTAGATGAAGTGACAGTCTTTTGAGGTTCGAAATGGAAGTTGTCAAGGTCAAAGAGTTCAGCAGGATGTGCTGGAATAAGAGTGTGTTTTGACTCATTGAACTTGACATTCAGTGTTTCTTCTACTATCTTGGTTCTTGAGTTAAAAACCTTGTAGGCTTTTCTAGTGGAAGAATAACCAAGAACATAACCTGAATCAACTTTAGCAGCAAACTTTGAAATAGAGTCTTTAATGTTTAAAATGAAACATTGACATCCAAAAGCCCTGAAAAAGGAGTAAGGGTCTTTATGCCATGAAGAACTTTATAGGCAGTCTTGGAGTGTCTCTTGTTGACAAGGACTCTATTTTGAACATAACATGCAGTGTTAACTACTTCAGCCCAGAAATACAATGGTAGGCCTGAATCAGCTAACATAGTTCTTGCTGCTTCAATTAATGTCATGTTCTTCCTTTCTACCACACCATTTTGTTCAGGAGTTCTGGGAACACTAAATTGTCTAATAATCCCTTTAGACAAACAGAATTCATCCAGAGTTTTGTTCCTGAACTCTGTCCCATTATCACTTCTAATGGCTTTGACAGATAGAGAATATTGTTTCTCTACTTGTAGAATGAAGAACTTGATGATTTCAGCTGCCTCATCCTTGGAGAATAAGAAGAATACCCATGTGAATCTTGAATAGTCATCAATGATGACCAAGCAGTACTTCTTACCAAGGCTCATGATTTTTACTGGCCCAAATAAGTCCATATGGAGTAGTTGAAGACATGCAGTTGTTTTTTATTCTTCAATAGACTTATAGGAGGACTTATGCTGCTTTCCCTTTAAACATGATACACAGTGTTCTTGACACTGGTATACTTTTAAGGGTAGACCTCTGACCAAGCCCATTTTTGTGACTTTATTTATGGTTATAAAGTTCACATGGCCAAGTCTCCTGTGCCAGAGATCAGTCTCTGAAGTTGATGCCCTTGAGAAGAAACAGGCAGTGTTGTTCAGTACTTTGTCCTTTTCAATGTCCACTACATAGACATTGCCACATCTTTTGGCTATCAACAAAGTATGATCTTCAATGATCTTCTCTATCAACTTCTGGCCTTCTGGTGATATGATCTTGCATGCTGTCTTTGTGAGAAAGGAAGAATATCCTTTATCACATATTTGTGACACACTCAGCAAGTTGTACTCAAGGTTTTCAACCAGATTGACCTTGTCAAACTGTATTTTTCCAGAAGAGACATTGCCATGTCCTAGCACATATCCCTTGGCATTGTTCCCAAAGGATACATATCCTTCTCTTTGAATGATAAAGTTGTTTATCAGGTATCTGCATCCTGTCATGTGCATTGTGTAACACCCCAACCGATGGCGGAAACATCGGGGTGCCACGTATTGATGATTGTTTCAGTAGCACATGGTATAATTTAAATTTTAAATAATTTATTCATAACATAAATATCCAAAATAAAGTGATTGTCTAGAAATTCAAATACAAGATATCAAAATAAAGCAACAACTTCTAATAGCTTCAATCAAAAGCTTCATTTTAAATCCTCATGCATACTCAAGCCTTAGCTTCATTGTTACCTGAAACATGTTAATTTTGAAAATATTTTTGGGTCAACAAAAGTTGGTGAGAATTACATAGGTTTTTGATAATTGAATAAAAATGTTGTGCAATTCATGTGTCATGTCAATCTAGTCCATATGTGAGAACATACTAGAAATAAATCGAGTGCATAACCAACCCTGGTGACTGTTATAATATGATACATCCCATACGCTCATGGTTCACTTGAATATGTTATACGATAACAAACACCCACGCTACCTTTGTAGGAGGCACGTATCCGGGTGGGATTGTCAGTCCAATAGATCTATCAATGTATACCGTCGGCTTGTACGGAGTTAATGATTATGCTAGAATGGTGCTTACTCTAATCATGCTCAAGACATAATGCAACATAGAAAACACATAAACACATTGATGATTGAATTGCATAAATGATGTTATAACATGTTTCACCCCAAAAATGGTGATAAATAAAAGGGGCTATGTAAAACTCACCTTAGCAAATGTTATACTTCTTGAAAAGATGAAATAATAGTGTTGCCCAAATAATGCCAAATATCACCTATAATAAGGTAATAAATAAGTCTAAGTCTAACTAGTTTATAAATATTTCCTAGGGTTTCGATTTGGGGATATCCAATTGTTGAATTTAAAATAAAATGTTAATTAAATAAAGGGAAATTTGATAATTAAATAAAAGAAAGTCTTTTTATAAAATTTGAATTTAGAATGCTCACAATAATGTGTTTGAAGTATAAAAATAATTTTTATAAAATTATTTTCTTTAAAATAGATTTTTAAATCTATTTATTACAAATTGCCAAAATTTAACTTTAATATTCAAAAATACTAAAATTAAAGAATTATTATTTTAAAAATCATTTTTCTGTTCTAAATATTTAAAAATAAATTGTATAAAATTTTGGTGCAAAAATAATAAAAATTGAATTTATTATGATTTAATTATGATTAAATCTAACAAAAATTGATTAAAAATATAAAATAAATGATTTTTCTGAATTAAAAATTATTTCAGTAAAGTTTAACATTGTACAGACATAGGATAATTTTTGTAGCAATTAATAAAATTGTTTTGATATTTTAATGGATTTTTATAAATATAATAGTATAAAATTGATTTAATTATTATAAATATTAAATAAATGAATTTCAGAAAAATAAAAATTGTAAATAAAACTTTTATCTCAGATTTAATAAATATAATTTTTTTAGAATTTATAAAAAAGTTTTAATATTTAAAAACGAATTTATAAGATTAAAATGTATAATATATATATTATTTAGTTTGTTGTTTAAAAATGAAAAAGAAAGGAAAAGAAGGCCACAGCCGGGACTCGAACTCGGGTGCCTTTGGTCACCAACAACGATCACAACCACTTGGCCTAGGCCTGTGGTTGTGACTAATCCCTGTTTAAATAAAATAAATATACTGTATCGATCCAGTTTTATCCCCAAATCACATTACGAGACCTAGCTTTTCCAATCAAGCAATCCACACATTTTCAACCCGATTATTGTTAGGGTTTTCGTTGTATGGACGCCGATTAACAAAACCCACAAAAAAAATTGAACTTACAGTGTTGTTCGATACTCGATTGAACAGTCAACTCAAATAGTCAAACTGCGTACGCGTGGGTGTTTCAGAGGATGTTTTAGAGCAATTGGAGGTTAAGAGAGATGTGTGAGCGAGTTGAAATGATTCGAGGATGGTCAATTTATAGTGCTAAGCACTGGTTTGATGTTATGGTAAGGAATGACCATATAATAATGAGGGACGCGTCTTGGGTTCAATTTTGGCAACGATTGAATGTAATTGCTGTGTGTCGAGTCATACAGGGCCGAAGATCGTGTAAGGGTTCCAATAATAGATCAATCACAAGTTAATGTGATTGATTTCAGCATCACGCGTCTAGACAGTTGACTTTCTCAAGTCAACTGTTAAGGGGTTCAAGTGTGTATAAAATTATTGTGCATCAGGTTTGAATCAGATGTGTGGTGCTAGCCCAGTTGGTTCGTGTGTTGATGTGGTTTGGGCTTGGGCGCGGGTTCGAACCCCGGCTCAAGCAGTTTATTTTTTGACATTTATTACACACTTCCACATATATAATATATATAAGGTATTAGGGTTCCAATTATGCGACAAAAATAATTAATTGTGAATACAAACGATATAACTTGACGTTTTATTAATAACGATCGTGTAACGTACAAGTTTAAATGCGTAATGTTACAGTCTCCCCTACTTTTAGGAACTTCGTCCCGAAGTTGGAGTTGGAGAGTCTGGTGGAAAAAGATGTGGATACTTCGACTTCATCTGGTCTTTACGTTCCCAAGTGAACTCTGGGCCTCGTTTAGATTCCCAACGAACCTTAACGATCGGAATACGACTGCGCTTGAGTTTCTTGACTCCAGTATCAACAATCTCGACGGGTTTCTCAATAATGTGCATGCTTTCATCAATTTGCACATCCTCAAGAGGAACATGAAGGTTCTCATCCGCTAAGCATTTCTTGAGATTCGAAACATGGAAGGTCGGGTGAACATTGCTTAGCTCAGGTGGAAGATCAAGTTTGTAAGCCACTTTTCCAACTCTGTCAAGAATTTTGAAGGGGCCTACGTATCGAGGAGCTAGCTTTCCCTTTCTACCGAAACGAATTACTCCTTTCCAAGGGGATACCTTAAGTAGTACAATGTCCCCAACTTGAAATTCCAAGGGTTTACGACATTTATCAGCATAACTCTTCTGGCGACTTCTAGCCTTGAGAAGATTATCCTGAATGAGTTGAATTTTGTCTGTGGTTTCCTGGATTAGTTCGGGTCCAGTAATACGAGCTTCACCAACCTCAGTCCAACAGACAGGTGAACGACATTTCCGACCATAGAGTGCCTCGAAAGGAGCCATGTTAATGCTGGCGTGATAACTGTTGTTGTATGAAAACTCAACCAAAGGAAGATGAGAATCCCATGCGCCACCAAAATTGATGACACATGCCCTGAGCATATCCTCAAGTGTCTGGATGGTTCGTTCAGTCTGACCATCAGTTTGAGGGTGATAAGCAGTACTCAGGTTCAACTTGGTACCCAAAGCATCTTGTAGAGACTCCCAAAAGTGAGAGGTGAAACGACCATCGCGGTCAGAAATAATGTCCAAAGGTATACCATGACGACATACGATTTCACTTACGTACATCTTTGCCAACCTTTCCACAGAATACTTCTCACGAATAGGTAGGAAGTGAGCTGACTTGGTCAAACGATCGACGATTACCCAAATACTGTCAAAACCTTTGGGTGTACGAGGGAGTTTGGTGATGAAATCCATAGCTATGCTCTCCCATTTCCAGACAGGAATCTCTGGTTGTTCAAGCATACCAGATGGTCGTTGATGTTCAGCCTTGACCTTGGAACAAGTGAGGCATTTTGCAACGAAAAGAGCAATGTCTTTCTTCATACCAGGCCACCAATAAGAATAAAGGAGATCTTGGTACATCTTGTCAGCTCCAGGATGAATAGAATAACGAGACTTATGAGCCTCGTTCATGAGAAAAGTACGAAGATCATCACGGTCGGGAATCCACAGTCGATTAAGGAAATAAAGGAGGCCATCGGGTTTGGTTTCAAGTTGAGTTTCAGCACCACAAGACATTTCATCGTACATGTTACCTTAGGTGACTGATGTGTGTTGAGCCTGGAGAATGCGATCTTGAAGGTCAGTACGAACTCTCGCACATTGGAGTTTGACACGCTCTTTACGACTAAGTGCGTCAGCCACAACATTCGCTTTGCCAGGATGGTAGCGAATTTCGCAATCATAGTCGTTAAGTAATTCAACCCAACGTCGTTGCCTCATGTTAAGATTCTTTTGGTCGAAGACATGTTGGAGACTTTTGTGGTCCGTGAACACCACACATTTGGTCCCATAAAGATAATGTCTCCAAATCTTGAGTGCAAAGACAACAGCGCCCAATTCAAGATCATGGGTGGTATAATTCTTTTCGTGAGTCTTGAGTTGTCGAGACGCATAAGCAATAACCTTTCCTCATTGCATGAGGACACAACCAAGACCCTGGTTCGATGCATCACAGTAGACCACGAAATCATCATTACCATCAGGTAGAGACAAGATAGGAGCTTCACAGAGTTTCAGCTTAAGAGTTTCAAATGCTTCCTCTTGCTTTGGTCCCCACTCATAGGGCTTACCCTTGTGAGTTAAGGTAGTGAGAGGAACAGCGATCTTGGAGAAATTGGCGATGAATCGACGATAATAACCAGCCAAACCAAGGAAAGAACGGACTTCAGTTGGAGTTTGAGGAATACTCCAATTTTTCACAGCTTCGATCTTTGCGGGATCAACATGAATCCCGTTCATATCAATGACATGCCCCAAGAATTGAACTTCCTTAAGCCAAAATTCACATTTTGAGAACTTGGCATACAGTTGTTCTTTCTTTAGGAGACCCAAGATAGAGTGAAGATGTTGCTCGTGATCGGATTTTGATTTAGAGTAAATAAAAATATCATCAATGAAGACGATCACGAATTTGTCGAGATAGGGTCTACAAACCCGATTCATCAAATCCATAAATACTGCGGGAGCATTGGTCAACCCAAAAGGCATAACCATGAATTCATAGTGACCATAGCGTGTGCGAAAGGCTGTCTTGGGAATATCTTCATCGTGGACTCTAAGCTGATGATAACCAGAACGGAGATCAATCTTCGAGAAGTGGGTTGCTCCTTGAAGTTGATCGAAGAGATCGTCAATCCTAGGAAGTGGATAACGATTCTTGATGGTGAGTTTGTTGAGTTCACAGTAGTCAATACACATTCTAAGAGAACCATCCTTCTTTTTAACGAACAAGACAGGGGCTCCCCATGGAGAAGAACTAGGGCGAATGAACCCTTTATCAGAAAGTTCCTGTAATTGACTGGCAAGTTCTTGCATCTCAGAGGGTGCAAGACGATAAGGAGCTTTAGCGACAGGATTAGCACCAGGAACAAGATCAATACGAAATTCAACTTGTCGAGCAGGAGGCAAACCAGGTAAATCCTCTGGGAAGACTTCAGGATAGTCTCGAATAATAGGAATGTCTTGGATACTTTTGCCTTTGTCCTTCTTCTCTATCACGTTAGCTAAGAAGGCTGTATACCCCTTTCGTAAGTACTTTTGGGCAGTAGTACAAGACATAAGCTTAAGCTCGCCACAGGGTTTCTCACCATAGATCTTCAAAATCTCACCAGATTCGAGAGGAATGCGTATGACTTTCTCGAAGCACAGAATTTCGGCACGATGAGTTGACAACCAGTCCATGCCTACTATAACATCAAAACTTCCAAGATGCATGGGGATGAGATCGATAGGGAAGATATGATTGTCGAGGTTCAACAAGCAGTTACGAATAATAGAGTCGATCGAAATAGACTTCCCGTTAGCTACCTCTACCACTAAAGGCTCTTCTAGATTAGTGTGGGGTAAGTTAAGTAAAGGTTCAAACTTCAGTGACACAAATGACTTATCAGCTCCCGAATCAAATAATATGGATGCATAGTGGTTATTAATGAGGAACGTACCATTCACCACCTCGTTGTTGTCACGAGCCTGGTTAGCGTTGAGATTGTAGGCGCGACCTCGAGCACCTTGGTTCTGGTTGCGGTTCTGGTTTTGGTTTTGGTTGCGGTTTTGGTTCTGGTTCTGGTTTTGGTTACGATTAGGGCAATTGTTGATGTAGTGATTAGGGCTGCCACACTCGTAGCATTGACCACGAGCAGGCCTGTTGTTTTGTTGGTTGGGAGCTGGGGTATTGTTGTTTTGGGTAGTAGGAGGGGCTCGACAGACGTTCACCAGGTGACCATATCTTTGACACTTAGTACAAAAACGACATGGCACCTGTGCTGGATGATGGTACTTGCAAGTGTTGCACAAAGGGTGAGGTCCGGTGTATGGTTTCTTGGCTGGGTTCTGGGCAGCAGGTGGAGTAGCAGCAACCATATAGTTTCTAGCCTTGCGCTTTTTGTTGCTTGAGGTCTCAGGCTTGACTTCAATTGCAGGCTGTGGAGTGTCTTTGGCAACCGTCTTCTTAGTGCCCTTGCGGAAGAGAGTACCGTTCTTCACGTGATTATCAGTAAGGGTGGCCGCTAGACGTTTGTCCTCTTCCAAAGTTGCAGGATTCCTACCCCAAACGGTGTCCTGGATTTGCATGGGCAGACCACCGATGTACTTCTCGATGGCTACCGGCAGAGGAGTAACTTTGTGAGGCAACAATAAGCTAAGCTCATGAAAGCGGGTGTTGTAGGCAAGGTTTTCCCCACTATCTTGAGCTAAGGTGTGGAACTCATCCTCAAGCTTCTTAACTTCATTGCGAGGACAAAACTCTTCCTTCATGACCTCCTTGACTTGGTCCCATGTCATAGCAAGAGCAACTTCGGCCCCACGAGTACGCTTTTCTTCATTCCACCAAGTGAGTGCTCGTTTATGGAGAACACTCATGGCGTAACGAACCTTGAAGTTGTCGGGGCATTCACTGTTGATGAAGGTATTCTCAATACCCTCAAACCATTGGAGGAGTCCTGTAGCTCCTTCTTCACCACTAAACTTTGGAGGGTTACAAGAGTTGAAATGCTTAAGGGTGCAGGCTGGGGGTCCATTTCCATTGCCATTGCCGTTCCCGTTCCCGTTCCCGTTGCCGTGACCGTTCCCGTTGCCGTTCATTTGGATGACCTGAGCGAGTAAATTGGGAACCAGAGTTGCGATTTGCTGCGCCATTTGTTGAGAAATGATCGCAGCCAGTTGAGCATCGATACCATTGTTGTTGTGGTTAGGAACTTGGTCATGGTTATGGTTGTCACCACCTTCTTCGTGGTTCTCACCATTGCTGTTGCGAGTGCTGCGACGTGGAGGCATGATCTGTAATAGACACAATGAAATGAATGAGATTATATAAGGATTGTAATCATTTATTCATTAGTTAAAACGAATAAACGAAAACGTTGACTTATCAAAGATTCTAAATTCTAATAACATATGAAGACATGCTTTAGCCTATAAGTGAACACTCATCCCGAGAATTCCCAGGTAGGCATCCGGGTCCCTCGTCTGATTGGGATATATGCGCAATGCCAGCCTAGACAGAAGACTCAGAATACAGGCGTTCACCCTTCCAGATTGCACGTGTTCGTTATTAAAATCTAGAACTTCGACGAGATCTCAAGGGGGGTTCAGGTTAAACCTGAGGATTTTGTCCTATTAATCTAATGGTGGATCAGGATTGCAGCAGACGAATAAGAGTAGTCACATGTAGGTTTAGGGTTATAAGGTATAGGATAAGGATAGGATTAGGGAAGCAATTAGGGTTACAAGTAAGAGAAGCAAGTACTGTTTAAGTCCCTAAGGTTATAGTCTAGATTATTTTCTAATAACCTAATTCCCTATAACCAAGGCTCTGATACCAATCTGTAACACCCCAACCGATGGCGGAAACATCGGGGTGCCACGTATTGATGATTGTTTCAGTAGCACATGGTATAATTTAAATTTTAAATAATTTATTCATAACATAAATATCCAAAATAAAGTGATTGTCTAGAAATTCAAATACATGATATCAAAATAAAGCAACAACTTCTAATAGCTTCAAACAAAAGCTTCATGTTAAATCCTCATGCATACTCAAGCCTCAGCTTCATTGTTACCAGAAACATGTTAATTTTGAAAATATTTTTGGGTCAACAAAAGTTGGTGAGAATTACATAGGTTTTTGATAATTGAATAAAAATGTTGTGCAATTCATGTGTCATGTCAATCTAGTCCATATGTGAGAACATACTAGAAATAAATCGAGTGCATAACCATCCCTGGTGACTGTTATAATATGATACATCCCATACGCTCATGGTTCACTTGTGTAACACCCCAACCGATGGCGGAAACATCGGGATGTCACGTATTGATGATTGTTCAGTAGCTCATGATAATACATATGTTTAAATAATCCTTTATTACATTACAATATTGAATTACATTAAAGTCTACATCAAAGAATCAAACAAAGCTTAAAACTTCAAATATCTCCTCATGCTAGCTCTAGACTTCATGCATCAGTATTTCCTGTTGAGTTTGGAAAAATGGGGGGGGGGGTCAACTAGAAGTTGGTGAGAATACATAATCCATGTTAAGCATATAGTTTAAGTATAAAAGTTTAGCAATTCGTATGTCTATCGTAAATTTAAGTCTACATGAATAGTATAATATGTTGACATAATCAAACCTCCGACTAGTTTAGGTCCATCCCGTCATCTACGGTTCACCTTAGTAATATGTTGAACGATAACAATCACCCACGTTACCTATGTAGGAGGTACACGTATCCGGGTGGGGTTGTCAATCCAATAGATCTATTATTGAGTATCGCCGGCTTGGCCATAGCTAATGATTATGTAAATGTTGAAACTCGTTGAAACTCGTTGAAACTGTTGACTAATTCATGAGGCAATAAAGTTTACTACTAGACATGCATGTTGAATTGCTTAAATAATTGTTGCAAGTATAAAGAATCGCATAAACATGGTTACGTAAACTCACCTTAGCAAAGTATTAAGTCTCGAGAAATAGAATATGTGTAGCCCCAAAGTTGCCAATTACAAGAGCTTATAATCAAAGCTTCAATTGTAGAAGTAATAGACTATAGAAGAAAGGTATGAGGGAAAGTTTAATCGGATTGAAACAATCGATTTAGAGGTGCAAAGTATAATGGGTCATAGGTGGGTTTTTATACTAGTTTTGGATTCAATTAGCCATTAAAATTGGTCAACACCATAAAGTAAGGTTTTATGATGAATTGACTATTTGACTAAGACTTTGACTGTTTGACTAATACTTTGACTAGGACTTTGACTCAAGGCTTTATTTAAAAAAAAAAAAAAATCTTGTATGTGAAAAAAAAAAGAATTTAGAATCATATTATTATTATTATTATTATTTATATACATTTATGTATGTATATAAGTTGTGAGTTAGGATAAATAAAGACTTAGGCACATTTGTATAATATTAATGATAAAGGTGTAATAAAAATATATATATATATATATAAGGGCTTTTTATGTATTAAAATTTTGGGGAAAATTTTGCACTGTTACAGTCTCCCCTACTTTTGGAAACTTCGTCCCGAAGTATATTGAAAACACAGGGTTGAAGGTGATTGGGTAGAAATTAGGACAAGGGTGGTTTGGGAAGTTTCGAGTTAAGGCATGACATAAATTTATAGGTAATAGAATAAACTGTTTCGAATAATTTGGGTAAGAGTTTTGATATGTGTGAGTTTTAAGGGTTGGATTAAATTCATCTGAAATAGCAAGGAGAATAAGAATCTTAAGTTTTAGGAGTCCTAAAAGGAATGAGTTGATGGACTATTGAAAGACTAAATGAACTACCAGATAACTAAGGTTTATAATTGGTCAACTACCGAAAACCTTGATAGAATTTCACACTACCTTAACGTACCTGTAAATTCATGATTACGTTCCGGACCGCAATCACCAATTTACCTTACATTAGGGTTTTGTGTCCTTCTATAACTCTAGACACACATGAAAAATAATATGATTAACCATGTATCCAAAAATGAGTCCAACTGTTGAGCAGGAAAAAGACTTCTACCAGTCAGTGAGTAGGAACCTCTACCGATTGTTGAGCAGGTATGATAGCCTCTACCAGTCGTTGAGCAGGTTGTAGGGCCTCTACCGACTGTTGAGCAGGCATGATGACCTCTACCAATCGTTGAGTAGGTTATTTTGTACTCTACTAACTGTTGAGCAAGTACTTCATCCTCTATCAGTTGTTTGATTAAGTGTACCAATTATTACACACATGAATTGCAAATTGATAATATGTACATGTAAGCAATCAAGTATCAAGTATAGCATACGAGTTGTAATAGAGTTGCCCTAGATAAGGTTAATGACTCTAGGTGTGTCTATAGTAAATAGCTTATATTCCATGAATTCTAGTTTCAAATGTTCAAATAAGGCAAATAGTCGAATCCTCATGTATAACTAAGGATTATGTTTGATGCAACACACAATCAAGTTTCAATAGTTTGGTTATCATGGGTAACTAGCTCATGTGTGAGAAGGTGAAGGATATGAATTTAGTTCTTGAGAGGATGATGAAAAATTCTTGAAGCAGAATCAAAGTTGTGAGAGATAGTGAATGTGAAGATAGTTGATAAAGAGTTTATTTTATAGTATGGAGATTATATGATTTGAGTAGGGTGTTGAATATTTAAAAAGTGGCTAAGATGGTAAGGTGAAGTGTGATTGTGAAATCCATGGATGGTTATGAAATGAGATTGATTTAAGCTGTAAAATTTTGAGATTTTTGAGCTTAGTTTAAGGAAGGTGAGTGTAATCATTTATTCATTAATTAAAACGAATAAACGAAAACGTTGACTTATCAAAACTTCTAGATTCTAATAACATAGTGAAGACATGCTTTAGCCTATAAGTGAACACTCATCCCGAGAATTCCCAGGTAGGCATCCGGGTCCCTCGTCTGATTGGGATATATGCGCAATGCCAGTCCTAGACAGAAAACTCAGAATACAGGCGTTCACCCTTCCAGATTGCACGTGTTCGTTATTAAAATCTAGAACTTCGATGAGATCTCAAGGTGGTTCAGGCTAAACCGGAGGATTGTCCTATTAGTCTAAGAGTAGATCTTGTGATGGAGAGCAATCTTCTTGTAGGGGTTGAAGTAGGGATAAGAAGTAGGAGTGAGATAGAGAATAGCAAGTAAAAGTTGCAAGTAAAAGGAGCAAGTACTGATTAAAATCCTATGGTTATAGACTAGATTATTTTTTTTTTCTAATAACCTAATTCCCTATAACCATGGCTCTGATACCAATCTGTAACACCCCAACCGATGGCGGAAACATCGGGATGTCACGTATTGATGATTGTTCAGTAGCTCATGATAATACATATGTTTAAATAATCCTTTATTACATTACAATATTGAATTACATTAAAGTCTACATCAAATAATCAAACAAAGCTTAAAACTTCAAATATCTCCTCATGCTAGCTCTAGACTTCATGCATCAGTATTTCCTGTTGAGTTTGGAAAAATGGGGGGGTCAACTAGAAGTTGGTGAGAATACATAATCCATGTTAAGCATATAGTTTAAGTATAAAAGTTTAGCAATTCGTATGTCTATCGTAAATTTAAGTCTACATGAATAGTATAATATGTTGACATAATCAAACCTCCGACTAGTTTAGGTCCATCCCGTCATCTACGGTTCACCTTAGTAATATGTTGAACGATAACAATCACCCACGTTACCTATGTAGGAGGTACACGTATCCGGGTGGGGTTGTCAATCCAATAGATCTATTATTGAGTATCGCCGGCTTGGCCATAGCTAATGATTATGTAAATGTTGAAACTCGTTGAAACTCGTTGAAACTGTTGACTAATTCATGAGGCAATAAAGTTTACTACTAGACATGCATGTTGAATTGCTTAAATAATTGTTGCAAGTATAAAGAATCGCATAAACATGGTTACGTAAACTCACCTTAGCAAAGTATTAAGTCTCGAGAAATAGAATATGTGTAGCCCCAAAGTTGCCAATTACAAGAGCTTATAATCAAAGCTTCAATTGTAGAAGTAATAGACTATAGAAGAAAGGTATGAGGGAAAGTTTAATCGGATTGAAACAATCGATTTAGAGGTGCAAAGTATAATGGGTCATAGGTGGGTTTTTATACTAGTTTTGGATTCAATTAGCTATTAAAATTGGTCAACACCATAAAGTAAGGTTTTATGATGAATTGACTATTTGACTAAGACTTTGACTGTTTGACTAAGACTTTGACTAGGACTTTGACTATTTGACTCAAGGCTTTATTTAAAAAAAAAAAAATCTTGTATGTGAAAAAAAAAAGAATTTAGAATCATATTATTATTATTATTATTATTTATATACATTTATGTATGTATATAAGTTGTGAGTTAGGATAAATAAAGACTTAGGCACATTTGTATAATATTAATGATAAAGGTGTAATAAAAAAAAATATATATATATATAAGGGCTTTTTATGTATTAAAATTTTGGGAAAATTTTGCACTGTTACAACTTGAATATGTTATACGATAACAAACACCCACGCTACCTTTGTAGGAGGCACGTATCCGGGTGGGATTGTCAGTCCAATAGATCTATCAATGTATACCGTCGGCTTGTACGGAGTTAATGATTATGCTAGAATGGTGCTTACTCTAATCATGCTCAAGACATAATGCAACATAGAAAACACATAAACACATTGATGATTGAATTGCATAAATGATGTTATAACATGTTTCACCCCAAAAATGGTGATAAATAAAAGGGGCTATGTAAAACTCACCTTAGCAAATGTTATACTTCTTGAAAAGATGAAATAATAGTGTTGCCCAAATAATGCCAAATATCACCCTATAATAAGGTAATAAATAAGTCTAAGTCTAACTAGTTTATAAATATTTCCTAGGGTTTCGATTTGGGGATATCCAATTGTTGAATTTAAAATAAAATGTTAATTAAATAAAGGGAAATTTGATAATTAAATAAAAGAAAGTCTTTTTATAAAATTTGAATTTAGAATGCTCACAATAATGTGTTTGAAGTATAAAAATAATTTTTATAAAATTATTTCCTTTAAAATAGATTTTTAAATCTATTTATTACAAATTGCCAAAATTTATCTTTAATATTCAAAAATACTAAAATTAAAGAATTATTATTTTAAAAATCATTTTTCTGTTCTAAATATTTAAAAATAAATTGTATAAAATTTTGGTGCAAAAATAATAAAAATTGAATTTATTATGATTTAATTATGATTAAATCTAACAAAAATTGATTAAAAATATAAAATAAATGATTTTTCTGAATTAAAAATCATTTCAGTAAAGTTTAACATTGTACAAACATAGGATAATTTTTGTAGCAATTAATAAAATTGTTTTGATATTTTAATGGATTTTTATAAATATAATAGTATAAAATTGATTTAATTATTATAAATATTAAATAAATGAATTTCAGAAAAATAAAAATTGTAAATAAAACTTTTATCTCAGATTTAATAAATATAATTTTTTTAGAATTTATAAAAAAGTTTTAATATTTAAAAACGAATTTATAAGATTAAAATGTATAATATATATATTATTTAGTTTGTTGTTTAAAAATGAAAAAGAAAGGAAAAGAAGGCCACAGCCGGGACTCGAACCCGGGTGCCTTTGGTCACCAACAACGATCACAACCACTTGGCCTAGGCCTGTGGTTGTGACTAATCCCTGTTTAAATAAAATAAATATACTGTATCGATCCAGTTTTATCCCCAAATCACATTACGAGCCCTAGCTTTTCCAATCAAGCAATCCACACATTTTCAACCCGATTATTGTTAGGGTTTTCGTTGTATGGACGCCGATTAACAAAACCCACAAAAAAAATTGAACTTACAGTGTTGTTCGATACTCGATTGAACAGTCAACTCAAATAGTCAAACTGTGTACGCTTGGGTGTTTCAGAGGATGTTTTAGAGCAATTGGAGGTTAAGAGAGATGTGTGAGCGAGTTGAAATGATTCGAGGATGGTCAATTTATAGTGCTAAGCACTGGTTTGATGTTATGGTAAGGATTGACCATATAATAATGAGGGACGCGTCTTGGGTTCAATTTTGGCAACGATTGAATGTAATTGCTGTGTGTCCGAGTCATACAGGGCCGAAGATCGTGTAAGGGTTCCAATAATAGATCAATCACAAGTTAATGTGATTGATTTCAGCATCACGCGTCTAGACAGTTGACTTTCTCAAGTCAACTGTTAAGGGGTTCAAGTGTGTATAAAATTATTGTGCATCAGGTTTGAATCAGATGTGTGGTGCTAGCCCAGTTGGTTCGTGTGTTGATGTGGTTTGGGCTTGGGCGCAGGTTCGAACCCCGGCTCAAGCAGTTTATTTTTTGACATTTATTACACACTTCCACATATATATATATATATATATATATATATATATAAGGTATTAGGGTTCCAATTATGCGACAAAAATAATTAATTGTGAATACAAACGATAGAACTTGACGTTTTATTAATAACGATCGTGTAACGTACAAGTTTAAATGCGTGATGTTACACATTGAGCCTCCACTGTCAACATACCAAATGCTATTTAGGCCTCTGGAGACCCTCTGCACAAAGTAGCAAATTAGTTAGATTTAGGAACCAAGCCAGTTTGGCTTTGGGTTTGCTCTTGAGAACATTAACAGTTTGTTCTTGACCAGGTTGAGGAATCCATGTCTTTTTGGCAATGGATTTTTCATTAAGAGCAATGGTGGTATCCTTTTGAGGACCACCATCAACCTTGGTCATCAGTAGTTGTACCATATACATGAGATCTTTAATCTCAACAGTTTGTGAAACTACTGATGATGTAGGTCTAACTACTGAAAGAGAATTTTGAGAAAAAGATTTTTGTTGAGATTTCATCTTTTTCTGAGAAAAGGTGTTTGCTGGTTGTTGTTTCTTGGGAGAAAAAGTTTCTTCAAAATCATTTTTGATTTGTTTTCCCACAACCAGTTGTGAAATTTTCTTGTTGTATTGAATTCCTTTTCTATATCTGCAAAATTCTGTCTTGTGGTTAAACAAACCACAGATTTCACATTCTTTTGCCTTTTCTTTTTCATTTGAAGGCAATTTTCTGACTGTTTTGATTTGTTTTAGGTCATCAGTAGTTTTCAGGTTCTCAACTCCTGATGTAGATGAAACTACTGATGGCTTAAAGTCAGATTTTATCAGTACTTCTGAAGAACTTTTTTTGTGAGTTTTTAGAAAGTTTTCATGAAAAGATGTGCATTCTTTCTCTTCATAAGTTTCATCTGAAACAATTTTTTCTCCCATCTTCAGTAGTTTTGGGGGGAAAATCTGTTGGTGTTTCAGTGTGATTGTACCCTATGCCAAACCTAACATTTGAAGCACTTTGTTTGTTAAGAAGCAGTTGGTACCCTTTACAAGATTCTACCCATTTTTCACAAACAACCTTGGTGTCAGCAAACTCTTTTCTGACATTTCCTAGGTCTTCTATCATGATTTTAAGTTGTACTTGGGTTTCAATAGCATTGTTAGTTAATTTAGAATTTTCTTTTGCCTTTGCAGCAAGTTTTCTTTCTAAATCACATTTCATCTGAGTAAATTTTCTCTCAGAGTCATTTGCTTTGCCTTGTAAATGCACATTGGTCTCTCTTATGAGAGCAAAAGATTCTTTTGATACCTGAGACAGGGCAGATTTTGAGGTGTAGCCCTCAAATGCCATTAAGGCAAAATTCTTTCTGCCATTGTCAGGTTCTCCCCAGTTGATGTCAAACATTTTGTTGTCTGCATCAGGATTGCATTAAGTAGTGTCAAAAGGAAGATTGCTCCAGTCAACATACCCTGAGGTGAACAAGCTTTGTTGTGAGGGTTGCTGAGTCTGTGGAGGTTGTTGAGCAGCTGGAATGGGAGGGATTGATTGTTGGCTCTGCATCTGTTGAGCAAGCATCTGTACATATTGTACTTGTGGCACATATTGGATTTGTGGAGCTTGTGCCTGTACAAAATGTGCACTTCCTTGTGTTCCATTATTCCTATTATAACTAGGGTTAAACTGATTTCCAGACTGAGATTGGTTGTAGCTAGAGCTTCTACACTCTCTAGCAAAGTGTCCCAACTTCTGACACTTGTGACATCTAAGTTTAGACTTGTCAAAACCAATTTTTGTAGAACTATTTAGTCCTGGAAATTTCCTTCCTGGCCTTTTATAAAATTTGTTTGTTTTAATACTTAACATGGCTAGTTGGTGTAAGATGTCCATTTCTTCTAAGTCATCATTGCTGAAATTTTTTAAATCATCCATGATAAAACACATGTTATCAGCAGTTTGACTATATTCATCATTGTCATAACCTGGGAATGATCTTTCTGATGAGATCCCAGCAGTTATGTCAATGTGATCAAAAGATCCAAAACTATTTGAACAAGTAGGTGAATCTTGTCCCAATAGTGTTGTACTACCTGATAGATAGTCATCAGCAGTTTTACCAGAACTTTGCAGTTTCTTCTTTGATCGATTTCTCTTTCAAACGTTAGCAATCTCCCATGTAATTTTGTAAGAGTGAGGGAGCTAAAGTCTGGTGAGGATCTGAGGACTATAGAATATGTTTCCCATTTTTCAGGTAAAGACCTTAAAAATCTATGAAGCATAGATACAGTTGTATAGGTCTGACCATTTAATTTTAGCTCAGATATTAATGAGGAGAATCTTTCAAATTGTTTAGTTAAAGTTTCCCCAATTATGTGAGCAAAAGTTTCATATTGTCGAGCCAAGATTTCTCTGGTGTTGACAATCACCTCTTCAGTTCCTCCAAACTGTTCTTTTAGGCAGTCCCAAAGCTCTTTGGCACTATCACAATGTAATAGTCCAGAGTAGATTTCATTTGGGAGTGCCATTGCCAACATAGAGAAAGCTTTAGCATCAAGCTCAAGTTTTAGGAAATCATCATCTCTATAGTCCTTTGGGTCTGTTGGTATTTCTACTTTAGTTTCAAGATTAATATTTATTGGTTTGTGAGGACCATATATCACAGATTTCCAGCAACCAGTGTTGGTCTGTGATAATGTATGTGCCATTCTCCTTTGCCAGATATTGTATTCATTTCTAACTAGCATAGCAGGTTTATTGGCAGAACCAGTATTATGTGGATCCATTTTAAAGAGTACCGATTTGTCAAATATCTCTTAAAGTGATGGATGTTGGTAAAAATGAACTTTTAATCCTTTATTGAATATCAATAAGAGCATGTGTCTGATTCTCAATGTGTTAGATTGATATGTGATCAGATAAACCAGTGCTCTGATACCAATTGTTGGATCAGTAATGCTCTTGATGTTTTGCTTCCTAGTGAACACTTATGTGTTAAGCAAGTTAAATCAGATTTGCACAGCGGAATAGGTAAGTAAAGTTACACTATCAACATGAGTTATTACTCCCCCTGGATGTTTGAAAACTAAAGACAAGTTTAATGAGAATCTAAGTATTGAATGTGAATGACAATAAATACTCAAACAGATTCTCAGTAAATGAAATAGAAATAACAATAATAAGCTTTGAAGGATTTCAGTTTCAATTAAAATCAATGTCTAAAACAGAGGGATGAACCCATCTATTTATAGACTTACAAATACATGAACCTTGCCAAAAAGCAAGTCTGTAACAAGTTGCAACAAGTTGCATTCTTGGAACTTGCACAAAAAGATAAATTAATAATAAACAAATAAACTACTGAAACATAAGGCGGTGGAATGATTCTATTACAAGTGCTGATGAATGACAAACTATTGATGAGTAGTTTGTCTTCAGTAGTTCTTTAGTGAACTTGTCTGGTTAGACTTTAGAACTTCTGATCTTTCTTCTTCAGTACTTGTTGAATCCTTCTTCAGTACTTTAGTATTCTTTCTTCAGTAGTTCTATACTTAGAATATTTGCAGAAGTATGAATTAGACAAAGGTTTGCAAAAGTGGTTTCCTCAATCCTTTTTGTTCTAACAATGGGTTCTAAATGCAGTTTTCTCAATGTTATTCTTGTGCATTCCGACCTGGTGATAACCATATCTCAAGTCAAGTTTGGAAAAAATACAAGAACCCTGCAGCTCATCAAACAGTTCCTCCACCAATGGAATTGGAAATCTGTTTTTAACTGTAGCATTGTTGAGTTCTCTGTAATCAATGCACAGCCTCCAGGTTCCATCCTTCTTCTTAACCAATACCACAGGAGAGGCAAAGGGAATGGAACTTGCTTGTTTATTCTTACATTGATGGGTTGAGGTGTACTTTTCATTACACCGAAAGCATTCCCCTCTTGCCATTTTTTCATTCATTTCCTTCATGGATAAGGTTTTAGCATTTTCATTGTATGGTAGTCTCTTGGTAATAGGTGGTGTGGGTAGTAAGGGTAAGTGATTGGTATTCATGGGTGGTTTAAATGAATTGGTGTAAGTTTTATTGTTTTGTGAGTTATAACGAGGAGGTGGTTTAGAAGATTGGATTCCCAAGGATTTGTTGGTTGAATTTTGGATTTTGGCTAGATGGTAAGCTTGTTTCATGGTGCTGGGTTGGAACATTTTTACAGGAACACTGATTTCGGGTTTAAGGGATTTAAGGGATTGAAACTTTCAGAAGATAAGCATCAAACAATGCACATAAATCTTCTAAAGAATCTTTTTGAACAATGGATGTGAGGGCACCCATAGCATCTTCAAACAATACATCAGATAATCTTGAAACTGTTCCACTCCACTTCATGAATGGGAATACCTTTGGTTTTGAGAAAGGACTGATGCCATTTGACTGCATTGCCCACCATATGAATAGAAGCATATCTTACCTTAAAATCTTTAGGAGTTTCGTCAATGGAGAAGAAATGTTCACATTTATACACCCAGTCATCAACATTACTTCCATCAAATTTTGGAAATTCGATTTTCCCAATTCTATATATTCTATCAGATCTTGGTGTTTCTGTTGTTGTAAGGACTTTATTAACACCATTTGCAATTCCGTTATTGTTCATATTTGCAATTTCATCCGTTAATTTGGCTAACATCGTATTAATATTAGCAAAATTCTGATCATTCTTCTGAAATTGGGTGTTGTTCTTCCTGTAACACCCCAACCGATGGCGGAAACATCGAGGTGTCACGTAGTGACGATTGTTCAATAGCTCATGGACTAAAATTGTAAATTTTGATATATTGATTAAGTAGTTTATTACATTGAAAGAAAAATACAAGATACAATGATTCGAAGGTGACAACTAAAACTGAAATACAATGAATCCAAAATCTAAGTAAAAATTCCAAAAGCTTAAAAGTCATCTCATAGATAACCTGAAACATGTACGAAAATAGTATATGTCAATACAAAAATGTATTAGTGAGCATACCCTGTTTGAATACATATAGTAGAAGAAGAGTTTCGCAATCCACGTGTTATACTGTCTACAATTTAGTGTTCAAGCTATGTACAAATGCCACCCAAAATCAAACCTTTGCTTAATGAATCAAGAGTCACATATATATAGTATTCGCTCATAGTAGGCGATGAATAATCGTTCACACATAACAATAATTAAGTACTATTTATTGCTATGCTAGGCCGCCCAACGGTTAATGATTAAGGTCATAAGTACACACTATCAGCGAATCAACAAGTAAAACACATACAAGAATTGCGATTATGAATATATGATAAACCATGATTAAGTGAGTGAAGTAATAAGCGTACATGAGTCACCCCAAAAGTGTAAAGCATGAAAAAGGGGAAAGATATACTCACAGTTTGCGAAAGCGATCAAAATCCATTTAAGCGGTCGTGAGCTAAGTAATGGGAATTCCGAGGAATTCAACCTATAATGTGTGAGAATACTAATAAGGAAGTGTCTAAAAAGTCTAAGGTAACTAGGGTCTAAGGCATTAGGGTTTGCTAAGTCGATTCGGGGAATTAGAGTTTTTTTATGATAAGTCAAATTACTATAAAAGTTGTATATTAAAAATAATATACTAAAGTTTGTAATAAGGATTTAGGTAATATAATTATTACCATTTGAATATTTAGATGTAAATATATTTGAATAATTAAAGCAAAATCATTTAGTTAATTACTTTAACTAATTATTGTAAATAATTACGATTATCATAAATATTGAAATAAATAATTATGAGTTACGCGATGATCCGACAAATAATAATTAAGACATTCTAACATAAGAAATATTTCTATTTTATAATAAAATTATTTATAAAATAGATGTTGTAATAGTATAAATAAATAAACGTTTAATTATGTCGTAATTGATAAATAATACTAATAATACAAGACATGATCCAAAAATGCTATTTTTATTGAAAATGGATGCTTTATGATGTAAATCAATGAAAATAATTTTCCCATAATTTTTATAAACTTATTTATATTTAAAACTAATTTAATGAAATTAAATCATGTTTAAATGATTAAAAATAGGAAAATTAATAAAAATAAATGTTTTCTGACCCAACTATTTTTATTTCAGTTCATAATGATTAGAAATAATTTCTCAAAAAGTTGGAGATTAAAATCATTAAAAATGAATTTTTAAGCAATTAAATATGATTAAAACAAATTAAATCAATAAGAATATAAAAATAAGACATTTTCTAGAAAATAAAAGTGTGGTAATTTTCTTTATGGTGTCAATATGTTACACCTAAATTTTTATAATTTTTGAAGCAAAAATGAATTAGTTATGATTATTTTAGAATATATATGTATTTGTATATAAATGAATAAATAAAAAAATACATATATATATATATATATATCCACAATCTAAAAAAATAAAACTCAGTTGCTGCAGAAGGGATTCGATCCCTGGTCCCTGTTCCAATCCCTCAAGATTTGACCACTACTCTACAATCCATTTTGTTAGTAGATTTTAATTTCAAAATAATTTAAACTTAATAAGATAAATCATCTTCTTCCCCAATTTCAACTAGTCATAACCTAATCCTAACCTCAAACAATTGATTATCGATTCACAGCAGAAAACCATGAGAGTCATGGGGCTTTTGATCTGAGTGACTCGACAAACATAAAGACATGAAAACATTGAACTTACAAGATGGTATGATGCTCGTATTCAAGATGCTCAAAACCGAAACAAAGCTCACAATTTGGAGTTCTTGGAATCGCGTTTAGAGATATTTTTTTAGTCGGTTTCTGAAGGGTGTAAGTGCAGAACGCGAATGGCTTCAATTATATGTAGTGATTTCGATTTAAACATGGACTTTAAGGCTTGCTAGAAATCCGTCGGTTACACCGTAAAGAACCCGACTTGAATTTCAATAAAGCGCGTTAAATGCCTATTAAAACCTTGTAACGGGCTGGGTAATGATGTAGAAAACTGATGGTGCAATAAAATCGGGTAATTAACAACTAACACGCGAAATAGACATGGCCGGAATATCTCGCCGGAAAACCTCCTGCCGGAAAAGCGTACCAAGGCTGGAAAAAAAATTCAGATTTCAAACTTTGACAATTTGACACAATTGGCCCCTCTATTTTAACCTAGATTAGTTTAGTTAGTTTTTTTTCCTTAATAATACACTAACCAAGTTAATATAATTTAACCAAAATGTTTTTAAAGCTTTAGAAAACTTAAAAAAAATTTATAATAACTTTTTTTTTTTTTACGAATACGTTTCACCTACGCATTTGATTAAAACTTACCCAATCAATTATAAATATAACTGATAAAATTTTAGTTCGCTCGAAAATTAAATCCAAAAATGACGAATCTTGCAGGGACTATAATGGAAATATTTGAAGGACTATTATTGTCAAGTAGATGAAAGACGAGGGGTGATGGATGTCACAGTCTCCCCTACTTTAAAAAATTTCGTCTCGAAATTTATTTCAAGTGGAGGTTACTATGAAACAAAAGGCGTTCTAAAAGTCAAATAGGTGTTAAAAATTGCATCAATTATTATTTAACAAAATTTAAAGTAGTGGTTTAGTATCCAAAGCAAAAGCTTCAAAATCTTTTACAGTTAACTCAAAGTTAGAAAGTTTAGACTTTAAATGAGAAAAGTTTTGGGAATGTGTAACTGGTGATGGGCAGGGGTACTAATGAAGCAGTCTCCCCTACTTTAGAAAGGTTTCTGACTGAATGTTATTAGAGTATGCAACAAGAATCCAAATAACCGAGGGTGTAAGAGTATACAAGGTTTGTGTATTCTGTGTGGGTTGTCAAGAGAAAAACCCTAGGAAGAGTAGTTGAGGCTCATGTAAGAATGTTCTTATCGAAAATGTTAGCTATTAGTCAACGATCTAATAAAGTGGTAGCAATAGGTAGGTTCTTGGTCAGACTCCTAGTCCGCTCCCGTAGTATCGTTTATGCTTATATATAGGGTGTACCGCAGCTGACCCACCACACTCCCGATACTTTGGACTCGTACTGATTGTCCACCAACAGCCTAAATAGAATTACACACCACCCTCATGTACCTGTAAACCCATGATTGCGTTCCTGACCGTAATCATCGCTTTACCTTACACTAGGGTGTTATGCTTTTCCATAACCCTATCCTAAGTAATACTAGAAACAAATGCGTGCAATCAGGATATGCTAAGTAATTGATACTGCAATGAAACAATGACATGGTTAGAGGTCCTCCCCTTTCGGGTTTACCCTTTAACCGTAATGAGAGTAACGTGTAAGTAATAGACTTGGTTAGAGGTTCTTCCCTTTTGGGTTCACCCTTAACCGGTAACTTCTGTTCACATCGTTGGGCTCTAAACACTCATATTGATAGACTCTAAGGTTTACACTGTTCCCCTCGGATTGAAGAAATACTCTAATCCGAGTCGTATGTGGGCACTGGCTTAGATCTCATACGAGTTATCAACTAGTATGTTCGTTGGCCATGATAATGAACAAAATAATGTAAAGTAAAACAGGGTTTTGCTCAAAACATGAAAGAAAATATGCATACCAAATATGTGTTCATGAAAGTATATAAGTATAGCATAAAATTTTCATTCGAAAGGAAAATATAGCATAAATCAAGTAATCGCACAATTGTACAAGATGAAAGTAAACGAGTTCAACTCTTGCAAATAAGCAGTGTGAGAAAAAAAATCACAAATAACGTGTTAGTGATAACTATGGTGCAAGAATAAGATAATGAAATTTACGGCAAGTGGGAGTGTACAGAATAGGTGTATAGCCTACTGACATGCGAGTTAAAATTTAGTAACTTTACTAATATGCGTTATACTATAAAAGACATTTAGCAACATTCGGTTAAGAGGGTATGTCCATTGTTTTAAGCCAAAAGTTTTGCGACTGAAAGTGTGCGAGTGTAATAGGATAAATTTTCGTTTATCAAAAACGTAGTTTGCTCAAACTTTGTGATATAGTTGAAAAGATAGTAGTAATGCATGAGAATAACTTTTTAGAAACCGAAGTGTCATATTGTTTTGTTGCCTTTTACATGAGACAAAGAAGGACATCATAGACTCATCATGAAGGCTTGGCACGATGACCAAACTTCGATATACGTGTAACTTTTGATTAATATATAGTAGTGTAAGGTTGAAAAAACAGAAGTTTGTTTTTAAAATTTTTAGGTAACCTTTCTAAATACTTTATAACATAGATATAGATATAAGCATTTAGGAATTCTCTATATCTAATTCTTATAATCATGTATGTATAAGTATTGTCCACGTCGGTTGAGGGGAAAATTTTAACCATTGTATTTTTCACAAGTAAAGAGAAAATTTAAACTATTGTATCATCCACATCTTTAGTTACTACTAAAGATTCACTATCTTTATTGTTTTGAATGATATAGTTTTATTGTTTAAAATTAAAATTATTCAACTTAAACTACCGGCTCGATTATTACAAATTTATTTTTGATCTATTTTTTGCATTTTTTTATTTTAACTCTCATGTTTATAATAAATAAACATAGCTCATTCATTGTTTTACTCTACAAATATGTAGTAAGTTTCCATCATTCTATGCTATGTTTATGTCCCAATTTATAGACATTGTTTAGGTTTATAATTATTCAACTTAAACTACGGCTCGATTGTTACGAATTTATTTTCATTCTATTTTTACATTTATTATTTTAAGTCTCATGTTTACAAAACATAAACATAGTTCATTCATTGTTTTACTCTATGAGTACGTGGTAAGCTTCCCTTATTGTATGCCATGTTTATTTCTCATTTTATTATAATAAGTCAAATGGCATCGCCAGTTTAAATAATTAAAAATATATGACATTGATTAATCGGTCCATATGCAAGTTGTTGTCCACAATATATGACATGTAATGAATGAGTGTCTTTTTTCAACCAACAACCCAGTTGTGTATACCACTATATAATCGTAAGATGTTATATATTGTATTCAGATCATATGAATATTTTTTGATTTTTAATTGCAAAAACTTATTTTTTATGACAACCCTTAAGATTTTTCTATACATTAACCCATGAGTAAAGCCATAATATGGTCATGTTTCTTATGCATGTCAAACCTTAACATACAAAACCATCTCACTCTACCTTATATATCATTTTTTGTACCTTACCTATCAATTTTATGAGCGACTACGATAGTTCCATGCATTAATATATTATTCGATTTCTTTTCTATGAACTTCCTAATTATAAAAATACAACCCAAGATATTAACTGTATATAATATTATAAAAAACAACAAAGTATGGATTGGTTTGGGGGCGTAAACACATAATGTTTGCAAGAATATTGTTTTAATGGTGAACAAAAGGTTACCTTAAGATCAGTACCGTATATTTCACAAAATTTTGAACGACCAAATACAACATAACGGTTATCCGCAATATTCTTGTACACGAAATCCCATATGAATTTGCAGAAACAAAAGAAAATGGTTCATTGATTGTTTTCATGGTAGAATGAAGCCATAAGATATCAATAAGAATAAGACCTCATAAAGGTACAAATTAAAGAAAGAAGCCGGTGACGATGCTTACTAACCAACCAAAGATTATAAAGAGAATAAAGAATGGGAGTTGTTTTATTGATATGTATATAATCTATACTACTATATAATAGGTTCTGGATGAGCAAGATGGTAATTTTGTTTTAATTTTAAGACACTTAAAAACATTGTTTTTGAATTTGGTACAAGTGTTAATGCATAAATAATTTCTCATTTACAATATTGTCCTTCTACATTTTAAAATTTAATAATATAGTGTAATAAATGACAAACAATAATGTAATGTTATTACATCTAGCATTTATACTTATAATGCAATAGTATTTTACAAAAGCTTGTAAAAAACTTATTAACTTATAGTAAAAAATAATACATAAAAATTTTACTAACATATTCAAACTCAAATAAAAGAAATAGGCATCGTCTCACTCGTGACTGACTAAGTCATTAGGAAAACCAAAATAATTATCAAATAAGAATAAATGATGACTTTTAGTTTAAAAGTACAACAATTAAATAACTCATTAACTTATACTAAAAATAATACATAAAAATTTGACTAACATATTCAAACTCAAATAAAAAAGATAAGCATCGTCCCATTCGTGACTAACTCGGTCATTAGCAAAACCAAAATAATTGTCAAACAAGAATGCATGATGACTTTTAGTTTAAAAGTTATTATATATGTAATAAAAGTTTACAGTTAAAAATTACAATCAGACAAATGTTGTGTTAATCAAGAGCAACATCATGGCTATTGTGTTAATCAAAAGCAACCTCATGGTTTCTTTGATCAAATGTCATGGTTTCTTTGATCCGCGCATACAACACAAACTTCTCCTTCATACCCATGGGTGTCTCATTAGACGAAACAATCATCAACATGAGAAATGACATATATACGTTCGGAGCATATTCGGGAATATACCACAAAATCGACCAGTTAGTACTACGGGGTGGCGAACCCACCCCACACGCCATTCTTTATTTTTTATGGCTTCATTTAGAGTATTTAGCTACTTTTTTTTTCAGAGACTAAAATCTTGTCTTCTGATTCAAGTTTTCAGTATTCTCCCACATCAAATTTTATTTTTTATTCGTGCTTTCAATATCAAAGGACTTCCACCAAAATAATTGTCACACAAGAATACATGATGACTTTTAGTTTAGAATTACTATATATGTAATAAAAGTTTACGGGTGCAACCCCGCCGCAACGCGCGGGTTCCTGCTAGTACCAACACAATGGCCACTATTTATAAGGCTCTAATAGAAGGTCTAGACATAAATGAAATAAAGGAGTACTTAGGAACATGGATAGTCACTAATCTATATTTTATCTTATTAAGGAAGAGTGACGGCTAGGATAGTAATTTTCAATTCCGTACAACTTAAGAAGCAACATGCACAAGTGATTTATGCTTACAAAATGAGGGTATAATTGGAACTTTGTGGAATATTAAGACACTTAGAAGGGTATAATAGTAAATTTGTATTCACATTTTAGTTAAAAGTATAAAATTGTTTCCATTAATGCCCACTCTCTTCCTAACCCCTGCCAATTTAATGCTAGCTTCAGCTTCCTGGTAATAACCCTTACCCCCATTCAATTCTTGATACTCTGAATCGACATAACCATCACACAACGGTTACCCCATTCAATTCTTTCAATTCGTAACCTAATTGAATTCCCCTTTTTACTCAAACAACTTGAATACTTCAGTTACCAATTATACCCATAAATCTGATTCTTGAACCTCAAATCATTGTTATATCACTAACCGAAATTTCCCAGCTCTTTGTTGAATACTTGCTGATTCTCTCGTTGTTGTTTGTGGTGATGACAAAGATGATGGATGATGGTGATGATGAAGAACATGGACGGTGGTAGTGGTGGTGGACGACGGTGGTGTTGATGAAAATGTCTTTTATGAAATCTTAAAATATGAGATGATTGTCAGGTGTAAGAGTTTTATCAATTGGTTAGTTTGCTTATGAATCATTTAATGTTTTGGCTGGTTTTTTATTTTTGTTTTGCATTGCATTGCCATTTTTAAGAACAGAGGGTTATTGATGTGTCTGTTATAGAGGCTCTAATTATAATCACAGTATCAACATGATGTGTTTGTTCTTTTTTATTATTTCACTATTTACCTAACAAGTCTAATGTGATTCTTCATTTAAATATGTTTGGTTGATGCATTGAACTCATTAGATGTGACATGTGGACATGTAAGGTGCAGGAGCCCAAACAAGTTTTGACTATAGGAGACACCTAGAGTACACATTGATATATAAACCTTAAAGCTTTATATGTGGACTGACATTGTACATATGTTATGGATTGCAATTTCAAGCTTCATTTTTTATTTCACTTTCTTGATAATTAGCAAGGTTTTACCATGGAGTCGTCTATCTCTAATAATCATGCCATTTTTCAATTGTCTTTCAAGTTGTAGGTATAGAGACGACTACAGGGACATAGATTATAGGCGAAGAGATCATAGTAGAAGTCGTGATCGATCTGATTATGAGAGACATTGAGGTGGGGACAGATACAGAAGCAGAAGTCGCACCAAAGGTCTTGATTATCGCAGAAAACGTAGAAGAGGGAGAGATGATGTTGATGATGATGATAAGGGCCGAAGTCGGTATCCTAACAGGTACACCCACCACATACTTACATAGACACATTCATATATGCATGTATTGCATTTATAATCTTGAGAATAAGACATGTTTGGTTCAGTTTGGGTATGCATCTTCCATTTTTTTCTAAAGTCTTCTGTTGGAAGTTGTTAAAAATCTTCAAGACTACCCAAGTCTCTGGATTGTATCTTTGCTTTATTAAATCCTTGGGACTTCCAAACTTAAACTAGAAAGTCCGTTTATAAAGTTTACCAACCTAATCATGCAAAATCTGGAAATCTAGGGTTTTATTTTCAGCGATTACTAATTTTATCTGGTCAAATTTTCATTTAGTGTCATTTTCTAAAGTTGAAATTTAAGCAATTAACTACTTTGACTTGTGTTAAGGTTAATTTTTGTGTTGAAAACCATTCGATTTTTTTTCATATTTAATCTTCATCTTAATCGTTAACGAAGAAGACGTACAGTTCAACGAGGAATACTTGAACGAAACTAATCCAAGTATTCTTCATTTCTTGTTGGCATCAGGAGACAACGTATGCACATTATTTTTGTTATCCTTTACGTCTTCCAATATGGACGGGTTGGGTACATGTAACTTTTGGTAAGGGTTAAAATGGTTCAGCTCGAATTGACCCAATACTTTCAACTAATAAGGACTTTATTAAACATGTATGTACAGCCTTAGTTTTAGCTGTTAAAATGTATGTACAGCCTTGGTTTCAGCAGTAGCTTGTTCGGTGTTAAGCTGCATATGTGCCCGGTTTAAGTTGTTAACATGTATGTACAGCCTTGGTTTCAATGTACAGCCTTTAGTCGAGTTAAAAATGCAGCTGCAGCGGTAGCTTGTTAAGCTGTCAACCCGTTTGCTGTTGCTGCATCTGTTAACATAGCAACAAGGTTGTACATATGGCCGTTGTTGCTGCATTACGCCTGTTGAAACCAAGGCCGTTAACAAAGCAGCAACTAATCAACTGCTGTCATACTTTGTTTTCAGGTTATTACTAAATTACTTTTTTATTTAATCATAAAACTACAAATCATTGCTTAAAACACTTGAAATATTACAGGAAGGAAATTAGAGGAGGCTCTTTACTTTGATGCCCGTGTTTTAGATGCGCAAAGATGGCGGCATGATGTAAGAGGTTGTCGTCATAGGTTTTTGGTGCGTTATGATCATGATCAGTATGAGGTATGCCATGATATGTAGTATTGAATTTTGATGAGATATGCTCTTTTTAACATATTCAATGTGGTTTTTATTTTCCATATTTAAGAAAATTGTGTCGTTGAGGAAGATTTGTCGTAGACCTAAAACTGATTATTCGACAGCCCGTTGCACCAACAATTTCCAAATTTGTTTGTGTTGGAGAGGGAAAAAATGTCGCCATTTCTGATCGAGTCTGGTTGGTCGGTGATGTCCGGTCTTTCCAGTTTTCATGGCTGTGGAACCCCAACAGCCCTGCTGAACTATTGGAACTGCAAGAGTTGTTTGTTGCTATGATGGGGTATGGTTTTGGGGTGGGTGTGGACAGGTGGGTATGGGAGGCGGATGGGTCGGGTAAATTCTCTGTTCGGATCATTCGTGATTTCGCGCAAAGACAAGTGTTCGAGGACTGACGCTTGGAGTTTGAATGGAATTCTTGGGTGCCTATTAAAGTAAACTTCATGATGTGGAGGCTTATTCAAGATAGACTGCCCACAGCCGTGGCCCTTGCTCGCAGAAACATTATAGTTCCGAATTCACAATGCAGTTTTGTAATGAAGAGGTCGAATCTGGTATGCATCCGTTCGCATCATGTCGAATTGTGAATCAGATCTGGGATTTCATTCTGCATTGGTGTAGGATGCGCACGTTTTTTGTCTTAGAGCTCAAGGACCTCGCCGTCATACACAAGGGTCTTAACGGGTCGAAGAAATGGAATAAGGTTATCCATGTGGTGATTCAAACTGTTGCATGGGTGGTTTGGAAATGGCGAAACGGCATGATTTTCAATGGGAAGCAGCTAAATGTTGGTAGAATGAAGGAAGACATAAAAAGCCTCAGCTTCTTATGGATTAGAAACAGTAACATGGGAGGATTGGTGTTCTTTTAGTCTTGGTATTTTTAGTTAACTGTATGTAATTTGGTGAATGCTTGTTTTTGGTGATTTTGGTTAACTGTATAGTTAGTCAGCTTTGGTGAAATAATATTTGATTGGCCTATCAAAACAAAAATCAATCATTCCAAGAGGTTTTTATTAGTTGCCAAGCTTACTGCTTACTGCCATAACAAGCATTTTTTTTAATAGTAATGCCATAACAAGCATATCACTATCTTTTACTCCATTTTTCGTTGACTAATTTTCTTAACAAAAGTCTTTTTTTCAAGCATTTTTCGACAGTAAATGCAGGGGTATTTAGCGAACACGAAATGCCAGGTACAAAAACCTACTTCATCGTTGACTGAGAATGGAACAAGAAAGGGTGAAAATATTTATATTACACAACATGAAATTTTTTGTGTTAGATTGCCTTTTTTTTTATTTAAAAATGTAACTTTTTTTTTTATTAAAAGTTGACTTGTCTTTTTTTTTTATTATTGTACTGACTAGCTGATTATCCCGGGAGGGTCCGGGGTTGAAAAATCTAATTTTACGTGATAACCTATTGCAAATGGCTTAAGTTAACTAACCACAAAATCTCTCGATCATTGCATTTTCATAGTATTTTAAATGATAACATGGCGATTGGGCTGATTTTCAACATCGTAGATTAGAACCTGGTTTAAAAGAAAAAACATGATTAATTAATAACATGAACACTTTGTGTGTTTTTTTTCCTGTATAAACGAAACCCCAAAAAAATAGTCGATTTTTTCTCCGTTTTTTATATAGCACTATGGTACTCGTTGGAAAGCTAATAAAATGCTCGTTAATTTGGTGTAATTTTTTTCTTTAAAAAATCCCGTATATAAAAGATATAAACGTTTAAAAATTATGGGAAGAAACATGAGAGAAAATTTTAAATTTATTTTTAAATTCTTTTTTCCTAAAATAACCCAATTTAATTTTAGTAATTGAGAATTTAGGGTTTTATTTTTATCTTTTTTTAATTAAAAAAAGAAATAATTCAAAAACACTAAAATCTTTCAATTATGATGCCACGTGGCACTCTCAAGGGGAGGTTGAGGTCTCCATTGCACGTCACGTCAGCATATACGTTTTCTTTTATATATATAGATAGATATATATATTATGTTACAGGGATGCATATAGCTCTCAAGTTTTTATAACTTAAGTTTTCTCCTTTTACGTGTCCTCAAATTGTATGTGTAGTTTTTGTGGGACACTTTTGAGCAAATATTGAACTATATTTTTGGAAATAAACTGGTTGTGTTTTTTCTTATCATCAAAACTTTTTTGTTTCGTATTAGTATATTAAGTGACAAGATGGTTTAGTGACCAAAGAAGAAAAAATAAATGCAAAGTAGACAACATGACCTAGCCAATACCAAGTTTTAAAACTGTAAGTTGAACCGCTAAATTGTCAGATGAATGGCTCACTTGCTTTACATGAACGGTTTAACAGTCTTAGCGGTTTATGGAAAATCCTCATTCAAACGAACCCAATAGGAAAAGTCCAGATGTGTAACTCATATTTGAGTTAATTCAACAAACCGTGTTATCTTTACATATACAAAATGAACACTAATACAATTTTTGCTTTCCCGGTCGCTAAGTGTGAAACTACTAGGCCTTTTTCTTTTCTATTATTAAAATAAACCCTACAAAAGCAAGGCGCTAAAGAGTGGGATGATCCCCCAAAACAAGTTTACTAAGTTATGGGATGTTGATCAAGCTCATCAAACTTTTATTCAAACCTTTTTATCAGCCTATCGCACAACGTGCAGCAATAAAACATATGTACCCGCCGCAACGCTCGGGCATTCCCGCTAGTAATTTATTAATGAGTTAGAAACATGGATAGTCACTAATAACATTATTATTTCATAATCAACTTAATTGTTAATGTAAAAAAGACAACTTCACCCATTTACTACCTTCATTAAGTTATTGTACCATATGCATTATATGTTGTAATTATTTAAATTTGGTTGGAATCCTTCCCTCATGCTTTATAATATAGTATAGATAAGCAAAAAGTTTAGCCACATTTTGGTTTTGTTATTAACCAAAATTAAATAAACCAAACATAAAACCAAAAATCTAACCAGAGAAACCAAACCAATTAATTAATTGGTTAATAAAATTGATTAAACGATGTCTTTGGTTTTGGTTGAGGCTAACAACCGAACCATGCACACCCTTGGAAGTGTGTGTGTTCTCGCACGCATCGCATGTGAACCCTTATATATACACATATATTATATGTTTTAGTCTTGGCCATATATAAAATTTAGTATTTGTTATCTATACTATATTATAAAGCATTTGAAAAGGATGATCGTAAACTTTAAGTAATTACAAGTGTTTATGCTTATGGTACAATAGTAAATGAGGTTAGTTAGGGGTAAAGTTGTCTTTTCTGCACTCTTTAAATTATTATAACATTTGTGCCTATTTAAGGGTGAGTTTCAAAACTTAAATGAGATGTTGAAAGTGAGTTTCAAAACTAAGATGAGAAGTTGAAAAGTTGAATTTATGTTATCTTGGAAACCAAAGGAGATTGGGATGCTTCATTTTTTTAAGCGGATTAATATCAGTCATCAATCGATTGAATAGATACAACCATAAACCGATTGAAAACCTCACATGTTTGTGTATAAGTGGGAAAATGACCAGCTTCTTTGTTCACCTCTTTAGATGTTACAAGAATCCCATCAGATCAAAGGTAGTTCTTTCAGTTTTTGGTAACAACACATTATCTCCAGGAGACGAGTTAACAGCCCTTGAGGACTGTGGAGTTCGGAAGTCTGGCATGTCTCTTAGGGACGGTTCGACACGTGGTCCGTCCGTTCCAGGTGTCTCTCGGCCCGTGACATCACCAGAAGTGTGACTGTTGGCCGGAGTTTCCAAAGGACCCTCGTCTGGGTGCCTATCTCCACCGGTCATCACAAAAAAGGGGGTACTTAGGAACAAACGGGACTGTAGAAACTTCTAACAAATTTGTTCAAACTAGCGACAGCCCCACGGTGGGCGCCACTTGTTGCTACAACAAGGAAAATGACCGGGATTAGGTTAAGAGAGGTTTAGGGCTGTGAGTGTGTTAGGTTTAGAGAGTCCTCGAGCTCCTGGATGGACCTGCATAAGGTAACAAACACCGTTAGCCTTAACGCAGGAGGGGGCCTCCTGTGTTTGGACTCCGGCGTGAGAATAAGTATATATTAGTTTGGAGTTAGGATATAATGAAGTAGAGAGTGTAAGAGTAAAGAGAATAAGTGTTGAGTGGATGTGTGGAATGACAACCTAAGGGTCTCCTTATATAGGCAGCGGATTTCTGCCCAGGAGCTCCCATATGGTAGCCTTCCTACTATACCTGGTAAAGGTTGACTCTCCTATTTGGTCCATGCAGGGAGACTTTGCCCATTTGGTATATTTTCAGCTTTGCTATTTCTTAGGCCATGCTTGGAGCTGTGTGCTGGTTTTTGTTTTGGCCATAGCAAGAAGTCAAAATACCCTTTTTACATTTTCAATGAAGTTACTGTTTGCTTTTTGATGCAGCGTTTACCGTATGGCAGCCGTGTTGCCCTACGTAGGCTGCTCAGCTCCATTAAGTCAGGCATGTCTTAACACTTTACATTGCTTTTTATTTTTTGACAAGGGACTAAACGTGGTCGTTTTAGGACCCACGTCATCATACTCAGTTGGCGTATGTGTGTAGCCGAGCATGTCCACATGCACAAAGAACTACCTTTTTACTTTTTGTCTGCTTTCACCCAATTCCGTGACGCTTTTTTTTGAACGGAAAAAAACTTTTATTAAAATCACGAGGCCACTAACAAAAAACTAGCGACCTTATACATCCAATCGTCCAAAGACGTTACACCACAAACCAAAAAACAAAAAAACAAACCGCCTTACACCACTAAAACTCACCTAAAATTTATGTCGCCTAACTTGTTTTACAAAGATCACTACTGTCACCCACGAATTGATCATATCCACGTGTCTGCAGCTGTAAGTCTAAGGAAGACACGTTGCATCGAGCTCTTTAACTGGCGTCTTCGCATTGTTCCCGAACAAATCAAAATCATGAAGTAGAAAATTGGCTTGACCACGGGTGGATGTTGGGGTGGCTACGTTCATAAGACTATCGGGTATGGGGCACGGCTTGGGCTCATTGACCGCTTCTTGGGCCGGCCAACACTGTCCCGGTCGTCCCCAACCCGTCCAAAACGTCTACTTCTGGACGTTGAAGCCGGTTGCTTTGATTGGTTTGTTTCAAAAATGGTAGGGCCCTCAACGGTAACTTAGCCGTTATAAAAAACTTACCATTTTTCACCTATAAAACCATCCACATTTCTTCACATTTTTTTTTTAAAACCATCCACATTTCTTCACCTTTCACTTATAATCTTCACCATTTTTTTATAAAAACCACCAAAAAACTTCACCCTATTCTCTAAAAAATGTCTTGAACTTCAGATGAGGAGATCAAGTTGGTGACGGCCTGCATCAATGTGAACCTAACAACAGCCGAAAATGCAAATACGTCTCTTTTGGATCAATGTTTTGGAGGAATTCAATAGATTAAGCCAAACAAATCACCACAACGTGGATCAGCTCGTTTATAAGTGGCGGGAGCTATGTAAAAGGTGTACGAGATGGAACACTCTATTTCAAGCCACGATGAAGGCGAACTTTGGTATTACCCAACGAGCGGCAGTCAAACGCACACAGGAAGACTATCGGGCTGCTCACGGGGAAAAATTCAGCATCCCCCATCTTTTGGCATGGCAATTGATGCATTTTTTAACTGTTGGTGTTTAGTGATTTTTATTAATGTTTAGGTTTTTTTTTTTATTTCGGTAACTTTTATTTTAATTTTATCTTTTGTTTTTTTTTTTTAATTTTTAATGTCTACTTCTATTGTAATATTTATGAAATTTTTATATTTTATGTGTGTTATTAATTCAAAATGAAAAAAATTGAACCAATAGGAGGGGAGGACTATTCAAAGAAGACTACCCCCACGCCCTTAGGTAGTCCTCAAGTTGTCATCAAAAGAGGAGGGCTAACAATTTACTTACGTGACGATAAATCCTCCAAAAACTTGCCTCTACCATACCTGATAGTCTAAGGGGCTGATTGGCTAGTGCTGAACTAGTAAGTGCTGCATCAATAAGAAGTCTGAATGGATAAGAGGCTCTTAACCAGTAAGTGATAAGTCAGTAATAGTTGTTTGGTTAGACCTCTGAATAACTCTACAAAATTACTTTTTTACCCTTCATTTTCTTTTTCATAAAAAAATATAACAAATCAATTATATATTAAATATATCACACATAATCATGTGCTCTCCTTTTCTCTTTTCTTGATGGTGGAAATATACACCCAACTATTTAGGAGATATACATCCACTATCCTTAAAAATCAACAACCACCACTCATTCTCTCTCTTTCCTCCACTCTCTTCCTCCCTCCCTCCCTCCCTCTCTCTCTCTCTCTCCATTTGTTTTTTTCTACAATTTTCAATTTATTCTTAGTTTGACCTCTTTTTTATTTTTTATTTTTTTAATAAAAAAAAAAAAGAAATGTATTGAGGATAATGTATTAAGCAATTAAGACATTTCTTAATAGATCAAATTACGATAGTATTTTATAGCATTTTTCATATTAATTTTAAAGAAACCTTGAAAGTGGTTTTCATTAACGTTCATTAACTATTTTTCACCAACTTCTAACCCTCGACCACTTAAAAATACATATGTAAGTATGTAAAATACTTAGAAATACATTAAAAACTAGTAATAAAAATAACAACAAATACATACTAAGTTTTAATCTATATTTACATATTCAGAAGGTTTTGCTACCCAATCTCTATACATATTTTGACGTAATTCGAAAATATATTCCAAACCGTCTGCATTGCTTTCTCTCTTTAGCGTTCATAGGTTGTTTGTATTGGCCATTGGGTATTATCCTTGCAATTCTATCCTTACATAATGGTTGTTAGTAGTTGGTAAATGTTTATAAATAAAAAAGATGTAAAAGAATAATGGTTGCTAGTGGACCCATATGTCACATGTTGAAAAACGCCTAGGTGATAGGCTTCAAATTTCTTTACCACTACATTTGGTCTAATAAACTTTAATATTTAGTAAACTATCATGCATATAATCATCTGAAAAATTATATATATATATATATATATATATATATATATATACATTTATATATACACATTTATCAAGCCATTTGTGCATCTTTTTTGTACTTTGATGTAAAACCATTTCCTTGCTATGTGTCATCTTTTGTTAGAGCTTGTCACTTTTATAATTTATCAGTTTTCTAGGGGTATGGTTGTCATTTGTTGCCCTTCTCTAATTGACATCTGTTAGTTCTATAATCAATCATCAATCTATTTTTTATTGTCCATGTTTGTTCCTCTGCCTTCAATAAAAATTTGATTGTATTAAAAAAAAATTATTGAGCTGATGCATCTTAAAAAAAACGATGGCCATGACAAAAGTTAGAGAGAAGATGATGCTTAGACTATCTCTAATGCTAAGGGTGCTCTTAGGCGCCCTTAGCAGCCTATTCATCTGCCACATCATATCCTTACAAATCTTTAAAAATTCTTATAAATCCTTAAAAATCCCTTAAAAACCCTCAATTTACCTTCAATCATACAAACATCTTTGGATATCCTTAGATTTTCCACCTCATCACCTATATCTCAATAAATTAAATTACTTAAATTGTCAAAGTATACTTAAATAATTAATATAAGTAAATAAAATAGGTAATATCTAAAATAAAAAGCAATCTACCATTCAAAAAAGTAATAATTAAAATGATTAAATGACTAAACGGTTAAATTAATTTACTACACCACTAAATGATTAAAATAATAATTGAATGATTAATTTAATGGCTCCCTTGGAAAAAATAGAGAGAAAGAGCTCAACTGATTTATGCATTACTTTTCTTTATCAAATTTCAACCATAGTTATCCATTCACGTGCATGTTTTGAAGAAAAAAAAAAAGTAAAGAAAGTATAAAAAATAGAAGAATAGACAAAGAAATGGCACAATAACCGACATATCTCAAGCCCTTAAATTCGGATGCTTCCCTTTCGGATAACTTCAGGCGGCAAACTACAACGCAACATCCAAAGTTTGACATCTCTGACGTGGCTCGGACGGAGATAGTTCGGGCGGGTTAAAGATGGTCTTAGTTCTCAAGCAATGGTACGACAGCGTCGATGGCAACAGTATTGAATCGTGGATTGTAATCAAGGTCGATGGGTTAGGGTTTCTCTATCTTTTTTCGTTAGCTTTGTGTTGTGGCAGGGTTTTTGTTTGCAGAGACGGTAGACGATGGGGTTGTGGTTGATGTTTTTGGTTGGGTTAACGACGAACGGTGATAGTGGTAATGGTCAGGAAGATGGCGGTGTTGGTTGTAGTGATGGTGGAAGGTGGTTGGGTGTGGAGGACGGTGGAGGATGGTGACGGTGGTAGGTGGTGGTTGTAAACAATGTTTTTATACTCATCCCTTTTAGAATCTGCAAGTTTTAGGTTTTTAATATACTTGAAATAATGATTAATTGTTTGTTGGTTGCAGGTGTTGATGTCGGGTACTTGGATTAAAAAGAAATGGAAATGAAGCTTCAACACTAAATAAACAGTCGAAGCGAACACAGGTATGTTTTAATTATATGCGGGTTACAAAGGTGTTTTTTAATTCAAAGTATGTTTATGGTAAGATTTTAATTTGTGTACTTGGATGTACATTGGACTTTGATTGTTTAGTATTTCATCAACTCATTGGCCACGTCATTGACTTATGAGTCCGTCAAGTACTATCCATTGTTGCAACTAAACCCCTTCGCTGCAGGTTTCTGCCTATCTCTAAGGGTAGCCACTTTTCCCGCGGCGACTAGGGTTCGATTCTGGTAACCACGGTGAGTCTTCAGTTTATTCTATCTTGGTCCGAGTGGGGGTTCTACTGTGTTTGTACATATAGACATGTAGTTATGGTCGTTCATATGAGTATTATTCGTATTGTGAATTGTTACAGTAGACGACTTAGGTTTAGTAAATTATTAGTATTGTGTCAATCTTTTGATAAACAGATCTTCATATGATTGAGAATTACTTAGTTGATAAATAGATCTTCATATTTTGGTAAATTTTAAGATGCTATTACTGAATTTGACTTTTGTTGATAAGAGACATGCCATATGATTTAACTATTACACTATTTAGTTTAACACTATTGATCCTTACTTGCAGCTGCTAACTGGGAGCAAAGCTAATGAAAGTGCATCATCGGACAAATGAAAGGTAATTACTTTCTTTTTATTACTTTGAGGTGCTATTGGTAAGTATTATTTATTTTCCAGCAACTTACATTTAAGAAGGTTTGATTTTCTTCAATTAATATCGTTGCAACTCAGGAACTAGGAAGTGGCATTGCCACCCATCATGATGGGTGCGCAGCCTTTGTTACAAGTAAAGTTTTAAATGCCATCACATGGTTTGCTTGAGAACTGGCAAAGGGTCTCTTGATGAGGATCAACAGAATGATGATAAATTAAGAGCTTAGGTAAATTAATTGTTTTGAATTTTATTGTTTGATCGATGTCCAAAGATTGATACATGTTTATTACCTTTGAATGCTAAATTGAATTTGAATGTGCTAAAGAAATGGAACTATGATGTTTGAAATGTGCCTAAATTAGCATACAAAACATTTTGGAAATATGATACATCCCCATAATCATGTGTTATGTACTTTCATCCCTATTAGTAATACACTACATATGTTGTATTAGACCACGTGTAGTGGAGTAAAAGAAAGGGCGTTAAATGCTCTTTCATTCGCGCCCCACACCGCCCCCATTGGCGTTTTTGTTCTAAATTTGGTTTTGGCGTGAACATTTTCACGCAGAGGAGGGACTGGGGAGGGGCGTGAATTTCGCGCTGCAATACACGTGGTCTTAAGAATGTATTGAATGTTCTGTTTGAATTCCAATTGCACAAGTTGTGAGGGTAATTCTTTGCTTAAATGTTGCAGCAAAGATTCCCCATAGGGTACAAGGAATTGCGTCATTGGCAAGTAGATGGCATGCTTTAGCTTCAAGCAAGGCCATTTTATATGATTCAGAGAGTTGCTCGAGTGTCAATTTATGTATATGGACCATCCAATGAGTTCAATAGATTAAATATCATCTGCTTTGTTATCTAGATGATTTCCTACAAGCAAGCTCATGTGTCATCTAAACAAAGAGAGCAGGTGTTATCTAACTGAGAATTATTCAGTTTAGCGTGCCGCAACGCGCGCGGGTATAATACTAGTTATAACTATTTTTTATCTATTATGTGAAAAGTGGATCAAAATGAAAGAAAGAAAAATAAAAAAAATACGATCATAGATTAGGCATATCATGAAGTCTTGTATTATTCTTACGTTAGCTTAAAAAAACTGTGCTAATGTAATAAATAATACAATAATTATTAGGCATTATATAATAAGATTAGGAGAGAGACACAACCAATTTTTGTTTCCGAAATCGTTTATGTAAATAATTTTGAAGTACGTAAATAAGTTAATAATATCTGGTCAGTGATCAACGATAATCTTATCACTTACTTTCACTTCTTTCATTATGGATAATGAAGAGATATATATCCGTGTGTACGCATGGACCCACATCCCCTGCGAGAACGTTAGAATAATCAAATGAAGCTTCTAGAAGAATGCGCACGAAACCTAGTACATGCCAGCTATTAGAACACATAGAGAGGGACGTTCAGCCAATTAAAAGGAGGAATTCCCTGCTCTATGATCTCTTGACAGGTACAAATAACAAAAAATGACAACAAGGACGATTGAATAAAATATCTCTTTACATTGCTCGTATATTAAGGTGTTTAACTAGTGTTTCTTTAAAAAAAAAATTTACGTTATAATTGACTAGCTAAAGTCGCCCTATCATTTTTTTTTATGTTAACAATTTTTATATGTAAATTCAACCTATCAGATACTAATATAGCAAAAAAAAAAAAAAAAAAAAATCTTTGCAAGTATTAAAGAATTTAAGAATTATAAGTAAAAAAAAAGTAATCTCACCAAGTCGGTTAAAATAATAGTACACAATTATTTAAAAATAAATAAATAATTCGTTTTGTTTTACCACTTTTAATGAAAAAATGTAATAACTAAATATTTGGCCACTTTTCAAAAAAAAAAAACACTAAATATTTGGTAATATTAAAAAATTGGTTGCATTTATTGAGAGCATATAATTATGGACGTATTATGAAAAACTTTTTATGGTGGTGGATAACCTTGAACGTATTATGAAAAACTTTTTATGGACGGGGTCAGATGTTGGTAAGAAGATCCATTGGGTTAGTTGGACTTGAGTAACTACCTCGAAGAAGTTTGGAGGGTTGGGGATCAAATGGTTACAGGATATTAATGAAGCGCTTCTATTTAAATGGGTTTGGAGATTTCGATCTAATAAGGAGCTTTTGTGGAGACGGGTGATTGAGGCCTGTCATAAAAATAATAATATGTGGGAGATCCTTCGTGTCCACAAATATGCTTCAGGATGTTGGAAGGCGATTGTCAAGGTCGCGGCTGGGTTAAAGGTGGATGATAGGCTGTTGTATACGCTTATTAGAGCCAAGGTTGGGTCCGGAATTACAGTCAGATTTTGGCTTGATATCTGGATGGGAGATTGTGCGCTTAAACATAGGTGGCTGTTACTGTATCGTCTGGAGAAAAATAAAAGATGTTCTGTTGCGGATAGAATTAAGATGGTTGATAACCGTATAGTGTTCTCGGCAGACTGGATAGATCACATTCAGGCGACAGAAGAGCTTCTGCAGTGGGTTAGCTTCTGCGAGTCGATAGAGGGGACTGTTTTTATCGGATGGTCAGGATGTGTGGTATTGGGCTCGAGATGGTGATGAGGTTTTCTCTACTAATGCAGTGAGGAACCTGCTGCAACAAAGGACTGATTATGGCACCAATTTTGTTCTAAAATGGGTTTCGTGGGTGCCAATGAAATGCTCTATTATGGCATGGCGAGTGGAAATGAATAGGATACCTACAAAGATGGAGTTAGTGAAGAGAAATATCGTTATACAGGATAGTAGATGCTCTTGGTGTGATTATGATGATGAGACAGTGATACATGTCCTTTCAGATTGTATCATTGCTTCTAATGTTTGGGAACGAATTGGGAGATGGTGTGGTTTAGCGCCCATTTTTGCATTTGATGTTAAGGACCTGTTGGAGCTTTACAAATCGGTGAAGGGATGCAAAATGAAGAAAAACATTGTGCACGGGTTGGTTATTATTACGATGTGGACACTTTGGAAAGTAAGGAATGAGAAGGTGTTCAATGGGAAAAGCCCGAGTGTGGAGAGTATTGTGGCGAACGTGAAGTCCTTTTCTTTTGTTTGGGTCAAGTATAGGTCCAAATGTAATAGGCTTGTTTGGAAAGAGTGGTGTCAAGATCCTTTGTATGTTTTGTAAGTGATTTGTGCCGGCGGACCTCGCTTTGAGGACCGGTTTGGCGTTTTGTTGAATGAAAGCTTTTCTCCAAAATATATATATATATATATATATATCATTATGGAGTGAAACTTAAAAATTATTACATTTATTGAGATATGTTATAGAGTATGGTGTAGTATGATAACACCCTAATGAAAATAGTAAAAGTACATTTAATAATCTGTTTAGGTAGGGTGTATGAATCATGAATGGATGTGATGTGACATCAGGGTCTATCAATCCCATGTCCTTTTCTTCAACACCCACAAACACATTCAGTCCACACACCAAAGTTCCTTTATTTTTTTGAATGTCAAGTTCCTGTCTCTCTCTCCTTTTCTTTGTTTTTCTTTCTTTTTCTTTAACCCACTTTGTTTTTTGGGAAAATGGCCAAAATAGCCCGTTAACCGAGTGATTTGCATGAATAACCCTCTCCCCCCTCTTTGGAGAGACGGGACACGGCTCCCAACGTGCCTGAATCGTCTCCGAGAGCGTTTGGTTTTAGTCCAATGGCCAACCAACACGTGGCGTCTCTCATCCCGAGGCTTGTACCGTCTCTCTCCAGACGGGTCAGAATTCTCTCCCAGACGGTTCACATTTTCCCATGCCGGCTGGCCTTCGGTTCAACCGTCTCAAAAGACGGGTCACAACCCCCAAGTCGTCTTAAGCCATTTTGGGCTACCGTCTGAACTGTCTCACGAGTGTATATAAATACCCCAATTCACTTAACAAAATTTGCACCCACCGCCCTCCTCAAACCTTTCATCTTCCAAACCAATGACGTTTTTTGCTTTCCCAGCCAAAGCCTACCGGCTTACGAAAATATTGTCCGATTACTTGGATTGTTGTTTCATCTGCGTACGGCTACTTGGATTGTTGTTCCATCTGCGCGTGGTTTAACCCGTGTAGAATGGATCGATGATGTGGTGGTCTACATTATTGGCAAGTTCGTTCGCCTCCCAAATTTATGTCTCGATGGTCGACGTGTGCACACTGAGAACTATTGTTACATAAAACGAGAAAACGTCTCGGACTTGTCTATGTAGACCACATACACCATTCGAAACAACGTCTATGTAGACCACTGCTACTACCACCGCTATGGAGGAAACATCTAACATTAGGATGTATCTTCAATAGTTGGTTAGACATTTAGTATTACAACACTTCGATTACTTCAAACAAAGTTCTTAGTTCTTAGGAAGTAAATTTAGGAAGTTTGTTGTAATAGTATAGTTTGTTTATTGTTGTTGTAATAGTATAGTTTGTTTATTGTTGTTGTAATAATATAGTTTGTTTAATGAAATATTTACTTTAATATAAAAAAAATTAAACATTCATTGCATTAATAAAATTACTTCGATTACTACAAAGGTTTTATAAACTACAAATTAAGACGATCCCTCATCATTTGCCAGGCAGACACATGTTTAAATTCTTTGTGCTCCCTGTTTTTATACTGTCTTTTTGAGTGTCTAATTGACACGTCTTCGGGCATGTCAGAGGGAACCTCCTGAAGTGTCCGGTTGTGGTACCCGTTGAAGATTTGACACTTCGTGGTCAAATCGGTCAACTTCCGGCTAAGGGACTCGGTTGTTCGGTCTGACCCTCCAACCAGCCGATTGTACTCGTGCAATATACGGAACCATTTGTTGGTTTGGTGGGTGCTTTCTTCGACATGGCGCCATGCTGCAATCAGTGCAATTTCCTGTTCTTCGGTCCATCGTTGCGGTGCCATTTGGATGAATTAGACTGTGGTGGTGGACGGTGGTGGTGGGGTGGTGGATAGTGTTAGACGGTGGTGGGGTGACAGTCTGACGGGAATGGGACGGAGTTTGTGACTGAGAACGGTATTTATAGGGCTGAGTTGGACAACCGAAGCGTCGGACTAATCATCGGGACTCACCGGACTCATGGGGAAATGTGACCCGTCTTGAGAGACGGTTGAACCGAAGGCCAGCCGGCATGGGGAAATGTGACCCGTCTTTTTAGACGGTTGAACCGAAGGCCAGCCGGCATGGGGAAATGTGACCCGTCTTTTGAGACGGTTGAACCGAAGGCCAGCCGGCATGGGGAAATGTGAACCGTCTGGGAGAGAATTCTGACCCGTCTGGAGAGAGACGGTACAGCCTCGGGATGAGAGACGCCACGTGTTGGTTGGTCACTCGGAGACGGTTCAGGCACGTTGGGAGCCGTGTCCCGTCTCTCCAAAGAGGGGGGAGATGGTTATTTTTGCAAATCACTTGGTCAACAGGCTATTTTGACCATTTTCCCTTGTTTTTTTTCCTTTGCTTCGGGGCTTCTCTCTCACTCATCATTTGCTACTCTCTCTCTCTCTAAAAAGCACCTCTGTAGAGAGAGACACACGTACACATTCCTCTCCTCACAAGAAACAGACATTTCTCATTTCTACAAGTACATTATCATTGGATCCAAAGCCTCATTTATTCTAATAATATTAATAATATTATTTGTCAAACTTAATATCAGCACTAAGACTATTTGGTGTGGTGCTCTCTTCCCCCAACTCCTTCAAATGCCACATCAGCGTCACATTATTTTCTCCCTTCATTTCTCCAAACCAAGGAAATGGTTCCCTCTCCTTCCCCCTTCCTTTACAAAAAATAATAATATAAAAAGAATAACCAATCAAATGGTTTGGTGCATTAGGGGATAAGTCCACGAAATCCCCGAAAAATAATCAGGGGGCGGTGTTGATCCTCGGGACCGATGCCAACTCAGCACCCCGATTCATGTTCCCGAGTCCACACCTTGCAGTCTAACAAGAAAATAAAGACAAAAAAATGTCAGCTTTATCCAAATATTCATTGAAATTATAAGACTAAGTGGAGTGGGGGCGGGAGAGGGGCGGGAAGGGGGGGGGGGACACCGCCGCCGGTAGGGGCGGGAGACTGGCGTGGGGGGTGGGGTGGGGGTGGCTTCACCGGCGTGGGGGGGTTGTGTGGGACACGTGGCATGCTTTTATTGGATGAGGTATTTTATTTATTAAAAAAACAATAATCTAATTATATCATTGTGAATGCCCGGTTTTTTTTTTTTAAAAAAAAGAAATTAAATAAAATAAATAAATAAAAAAACATTACATAATTAAATTACTTAATAACCATTACATAAAACAACCATTACATAATCCTAAATCCTAAATTACTTATTTAAAACATAAATAAATCCTAGATTATTTATTTAATCCTAAATTTCTCCACTATGGAGAGTAGTTGTCCCAGGGGAGGGTGGTGTACTCGGGTGAGACGGAACGTGAGCTATCCCATCCATCGGATCTCGCATCCGAGGGGAAGTAGTAGTACTCACTAGGAGGGGTAGGTCGGCTCCAGTAGAGTTCCTCCTCCTCAATCTCCCTAAGGGCTTCCAAGTCCCCCTCAGTTGGGGAAGTCTCGTGATAGGGGGTGGGGGTAGTCTGGTGTTGGGGGATGGGGATGGGGGTAGTCTGGTGTTGGGGGATGGGGGTGGGGGTAGCCTGGACTGAAGCAGCCCAGGTGGTAGGGGCGACAACCTTAGTCGCTCCATTTCTGTCAGGGCCATTACATAATCCATGGCCCAGACTAATTCCTCATTCATCCAGTTATCATCAGCTGTAGGAGGAGGAAATGTTGGTTGTGCAGCAGCAGCAGGAGGAGGGGGATATAACCAATGGTGAGGAGGAGAAGGAGGAGAAAGTGGAGGTTGTGCAGCAGCAGGAGGGGGGGATATAACCAATGGTGTGGAGGAGGAGGAAGAGGAGAAAGTGGAGGTTGTGCAGCAGTAGGAGGAGGAGAGGAGGTGAATGGTAGTCTCCGGGGGCGGCGAGAGTACTGCCGGATATTAGACGGGCCAGCAGCTCCTGGTTGAAAACCGTCACCCATGTTATTCATTGCTTTGGGGAAGAGGAATAGGTGTGACTGAGAATTGGGTTAGGTGTTGTATTTATAGGGTTAAAAATATGAAGCAGTGGGGGGAAACTTTGAAATTCAAAGTTTCAAATTTAAAATTTCAAATTTAAACGTTTGGGTGGGAAAAATTGATGTTTGTACTGTTTGGAGCAGTGGGGGGGGGGGGACTTTGAAATTCAAAGTTTCAAATTTAATATTAATTATTTTTTTATTACTTTAATATATTTTCGGTTTATATTATTATTATTATTATTATTATTATTATTATTATTATTATTATTATTATTATTATGTTTTAAATTTAAAAACAAAAAAAAAGGAAAAATAAATTCCACATGTCACTTCCCCCCCCCCTCCCCCCTTCCACTCCCCACAATTATTTTTCCCTCTCAATAGTCTCACAAGTACCACATGACGCTGCATCTCCCTCTTTCCCCACCACTCGTTATAGTCTAAGCAAAAAGGACAGTTCATATTTTCACTCATATTGAAAGTGGATCATGGAATTCATCATTTTCACGGCTTTATTATTCAAAAAAAAAATAAAAAAAAATAAAATTCCCTCCCACTTTATTCACGTGCACAACATTACTTGGTTTATTATTCTCACTTTAAAAAAGCAGTGCCCTCTTCCCCGACATTTAACCCATCATTTTTGCAATCCACCCATCCGTTTTACTGTCAAATTCATTCATTCATTCATCATCCATTCTTTTATTTTTTTTATCAATAACGTTTAATTTTTTTGTTAACTTGATCATGGCATTGTCATATGTTTACTGCAGTTTGTGTTCTTGCTCTTTCAGTAAGTTCTTTTTTTTTTTTTGAGTATTGAAATGATCCATTTTTTTTACTAATTAAAGCTATTGTAGTTAAGTTGTGTTAGATATGATGATTTATGCAATTTAGAGCAAGCTGAAGTAATTTCTCAGTATGATGTTTGAATTTATGCAACTGGTAATCTCTCTCTCTCTCTTCATTTTGTATTTAGTACGGATTCCATATTTTCTCTCTGTTTACTTGTTCTGAAAGCTGTTATCGTGTTTTATTCATGTACGGATTCCATATTTTCGCTGAGCATACTTATTTGGCAGGCTCGTTACCGCAGGGGAGGTAGGAGCCCAAGTCGAAGCATTTCTGGTTCTCGTTCACCATCGGTATATTTACTCCATAAAAAGTGTTAATGAGGGTTTTATTTTATTTTAATATCACGCTTACTTCATAATAGCTGAGATCTGATTAAAAACAGAGAGAGGGGATTAAATTAAGCAAAACCGTAGATTTTTCTGAGAAATTTGGGTCTAGGTTTGATCCAGTCCAAAACCGTAGATTTTTCTTATATTTTTAGAATTTTGGTTGCAACTTCGGTACAGTCCAGTCTTGTTATGGACCATTTCACATCCCTAGGTCATAACGGGTAAGTTCTGTCGAGCCAAAGCCAGTCAAGTTGGGTTGATCTAAAACATCTTTCATCATAACATCTAACTCTCTTTTATAAATAACTAGTGTTTCTGATATGCCTGCAAAACTCATGTTATTTTTCCTCGGTCGTAAACGAGTCAAGCACGAGCAAAGTTACGCTCGGCTCGATATAATTTATATTAATTTATTATATATCTATAATTATACATATACACATTAATTACAATTATATTTATAGTTTTATACATACCACTTTATTGGGTTTGGCTCAATTTATGCACGTATACAAATATATTTATAATTACTGGCCTAGTCAACCAATTGATAACTTAACACTAAGTTTAATTGTAAAACCCTAAGTCGTGAAAAGACATGCTCGACTTCCTATTCCCATTAGTTATCCGCCATCAATCGTCTCCCGCTATCAATTTACGCCACAATGCGACAATTGTTATCTGTAGTATGCTTATTGTCTTACCGGCCTTAAACTGAGCCTCATTCTCGGACAACCGGACCTCAGACTTAGTGTCATCCTCGGACGGTCGAACCTCAGCCATCACTACAGATAACAATTTCGGACGGTCGAACATTAAAGGAAACATCCTAAATTTATGGTTGTCCAAAAAACTCGCCGCTCGTCGCTCACTTGAAAAAATCTGCGCTCGAAAAATGGGTCGCTCGGTTTCCATCTTGGTTGTAAACAAGCGATCGGCTCGGTTCGGTTTGTAAATGAGCCAAGCACGAGTAAAGGTCCGCTCGATTCGGCTCGGCTCGTGAACAACCCTAATAATATCCTTTGGAGGACGTTCAACCATTTCAAGCCATTGACTCCATTTCCTTCTAAGTTCTTTTACCGCTTTGACCCGTCAGAGATAAAACATAAATTTTCAAAATCTTAAAAAATAAATAAATAAATAAATAGCACCCATCAGAGATAAAACATAAATTTTCAAAATCTTAAAAATAAATAAATAATTAGCACACGTAGATTGTTGTAATAGATTATGTTTTCGGATTCGGATAAGAATTTCAAAAATTTTCAGATATCCAAATCCAAAATTTTAAAAAATAAATAAATAAATAGCACACGTAGTTTGGGGCATGCTCACGACTACTTTATTTACATTACACAATGCTACACACTTTTAACCCTAAGAAACCTTCGCACCTCCAACACCCTAGTGGGCGATTGATCCCTCATCCGCCTCCCGAGGCCCGTAGATGGACGTTGTTCGGGTATCATGCGCTTCTTTATGATAATAGGTATGTCATATGTAAAAAGTAGCCCTCTAACACACAAGCTCAAAGCGCCAAGATAGTCCCATATCTGAACCACACGGGTCCACAAATAGGGTGTAATGCTCAAGTTCATGCACTCCTTTCAAGTGACATCAGGAATGATAATACTGAGCAAGAGTTTTACAATCCCAATTGCATAACATACCGACAAATATGTGAATCCATGCATGTAAAAGCATTGATCCTTCTTTGATGGTTTGCATAGGCCGAAAAATAATTGTTATTAATGAACAGGCAATTCACATGATTAACGAGTCACCAAAATTGTTGAACTCGAAAGGCGACATGTATGCAGCAATAGATTTGCCTGCTTCAAGTAGACGAACCTGACCCGGTCCAATCTCTGTATCTTGATAGGTTGTATCGGGGAGCGCAAAGATGCGCATGGCCATAAGGCCCAAATATGCAAAGGGTTATATTAATGAATGATGAAATATACGTGGCGTCTGTGAGATCTAAATACATATAAGTAAATACCATAATCAGTACAAACGACAAAATATTATTTTCAACGGCGAAGTAGTTAGTTCTGTGTGCCCACACAACTGACATAATGTGACGAAAACTGGCAGGAGGAGTTTGATTCGACTTTGGAGAATGATGAGTTTGATTCGAGTTTGGGGAGTCCATGTCAGGGTTTTTGTTGGTTGGAGAGCTTTCCTTGCAATGAAGGGAGAGATGAAGAAAGAGAGATGATGTGCTTACGCATGTATTGAAATAGAAAAGGCATGTGGACACTAGGGGTGTTCAAAAAATTAGAATCCGAATTCAAAATATTAGATAACACATATCTTAAATATCCGAAATTTCGGATTCGGATGTGAATTTTGAAAAAAATCAGAATCCGAATTCGAAATATCCGATAACACGTATCAGAAATATCCGAAATTTTGAATTCGGATTTGGATGTGAATTTCGAAAATTTTCGGATATCAGAATTATCCGAATGCAAAATCTTAAAATAAATAAATAAATAGCACACGTAGTATGGGGCATTCCCTCGACTACTTTATTTACATTACCCAATGCTACACACTTCTAACCCTAGGAAACCATCGGACCTCCAACGCCCTAATGGGAGATTGATCCCTCCACCGCTACCTGAGGCCTGTAGATGGACGTCGTTCGGGTATCATGCTCTTATTTATGATAAATATGCAAAAAGTAGCACTCTAACACACAATCTTAAATCACCAAGATAGTCCCATATCTAAACCACTTGGGTTAACAAATAGTGTGTAATGCTCAAGCTCACACACTCCTTTCGAAGTGTCATCAGAAATGATAATACTGAGCGAGAGTTTTACAATCCCAATTGCATAACATACCGACAAATATGTAAAGACCATGCATGTAAAAGCATTGATCCTTCTTTGAAGGTTTGCGTAGGGTGAAAAGAAAATTGTTAGTAATGAACAACCAATGGACATGATTAACGAGTCACCAAAATTGTTGAACTCGAATGGTGACATATATGCAGCAATAGACTTGCCTGCTTCAAGTAGACGAACCTGACCCGGTCCAATTTCTGTATCTTGATAGGTTGTACCAGGGAGCGCAAAGATGCATATGGCTGTAAGGCCAAATATGCAAAGGGTTATATTAATGAATGATGAAATATACGTGGCGTCTGTGATATCTAAATACGTATAAGTAAATACCGTAACCCGTACAAACGACAAAATATTATTTTCAACCGCGAAGTAGTTAGTTGTGTGTGCCCACACAACTAACATAATGTGCTGAAAATTGGCAGGAGGTGTTTGATTCGACTTTGGAGAATGATGAGTTTGATTCGAGTTTGGGGAGTCCATGTCAGGGTTTTTATTGGTTGGAGAGCTTTCCTTGCAATGAAGAGAGAGATGAAGAAAGAGAGATGACGTGCTTATGCATATATAGAAAAAGGAAAAGCATGAGGACTCTAGGGGTGGTAATAAAATCAGAATCCGAATTTGAATCCAAAATATCCGATAACACGTATCCGAAATTTTGGAACCGGATTCGGATGTGAATTTCGAAAATTTTCGGAAATCCGAATCGAAAATTGCTAGTATTAATTATAGTCGACTAATGGCTCATAATCCGAATTCGAATCCGAAATATCCTATAACACGTATCCGAAATATCCGAAATTTCAAAATCGGATTCTCATGTGAATTTCGAAAATTTTCGGATATCCGATTCCAAAAGTGCTCACGCATTTGTAGAAATAGAAAAGGCATGAGGACACTAGGGGTGTTAAAAAAAATCAGAATACGAATTTGAATTCGAAACATCTAATAACACGTATCCGAAATATCCGAAATATTCGATAACACGTATCAGAAATTTCGAATTATCGGATGTTAATTTCGAAAATTTTCGGATATCGGAATCCAAAATCTTAAAATAAATAAAATAAATAGAACACGTAGTATGGGGCATCCGCTCGACTACTTTATTTACAATACACAATACTACACACTGTTAACCCTAGGAAACCTTCGCACCTCTGACGCCTTAATGGGAGATTGATCCCTCCTCCGACACACGAGGGCCATAGATGGACGCCGTTTGCGTGTCATGCGCTTATTTATGATAATGGGTATGTCATATGCAAAAAGTAGCACTCTAACACATAATCTTAAACCGCCAAGATAGTCCCATATCTAAACCACTTGGGTTAACAAATAGTGTGTAATGCTCAAGCTCACACACTCCTTTCGAAGTGTCATCAGAAATGATAATACTGAGAGAGAGTTTTACAATCCCAATTGCACAACATACCGACAAATATGTGAAGACCATGCATGTAAAAGCATTGATCCTTCTTTGAAGGTTTGCGTAGGGTGAAAAGAAAATTGTTAGTAATGAACAACCAATGGACATGATTAACGAGTCACCAAAATTGTTGAACTCGAATGGTGACATATATGCAGCAATAGACTTGCCTGCTTCAAGTAGACGAACCTGACCCGGTCCAATTTCTGTATCTTGATAGGTTGTACTAGGGAGCGCAAAGATGCATATGGCTGTAAGGCCAAATATGCGAAGGGTTATATTAATGAATGATGAAATATACGTGGCGTCTGTGATATCTAAATACGTATAAGTAAATACCGTAACCCGTACAAACGACAAAATATTATTTTCAACCGCGAAGTAGTTAGTTGTGTGTGCCCACACAACTAACATAATGTGCTGAAAATTGGCAGGAGGTGTTTGATTCGACTTTGGAGAATGATGAGTTTGATTCGAGTTTGGGGAGTCCATGTCAGGTTTTTTGTTGGTTGGAGAGCTTTCCTTGCAATGAAGAGAGAGATGAAGAAAGAGAGATGATGTGCTTATGCATATATAGAAAAAGGAAAGGCATGAGGACTCTAGGGGTGGTCAAAAAAATCAGAATCCGAATTCGGATTCGAAATATCCAATAACACGTATCCGAAATAGCCATCCGGAATTTCGGAATCGGATTCTGATGTGAATTTCAAAAATTTTTGGATATCCGAGGTCGGGAGACCCTCACAATAGCTTTAGGAATACAAATCGTTTAGAGTCTAGTGTGGGTATGCCTAGTTTCTAAACACCCCACTTAAATAAAAGTTTATTATTATTTCATACCAAGTAACATCAGATCCCGAAGCAACACCTTTGTTTTGATATTTATTTCTCTTACTGTTTAAATCTCTTTACTTTTCTTCAAGCAATCAAAAAGTCTTTTTGTAATATTTTGGAAGCTGAGTAGTAAAATCATTTCTATACTACACTCGATAGGTACACTTGCCTATAGTGTGGGTTTTAGAACGTTAAGCAACTATCTTTTAGTTTATAAATTACTCTATATATTAAATCACAACACCTTAGGGAACAGTATCCCGAGGGTTTTTTTTTTTGTAATTTCCTTTCTTTTATATAGACCATACAATTATGACAAGCTTCTTCAGCCTCTATATCCTCTCCACCTCATTTGCTTGCCCCTCCATCCACCGACTCAACCGACTTTGCACTTTTATTTCTCCTACACCACCACCACTTTCTTTTGTTCTGGGTTTGGGTGGCTTTGGAATCGAAGGCTGCCGCCATAGCGTCGTCATCACCAAAAGGGGGTCTTAGAGGCGGTGGCACCAGCAACGCCGCCGGCGTCCCTTCATCATCACCCCGTCTCTCCTAAACGGTGACATGTACGTGTCGCCAGTGGTCGTCTATGGTCGTCATGGGTGGCGTTTGAAAGTGTCACCCTCCAAAGTTTTCGACTTAAACTCCTTCTTCATCAAGTTTTTCGCATTTCTACGGGGAACTTGCTATTTCTAGTAAAAGAATTTTAAGACACTATAACCACACACATCAATACCCCATGTATCCTCATGCCTTTTTTTTTTCTATAAATGCATAAGCACATATTCTCTCTTTCTTCATCTCTCCTTTCATTGCAAGGAAAGCTCTCAAACCAAGCCAAATTAAAACCAAACCAAAACCCTATCATGGACTCCCAAAACTTGAATCAAACTCCTCATTCTCCAAAGTGGAATCAAACTCCTCCTACCAATCTCTGGCACATTGTGTCATTTGTGTGGGCACACACAACTAACTACTTCGCCTTGAAAATAATATTTTGTCGTTTGTAACTGGTTACAATATTTACTTCTATGTATTTAGATCTCACAGACGCCACGTATATCTCATCATTCATTAATATAATCCTTTGCATATTTGGCCTGATGGCCATGTGCATCTACGCGCTCCCCAGTACAGCCTATCAAGATACATAAATTGGACCGAGTCAGGTTCGTCTACATGAAGCAGGTAAGTCTATTTCTACATATATGTCACCTTTCGAGTTCAACCATTTTGGTGACTCGTTAATCATGTGCATTGGCTGTTCGTTAACAACAATTTTCTTTTTGGCCTATGCAAACCTCAAAGCAAGATCAATGTTTTTACATGCACAGTCTTCACATACTTGTCTGTATGTTATGCAATTGGAACTAAAATACTCTCGCTGAGTATTGTCATTCCTGATGACACTTCGAAAGGAGTGTTTTAGCTTGCGCATTACACCCTATTTGTGTATCCATGTGGTTCAGATATGGTAATGTCTTCGCGCTTTGAGCTTGTGTCTTAGAGAGCTACTTTTTACATATGACATACTCATTATCATAAAGATGCGCATGATACCCTAACGGCATCCATCTACAGGCCTCGGGTGGCGGAAGAGGGATCAATCGCCCATCAGGGCGTCAAAGGTGCGAAGGTTTCTTAGGGTTATAAGTGTGAATAAAGTAGTCGAGGGGATGCCCCATACTACGTGTGATATTTATTTATTTATTTAAACTTTCGCATTCGTATATCATAAAATTTTCGAAATTCATATCCGATTTTGAAATTTCAGATATTTCGAATACGTGTTATCGGACATTTTGGATTTGAATTGGAATTCTGGTTTTTGGACCACCCCTAGTGTCCTCATGCCTTTTCTTTTTCTATAAATGCATAACATATCATCTCTCCCTTCATTGCAAGGAAAGCTCTCAAACCAACCAAAACCCTGTCATGGACTCCCCAAACTCGAATCAAACTCATCCTTCTCCAAAGTCGAATCAAACTCCTCATGCCAATTTCTGGCACATTATGTCAGTTGTGTAGGCACACACAACTAACTACTTCGCCGTTGAAAATAATATTTTATCGTTTGTACTGGTTACAGTATTTACTTATATGTATTTAGATCTCATAGACATCATGTATATTTTATTATTCATTAATATAACCTTTTGCATATGTGGCCTAATGGCCATGTGCATCTTCGCGCTCCCCGGTACAACCTATCAAGATACAGAAATTGGACCGAGTCAGGTTCGGCTGCATGAAGCAGGCAAGTCTATTGCTACATATATGTCACCTTTCGAGTTCAACCATTTTGGTGACTCGTTAATCATGTGCATTGCCTGTTCGTTAATAACAAATGTTTTTTCGGCCTATGCAAACCTTGAAAGAAGGATCAACGCTTTTATATGCATGGCTTCACATATTTGTCGGTATGCTATGCAATTGGGATTGTAAAACTCTTGCTCAGTATTATCACTCCTAATGTCACTTGAAAGGAGTGCATGAACTTGAGCATTACACCCTATTTGTGGACCCATGTGGTTCAGATATGGGACTATCTTGGCGCTTTGAGCTTGTGTGTTAGAGTGCTGCTTTTTACATATGACATACCTATGATAAAAAAGAAGCACATGATACCCGAACGGCGTCCATCTACGGGCCTCGAGAGGCAGATGAGGGATCAATCGCCCACTAGGGCGTCAGAGGTGTGAAGGTTCCTAGGGTTAGAAGTGTGTAGCATTATGTATTGTAAATAAAGTAGTCGAGGGGATGCCCCATACTACGTGTGCTATTTATTTGTTTTTTTTTAAAGATTTTGGGTTCGGATATCCAAAAAATTTCAAAATTCACATCCTAATTTGAAAATTTGGATATTTCAGATACGTGTTCGGATTTTGATTTTTTTTACCATCCCTAGAGTCCCCATGCCTTTTCTTTTTATATAAATGCATAAGCACATCATCTCTCTTTCTTCATCTCTCCTTTCATTGCAAGGAAATCACTCAAACCAAACCAAAACCCTGTCATGGACTTACCAACTTGAATCAAGCTTCTCCTTCTCCAAAGTCGAATGAAACTCCTCCTATGCCAATCTCTGGCTCATTATGTCAGTTGTGTGGGCACGCACAACTAACTACTTCGCCGTTGAAAATAAGATTTTGTCATTTGTACTGGTTATAGTATTTACTTATACGTATTTAGATCTCACAGACGCCACGTATATTTCATCATTCGTTAATATAACCCTTTGCATATTTGGCCTAATAGCCATGTGCATCTTCGCGTTCCCCGGTACAGCCTATCAAGATACAGAATTTGGACCGGATCAGGTTCGTCTACATGAAGTAGGCAAGTCTATTGCTACATATTTGTCACCTTTCAAGTTCAACCATTTTGGTGACTCGTTAATCATGTGCATTGACTGTTCGTAAATAACGATTTTCTTTTCGGCCTATGCAAACCTTCAAAGAAGGATCAATGCTTTTACATGCATGGTCTTCACATATTTGTCTGTATGTTATGCAATTGGGATTGTAAAACTCTCGCTCAGTATTATCATTTTTATGACACTTCGAAAGGAGTGTATGAGCTTGAGCATTACACCCTATTTGTTGACCCATGTAGTTCAGATATGGGACTATCTTGGCGGTTTGATATTGTGTGTTACAGTGCTACTTTTTGCATGATACCCAAACAGCGTCCATCTACGGGCCTCGGGTGGTGGAGGAGGGATTAATCTTCTATTAGGGCATCAGAGGTGCGAAGCTTTCCAAGGGTTAGAAGTGTGTAGCGTTGTGTAATGTAAATAAAGTAGTCGAGGGGATGCCCCATACTACGTGTACTATTTATTTATTTTAAGATTTTGGATTGGACATCTGAAATTTTTTGAAATTCTTATCTGAAGGTTTGGATTCGGTTACTCGTGGGGTATTTTTGATGATGACATGCAGGCATATGTGACGAGTTTGAGACCGCCCCAGTATGATTCGTGGGATATGTTTCAACAAAGCATCTATGATCAGAACTCTCGGTTGGACGAGAATCGCAACATGCAGCATCAGGAATTGATGGAACATAACCGAAGGACGGAGAGGATCCGTCGTTTGGAAGAGCAGGTGGAATTGAACATGCATGCCTATGACGAGAACTAGTACGGGAGACATCTGGACTATTATTCGAGAGCTCCATATGTGGAGAATCCTCCATACGTGGATTACAGCACGTTGGAGCCGTATCAGCCAGGGATGACTAGGCATCCATCTCCACGGGTTGATAGGTCTATATGGGTGCCACAGGAGTACACTACTCCACATTACCAGAGTTTATACCTGTACCAGCCACCGCCTTATGAGTATCCTTCTCAGCAGCCGCAGTAGTCATCATCCTCATCTCAGAATTAGTAGGATAAGGGTTTGAGCAGTATCTTTGACATGACTGAATTCTACGAGCACTTGGGGGAGTTCTAAGGCTGACCTCCTGGTCCATCTTACAGATGAACCTCCTCGCATTTATCAGGTCATGTACTTTGCCCTACCTTGTATAGTTTGTGTTATGTTTCTTTAGTTGTTTGTTTGTTTGGTTTTTAGTTGTTTGAGTTGTTGTTTGTGTGTGAAGTAGCTAACCATTGCGGGTGGGTAGTTTTGGTAGCCAATGTTTGAGTTAGTAATTGAAGGATTGGAAACACACTAAAAGCACCATACATTGGAGACAATGTATCCCAAGTGTGGGGATGGGGGACCCTAGGAAAGTTAAGGTGGAATTAATTAATTACCTTTACAGGAAAAATTGGGAAATTTTGAAAAAGTCAATGAAAACTTTCTTTCAAATTTGTCACCCTTTCTACTTGATCAGGCATAAAAGCCGAATTTTCAGTCACCAAAGAGTCTTTTGCCGAATACGAAAAATACCAGGATCCTTAATCATGGTTGTCCCTTTAAGTTTCATGAGAGTATTTCTGGCGAGTGTTTTTGGAGAAATTGAAAAGAGATGTCTAAATAGGGTTAACATGCTTTTAGGAATTGCATATCCTACATGTCGGCAACCCATTTCCCTACTTTGTGAGATCTTGAGCCTGCTAGATGCTAAATTGATATAATTTTTTTCATTTGTTGAGAGTAGGCCAAATGTTTCTTTGTTGCAGAATTTGTGTAATTTGATACATGCTAAAGCTGTAGGCAACACGTGCACATAGATGAGAAAGGCAATTAGGAATCCATTTGTTTGTTTGATACCCATGTTAGTTATTTTGTGTTGACCCGTTTGCCAAAAATCACCATTAGTGACCCAAGTTGAGCATAGACCTTTCATTTGTTAAACCTACAATATTACCCAAATCAACTCGTTTACCTTTGTTAAATAAAAATTATGACATCCATTGTGTTTCATGATGTTTATGTGTTTATAGTTATACTCAATGTTGAAAAAGAATATATATATGAAAAAAAGAGAAAATAAAAAAAAATACAAAAACAGAAGTGATTGTTATAGGTTAATTATGCCCAAAGTTGTGTGTTAGTATGTTATTGTGATATGTGAATAAGGATGTCCATTCAATTGTGTCAAACCTTTTGATTTTGAGCCACTTGTTAACTAAAATTATCCTACCTTTACCCTAAGCCCAAAATCCGTAAGACCTTTTGATGTGTGCACAGTTTATAGCTTATGTGTGATTGTTATACAAACCTATGATAACAAAGTTACATTCTTGGTTTTTTGAGGGATATATACTAGCGTATTACATGCTAGTCCAAAAATAAACCAAGAGTAGCGAACATTGTGAGGGGCGTGTAGCGTATGTGTATGATAATAAGCATGTTAGGTTTATTTAGATAATTCTTGGTTTTGAAAATGTGCAACACTTGCTCGTCAGTTTGTCAATCTCGATTGTGTCAGTCTATGGGACGGGTATGATTGGGGATCTTGGATAATTTACAAGTAGAGGAATTGGAGGTGGCTTGTTAACTAGGTGAGTCATGTTTTGAGATGGTTTGATTGGGGACAATCAAAGGTAAGTGTGGGAATGTGATTGACGGGGTCGAACATGGTGCTTAATGTGTTTAATTACATGCTTTTAAAGTGTTTTGGATATGTTTATTGCCATGAATAAGATAACTACGCAATTATGTGTGATTGTAGGTAAATGGCGAAAGTGGAAGGATTTAAAGGTTAAAAATGCGTATGATATCGAGCATGGATGGAAATTGAAGATCTTGAAGTATTCGGGGTGTCACGCGTGGTGAAACGAGGATAATAATGGTCGCGGGTAAGAAGCAACGAGGCTCGGGCGTGGTTGGATGAAGATTTGGAATGGAAGAATGAATTTTAGGAGAATAGCATTACCACGCCGTAGCCTACGATCTTATGGCCGTAGGTTACGGGTCCTCAATGAATGGAAAAGAGCTTTACATCAGAAGGGAAAATCCGTAAGCCAAGTACCCTCAACCACCGGGGCGGTCTGAAGCAAATGAAGAAGCACTAGAGGCAACCGTAAGCTACGGTATGCCTACCGTAGTTTACAGCGGGTTCGAGAAGTTCAAGGGAAGTTTTTTTATTGAAGGTATAAAAGGGAAACCAAAACCTAATCGTTTTTGGCCGTCAGTAGTCGAACAAAAAACACTTTTTGGGCGATTTTCAGCGGCAAACATCATCAAACAACATCATTCGATCATATCTTTCACTCGATTAATCATGTATTCAAGCATTCTTCGATCCATGGACGCATATTTCACCAAGATGAGCGGCTAAGCCATCCGTGATCCTTTCCGGGTGAATGGTTAGTTACATAGTCAAGGGTTTATCGTTTGTCAAACAATGAATTGAATTTGTGATTGTTTAATTTCGAATTTCAAGTGTAGTTTTGTTTGAACAATTTGGTTTGAACTTTATTTGAATGATTTGCTTGTTTTGATTTCATCAACCATAGCGGTTTAATTATCAATGGTCATTGATTAACATTCAAGTGTTTGTCTTTCAATCTTAGTAATAATTGACACATTATTAAGTGATAATCAACCAAATCAACAGTCGTGGTCCAGTTATCGGCTGTCAGTAAGGTCATTGATCAACTTACAATATTAATCATATTAAACCACAAATCATGTCTATGTGATTTCAATTGGCAATTCGTATAACCCTTGGCGATAGTGATTAACCGTGATCCTGGAGAGGTCACCATTTCTCATAATTTTTACACTCGTTTTCTTTTAAGTTGTTTATTTAATTTCAATTTTCTCAACAATCCAACAAATCGATTTTACTTTTTTGCCTAGTTAATTCAATAGTAAAAATAACACTTTCCACAATAGTCCTTGAGGTTCGAAACCCGACTTACCCTATCTAATAAGGTAGTTGGAACATTTTAAACCTCTTTATCATAAAGAAACGTATAATACCCGAACGACGTCCATCTATGGGCCTCGGGTGGCGGAATAGGGATCAATCGCACATTCGGGCGTCGGATGTGCGAAGCTTTCTTAGAGTTCGAAGTGTGTAGCATTGTGTAATGTAAATAAAGTAGTCGATGGGATGCCCATACTACGTGTGCTATTTATTTTATTTTTAAGATTTTGGATTCAGATATCTGAAAATTTTCGAAATTCTTATCCTAATCCGAAATTTCGGATAATTAATGTGATACCTTTAATTCACAACTTTTAGTTAATTAATGAAAATATGATGCAAGTTTTTTGTTTAAGAGCCAAATTAAATTAATTATTCATAAAATGCAAGTTTGAAATGTGTAACATCATAGATCTGCTCAATTCCCAAACTGTACTTCAATATGATCTGTTGCTATAAGGTATGCTATTGTAAAAACTCCGTAACTACAAAATCTGTTCAATACTACCCTGTTAGAAGGTCTCTAAGAGTCCAAAGTCTGTTTCTAGAACAGATGTGGAATAACACATGTTAGAACAAATGAATATTAAAGAGCATCATCCAGTGTTACAACAGATGTTAATAACATAAGTTAGAAGAGATGAAGAAAAGGAGAACATCATTAACTGTTCCAACATGTGTTGAATAATAGATATTGACCAAAATAACTTCAAAACTCTTTTCTCATACAAAGTTTATTGCTATAACAGACTGTTTTCAGTATGGCTTATTGCTATAAAGTCTGTTGAATGACAACCTCTGTAACTACAACATCTGTTCAATACTATCTTTGTTAAATGGTCTCCAAGAGTCCAATCTCTGTTTCTACAACATATGTTGCAACAGCTGAAAATAAAGAGAACCATTCACTGATACAACATCTGTTGAATAACAGATATTCACCAAAATATTTGAAAGGTCTTCTCTGATCCAAAATATATTGTATAAAGCCTAAAATATGTGATCTAAAAGCAAGTTGCAATAACAGATGTTGTCTACTAGATGCTTTCTAATAGATATTTCATAACATATATTGCTAAAACCCATTACAACATAAGATTAACCACCATTAGAAAATTGTTAAAGCAGTCTGTTGAAGCACTACTAACATACATTTTCACTTTAAAGATTTGACAAAAACTTATCACTGAAAAGGCTACACACACCTAATAAGAAAGTCTTAAAGATAACTGTCTTACACTAAACTTTCATGACAAATGTTAATAACAAGCTCCAAACTTTTAAACCTAGATGACTTCTTGATTCTTTTAAAGGTAGAGGATTGCTCACAAAACAACTAATCCATTACATCATCAACAGACACAAAATCCTAAAAACAAATCACAAAACAACCCCAACGCAGGACATTGGCTGCAAACACAATATATATTAAACATCTATTTTTTTATAGAAAAGAAAACTTTAATGAACTCATCAAATATCCAAGCTATGTATAAAATATTGAAACCTTCTCAATCTCGCTAAGCGCATCAACATGCTTCTTCTGGGCTTCAACTATGAATTCTTGATAGAATGGATAAACAGACAGATAAGCAACCAATTAAATCTTGTTCTGCATATTCATTCCACATTGTACATCGCAATATCTTACCTCTGCATGAAAAAAATAGAACCATAGATATAAAACATATACAAAAATTTTATTCTCTACATTATTACACCATTTATTATACCAAGTCATCATTAAGTTTGCAATTTTAACATGATTGCATTCAATTCTATCAACTGCCAGATGTGTTAAAAGTTTAAGCAATACTTTTACACAAAAAACAATAACAATATAAACGAATCATTACTCCAAGTCTTGAATATTAAAATTCATACGTCTGATTTCTTTTGGAGGTCGTCCAAACACATCCAAACATCCACAACAAATCACACTTCCAGCAACATCTAGAAAAAATAAAAAATACAAGTGCATCAAAAATCTGTTAACTTTAAAGCACAAATAAGAAAGTAAATGTAAATTATTAATTAAAGAATAATAGACAAACCAAAAGACAACAGTTTCTTAATAAAGCCTTGAATCTTATCACCCTGAAAATAACCATAAACTAAACATGGAGATCAAACACAACAACTGTTATTAATTAATTAAATTAAAGAATAATAGACAAACCAACAGAAAACAGTTTCTTAATAGAGTATTGAATCCTATCACCCTGAAATTAACCATAAACAAACATGAAAATCAAACACAACAACTGTTATTAATTAATTAAATTAAAGAATAATAGACTAACCAACAGACAACAGTTTCTTAATAGATCCTTGAATCTTATCACCATGAAAATAACCATAAACAAAACATGAAGATCAAACACAAGAAGTCTCACATAACTAAGTAAATAAAAAAACATAAGATGAAGAACCTGATTCTATTTGATGATATGTACTTTACCTGCTCATCCATCAATATGACCTCCATCTTAAGAATCTGATTCCACTTTTGTAAGATTTGACCGTTCTTGTACCTTATATCTTTAGCTGGATTCAGATCATATCTGAAATTTAAATATTAAAATTTCAAAAGTTTTTTAGAAATTTTAAAACTGATGTAAAGAATGGATGTATTTGTTATGTGGTTATGCCTATAACGGAAGACACATGCAGCATAATTAATGAAACACAATTCCCTATGTTAATTTAAAACTTCCCTCTTAAATTTACAAACTAAGGCGGTTTAAAATCTGCCAACAGATATTCACAACATCTGCTTATGAAGTAAAGAGCTCAATTATTGGTCTGAACAGTTGTTCGTCAATCGAGGCCAACGAACAGATATTGTTGAGCTCATCAGTGCTAAAAGATAGTGGCCCGTGTATTTTTCTTGAATATTTTAAACTGATTGATGGCATCATTATTCACGTCATACAAGGAATCGTGGTCTATCTCTATGTTTGACACCTAAGCTTTTTAAGGTGTAACAACCCGACCCCGGGGGTGTCGGTTGGGATGCAGTTGATACCAAAATTTCACAACGGAAGCAATGTTAACTAATATTTATTGTTTTGATACAAATTCTAATCCAAAATGGTAATTACATAACTTAAATAAATAAATTAATATATATGCAAGGAAAATCGCGGCAGTCGTCGAAGCAGCTGGTGGGGTGTAATCCATTAGTCCAACCAATCTTTATCTATTTATCTCTAAATGCTATAAACCGCAACACTGGTAGTAACAATCCTTTAACCAGATATTCTCTAATCCACAACTAGCTATCATATACCTCGAATTTACCATCTGTCCATCTCCAGTACCTGAACACATGCTTAAAAGAGTTTTGGGTCAGCAATTATGCTGGTGAATCCGTGTAATAGTTAAGTAAATCCAAAACAGGGTTGTCATCTCAAAAACAAGTTCACAAGTTTCCACAACGCAACACATGGTGATGTACAAGCGACACCTCAATCCTAATACACCGAATTTATCTACTACCGTTATAGATTCACCTGGCAAAATATATTTCACAACGGCCCTGTAGACCTCAGTGGAGGGTTTTTCGGGCTTCCGGATCCACTGTGTGTGGGGGTTTCCCCAAGTATTACTACCCACATATTAAGTGGCCCAACCCCTGGGTTAATGAGTGTCAATGTAATATCCGGCAGCTTGTATCTTGTCACATCAAGTAGTTAAAACACACACAGTTAAAAGACAAAAAGGGGAATGGTACACGGAACTCACCTTATCAGCGTATCACGTCATATAACATCCCAAGTCAAGACTCCATTAATTACCAATCACTGGCAAGATCCTATTCAAGTTCACATACATTAGGGTGTGTAACCAACATTGCGGTTACACGTGTGGGCAACTAGGACCTTTAATTGTTAATGTGAACTTATCCTATTTCCTGGTTCGTAGTTCAAATCATCCGGTTGTTGTCTATGTCCTTAGTTTATAGGAATGATCATCTAGTTTCACATGGTTGTTATAATAATAATAATAATAATAATAATAATAATAATAATAATAATAATAATAATAAAAAAAAAAAGTATCAAAGTTTATAATTAAGCACTTGTATATATAAATCTATACTTCCGTACACAACGTCCAAAACATTTAGTGTTTTCCATATCATGATTTTGAGTGTTCCTTGAGATAACATATCCATCCTATGTCTTATCAATCTCGATTGTTCAAGTCTTGCATATTATACTTCTTTGCAACAATAAATATCCATAAGTATATACTAATATCTAATGTCTCAGTCTCGCCACAATTCTTATACATCATTTATCATTGTCTCTATTATCTCAATGTCCTAGTCCATATATCTCCTCTAGTATCCGACCATTCACTTTTGCCATATCACTCAAGTATTCTAATGTTACAACCAAGTAATTAATACTTACTTCTTGTTTAATCGATTCATCTACATGATTTCACATGCTTATATATATAAATTATCTCCCACTATTCTTATCTCTAACTATATTCTATTAATAATCAATCAAGGAGGAGATAAGAATGTTGTATAACTCACAAAGCTTATAGGCTCTCATAACTAATCTCTATTAGAACCCCATATCTTCGTCGCCTCATTGTATCATATTGATTCACCATAACTGACCATTAACTCCTGCTTATGTATAACCCGACTGCCATCATCATTATCAATGCTATTCCTGAATCCAAATGTACAGCCCTTTGAGTATTCTCCCTTGGAACCGCTGCCGTCACCGTCACCGTCACTGTCTTTGTACTTACAGTACCGGCCGGTCAAGACCAGGGCCAGCTCCCATCTCCCTTTCCCTCTCTATCACTCTCTCTTCCCTTCTTTCCTCTTCTGTCTCCGCGTCTCTTTCTCTTTCTCCCTACGCATCTCTTTCCATAATAATCAGTAAGGTTTGTAAAGGTGTATTAATTGAGTTAGGTAAGAGTGTGTGTGTCTACGAAATGAGAGAGTGAGGAATGTGCAAGTGTGCAGGGGAAAATGGGAGGGTTTTATTAGGGGTGTACAAAAAGCTCGCGGCTTGAGGCTCGCTCGAAAAAAGCTCGGCTCGAAGAGGCTCGTTTTGTTTTCGAGCCGAGCCGAGCTGGCTCGTTTTGTAATCGAGCCTAGCTCGAGCCAGGGGTGTTAAGCTCGTGGCTCGGCTCAATAGCTCGACTCGTGGCTCGACTCGATGGCTCGACATATGGCTCGACTCAGGCTTATGTATGACTAATTAATATATAGATGAAACTAATATATTTTGGCTCCAAACCTAATTCTAAAATTCAAAATTTGATAATCCCGCTCATACTACCTATCTATCCCATCTTTTCATAATAAATAAACCATAACTTAGAAAAAAAATATACATGATTATGTGTAATTTTATTGTTTTTTATTTAATAATATTTGTAAAAAAAATAAAAAAATAATAAAAAAATATAATGAGCTGGCTCGAACATTTACGAGCCGAGCTCGAGCTCGACTTTTCAGCTCGACCAGAAAAACGAGCCGAGCCGAGCTGGCTCGGTTTAAGTTCGAGCTCGAGCTCGAGCTGGGCCTGGCTCGGCTCGGCTCGACTCGGCTCGTGTACAGCCCTAGGTTTTATAATAGGGTAGATGAGTGGTGTCATCAAAATAGTTGGGCATGTGTCACCTTGTGTAGGTGACACATCGCCCATGTGGTGACTAATCAAATCATGAGCGGGTTCGTTACCGTGTTTTAGCTCGGTCTCGCAACGGATATATAACCTATTTATAATAGTAATATTTATTTATAATAGTTCGTGTTTTAGTTTCGTACAAAACATATGGTTTATTATTCACCTTTGGTCGTTTAATAATTATATATTAATAATATCGAGCGAAAAATTTTGGGCCCTAAAACCGGGGTGTTACATAAGGTCTCTGTGGTTGACAACTCAGCTTTCTTATGTCACTCACGGCTCTCCTATTATAGTAAGTACTAGGTGAAATCCCATGTGAAAATACGGGAAAAGTATATCAATTTTTAACACAGTCTGTCTCAATTTATACTAAATAACAAATAAAGAAGCCAATTATCTGTTGTAAGCAAAACCTGTTTAGTAAGATCTATTCCTGTAACGATACCAGTTGATAGATACTAATCAGATGTTTTAATACTGAAGAGTGTTACAACCACGGAGAGAAAAATCCACTCACGCATGGAAAGCTCTGTTGGAGAACAGATATTAAAAAGAAACAAACAATCTTAATCTTCAACTGAAATTTCATTACTCTGTTTACCAATATTTGTTGACTTGACAACAAATTTGTGAAACAGCTGTTATAGGATTCAAACTTATTATTGCAATTACATAATTTCAATGAAATATCTGAGTTAACAAAACTACATACAAAATGGAAGACTTGTAAAAGAACAAATCCAAATATCTCTAAAAAAACTGCTTTAATGCCAAGTAACACATTTACAATATCCAAGTTAACAAACTACATACAAATTACAAGCAAACATAAAAGAAGTATTCTAACAAACAAACCCTAGAGAATGATCTTCCTTGTCATTGTCATTGGAACAAAAACACGAACAAACAAAGTACGGTATTCAACTTCTGACGCACTTGCATTAAATATAATCACAACAAACGTCGACAACCCTTCGTCGCTAAACATCATCAAGTTTGAAAACCCGACCTAAACTTTCGAAACAGGCTCTGGATGTAGTAATAATAGATCGATGTTTTTCTTTGATTGTAAGAATCTTCGCAAAACACCAATTCCAACTTCATTATCAACGGATTGTTGATAATCCATTTTTTCTTTGAGTGTAAGAATCTTGAGAAGACTGGTAGAAGGACATTTGAATGGAATATCATTATGAATATGGGATGGAGAGTTGGAAAATGAAAATAGTTCAAGGGATATAAAGTTGGAAAATGACTATTAGGAATTTCTCCCCTTTTATAGGGTGAATAAACAATCTATCTGTAAAGTTGATTTTCAATTGTAAGTTGCATTTCAAGTAAATATAAAGTTGGAAACTCACTTTTTGGGCCTTTTATAGAGGAAAAGACAAATTGGAACACAAAAATAATAAAATAATATTTTTAATAATTTGAAATTATTGTCACTTTATTAAACTAAGTTCAAAATCGTAATCATTAAGTTTGGCATTGGAACCTTTGTTGAGATAAAATAAGAATCTCTTTGACCCATTCTACAGTATTGAAAGATATCCTTATTTTGTTGTATACTCTGTTTATAACATCCATTGACTTGTCAACTTGTCAACATATGTTCTCACACAAATGTATCTCAGTGTTTAAAATATCCTCATTTTATTATATATCTTGTTCAATTTTACCACATCTGTTGACTTGTCAACAAATTTGTTAAATAGACCAAAGATAATGATATGTAAACAATTATATAAACAAAACAAAATGACAGAGTTACCTATTCAAACATTTTGAAAAACTTTTGTATACCACATTATGGATGTTTGTACAAATTTATTTTTGCTTATCATAAATCAAAATCTTCAAGCTCTTCCTACTTTTGACCCTGGATACAGCAGCATAGATTTGGCAATGACGGGAAAACAACACGTGGAATATACAAACAGAGTTACTTATTCAAGTGATTGTGTTTGACTTTTATTTATTGTCATAAGAAGTCATGTTTAATGTTGATAATATTCACTTGAATCAAAAGTAACATCACTGGAGCTCTTACTTTCAATACTAATTTACGTAATTATAAATTATAAATTAGTATTGAAAGTAGGAGCTCCAGTGGTGTTACTTACAAACGTTCACCAGACAAATAGATTGTGAAGTACCATATAAATGAAGGGAGATGTTTGTAGGTTAGATTATGAAAATTGAGATCAAAAACTCCTTCCTCAGTGTTTAAGGTTGAGAGAGAGTGTTTGGAGGCGATTAGGGTTTGTGAAATGCTGAAAAATTGCAAAGTATGGTATTTATAGTTACTGGAGGTTCGACCCTTGCAGGGGTCGAATGAGGGATTAGTGTGGTCGAATGAGAGGTTTAAGTGACTCAGGAACTTGGTTCGACCCCCTTAAGGTCGAACCAGTTTCTGGGTTTTCCAGATTTTCCAGTTTTGTCGTTTTAACGCATTTTAAATTTAGTGATTTTGCATATATGCACTAAATGACAACAGTCATCTAACCACATCTCGATGGAGCTATATCCAGTTATTTTGTTAAACCAAAAGTTTTGTTATAGATAGTACAAGATAAATTTTCGTTTATAAAACGTAGATTACCCGAACCTTGCGATATAGTTGAAAGAATAGTAGTAATGCAACATGAAAATAACTTTTGTTTAGATCGAAGAAGGTTTTTAGAATCAAAACAAGTTCGCATAAAAACACTTCGCATGTACACATTTTCATGAGTTTACGAGAAGTCGAGTTGAAAATCGTTATACTATTAGTCGCAATTTTCCTCATTTTTTTCGAAAACATGCATTGGATCTTTATATGAAAATGAGATGGTTTATACTTGACTTGTAAATATGCAAAACTAGTTGTAAAACGCAATAGGAGACAATTTCATGAAGTATAAATCAAATGTGCTTTCAAAAGACCACTGTTTTAAAAAAAATGACATGGATAAGAATTACCAACGTATATGATACGAATAGATTTCCAATTATTTAAAAATTCAAGGTTTCGAACTAACGTGAATGGGAGAGGCTTATAACAGTTTTGAAAATAGACTTTAAGCTTTAAAAGGATGATCGAGTCACAGCAAAGAAAATGCCAAGGTTTGTGAATGATGTGTAGGGTTCGTGCTTTAACTATCAGCTGGTAACCTAGCTTCAAAACCCAAATCAACATTGAAAGTTCATGGTGCACAAATTTCTCATGATGCGTTGATTGAGTAAATCGGCTCGGTATTTTGATAATATGGTAGAAGTTTATGAGTTGAATACAAATGGAGAATCTGGTTTGGCTTGGGTTGATTTTCTTTTATAATGTTTAGGAAAGTGTGGGTAGGGTATGTATGAGGTTGAGTATGATCCCAGATGCCTCGATAAATTTTGAGAAATAGGATTTTTCTGTATTTAAACATTTCTTTAACTTTTAAGTTAAAATTTCATTAAAGTCAAAAATTTTCAATTGTTATGAAATGTTTGAGAAAATCCAAGTGTTACCCGTTAGGCTTGGGTAAACTTGAAACCTTTAGTTGTCAAACTTTTTACGAAATTTATACATTGAAAGATCGTTTGTTTGTAAGGATCGTTAAGGCATCTCTTTGGACTCATAGTGTTCTATTGGTTTCAAGGCACAAGGTGTATACAAGATGCGTATCAATCTAGTGAATAGGCTTCTCTAAAACTGGGTGTTTGGGTTTTGTGCTCTTATGAAAAGACACCATAAGAAATAGTTTGATACGTCAATTGTTTTAGAAAGTAGTGTATTGGTTTAGGTCAAGTAGATATGCATTTATGTATGAATTTAGTCTGGCCAAAAGGAGCTAACTAGTGATAGTTGGCTATAGCTCAAGAGACTAGGCGTGTTTATGTTAGTAAATCAGTATTGGGTAAATGAGGATAAGTTGTGTTGTGAGATTTGTGGATACAAAAAGGTCATAGTTTAGTGATATACTGTGACGTCGATGAAACATGTTTGTAAATATGAGGAGATAAAACAAGTTGATTAATAGGTTTTGAAACCACGTTCGTTTTAACTGTGTGTGATGACGCAACATTCCAAAATTAGGGTGTGATCGAAGTTAAACATAAAGTTTAAAAATTTGAGTCATGGGAAAAATGTTTTAGCAAAGGAGAAGTGATGCTTTATAGTGTAAAAGTCACAAAGCATAAGTGAAATAGTGTAAGTGTTAATGTGATAATATAGCGGACAAAAGTTTTAATAATGATGATGAAAAATCCAAAAGTGAATGATCAATGAATAATAGCATATGAAATACCAAGCGATGAAATTGAGTCTTCAAATGATAAACAAGACATAAATATCAATAACATAAGACATTGGGATTGTTTCTGTAGGAAACTTTGACTAACCCAAATATTTGAAATTTCCTAGTGACTTGTGGGGGCGTACTTTAGCCTATAAGTGAATGCTCATCCCAAGAGTTCCCAGGTAGGTATACAGGTCCCTCGTCTGATTGGGATTTATACGAAATACCAGGCCTAGACGGAAAACTCAGGATACAGGCGCTCACCCTTCCATATTGCACGTGCCCCACCACTAGTGAATTCCAAAACTTTAGCGAGATTAAAAACAAGTGTAGAAATAGATCCTTGAGATGTGGATTTCACTCCTAACTCAAAGAGGTATTTCAAAATGAAAACTATGGTGGAGTGAAACCAGTCACTAAGTTAAGGATATCACTCCCAGCTTAGTGGTTAAGTTTCTTTTTGGAGGAAATAGTCTTTGAGGTGTGGATGTCACTCCTATTCCAAAGATGTATAACATATAGAGGAGTGAAACTAATCACCAAGGTATGGATGCCACTCCTAAGTTGGTGATATCGTTTTGTTTGTGAAATACGAGTGTCTTCTTCTCCAAGAAAAATACCGAAAGAATAACGAGAAAGAATCATAACGAAAATATCTTGAAAGAAAATATAAGAATAAAGAGAAACATACATGAGAAGACTCGTGAATGTAAGCTTAGTTATAGACTAGGCTAAAAGGCATTCTAATAACCTAATTCCCTATAACCATTGCTCTGATACCAATCTGTAACACCCCAACCGATGACGGAATTATCGAGGTGTCTGTGACACCCCAGGAAAATCCCACATCAGCCGTGATTAGGAGAGATCCTTGGTTCATAAGTAATGTCTTGCCTCTTAAATCACCAACGCGTTTTGGGGCTTAATGTTAGTGGATGAGAGGAGAACTCCAAAGTTAAGCGTGCTCAGGTGGGAGCAGTATCAGGATGGGTGACCTCCTGGGAAATCTCCACTAGGGCACCCAAAAACAAATCCGTGAGCTCTGGATGGGCAACCCATCAGGGCAAAGCGGAAAATATTGGTGGTGAGATGGGCGGGTGTTATAGAGTAAGTCTTGGAGGTTTTGGGTCATGGGTTCAAACCTGGCCCAAAGCAAATGTTTTAACGTGACACCCCAGGAAAATCCCACATCGGCAGTGGCCAGGAGAGATCATTGGTTCATAAGTAATGTCTTGCCTCTTAAATCACCAACGCGTTTTGGGGCTTAATTTTAGTGGATGAGATGAGAACTCCACAGTTAAGAGTGCTCCAGTGGGAGCAGTATCAGGATGGGTGACTGTAACATCGCATATTTTTCCCCAAAATTTCTAATTAATAAAATCCCCACTTTACTTATATTAAACTTCTTTTGTACAAGAATAACCATGTCTAAACCTTATTTCAAAACATTTTAATAATAATAATAATAACAATAATAAAAAGTTTCAAAATTTGTTTTATATATATATATACATATCTATTAATAAAGTTTAATTTTTTTAAAAACTTATAAACATATCACATATTATTAAACTAAACAAATAACTCAATCCAACCCACACCTTGAACCCAAATAATAAGCCCAGACATCTAAGCCCATTTTCAGAATAAGCCCAAACCTGGCCCAACTCTCAAACCAGTCTTATTATAAAAAGAATAAAACTTGCGTGGACCGGGACTCGAACCTGCGTCCACTCCGAGTCAGAAAGCTTAACACATATGCACCACCACTGATCCAGACAATCTTTTGTGTTTTTAATCCAAACACAAATAAATTTAACACGTTTCCTTAATTGATCAGTCAAACAACACAAAGTCAACAACCAATTTCCTATTCTAAATTCATTCAAATTAAACACGTTTTTGCTAACTTTGGTAACGAGTTCTGTGGCTTGCTGAACAAGGGAACCCTACGCATCTTTTACAACCTACAATCACGCTCAATCATTCCTTTTTGTTCGATTTTACGCGTTCATAATTAATTCATTGGTCAACAATTTTCCTATCCTAAACCCACCGAAAATAAGAACACCTCTATCAAATCCCACCCTATAACTCTCTAATCGTCGAATTCATCGTTCTTTGACTTTCTATTGACTCGCGAATTGAGGGCATTAACAACTGGTATGATTCGATTCCTTATTCCTACATGTTAATCGGCTCTTATACATCATTTACCTTATGGTTAATTCGGCATTCGCAGCGTATTCAATCTAATTAGGATTCTAGGGTTTATGTTCTAATTAGGGAAGATGATAGGATACTGTGACTATTTAAATTTAAAACAATTAAGAATCCATCACCAACTGATCAGTAGACCAGTTGGTGATACCTCCCTTGTTTAAACAATTAAACCGGCGTGGGATTGGGGTTCAAATCCAGTCCCCACCATTTTATTTTGATAATTTACAATTAAACCCAAGAAGTCTTTATAACAATTCAAAACCAAACATACTCGTTCTCAGGGTCCAGACCAGATGGTCTGGACTTGTGATTAAAGTCTTTGAACCGGCCAAGGACCCGGGTTCGATCCTTGGAAACAACAACTTTTTTTATAAACTATTTATCTTTACATTTAACCTAGTTACCTTTTAAAATAGTTTTTAAATACCAAAAGTGGCTATAAATTTTATAAAAATTATTTTATGTTATTCTAATGGTAAAGTTTATCATACAATTTTTAGTTTTTCAAAAATCATTTATTTCATATATAAAAAAAAGATATTACAAGTTTATTTATTTATAAATTAAAAATTCTATAAAAATATCTAAACGATTTTATAAAATTCCATAAATATTATTTTAAACTTATAAATCAATAAAAGTCCCATATATAAATTTTAATTTCAGAAAAACGTTTATTTAGTTTTTTAATTAATTTTTGCTATTTTAAATCATAAATAATTCATAATAAATTCATTTTCCAGTATTTTTACATCAAAATTTTACATAAATTATTTTTGTTCATTTAGAACAGAAATATAATTTTTAATTTGAAACTTTATGAAATTTAATATTTTTAGACATTAATACTATATTTTGAGAAATAAATATTAATATACTATATATTCAATAATTAAGAAAATAATTTTATAAAATTATTTTCACATTTACAACATTGTAACACAACCAACTTTAATCAAGATTTTACAAAAAGTCCTTTTATTTATTTACTTTCCTAAATTTCTTATTTTATTTGTTCATTAACAATTTATCTAAATTAACAATTAAACGATTGTCAATCCCCAAATTAGGAACCCTATAATACCTTTAGACTAGAAAACTTAGACTTATTTTATTGCCTTGAACTTAGGGTAATACTTGGAATCGTTGTGCCACATTTAGACTATTTCAAAGGATTCATGTAACACCCCAACCGATGGCGGAAACATCGAGGTGTCACGTAGTGACGATTGTTCGATAGCTCATGGACTAAAAGTGTAAATATTGATACATTGATTAAATAGTTTATTACATTGAAATGAAATACAACGATTCTAAATGTCACCTAAACTGAAATACAATGAATCAAAATCTAAATATGAATCCGAAAGCTTAACGAATGCATCTCAAATAACCTGAAACATGTACGGAAATAATTTGTCAATACAAAAATGTATTGGTGAGCATACCCTGTTTAAATACATATAATAGAAAAGTGTTTCGCAATGTATGTGCTATGATAATGTAATATGTAAAAGGGTCAAAATCAAGCCTCGCATCGTTCAATAATCGTTCACACATCGTTCAATAATCGTCACACGCATCGTTAAAGAAAAACCATAACAATGACCAAGGACTTAACTCGTTCACGTAAGTAACCAAGGGATATAATTCGTAGTACTACTCATTGTTAGGTGCGGCCCAAAGGTTAATGATTTTAACAAATCGTTCATACAATTCACACAAAACATATCAATGAGCACATTGCTTTATAAATAATACACGTAAGCTTAGTACTACGAAAATAAGAACACCTCTATCAAATCCCACCCTATAACTCTCTAATCGTCGAATTCATCGTTCTTTGACTTTCTATTGACTCGCGAATTGAGGGCATTAACAACTGGTATGATTTGAGTCCTTATTCCTACATGTTAATCGGCTCTTATACATCATTTACCCTAAGGTTAATTCGGCATTCGCAGCGTATTCAATCTAATTAGGATTCTAGGGTTTATGTTCTAATTAGGGAAGATGAAAGGATACTGTGACTGTTTAAATTTAAAACAATTAAGAATCCATCATCAACTGATCAGTAGACCAGTTGGTGATACCTCCTTTGTTTTAAACGATTAAACCGGCGTGGGATTGGAGTTCGAATCCAGTCCCCACCATTTTATTTTGATAATTTACAATTAAACCCAAGAAGTCTTTATAACAATTCAAAACCAAACATACTCGTTCTCAGGGTCCAGACCAGATGGTCTGGACTTGTGATTAAAGTCTTTGAACCGGCCAAGGACCCGGGTTTGATCCTTGGCAACAGCAACTTTTTTTTATAAACTATTTATCTTTATATTTAACCTAGTTACCTTTTAAAATAGTTTTTAAATACCAAAAGTGGCTATAAATTTTATAAAAATTATTTTATGTTATTCTAATGGTAAAGTTTATCATACAATTTTTAGTTTTTCAAAAATCATTTATTTAATATATATAAAAGAAATTACAAGTTAATTTATTTATAAATTAAAAATTCTATAAAAATATCTAAACGATTTTATAAAATTCCATAAATATTATTTTAAACATATAAATCAATAAAAGTCCCAGAAATAAATTTTAATTTCAGAAAAACGTTTATTTAGTTTTTTAATTAATTTTTGCTATTTTAAATCATAAATAGTTCATAATAAATTCATTTTCCAGTATTTTTACATCAAAATTTTACATAAATTATTTTTGTTCATTTAGAACAGAAATATAATTTTTAATTTGAAACTTTATGAAATTTAATATTTTTAGACATTAATACTATACTTTGAGAAATAAATATTAATATACTATATATTCAATAATTAAGAAAATAATTTTATAAAAATTATTTTCACATTTACAACATTGTAACACAACCAACTTTAATCAAGATTTTACAAAAAGTCCTTTTATTTATTTACTTTCCTAAATTTCTTATTTTATTTGTTCATTAACAATTTATCTAAATTAACAATTAAACGATTGTCAATCCCCAAATTAGGAACCCTATAATACCTTTAGACTATAAGACTTATTTTATTGCCTTGAACTTAGGGTAATACTTGGAATCGTTGTGCCACATTTAGAGTATTTCAAAGGATTCATGTAACACCCCAACCGATGGCGGAAACATCGAGGTGTCACGTAGTGACGATTGTTCGATAGCTCATGGACTAAAAGTGTAAATATTGATACATTGATTAAATAGTTTATTACATTGAAATGAAATACAACGATTCTAAATGTCACCTAAACTGAAATACAATGAATCAAAATCTAAATATGAATCCGAAAGCTTAACGAATGCATCTCAAATAACCTGAAACATGTGCGGAAATAATTTGTCAATACAAAAATGTATTGGTGAGCATACCCTGTTTAAATACATATAATAGAAAAGTGTTTCGCAATGTATGTGCTATGATAATGTAATATGTAAAAGGGTCAAAATCAAGCCTCGCATCGTTCAACAATCGTTCACACATCGTTCAATAATCGTTCACACATCGTTCAAGAAAAACCATAACAATGACCAAGGACTTAACTCGTTTACGTAAGTAACCAAGGGATATAATTCGTAGTACTACTCATTGTTAGGTGCGGCCCAAAGGTTAATGATTTTGACAAATCGTTCATACAATTCACACAAAACATATCAATGAGCACATTGCTTTATAAATAATACACGTAAGCTTAGTACTATGAAAATAAGAACACCTCTATCAAATCCCACCCTATAACTCTCTAATCGTCGAGTTCATCGTTCTTTGACTTTCTATTGACTCGCGAATTGAGGGGATTAACAACTGGTATGATTCGAGTCCTTATTCCTACATGTTAATCGGCTCTTATACAACATTTACCCTATGGTTAATTCGGCATTTGCAGCGTATTCAATCTAATTAGGATTCTAGGGTTTATGTTCTAATTAGGGAAGATGATAGGATACTGTGACTGTTTATATTTAAAACAATTAAGAATCCATCATCAACTGATCAGTAGACCAGTTGGTGATACCTCCTTTGTTTAAACGATTAAACTGGCGTGGGATTGGGGTTCGAATCCAGTCCCCACCATTTTATTTTGATAATTTACAATTAAACCCAAGAAGTCTTTATAACAATTCAAAACCAAACATACTCGTTCTCAGGGTCCAGACCAGATGGTCTGGACTTGTGATTAAAGTCTTTGAACCGGCCAAGGACCCGGGTTTGATCCTTGGCAACAACATTTTTTTTTATAAACTATTTATCTTTATATTTAACCTAGTTACCTTTTAAAATAGTTTTTAAATACCAAAAGTGGCTATAAATTTTATAAAAATAATTTTATGTTATTATAATGGTAAAGTTTATCATACAATTTTTAGTTTTACAAAAATCATTTATTTAATATATAGAAAAGATATTACAAGTTTATTTATTTATAAATTAAAAATTCTATAAAAATATCAAAACGATTTTATAAAATTCCATAAATATTATTTTAAACTTATAAATCAATAAAAGTCCCAGAAATAAATTTTAATTTCAGAAAAACGTTTATTTAGTTTTTTAATTAATTTTTGCTATTTTAAATCATAAATAGTTCATAATAAATTCATTTTTCCAGTATTTTTACATCAAAATTTTACATAAATTATTTTTGTTCATTTAGAACAGAAATATAATTTTTAATTTAAAACGTTATGAAATTTAATATTTTTAGACATTAATACTATATTTTGAGAAATAAATATTAATATACTATATATTCAATAATTAAGAAAATAATTTTATAAAAATTATTTTCACATTTACAACATTGTAACACAACCAACTTTAATCAAGATTTTACAAAAAGTCCTTTTATTTATTTACTTTCCTAAATTTCTTATTTTATTTGTTCATTAACAATTTATCTAAATTAACAATTAAACGATTGTCAATCCCCAAATTAGGAACCCTATAATACCTTTAGACTAGAAGACTTATTTTATTGCCTTGAACTTAGGGTAATACTTGGAATCGTTGTGCCACATTTAGAGTATTTCAAAGGTCTCATGTAACACCTCAACCGATGGCGGAAACATCGAGGTGTCACGTAGTGACGATTGTTCGATAGCTCATGGACTAAAAGTGTAAATATTGATACATTGATTAAATAGTTTATTACATTGAAATGAAATACAACGATTCTAAATGTCACCTAAACTGAAATACAATGAATCAAAATCTAAATATGAATCCGAAAGCTTAACGAATGCATCTCAAATAACCTGAAACATGTACGGAAATAATTTGTCAATACAAAAATGTATTGGTGAGCATACCCTGTTTAAATACATATAATAGAAAAGTGTTTCGCAATGTATGTGGTATGATATTGTAATATGTAAAAGGGTCAAAATCAAGCCTCGCATCGTTCAATAATCGTTCACACATCGTTCAAGAAAAACCATAACAATGACCAAGGACTTAACTCGTTCACGTAAGTAGCCAAGGGATATAATTCGTAGTACTACTCATTGTTAGGTGCGGCCCAAAGGTTAATGATTTTGACAAATCGTTCATACAATTCACACAAAACATATCAATGAGCACATTGCTTTATAAATAATACACATAAGTTTAGTAATAATTGTACATGACTCACCCCAAAAGAGTAAATAGTAAAAAGGGGAAAGATATACTCATATCGATTATGATGATGAATACGAATATTCCGTACGCGTGTGATGAACGTTTCAAAGCCTTAGATAATAAGAAGGGAAAGCAAGATGATGGGGTGTGGTTGATAACCAGAGAATAGTGGTGGCGAAGGTTAAGATCTTTTTTTTTATTATTATGTTATCAAGGAATATAATGAAGAGACACTTTCACACAATATATATATATATATATATATATATATATATATAGAACCTAGGGACCTATACATTAAATTATAATTAGAAATCCAAGATGTTACATAATGTTATAATAATTAATATATAAAACGTTTTGGATATATAAAACGTTTTGGCAAAAGCAATTGTAATTAATATACTTATGACACATTAAATTGTTTTAAGAGAAATAAATAGGGTATTACAATCACGCTTTAAACATTATATTAAGTTACAGGTTAGGCACTTTACTGTTTTGGATCATTGTCAGTTTACATCCCTAAAGTTGTAATTAAATCATTGAAAAATTTGCGAATGCTACATGGACCCCAAAAGCTAAAAAAATCCATTAAGGACGACCGTTTCAAGACACTCAATTGTTATGTAACTAATTTTGGTTAACTCCATTTAAAGACTAAAAAAATTGATTATGAAATAGATAACTGAAAGTACATATATATATTATTTTATTTTGGTAAAACCATAAACTACTATTAACTATTGAATTTACTTATTTAGTTAATATTGATTAAATAAATTTATGTTTGAACAAAACATATAGCATTTAATTCTTATTTATTATCATCATTATTAACACTAATATTAATATTTATGTTATTGTCATTATTATTATATTTAATAGTCATAAAAATTTCTATTGTAACTGTCCAACACAATTGAATACAAAATTCACTTTTGACAAAGTTAGTTAAATAATTTTCATAAATCAAAGTCAATTCTAATGACATGTCACGTTAATCACATGGATATTTCTACGTTATTAGATATAATGCATCTTGTTATTTTTATTATTTTTATACAAAATGACAAGTATGGTTAAGGGATTAGAACATGACGATAATCATCTGGTTAGTTTTATGAAACATTAAATTCGCTAAACAGTAGTCATAATATTATCGATTTTGTTTTAATTGATTCACTCAAAATGTAAATAAAAAAAATTGAGGACTAGATTTGTATAAATAATAAAATTGAAGGTGACGGTTGTCACAATTCAAGACTTGTGCTAAGGTGAGTTTACATAGCCCTTTTTCACTATTTTGGGGTGAAACATGTTATACTTTCAATTGCAATTCAACATAAGTGTCTATGTGTTATTCTATGTTGCATTATGTCTTAAACATTACTATGGTAAGCACAATTAGACTAGCATAATCATTAACTCCCTACAAGCCAACGATACATAATGATAGATCTATTGGACTGACAACCCCACCTGGATACGTTACCTCCAGTATGGGTAGCGTGGGTGACTGTTATCGCAACAAAAACGAGTGAACCATATGCGTATGGGATGGACCACAATATTCTAGTCACAAGGTTTGATTATGCACACGATTTACTGGGTAGTATTGTTTTCACATATGGACTAGACTTGCCATGACACTCGAATTGTACAAATTTTATTCAATATTCAAACCTATGTAATTCTCACCAACTTTTGTTGACCCAAAATATTTTCAAACTTAACATGTTTCAGGTTATAGCTTGCTTGAAGATTAAAGTTAATGCTTGAAGATGCATATTTAGTATTTCTCAATTGATGTAGAAATTCTTTTAGAACAATTGTATGTAATTTATGTAATAAATTATTGAAATTTATTATTTACCATGAGCTACTGAGCAATCGTCAATACGTGACATCCTGATGTTGCCACTTCAAATAGATTCATTGCTCTGGCCCAGAATACGATTAATCCGGCATGGGCTACATGAGCCCCTAATAGTTTACCGGATAAATTGATAAGCCGAGCATTCCCGGCCCACCAAACGAAACCGGTGGTTTCTTGGTCATGACCAGCTAAAGCTAAAGTTCCATTAAAGAGCGTTTTCACGGGGTAGAAGCTCCTCAGGGAATATAGGGTTTTCATGAGGCTGATCTTGAGCCACCATCCAAGCACGAATACCTTCGTTTAAGAGAATATTTTTGGTGTAGAAAGTCTCAAATTCAGGATCTTCCGCCGCGCGAATTTCCTGAGAAACGAAGTCATAGGCACGTAGGTTCAAGGCCAGACCGGCTACTCCGCCATCGGTTAGGGTGTTACAGTGACCTCATGGGAAGTCTCCAATGGGATACCCAAAAACAAATCCGTGAGCTCTAGATGGGCAACCCATCATGGCAAAGCGGACAATATTGGTTGTGAGAGAGGCGGGTGTTACAGTGTAAATATTGGAGGTTTTGGGTCATGGGTTCGAACCTGGCCCAAAGCAAATGTTTTAATGTGACACCCCAGGAAAATCCCACATCGGTCGTGGCCAGGAGATATCCTTGGTTCATAAGTAATGTCTTGCCTCTTAAATCACTAACGTGTTTTGGGGCTTAATGTTAGTGGATGAGAGGAGAACTCCACAGTTAAGCATGCTTAGGTGGGAGCAGTATCAGGATGGGTGACCTCCTAGGAAGTCTCCACTGGGGCACCCAAAACCAAATCCGTAAGCTCTGGATGGGCAACCCATGAGGGCAAAGTGGACAATATTGGTGGTGAGAGGGGCGGGTGTTATAGATACTATCAGAGCCACTCATGTGCCATTCGGGACGGTGGGTGCATACCTCATCAGGGACGATGAGACTCTAACAGGGGGTAAATGTGGCACCCCAGGAAAATCCCACATCGGTCGTGGCCAGGAGAGATCCTTGGTTCATAAGTAATGTCTTGCCTCTTAAATCTGACACCCTAGGAAAATCCCACATCGGTCGTGGCCAGGAGAGATCCTTGGTTCATAAGTAATGTCTTGCCTCTTAAATCACTAACGCGTTTTGGGGCTTAATGTTAATGGATGAGAGGAGAACTCCACAGTTAAGCGTGCTCAGGTGGGAGCAGTATCAGGATAGGTGACCTCCTAGGAAGTCTCCACTGGGGCACCCAAAAACAAATCCGTGAGCTCTGGATGGGCAACCCATGAGGGCAAAGCGGACAATATTGGTGGTGAGAGGGCTGGTGTTACAGATGGTATCAGAGCCACTCCTGTGCCGTTCAGGATGGTGGGTGCATACCTTATCAGGGACGATGAGACTCTAACAAGGGGTGAATGTGACACCCCAAGAAAATCCCACATCGGTCATGTCCAGGAGAGATCATTGGTTCATAAGTAATGTCTTGCCTCTTAAATCACCAACGCGTTTTGGGGCTTAATGTTAGTGGATGAGAGGAGAACTCCACAGTTAAGCGTTCTCAGGTGGGAGCAGTATCAGGATGGGTGACCTCTTTGGAAGTCTCCACCGGGGCACTCAAAAACAAATCCGTGAGCTCTGGATGGGCAACCCATCAGGGCAAAGCAGACAATATTGGTGGTGAGAGGGGCGGGTGTTACGGTGTCACATAGTGACGATTGTTCAATAGCTCATGGACTAAAAGTGTAACTTTGAATACATTGAATTAAATAATTTATTGCATTGAAAGGAAAATTACAGAATACAATAATTCTAAAGCGTCAAGTCTAACTAAAATACAATAAAGTCAAAGCTTAAATATAAATCCAAAAGCTTAAAAGATGTGTCTCAAAATAACCTGAAACATGTACGAAAATAGTATATGTCAATACAAAATGTATTGGTGAGTATACCCTGTTTTGAATACATATAGTATAAAAACGTTTCCCAATTCATGTGTTGTATACCGTTTGTAATTTTTTAATTTAAGCAGTATCAGTCAAAATCAACCCTAAGAATCAAGTATCAAGAATCAAGAATAAGACAACCATTTTTGAGTATAATGAATCACAAGACAATGACCAAGGTCTCTTAACAGAGTCACAAGGGGTATATACCATAGTACTATTCATTGAAATGCAAGGCCCTCAAAGGTTAATGATTTTGACAAGTCATAGACACACAAAGTAACATAAAGCAAACACACATGAGAATTGCATTTAGTGAAAGAATAACATTTAGTAATAATGTACATGAATAGCCCCAAAAGAGTAAAACATGAAAAGGGGGAAAGATATACTTACAGTTTTGCTAAGCGCGGTAAATCCAAACAAAACTCGTCACAAGATAAACTTGGGAATTCCGAAGAATTCAACCTATACGTACAAGAATACTAATGAGGAAAATGGCTTAAAAAGTCTAAGGTATCTAGAATCTAAAGCATTAGGGTCTGCTAGGCTTATGTAGGGAAGATGAAGTTTTATGATAATCCGAATGTAATAATAACTTTGAATAAAATATATCATGATGTAAGATCAAATATGTATCTAAGGAAAATATAAACTCTTATGTTTTCCACACTTAGGAATATTTCTGTTTTATAAAAATAATATTCATAAAACATATTTTATATTTTATATTTAATTAAATAATTTATTATGACTAATTAAATATAAATAAGCTAGAAATACAAGATATGGTCCAAAATGATATTTTTATGAAAAAATGATTATAGTGAAAATAGTTTTTCCATATTTTTCTCAATTTATTTGCATTTAAAACAGATTTAATGAATTTAAATATTGTTTAAATGGTTAAAAAATAGGAAAACCAATACAACAACTGTTTTCTGGACAAGTAATTTTTATTTCATATTAGAATTCTTAGAAATAATTATCCTAAAATTTTGAGATTAAAACCATTAAAAATGGATTTTTAATCAATTAAATATGATTAAAACAATTTAAATTAATAAAATTACGAAAATTAAATATTTTTCAGAAAGTAAAAATGTGGAAATTTTCTTTATGATGTCAAGATGCTACACCTAAATTTTTATAATTTTTGAACTAAAAATGAATTCATTATGAATATGATAAGTTTATATGTATTAAAAATGATTATTATATGCTTAAAATAATAAATAAAATAAAATAAAAAAAACTGAGGAAAGGTGGGGGACACTTGGGCTCGAACCTAGCTCCTTTACTGCAGAAAAGAATCACTCAACCACTGCATCACTAAGGTTTTTGTTGAAACATTTAAAACATAAACATATATAAATCAATAACTCACTTTATCTTCTTCCCCAAACACAAACCCTCAGCCCTAGCTTTCTAATACTTTTAATTCGTGAAGATCAAGACCCGAAACAAGAGGGCTTTCAACGAGGACTAGATAAAGATAGAAACCACATCGAAAAAAAGAACCTACAATGATTTAAAAGCTCGGAAAGAAAGAGACCACAACCGAAACTAAAATCCGAAAATTTCAGCCGTTACTGGACAATTTTACGAGATTTTTCTAGTGTTTTGGAACGTGAATGAGTGCAGAAATGATTTGGTATTAAGAATTTATAATGTTGTTCGAGAAACAGAGCGTTTGATGTGATTTTTAATTCCGGCCGTTTCACATTATGTAGCCTGATTAAACACATTCAAATCATGTTTAAATGGTCGTTTTAATCAATATAACAGTTACATATCGAAGGAGAAACGTAAAGGAGTCGAAGTTGAAGGATTAGAAGCATTAAAATGTCGCTTGAAGGTCTCGCCGGACCTTGGCCGGAATCCCGCCGGAGTTGGCGGGAAAAACGTGAGAGACGGGAAAAGTAGAAAATCAAATTTTGAAAGTTTCAATTTTGGCAAAATGGTTCCCTGAAGTTTTATATTGGTATATTATATAAAAAAACTTTTTAATTTCATTAACAAACCTTAACAAAGGTTATAATTTTAAGCTTTTATAAACTTAGAAAATTTTAAACAACCAACATAAAACCTTTTGTATACAGTCGGTAACGGTTTAGTTTTAATCTTTTCAAACTTGAAATATATTAACATATTTATTATTTTAAAGCACATTTAATAGATTCTTGAAAATGTACTCGAACTTTTATTTAATTGTGAAAGACAAAAAAAAAAACACGAGGACTTGAATTGTAATTAAATACAAGGACTAAAGTTGTAACAATGAAGAAATAGAAGGGACGGTTGTCACAGTGTGGTCACCCGTATTTGTGTTCTCTATTACATCATGCTAGCACATCCTTAATCTATACTATCTATACTTCTATACTATAAAGCATGAGGCAAGGATACCAACCAAATTTAAGTAATTACTATACTTTATGCTTATGGTACAACACCTTAATGAAGTTAGTAAGAGGTTAAAATAGTTTTTCTACAATATTATTAAATTATATTAATTAAGACCTATCTAGCATTAAGTATAAATATTCATAATATAAAAAGATAGTAAAAAGAGTTGTGATATAATTAAAATTTCTTTGTTTTAAACATATACATTATGGAGACTATACATATTCTAACTCCCATATATCATTAAGTTTGTATTAATGTTTTCTTTGTTATAAACATATATATTATGGCCACTATACGTATTCTAACTACCATATACCATTAAGTTTGTATTAATGTTATGTCCCTATAAATAGAGGCTTATTGTACTTGGTATAACTCATTGATAAAGAGCTCTCTACATACGTTCTATAGTGGTTGCTAAGAATAACCATTGAGAATACGGGAAATGGTAGCATCTTGCGATAAACTTTAACAACTCATGTTCCTGATTGAGATATAGCTCAAAAGAGAAACACGCAAGATGTGAAGCGAAATGTATTACGAGGGAAATTGTGGACAATGTTGGAAAATTCGTGCATCATGACACGTGTCAATGATGTAACACAAATAAAAACACTCACGTTTTGTAATATGATTAAGCTCGATTTTTGTTTGATTGTATGTTGGTGATGATGGAACTCTAGCATCTAGGACGATTTGTGGTAGTTTGATGTTGTTATTTGAATCTCTAATCTAATTCACATCCATTCGATTTACAAAACCAAATACATTAACTTTCCTTGTATTTGTTACATTTATTACGAGTAAAAGTTACTATAATTCCCTATATACGTTGTCTTCATCATGTCATGTACAAAGAACAAAAGAAAAGAAAGACTGATATTGAAGTGAAGAAGTAACAAAACAACAATAATAAATACACGACAATACTAAATGTATGTAAAGCTATAAAGAATAATTTATATGTTTGACCCTCATGGTAAGTTAGTTGTAAAGTCTAATCAAATCAAGTTACGCAAACCAACTTGATTTTTTATCAAGCCGAGCTCGAGTTTAAGATTCTATCTTTATTTTAGATTAGAGTAAACCCAAACCAACTCGGTATGAAGTGCAAGTCAAACTCGAACTAGCCCTGAATCGACTCAACCTTTAAGTGTTGTGTTCCCCGCCGCATATTATTTTAAAGCACATTTAACAGATTCTTGCAAATGTACTCGAACTTTTATTTAATTGTGAAAGACGAAAAAAACACGAGGACTTGAATTGTAATTAAATACAAGGACTAAAGTTGTAACAATGAAGAAATAAAAGGGACGGTTATCACAGTGTGGTCACCCGTATTTGTGTTCTCTATTACATCATGCTAGCACATCCTTAATCTATAGTATATTATAATGTGTTTGGGAATGACATTTTTAAGATACCCAAAAGTTATGAACTTTTTTTTTGTTTAATGCATAAGTTACAACTCTAAAATGAGGATAAAATAGTTTTTCAAATATACTTATTACACTTTAATCCTTATCTTAATTACATTAAATTCTCTTAACTTAACTTTTGCTTATTTAAATATTGTTACACTTTTCTCCTTATTTTAATCCAACTAGCCTATAAATTTAAACATCCATAGTATATTCATACGTTATTTCTTTTTTAAAATTACATCATAAAAACGAGGATTTTAATATCTTTAATTTGAGTATAGTATTGCTATTTTTTATATTTAAAAAAAATATTGTGTTACATGATTACTAATATGTAAGCTAACACGTGTTAACAGAAATTATATTGTGTTAGCTTACAACCATAACAATAACACGTGTTAACAGAAATTATATTTAATCCCTTTCTTAACCCTTGATCAACCTATATCAATGGTTGTGATTAAATGTGTTTTTTTCATTTTATTTAATTGATTTTTTTCAAACAAAAAGACAAAATAAAGGGTAGTATGGGTAGAAGAAGAAGAAGAGTCCAACACTTGTAGCCTAGTTGGTTGAGGGCTTAAAGTTTCTCATGGGAGGCTTGGGTTCAATTCCCACTAGCTACATTTGGAGGACATTGGTGGATGGGAAATGAGGGATGACCCGGCCATTGTCTTGGGTTCAAGTCCTGATCCCGACCGGTTTTACCGACTATTTCACCGTCGTGCCTTCGGGCGGGTGAGTGGTCGGGTTTTCCCGGGAATTGGTGGCAATTGGTGGCCCGGGTACTCTCGAGTACCTGATTCGCCAAAAGGGTGCCCGAGAGTGCTCGGAATTGATTCGTTGGCCGTTCAAAAAAAAGTATGGGTAGAAGAATATTGACTATCCTCTCTCCTCTCTCCCCTTTCTTTTCAACTTTATCATAATAACATTCTCTCTCCTCTCTCATATTTCTTTTCGAAACACCACTTTCTCACCCATCACCTCTTTCTTCTCCAGACAACTCTCACCTCACAACCCTTTCTTCTTAAACAACATTAATATCTAGTGGGTGGTGCTTGTGTGTAATAGAAGCAAGTGACGGGTAGTGGTTATGGTGGTTCTAGTAACAATCATCTCTCTCTTCTCTCCTCTTTCTTCATCTTCTTAGTGCTCTTCATCTTCTTTCTTCTCTCTCTTGCCATAACTCTCTCTATCTCTCTCTCTCTCTCTCAAGTCTCTTTTTTTTGTTATGTGTATTTTTTAGTGATTTTTTTTTTTGCTAGTGTTAAAATTGTTGGTTTCCGGTGGTCGGAGGTGTGGCCGGAGAAGATAGATCCGCCGGAGAAGACCGGTCCGACCCCTCTCTCTCTCTCTCTCTTGGCGTAACTTTTTCTCTCAAGTCTATTTTTTTCTTTGCATTTCTCTATCATTGTTGTTGAATGGTAGCAATAGTGGTGGTGAGTGGTGGTTCCATCTCCCTTCTCCTCTATCATTCCCTCCCTCCCACGACCTTAAGTGTTTAGATCCGATGACATTGGTGATGATCTTCAATTTTAACAGGTATGTATGTGTTCTTGATTTGGGTTTTCGTTAGGTGATAACCCAGTTTTTTATTTGGGTTTTTTTTTCATTTATTCAGTTTTATTATTTTTATATAAGAAAATTAAAGTGGGTTTTGCTTTGATTGTGAAGATATTCATCCGCGGTGTTAGAAGGTGACCGGAGACAGTCAGAGAGGATGTCCAGTGTGTACAGAAAAGAAGGGGTTGAAGGTGTTCTTTGTGGTTGTGTCCTTAATGTGGTTGTGTCCTTAAACAAGTTCTTTGTAGTTGTGTCCTTAATGTGTAAGTTATTTGTCAGAATATGTAACATGTGTTATGTTTTATAGATGTTCTTTGTAGTTGTGTCCTTAATGTTTGGTCTGAACCTGTGGGAATCAGCACAAAAAACACTGTTATAATTTCTGTTAACACGTGTTATTGTTATGGTTGTAAGCTAACATGTGTTAAGTTAAACAAAAGAGTAAAATATTATGTCAGTTTGAGATGTGTGATCACATGTGTTATCCTTGTGTATGCAAATATGGTAACATGTGTTAACCTGGTAAAAACCTTTAAACCACGTTTGTGGTGTTTAGAGTGAGACGTGTATTAACAGTTGGTAGTGCTTCATATATGTATTAACATGTGTTAACCTTGTTGACTATGTTGGCATGTGGATTAGAGTTAGACATGTATTAACAGTTGTTTATGGTGGAATAGACTAACACGTGGATTGCATGAGCATTGTCATTTTTTCGAATTGACTAACAACTGTTAACTTATGAATAACATGTGTTATATATAAAACCCTGGTTGAGGCATAAGTTGACAAAGTTGGCAGTCGAGGAATAAGTTCTTGTCAGTTTTGGCAATGACTAACAACTGTTAACAAGATAATATAAAGCAGCAATTTACGCAACCACATACAGCCTAGATTCCAAAAGGGACACCATGGGCGTCGCATATTTTAACTTATACATAATAAAGGTTTTAAAAAGATCATACGCACTAAGTAACCGCTAGACGCAAAAAAAAACATGGCGGCATAGATACCCAATTCATATGAAAGCCATGCAAGAACAAACAGATGTGTTATCACTTTCGTTAAACTTAACCTGTGGGAATCATCACAAAAAACACCGTTATAATTTCTGTTAACACGTGTTATTGTTGTGGTTGTAAGCTAACATGTGTTAAGTCAAACAAAAGAGTAAAAACTATATCTGTTTGAGATGTGTGATAACATGTGTTATCCTTGTGTATGCAAATATGGTAACATGTGTTAACCTGGTAAAAACCTTTAAACCTCTACCAACAAAAAAAAGTAATACTAGGTGTGTTTGTAAGGTGTGATAACAAGTGTTACCCTTGTTGTATTAACAAACTATTAACACACGTTATTACAAAGTATCATTACAAACTATTAACCACTTAAACAAAATAAATCTAGTAACTCTATGCATTGAGTACAAAAAAGAAAACGTTATTAAAAAGTTTTTCTACATATTTTCTCGGCTTCCTTCGACTTTGTTTGTTAACATATGTTAACCAGTGGGGGTCTTCGTTATCAACTGCAAAACAATAGATGAGATATTAACCTGGTAAAAACCTTTAAACCCCTACCAACAAAAAAGAGTAATACTAGGTGTGTTTGTAAGGTGTGATAACAAGTGTTACCCTTGTTGTATTAACAAACTATTAACACACGTTATTACAAAGTATCATTACAAACTATTAACCACTTAAACAAAATAAATCTAGTAACTATATACATTGAGTACAAAAAAGAAAACGTTATTAAAAAGTTTTTCTACATATTTTTCTCGGCTTCCTTCGACTTTGTTTGTTAACATATGTTAACCAGTGGGGGTCTTCATTATCAACTGCAACACATGTTACTCGGGGCCCAAATGTGAACATGTGTTAACAAACACAATTGTGGTACACAAAAAAAAACATATGTTGTTTTGTTTAACGGGGTGTAAAATACCAAAATTATACCGAAAACAAAACACCCATCTATGTAATGTCTTAACATGTGTTACAACCTCATTTGACTAAAGCCAAAGATTAGGTGTTCATATTATCTTATTAAATTAAAACACCAAGACTTGTTTCTAACTTGTGGAAAATTTTTAATTTTCCAAGAATATATGATTATAAATTTTCAAAACAAGAAAAACAAAACATTTTTGTAGATCAATTAATAATCTAAGCAAATATAACCCTAATATTTTAGTCTAATATACATGATTATAGTACGCAAGTATCTTGTCACGGTTTTACCAAATCCAAATTAAATCTACTTATTATATTTACCTCTTTTTGGCCGGCTTTTTTTAGGTGAAATACCTTTACTCGCCGGAATTTAGAGAAAGGTGGTTCAGATCTGGAAATGTACCTGAAAAGGAAGGTGAGATCTGGAAATGTTTTTAACTCCGGTCATCTTCTCCGACAAGTTCTGGCTCCGACGACCATTAACACCTACAACATTTTCTCTTACAACACTAGACAACTAAAAAACACTCCCCTCTCCAAATCCTACGACCATTAACACGATTTTGTTGAAATCTTCTGTTTTAAAGAACTCTTTCACGATTTCGAATGTTGAAGAAGCTGTATCAAATGGTGGTTTTTTTTTTGGAGGTTTAATGGTATGATAATGGTTTTTTTTTCAAATATTGAAGATGATGATGGTAAAGGTTGGTAAAAAGAGTTGGAGACAACTTGTCTAATCATGAAAAAGCAAGCATGGGGGGAATAAAAAGGAGGTATTTGTATTTGAAGGTGTGTAACAAATTGAGTTGATTGAAGGGTAAAATTACTTTACTACCCCATACTAATAATAAAATCAATTTTGGTTGGGGTGATGTGGCTGAATAATAACCACAAGAAGGGTTTCTAGAGTTTACCAAATAACTTGGGTTTTCTCTAGATACTTATACTATATATATATATATATATATATATACACACACAGATATTATAATGATTTGAGATTGGCATTTTAAGATACCTAAAATTTGAGAGTTTTTTAAAACGTAATACATAAAGTACACCCTACAGTATTTCAAACACTAATTACATTTTAATTCTCTCATCTTAATTACACTTTAATTTCATTAAATTTTAATTATTTATATAATAGTTACACTTTATACCCTTATTTTAAGCTAACAGCCCCGTGATTTTTAAACGATCATAATTTTTTCATGCGTTAATACTTTTAAAAATAAATAAATCATAAAAGAGATGATTTATTCCTTTTAATTTGAGCACAATGCTGTTATTTTTTACAATTTTTAAAATTTACGTATTATGTGATCAATATCTATGGGTGAATAATAATTGAACCGTTAATCGAAACTGAATAGAAAACTAACAAAACCAAACCGAAATAAATCTAAAACTGAATTAACCAAAAATCGAATAAACTTAAAATCGGTTATCATTTTTTATACCTTTAGTTAACCAAAATTAACCAATTGAAACCGAACTAATAATATATTCATATATTTTAGCTTTAATACCTTAATTTCGTGTATTTATATAAATTATACTCTTATTCATACATTTATATCTCATTTCATGTACTTCTAACCAGAAAGTTTATCCAAAGTTTGGTATTGTTTATTAACCATAATTACCTGAACCAAATTGAAAACTGATAATTTAACCAAATAAACCGAATCATTAATCAATTAGTCAATAAGATCGATTAAACAATGACTTCAATTTCAATTAAGGCTAATAAACCGAATTAAAAACACTCTTAAAATTGTTTGTATTATCCGCTGACGTGTGCGGATATACACATAATTTTACAATGAAATAACACACATTTTGCTTTAATATTTATAAAAATGGTTTAGACCTTAATATTAAAACACACATGTTAGGGCAAGTGTACCCTGTCATATATGTAGTAACGTACAGATAAGAATCAGATATCGATCCATGGACGCGCGCGGAGCAATGGTACTAAAACTCTATCCCCGATTTACCAGTAAGAAAAGATAGTGAAAGTTTGTTTTTTAGTAAATTAATTCTAAAATATCTAAATAACATATGTAACACTCCAAATACAAAATATAACTATATAAACTATAATATACCAATCCTAGCATGTCATCTACATATAATAAGTAATACAGGCGTGTGATCAACATTCCCATTTTCCGACAGTTAGTGTCCTTTTCAGACATCCTAACATGACAACTATACAGAAAGCTAACACGAATACACACGTTAACCACTTCAAGTCGTTTATTAGCGAGCAGCTGATATGATCTCATGCAGATCTTCTAAAGATAAGTTAGTCATCTGTTAAGAGTATTCTAACCTCACTAATTCAGGAAAGCGATACCGAATACACAATACAGCCACCTAAACTAGCATAAAGTAGAGCATTTCACAACCTATTCCATTTTACCAACTTTGAACATAGATCTACTAATATCGCTATTTTAACCAAAATAACTACCAAAGATCATTAACCGTGTCAAAGATCAGTAACGGCACCATTAAGCTTTTAAAACCCTTTTACGTGCCTGTAAGCATTTTTAACCGTTATTCGACTGACTTTAACCAAACCAATACCCGGTTACAGTTTCATGGCGTAAACTATTTAACAAGTTAACTAGTCTACTACCGGACGATTAAACGGACGGTTTTTCAACATTTATCCGCCTAACACATTTGACAATCGCCAAAGTCATTCGAATACAACTACAAATCCAACAACAATGAAACAAGGTTGCGCTATGATCATCAAGATCTAAACATGAAAAACGCCAAATTTATACAAAACATGATTACATACAAACGATTGTTTTTTCTACTACCGATTACAAAACATGATTCATAGACTATAATGTACTACATAAACAACACAAACAAGCCAAAATAATCAGATTTGAATCAACTTAAAGTTTAATAGATCAAACCATAAATCTTGAATGTGATGGATTGGATGACGCTAGATGATCTGGCTTGAATCCCGAGCTTGTTAGACGGCCTTCCGGCTGCTTGTTTGGTCCAGAACTCGCCCCAAATCACCCAGGAATACCCAACATTTGATCAGTGAGTTGTGCTCTGTTTTTATAGAAAGTTTGATTTTGTGCACGGCCGTGCGCCTAAAGCGCACGGCCGTGCACTTTATCTTGACGAACTGACGTGCAGGTGGGCAAGTGGCTGGCTGGTTTCTGGAAATATCTAGATATTTCGCACGGCCGTGCACCTAGGGTGCATGGTCGTGCGGGTCTGGTGGTATTCGGGTACTAGGTGTGCACTGGCTGGTGCACTGGCAGTGCAGCCGAGGAACTGGGTCGCACGGGCATGTGCACGGGAGTGCTAATCAACGTGCCCGAGAACCTGATGTGCACTCCTGGTCGCACTGGCAGTGCAGCTCGTCTGTGTCCGAGCCAAGTGAGCCCGCACGGGCGTGCACCTGGGGTGCACGACCGTGCACATTCTCCAGACTTAGCTGATTTTTGCAGCAACTTCCATTTTGTCCGTTTTTCGCCCGGTTTCTTCGACTTTGCTCGTGGGACGTCGTTTAAGACTTGCAATAAACATATGAAGCGGTTAAGTACTGAATTCGTTAAATTATGGTCGAAAACGCGTAATTTGGGAGTTTAATCGGGGATTTAAATATGTATATTTTAACGTATATCAAACCTCCCCACACTTGAACTTTGCTTGTCCTCAAGCAAACAACTAAACAGAAATAAACGAAAAACTCGCCAAGTGGCAACAAATACAAAATATAACCTGTACAGACGATAATAGTCAAGCTAACAAAGATATAAAAACAGGTGATAAGATAACTAAAAAGCAACGACTCACTTCCGATCTACAAGCACGCAAACCCGTACATGACTCACAATGTTCACACACACTCGGTTTTATTTATGATACATACGTGTAATGTGTATGTGTAAATCGCTCCATCGCCAAGACAATGAATCGTGCAATATCATAAGCTTGTCAAAAGATCTAGTCTCCACCAACTAACGTGTGAAAAAGCACAAATCAAGAGGTCTTATAAGGGTTGTAATGTTAGGCAAGGGTAAGGGTGTGGAATGGATATTTACAGTGACAAATCGGCTAAAACCCGGTAGTTATGTCTAACTAATAACAACTAATACAACTGTACAACACAAACACGAATATAGGCGATTTTTATTTTAAATCGAGCTACACTTATAATTTCTAACTTTAAAGCTCTAAAAACTGCTCGAACACTCTAATTCACCCTATTTTAGGGTGTTCTATTTTTCTGAAGTTTTTTTTCTTTTTCTTTTTTTATCATCTTTTTTTAACAGATATATATATCTATGATATATATTCTGAACTAAGACTGATATATAATCAACATACGGGTTCTAAATATATAAACCCGAAAACAAACTATTTACAATACAAATACTAGTTAAACAATAACCTAAACCAAGTTTTAACACAAAAGGTTTAAAAGAAAAAGGCTATTTGGTTTAGTGGTAAAATGGTGTGGTAAATAAGAAAAACACGGGATTAGGTTCAACATGGTTAACTAGTGGATAACATTTGGGTGCGGGAAACAGATAGAACGAAAAGAAAGGCTAAACCAAAAGGGTATCCTAAATGCCTCAATCATATTCGTACAGTCTCACACGTATCTGATCTAAATAAGTATACTAATGACAAGTTCTAAATTGCACAAAACATCCGGCTCACTCGAAAGCATGTCAAAGAAATGTAATATATTCTAAGGCTCAAACGCTCACGTAACCGGAAGGAAATGGGTGCAAGTGTACGAATTTAACATGCTCGTATCTCGTCTGTTTGTCGCGCCTCAAGTTATTTTTATCAAAAATTTAGTTAGGCTTGATGTTTATAAGAAAATATATACATATATATGTACTTTAAAAGGGTTTTTTCTAACATATATATATATATATATATACGAAAGGACAAGAAGAACAAGATATAATCCCTCCCCACACTTAAACGTCACATTGTCCCCAATGTGAAAAATAGATAGCATTTATGAAATAGCTAACTATTTGTGGGAAAAAGGAGAATAATACTCCCCTAGTGTCGAAGAAACTGTGGAGTAAATGAACGGCGAGAGCATCGACAACGGTGCTCGCTAGTTACCTGCAAAGTCAACATTCTTGACACAACACACACATCAAACCCACTCATCATCATCATAAACATAAGCAAACTAAAATTAAAAATGTAAATACTAAATTTAAAATACATAACAAAGCAAAATGTTCAAAACAAAAGTACTGAAAGAAGATAAAAATAAACTACTAACAATCGCTGGAAATGCAGTGGAATCGGCTACTGGTCATCCCCGTCCCTGTGGTGGTGACCGGAGCTGCCTGGCTAGTCGCCACGTGGTGCTCCATATGGGAACGAGGGCGGGTTCCTGAAGGAACCCGGATGAACCGACTCCAAGCCAGCAAAAAGGTACAAAAACAAAGTCGTGGGCCATCTGCATACAAAAAACAAAGTTCCAGCTATTAGTAATATAAAAAATGAGGTCTTGGCTACGCAAAACAGACCTGCGTAAGTTCTGACCTGATTCTGGTTAACTTGCACGGCCGTGCACCTGAGGTGCACGGTCGTGCGGGTCTGTTTGGTTTGCAGGTCAGAGGCTGCACTGCCTTGTGCACTGGCAGTGCTGCCTGGTTTTCTCGGCATGCACGGTCGTTCACCAAGGTCGCACGACCGTGCAGGTTAGTTCAGCTCGGTGATTTCGAGCTGCACTGCCAGTGCCTGAGCCAGTGCACCTCACCATGCACGGTCGTGCGGGTTAGGTGCACGGCGTGCACTCCGTGCAGATTTTCAAAAATTTTTAACAACAATCACCCAAATCATCTACATTAAAACTCATAAAACAGCAGATTTAGGTGGGGAAGTGCATGGTTTCAACAAAAATCAAAAGAATGTAACAAACTTAAAACTAAAACAACAAGATTTGTGGGTTTGTTAAAGATTTATGAAGAAAAACCCCCAAATCTTGACCTAGAAATCAGAAAACATACGGATTCAAAACTAAAAACATGTAAAAGATGTGCAATATTATGAAGGGGATCATACCTTGAAGGATTAGCAAGTGAGGAGTGAAGAATCTAGACCAAAAGATGATGTTCTCGGCCAAAAAGAGGTGGAATGAGGGTGCAGCCGGGTGTGAAAGGGTTAGGGTTATGTTTTAGAAGTTAAAGATGCTTATATAGGCCCATTTCTGGGCTGGGCTTTTTGGCCCGCACGGTCGTGCACAAAGGTCGCACGGCCGTGCACAAGCTCTGCACTACCCCTTGCACCCTAGTGCTGATCAGGCATGCTGATCAGCTCGGCCCGCACGGCCGTGCACAAGCTCTGCACTACCCCTTGCACCCTAGTGCTGATCAGGCATACTGATCAGCTCGGTCCGCACGGCCGTGCACAAAGGTCGCACAACCGTGCACAACCTGCAGACTTGCAGAAATGCAGCCTGCAACTGCATTTTTCCGCGCAGCGGCCCTGTTTTGTCCGAAAACATCATTTTAAGTTAATATAACCTGTTTGTAGACCCTTTTCGCTCCATTGCTCATTCCCGCTCCGCTCAAAACCGGTACGAACCTGCACAAGACTCGAAAAAACGTTAAACTACGAAATTTGAAATAAACAAAGAAATATTAACACTATTTACATATTTACCCTTTGGCGCGCCCATACACGTCGTGCTAATTTTTTTAACGAGTCGCTAGCTAGACTCACTTCCCCACGCTTGTTTAGGCGCGTGGGTCGTAGAGATCGATTACCTCTACGGATTGGTCAACCGGTCCGTCAATGTAGACTTTTAATCTATGACCGTTGACTTTGAAAGTCAAACCCTGAGAATTCTCAATTGAGATAGTTCCGTATGGATATACTTCCTTATCGGTGTACGGACCTGTCCAACAGGACTTTAACTTTCTAGGAAAGAGACGCAGACGAGAATTGTAAAGCAGGACCAAGTCGCCTACCTGAAAATCTTTCTGGTGTTTCAGGCGACTGTCATGCAACCTCTTGGTGCGCTCTTTGTACAAAATCAAGCTCTCATAGGCTTGCTGCCTAAGCTCTTCCAGCTCATGGATCTGCAAGAAATGGGTCTCACCGCCGGTCTTCAGATCCAATTTCGTTGTTTTAAGAGCCTAGAATGCCCTACGCTCAAGCTCGACTGGGAGATGACACGTTTTGCCATAGACAAGCCTAAAGGGAGTCGTCCCAATAGGCGTCTTGTACGCAGTCCTGAAGGCCCACAACGCGTCATCCAGCTTGTCAGCCCAATCCTTGCGGTTTTGATTTACCGACCGCTCAAGGATTCTCTTTAAACCCCGGTTAGTGACCTCTACCTAACCACTTGTCTGCGGATGATATGGGGTGGATAACCTGTGGTGCACACCATAACGTGCTAACGCGCGATCAAGCAGTGCAATGCATAAATGCGTACCACGGTCACTAATTAGTGCCTTTGGGGCACCAAACCGTGAGAACAAGCTACGAACAAACCTCACAACTACTCGGGCATCATTTGTGGGCAAGGCTTGCGCCTCGGCCCACTTTGACATATAGTCAACCGCCACGAGTATGTATCGGTTACCCCATGAGGAGGGGAATGGTCCCATGTAGTCAATGCCCCAAATGTCAAAGACTTCACAGACTTGGATTGGGTTCTGCGGCATCTGGTCGCGTGCCGATATGTTCGTTGCCCTCTGGCACGAATCACATGCACCGACCAGTATCTGAGCGTCACGAAAGAGTGTGGGCCAGTAAAACCCGGAGTCTAACACTTTTTTAGCGGTGTAGTTCACTCCATGGTGACCTCCGGTAGGCCCCTCGTGACAATCGCGCAATATCTGCGCCGCCTCAACCCCGAACACGCAACGGCGAATCAACTGATCCGCCCCGACCCGGAACAAAAATGGGTCGTCCCAGAAGTAATGCTTCAAGTCTGCGAGGAACTTCCTCTTTTGCTGGTGCGACAATCCTTTAATAAGGATCCCGCACGCGAGGTAGTTTGCAAAATTCGCAAATCAAGGCGATACATCTTCCACTGGCTCGACGCTCATCAAGAACTCGTGGGGAAAATTGTCATTAATGGTCTCCCACGCGGAGTTCTCGGCATCATCATGCTCGAGTCTGGAAAGATGATCAGAAGCAACATTTAGGGTACCCTTCTTGTCCTGAATCTCTATATCAAATTCCTGCAGCAACAGGATCCATCTAATCAGGCGCGGTTTCGCGTCTTGTTTGCTAAACAGATACCTGATCGCTGCATGATCTGTATAGACAATGGTCTTCTACAGCACTAAATATGATCTAAACTTGTCGAATGCAAATACTACAGCTAGAAGCTCCTTCTCAGTGGTGGTATAATGCTCCTGCGCATCATGAAGAGTCTTAGTAGCGTAGTAGATCGGGTGGAAGTGCTTGTCCTTCCGCTGTCCCAAGACTGCCCCTATCGCAAAGTCGCTCGCGTCGCACATGATCTCGAATGGCAGCTCCCAGTCGGGTGCTACCAATATAGGGGCCTCCACAAGCAAACACTTTAAAAGCCCGAAGGCCTTCAAACATTCTGCACCAAACACAAACGGTGCATCCTTTTCCAACAGACGGGTCATCGGACGAGCGATTTTTGAAAAGTCTTTGATGAATCGCCTGTAAAAACCCGCATGACCCAAGAAGCTGCGGATCGCTCTGACAGGGGAGGGCGGAGGAAGTCTAGAAATGATATCAACTTTGGCAGGATCAACCTCCAACCCATTTTGGGAGACCTTATGCCCTAGGACTATTCCTTCCTTCACCATGAAGTGGCATTTTTCCCAGTTCAGCACAAGACTGGTCTCCTCGCACCTCTGAAGCATCCTCTCCAGATTCCCCAGAAACTGATCGAATGAACTCCCGAAGACTGAAAAATCATCCATGAATACCTCCATGGAGTCTTCGATCATGTCATGGAATATCGCCATCATGCAACGCTGGAAGGTTGTCGGCGCATTGTGTAACCTCACGAATTTTCCCATTTATTTTGCATTAAAGTATTTCCCGATCGATGATATAAAGTCTAATTTATTTCCAAGTATTCTTATTTTTATCCATGCACTCTATTTTTCTAAGTTCCTTTTATCATTGTACTTGAAAAAAAAAATCTTCAATCATGACATATGTCCTATCCTAATTCTATTTATAAAATCGTCATTTTATAAGACGGTGTTTTTTTTTTATTTTCTAATTCAAACTAATGATTTTTTTTTCTTAAATAAAGCCTTGAGTCAAATAGTCAAAGTCCTGGTCAAAGTCCTACTCAAAGTCTTAGTCAAACAGTCAAAGTCCTAATCAAATAGTCAATTCATCATAAAACCTTACTTTATGGTGTTGACCAATTTTAATGGCTAATTGAATCCAAAACTAGTATAAAAACCCACCTATGACCCATTATACTTTGCACCTCTAAATCGATTGTTTCAATCCGATTAAACTTTTCCTCATACCTTTCTTCTATAGTCTATTACTTCTACAATTGAAGCTTTGATTATAAGCTCTTGTAATTGGCGAATTGGAAGCTTGATATTCTTTCTTTTTCGTTTTCTTCAATTTGGACTAGCTACGTTGTTGAGTCTTTGGGATTCGTCTCGCATACATTCACAACACTTAGGGGATAATTCACCTTAGCCAATGTGAGTTTACATAGCCCCTTTTCTCTATTTTCACTATTCTTGGGGTGAAACACGTTTAAACATTTTATACTATCATTTACTCATACTTACTTGTGATTCAATTACATCATCATTCTATCATTTGACTGTAACAAAAAGACACAGTACAATCATTAACATTGATCAAGCCGCCTGTTTAGATTATAGCGCTATAGGTCTGACAAACCCACCCCCCCCCCCCCCCCGCATAAATTCAGGGATGATCGATAACAGTAACAACATTTAACTAACTTGCGAGTTAGTCATCAGTCGACACAAGGTTTGATTGTACAAAGACGCATTGTTACATGTCGGAATCATACTCTATCATCATACAACTGTGATTGTTGTACAAACTATTGTTATCAATTATATTCAAAAACCTATGTATTCTCACCAACTTTTGTTGACCCAAAATATTTTCAAACTTAACATGTTTCAGGTTCTACTTGCTTGAAGATTTGAATTAATGCTTGAAGATGTGTGCATAGTATTATTCATTTTGATGTACGAATTCTTGTAGAACAATTGTATGTAATTTATTTAAATCATTTAATGAAATTTATTATTCACCATGAGCTACTGAACAATCATCAATACGTGACATCCCGATGTTTCCGCCATCGGTTGGGGTGTTACAGATTGGTATCAGAGGTTATAGGGAATTAGGTTATTAGAAAAATAATCTAGTCTATAACCATAGGATTATAACCAGTATTTGCTCCTTTTACTTGCTATTCTCTATCTCCCTCCTACTGCTCATCCCTACTTTCATCCTTACAAGAAGATTGCTCTCCACCATTGGATCTACTCTTAGACTAATAGGACAAATCCTCAGGTTTAGCATGAACCACCTTGAAGATCTTGTCGAAGTTCTAGATTTTAATAACGAACACGTGCAATCTGGAAGGGTGAACGCCTGTATTCTGAGTTTTCTGTCTAGGACTGGCATTGCGCATAAATCCCAATCAGACGAGGGACCCGGATGCCTACCTGGGAATTCTCGGGATGAGTGTTCACTTATAGGCTAAAGCATGTCTTCACTATGTTATTAGAATCTAGAAGCTTTGATAAGTCAACGTTTTCATTTATTCGTTTTAATTAATGAATAGATGATTACACTCACTTCCTTTAAAACTAAGCTCTAAAATCCCAAAATTTTACAGCCTAAATCAATCCCACTTCATAATCATAAATGGATTTCACAATCACACTTCACCTTACCATCTTAGCCACTTTTTAAATATTCAACACCCTACCCAAATCATATTATTTCATTTCTCCACATGTTACTTATTTTTTTAAAAACTATAACCTCATACCTTAGCACAAACTAAAGATTTCTAAATCTTGTTGTATTTTCATTACCTAGTAACTTTACAAAGTACATATTTTTTTTTTGTCAAAAGATGTCCTCAAACTCAAATTCAATTGTTTATTTATTGACGTAACAAACAATTTTCTATATAATGCTTTAACCTATTAAAAATCACTTAATAGAACCTTGATCTTCAAAACCTAATGTCATGTTTGAAATCTCCAACTAACGGGAATATTTTAATCAAAGCCCACTTAGCTTGTACTATTTAACAACTTTTGCTTTATGTATAAAACCAATTTTGAAAATAAGATTTTTTTTATCCATACGAATAATATCTAGCCTCTAAATTCTCCATCGACACTCACTCACTTTCAACTTGTTCAAAATTTACAATATTTGGCATATATCACAATCATGTTTTCTTATACACTTGATTATAACCTTTGATCCAAACCCCAAAATTTACACTGCTACATAATCTCCTTACTATAAAATAAACTCTTTATCAACTATCTTCACATTCACTATCTCTCGCAACGTTGATTCTGTTTCGAGATTTTTCATCATTTCCCCAAGAACTAAATTCATATCCTTCACCTTCTCAAACATGAGCTAGTTACCCATGATAACCAAACTATTGAAACTTGATTGTGTGTTGCATCAAACATAATCCTTAGTTATACATGAGGATTCGACTATCTACCATATTTGAACATTTGAAACTAGAATTCATGGAATATAAACTATTTACTATAGACACACCTAGAGTCATTAACCTTGTCTAGGGCAACTCTATTACAACTCACATGCTATACTTGATACTTGATTGCTTACATGTACATATTATCAATTTGCAATTTATGTGTGTGGTACACTTAATCAAACAACTGATAGAGGATGAAGTACTTGCTCAACAGTTAGTAGAGTACCAAATAACCTACTCAACGATTGGTAGAGGTCATCATGCCTGCTCAACAGTCGGTAGAGGCCCTACAACCTGCTCAACGACTGGTAGAGGCTATCGTACCTGCTCAACAATCGGTATAGGTTCTTACTCACTGACTGGTAGAAGTCTTTTTCCTGCTCAACAGTTGGACTTATTTTTGGATACATTGTATACAATTTAATCACAAGGTTATTTTGCATTACTTACATGTGTGTTTAGAGTCATAGAAGGACACAAAACCCTAATGTAAGGTAAATTGGTGATTGCGGTCCGGAACGTAATCATGAATTTACAGGTACGTTAAGGTGGTGTGAAATTCTATCAAGGTTTTCGGTAGAGAAACTAATTATAAACTCTAGTTACCTGGTAGTTCATTTAGCCTTTCTATAGTCCATCAACTCATGCATTTCTTTTAGGATTTCTAAAACTTAAGATTCTTATTCACCTTGCGATTCCAAGACACACCTAATCCTACCCTTAAACCTCACAGATAACAAACCTCTTATCCAAATTATTCGAAAGCAGATTATTCTATAAATTCATGTCGTGCCTTAACCCAAAATTTTCAAAACCACGGTTGCCTTAATTTCTACCCAACCATCCTCAAACCTGTGTTTTTAAATAACTTCGGGACGAAGTTTCCAAAAGTATGGGAGACTGTAACCTCACGAATTTTCCCATTTATTTTGCATTAAAGTATTTCCCGATCGATGATATAAAGTCTAATTTATTTCCAAGTATTCTTATCTTTATCCATGCACTCTATTTTTCTAAGTTCCTTTTATCATTGTACTTGAAAAAAAAATCTTCAATCATGACATATGTCCTATCCTAAATAAAGCCTTGAGTCAAATAGTCAAAGTCCTGATCAAAGTCCTAGTCAAAGTCTTAGTCAAACAGTCAAAGTCCTAGTCAAATAGTCAATTCATCATAAAACCTTACTTTATGGTGTTGACCAATTTTAATGGCTAATTGAATCCAAAACTAGTATAAAAACCCACCTATGACCCATTATACTTTGTACCTCTAAATCGATTGTTTCAATCCGATTAAACTTTCCCTCATACCTTTCTTCTATAGTCTATTACTTCTACAATTGAAGCTTTGATTATAAGCTCTTGTAATTGGCGAATTGGAAGCTTGATATTCTTTCTTTTTCGTTTTCTTCATTTGGACTAGCTACGTTGTTGAGTCTTTGGGATTCGCCTCGCATACATTCACAACACTTAGGGGATAATTCACCTTAGCCAATGTGAGTTTACATAGCCCCTTTTCTCTATTTTCACTATTCTTGGGGTGAAACATGTTTAAACATTTTATACTATCATTTACTCATACTTACTTGTGATTCAATTACATCATCATTCTATCATTTGACTGTAACAAAAAGACACAGTACAATCATTAACATTGATCAAGCCGCCTGTTTAGATTATAGCGCTATAGGTCTGACAAACCCACCCCCCCCCCCCCCCCGCATAAATTCAGGGATGATCGATAACAGTAACAACATTTAACTAACTTGCGAGTTAGTCATCAGTCGACACAAGGTTTGATTGTACAAAGACGCATTGTTACATGTCGGAATCATACTCTATCATCATACAACTGTGATTGTTGTACAAACTATTGTTATCAATTATATTCAAAAACCTATGTATTCTCACCAACTTTTGTTGACCCAAAATATTTTCAAACTTAACATGTTTCAGGTTCTACTTGCTTGAAGATTTGAATTAATGCTTGAAGATGTGTGCATAGTATTATTCATTTTGATGTACGAATTCTTGTAGAACAATTGTATGTAATTTATTTAAATCATTTAATGAAATTTATTATTCACCATGAGCTACTGAACAATCATCAATACGTGACATCCCAATGTTTCCGCCATCGGTTGGGGTGTTACACATTGCACAGCCCAAATGGCATACGCCTGTAGGCGAATGTGCCAAAAGGGCATGTGAAGGTCGTCTTATCCTGGTCCACAGGATCGATAGGGATTTGGAAATACCCCGAGAAACCGTCAAGGAAACAATAGTACAACTTCCCCGACAGTCGTTCCAACATCTGATCGATGAATGGAAGCGGGAAGTGATCCTTTCTGGTGGCATCATTGAACTTGCGGTAGTTAATGCAAACTCTCCACCCCGTGACAGTTCTCGTAGGAATCAACTCATTCCTATCATTCGTGACCACCGTCATGCCACCCTTCCTGGGCACGACGTGCACAGGACTAACCCATACAGAGTCTGAGATCGGATATATCAATCCAGCATCGAGCAATTTAATGACCTCAGACTTTACAACCTCCTGCATGTTCGGGTTCAGACGCCTCTAGTGCTGTGCACGAGGCTTATGGACATCTTCCATCAAGATTTTATGAGTACAGAATGAGGGATTAATCCCCTTGATGTCCATAATCTTCCAGGAGATTGCCTTTTTATGAAGTTTTAGTATGCGGAGCAACTCGCTCTTTTCAACTGCAGACAAAGAAGATCAAATGATAACAGGCAGACGACCCTCCTCGTCAAGAAATGCATACTCCAGATGCGGTGGGAGCTCCTTCAGCTCCAAAGACGGTGGATCCTCAATAGACGGCTTCGACTTATCAGTCTCCTCACGCTCAATCTCCACGAAACGTCCCGGGCTCTGGGAACTATCATCACCGATCTGATAGACCGGCTGCTCATCTCTATGGCCCTCCTTCATAATGCCATCTAAGTCCCCACACAACAGATGTGTGCCCGAAACATCCTCCTCTATCGTGCCTAGAAAGTGAGAACTGACACACTGGTCTATTATATCAAGATAGTATAGTGTGTCATCCTGACTCTCGGGATGACGCATTGACATTTGAACATCAAAAGTCACATGCTTATCGTTCACCCGGAGTGTGATCTGGCCCGCAACCACATCAACAATCGTCCTAGCCGTGTTAAGGAAAGGACGTCCCAGGATCAGAGGCACTTTAGAGTCCTCATCCATATCAAGGATGACAAAATCCATCAGGAATACAAATTTGTCAATTTTGACAAGCATATTTTCAACAAATCCCCAAGGATATTTGATTGAACGATCAGCAAGACGAATACTCATCCTGGTGGGTGAAGGCTCACCCAGATCCAGCTTCTCAAAAACCTTATAAGGCATAAGGTTAATGCTCGCACCCAAGTCTGCCAGTGCATTACTGACAGACATGTTCCCTATCAGACAAGGGATGGTGAAACTACCTGGATCTCCCATCTTCATGGGCAGTCTATTCTGCAGAATTGCAGAGCAGTTCTCGTTCAGAAGCACACAGGACAGGTCCTCAAGTTTTTGCTTGTTTGTGAGGATGTCCTTTAGAAACTTAGCATACTTAGGCATCTGGGCCAAGGCTTCCACAAACGGGATGTTTATGTGTAGCTGTTTGAACAGCTCAAGAAACTTCCCGTACTGGGCCTCGTCCTTTTGCTTTCTAAGTCTGCCAGGATATGGAACAGGAGGAGTGTAGTCAGTGACTGGCTTCGGCAACTGTGTTGTACTTGCTGGGACTCCCCTAGCGTGCACCTCGTCCGAAGACTCAGTCTGGACCGTCTCAGTGATCGGTGGTGAGCCCGATGTGTCAGGTCCCGTGGTTTTACCACTCCTCGTCATTATGGCATTTACATGCCCTCTCAGATTTGGCTCAGTGTTGTCCAGGAGACCACCCTGCTGTCTCTCAGACATCATCTTTGCCATCTGCCCAACCTGATTTTCAATGGCCTGCATGGACGCCTTTTGGCCCCTCATCTCACCCTCATAATTGGAGAAGCGCTCCTCGTGCTGCTGGTAGCGCTGCTCGGCAATTTGATTGGTATTCGTGGTGTTGGTGAGGAGTTGAGACATCATTTCCTCCAGCCTAGACGTACCACCCTAGGCGTGCTGCTGGGAACTGTGACACCCCAGGAAAATCCCACATCGGCCGTGGCCAGGAGAGATCCTTGGTTCATAAGTAATGTCTTGCCTCTTAAATCACCAACGCGTTTTGGGGCTTAATGTTAGTGGATGAGAGGAGAACTCCACAGTTAAGCGTGCTCAGGTGGGAGCAGTTTCAGGATGGGTGACCTCCTGGGAAGTCTCCACTTAGGCAACCAAAAACAAATCCGTGAGCTCTGGATGGGCAAAGCGGACAATATTGGTGATGAGAGGGGCGGGGTGTTACAGATGGTATCAGAGCCACTCCTGTGCCGTTCGGGATGGTGGGTGCACACCTCATCAGGGATGATGAGACTCTAACATGGGGTGAATGTGACACCCCAGGAACACACCTCATCAGGGACGATGAGACTCTAACGGGGGGTGAATGTGACACCCCAGGAAAATCCCACATCGGCCGTGGCCAGGAGAGATCCTTGGTTCATAAGTAATGTCTTGCCTCTTAAATCACCAACGCGTTTTGGGGCTTAATGTTAGTGGATGAGAGGAGAACTCCACAGTTAAGCGTGCTCAGGTGGGAGCAGTTTCAGGATGGGTGACCTCCTGGGAAGTCTCCACTTAGGCAACCAAAAACAAATCCGTGAGCTCTGGATGGGCAAAGCGGACAATATTGGTGATGAGAGGGGCGGGGTGTTACAGATGGTATCAGAGCCACTCCTGTGCCGTTCGGGATGGTGGGTGCACACCTCATCAGGGATGATGAGACTCTAACATGGGGTGAATGTGACACCCCAGGAACACACCTCATCAGGGACGATGAGACTCTAACGGGGGGTGAATGTGACACCCCAGGAAAATCCCACATCGGCCGTGGCCAGGAGAGATCCTTGGTTCATAAGTAATGTCTTGCCTCTTAAATCACCAACGCGTTTTGGGGCTTAATGTTAGTGGATGAGAGGAGAACTCCACAGTTAAGCGTGCTCAGGTGGGAGCAGTTTCAGGATGGGTGACCTCCTGGGAAGTCTCCACTTAGGCAACCAAAAACAAATCTGTGAGCTCTGGATGGGCAAAGCGGACAATATTGGTGATGAGAGGGGCGGGGTGTTTTTTTTTTTTTATTTATTTTTCGTAATTTTGAAATGTTTAGCCATGATTGATTATTGTTGACCAACTGAAACGCGATCTCCGGCCAATCATCTACCATTACACGTTCAATTAACATTTAATTCATACCAAATCTGTGATTTTGACGCGTCAACATTAAACCCAAAGTCAACCCTTACCATTTCAATGATTGGAACCTATCACTATAAATTGATCATTCCTAAACCTTCACAACTCGCCATTACATCTTTCTCCATCTCCAATTCTTCACAATTATACTCTGTTCTTGATTTATAGTTCGCGTTTGACTTATTCATTGACCGCTCAAAATCACGCGTAAACGTGTTTGTAAGTCAAATTTTTTTGATAGGGTTTATTGTTCGGCATGTACACAACCTTAACCCTAAAGTTAATTGGGTTAAAGTTGTGTAATCTGATCGATTGAAGAATCTAGGGTTTGTTCTTATTAAATTGGGGAAGAACACGATTTTTAACATGATATATTTATTTAACGGGCTGGAACAAAACACAACCATGGTCTGGACCAAGTGGTTGTGTCTGGTGCACACTTTATGGTCCACGCAGGTTCAAATCCCACAAGCACCATTTTTTTTGTTTGGTTGATACAGAAAGAAGGAGGGGGGTTGTTGGTTTGGGCCGCCCCCCCTTGGGCTCAGCAGGGCCCAGTCCGAATCTATAAGGCAAAATGGGAAGGGTGGTTGGGCTTGGACTTGGTTGGGCTCAAGGATGGGTTTAATTAACATAACAATTATGGATCTAGGTTTTTATTATTATTACTATTATTATTATTATTATTATTTTTAAACCTTTTTTATATGTATATATATATATATATTATATATATATATAATGTGTGTGATAGTAAAATAAGGGCTTATGAAAAATATAATATAGGTATTAAAGTTTGAAAAATTTTGCGATGTTACAGGAACTGCCCCCAGCGCCCTGGTTCTAGTACTAGTTCGGTCTAGACTGGTAGGATTGGCCATGAGATTGGTAAAGCTGTTGTTATTGGGACTGTTGGGATTGGTGGGATTGGTGTGGTGCGGCAGCTCTCTGCTGAAATCCGAGAGGGTTCTGGTTAGAGGCACCAGATCTCCACCCAAAGTTTGGGTGGTTTCTCCAACCCGGATTATAAGTGTTACTGTAGGGGTTATTTTGGGGTCTCGACTGATTACCCATGTAAGCCACATCCTCGTGGCCAGTCTACATAACCCCCTGAGCACACGAGCCAGGCTCGTGAGATACCCCGCACTGTTCACACAGATATTGGGCCTGCGCTACACTTTGTTGAGATCTATCAAATCTCGTAGCAATAGCCTCAATCTGTGCAGAAATGGCCGTGTAGTTATCCACGGCATGTACACCCGATCGGGCAGATGAAGACCTGGATCGGTCACTCTTTCGAGATTTAGACTTCTGGGACGCCTTCTCAATAATGGCCCATGCTTCATTAGGGGACTTTGTTCCGATGTCTCCCCCAGCATATACATCAAGGCGTTCCTGAGAGTCAAACTCGAGCCCCTGATAGAACATTTGCACCAAATGTCTTTTCGAGATATCATGGTGCAGGACACTCAAGAGTAGGTCTTTGAATCTCTCCCACGCGGTGTACAGTGATTCCTCGTCATCTTGACGAAATGTCATGATGCGATTCACCAATTTTTGAGTCTTTTCATGAGGGAAGTACTGCTGCATGAATTGTTGTGATAACTCTGCCCAAGTCGTGATCGACCCTGCGGGTTGTGACAGAAGCCAAGTCCGGGCTTTGTCCCGAGGTGAGAATAGGAAGAGTCTCAGACGGATAGCATCATCGGAGATGCCCGTCATCTTAAATGTGGCTAAAACCTCTTAGAATGCAGCAATATGTCGGCCTGGATCCTCATGCTCCAGTCCACCGAATTGCACCGAGTTTTGTATCATATTAACGATACTAGATTTGATCTCGAAATGGTCCGCCAAAATAGCCAGGCGGACAATGCTTGGTGCCAGTCCATCCCCTCCAGGACGACCACTATCATTAAGCGGAATGTCGTCGTCCGCCATGATAATGTCACTTTGGGCTTCCGACTCCTCGTCGTCAGCCAGATCGTGCCTCGCCTCGTCAACTGGGACCTCAACTATAGGAGCAGAAATAAGAATATCAGAAACAAGACGCAATTTATGAAGTCTAATCCTCTCGCTTCTCCTTAGGACACGCCTTCGCTCCTCGTCAGAAAGATCACCAGAAGGCCTGGGGTTCGCGGACATCAACCTGCATATAAGAATGATACAATTGCAACAAGCGAATATATGACAAACCCAAAAGGCGAATAAAGACAGAAAAATAAATAAATGGAATAAAGAATCCATAAATACATGCGAAAATAACGGAAAGCTATATACTCAAAAAAAAAACTAATAGAATCAATAGAATGAACAGAAATAAACAGACTAAGCCTAAAACTATACAAAGAATGAAATTAATAATTAGTCCAAATACGAACAAATAAATCTAATTAATCAAATAAAGAACAAATCAAATTCATAGACAAACAAATTAATCCAATATTCAATAAATTAAATCTATCAACATCCTAATGAACGAAAAATCAAATCAAAACAATCCTATAAGCAGATAAATGAACGAATCTATATGCAAACCTATAAACCAATCTAAAATCAATCCAAAATATCTACAGACAGATAAATTAAATAAAAATTCAAATAATCATATATGCAAATAAATGAATGAAATAACGAATCAACAAAGTATAAACAAGTATTCACAAGCATGTACACTGGTAAAAAGTTGACTCGGTTCGTTCCTAATGCTCGTCGCGTCCCCGGCAACGGCGCCAAAAACTTGACGTGCGCGCTAGTACACATCATTTAGTGATGAAATAACACACGTTTATGCTTTAATATTTATAAAAATGGTTTAGACCTTAATATTAAAACACACACAATAGGGCAAGTGTACCCTGTCATATATGTAGTAAGGTACAGATAAGAACCAGATATCGATCCATGGATGCGCGCGGAGCAATGGTACTAAAACTCTATCCCCGATTTACCAGTAAGAAAAGATAGTGAAAGTTTGTTTTTTAACTAAATTAATTCTAAAATATCTAAATAACATATGTAAGACTTCAAATACAAAATATAACTATATAAACTATAATATACCAATCCTAGCATGTCATCTACATATAATAAGTAATACAGGCGTGTGATCAATATTCCCATTTTCCGACAGTTAGTGTCCCTTTCGGGCATCCTAACATGACAACTATACAGAAAGCTAACACCAATACACACGTTAACCACTTCAAGTCGTTTATTAGCGAGCAGCTGATATGATCTCATGCAGATCTTCTAAAGATAAGTTAGTCATCTGTTAAGAGTATTCTAACCTCACTAATTCAGGAAAGCGATACCGAATACACAATACAGCCACCTAAACTAGCATAAAGTAGAGCATTTCACAACCTATTCCATTTTACCAACTTTGAACACAGATCTACTAAGATCGCTATTTTAACCAAAATAACTACCAAAGATCATTAACCGTGTCAAAGATCAATAACGGCACCATTAAGCTTTTAAAACCTTTTACGTGCCGGTAAGCATTTTTAACCGTTATTCGATTGACTTTAACCAAACCAATACCCGGTTACAGTTTCATGGCGTAAACTATTTAACAAGTTAACTAGTCTACTACCGGACGATTAAACGGACGGTTTTTCAACATTTATCCGCCTAACACATTCGACAATCGCCAAAGTCATTCGAATACAACTACAAATCCAACAACAATGAAACAAGGTTGCGCTATGATCATCAAGATCTAAACATGAAAAACGCCAAATTTATACAAAACATGATTACATACAAACGATTGTTTTTTCTACTACCGATTACTAAACATGATTCATAGACTATAATGTACTACATAAACAACACAAACAAGCCAAAATATTCAGATTTGAATCAACTTAAAGTTTAATAGATCAAACCATAAATCTTGAATGTGATGGATTGTAGGGGTGTTCATAATTCGATTCGGATTCGAAAAATTCGAAATTCGATTTAGTTCGATTCGATTACCAAGAATTTGATTCGATTATTAAGAATTCGAATTCGATTCAATTCGAATTCGAGTCCAGTAAATCGAATACGAATCGAATACGAATTTATGATTTTAAATTCGATTCGAAATTCGAATAAAAACTGTAGATGTATATTTTTTAAATACATATACACTCATACACATTATTATATACACAAATATACACATTGAAAAAAAAAGAACTTCTAAATTTTGGTCAAACTCTAAGAACCCATAATGTTTACAACTTTTACCATAACCATATTTTACATATTTACCTTATACATCACAAAACTCTAACAAACTATACTATCTACTGTTTTTACTATTCCCGTATTTGACATATTGTTGTTTATTAATTTTGTAGATTTGTATTTTATATGTTAAAAATAATGAGTTTGTATTAGTTTTAAAACTAAAAGTAAAACAATTTATTATTTATGGTGAATTTGAACTAAATCGAATTTATTCGAATTCGATTCGAATTCGAGCTTCTTATTCGAATCGAATACGAATCGAATAAATTGAATTTTAAACGAATACGAATCGAATACGAATTCAGGTAAAAATATTAAAAATTCGAGAAATTCGATTCGAATAATTCGAAAATTCGATATTCGATTCGTTGAACACCCCTAATGGATTGGATGACGCTAAATGATCCGGCTTGAATCCCGAGCTTGTTAGACGGCCTTCCGGCTGCTTGTTTGGTCAATTGATCCAGAAATCACCCCAAATCGCCCAGAGAATACCCAACATTTGATCAGTGAGTTGTGCTCTATTTTTATAGAAAGTTTGATTTTGTGCACGGCCGTGCGCCTAAAGTGCACGGCTGTGCACTTTATCTTGACGAACTGACGTGTAAGTGGGCAAGTGGCTGGCTAGGGTGCACGGTCGTGCGGGTCTGGTGATATCCGGGTACTAGGTGTGCACTGACTGGTGCACTGGCAGTGCAGCCGAGGAACTGGGTCGCACGGGCATGTGCACGGGAGTGCTGATCAACGTGCCCGAGAACCTGATGTGCACTCCTGGTCGCACTGGCACTGCAGCTCGTCTGTGTCCGAGCCAAGTGAGCCCGCACGGGCGTGCACTTGAGGTGCACGACCGTGCACATTCTCCAGACTTAGTTGATTTTTGCAGCAACTTCCATTTTGTCCGTTTTTTGCCCGGTTTCTTTGACTTTGCTCGTGGGACGTCGTTTAAGACCTTCAATAAACATATGAAGCGGTTAAGTACCGAATTCGTGCAATTATGGTCGAAAACGCGTAACTTGAGAGTTTAATCAGGGATTTAAATATATATATTTTAACATATATCATCCGCCGTATCATCAGATGGAGAAGTAGCTTAGCATCATAATATAAATTTAAGACCCACGTGCTTGACAACGGTAACAACAACAATAATAAAAAAAAATTAAAGCTGACATCCCCTCCTTCGGCAATCGGGCTCTTACGTCGTAATCCCTTTGGAGTCATTGGCACGTGTGTTTCACCTTCCGTCACACACCACTACAACTACTTATTCAACTACTCATTACACCCTCGTCTTTTTGCAATCACACAATTTACTAGCTTTCATAGTTTCACTTGCTTTGATTCCTCTTTTATAGCCCATAAAAACTTTGAAAAACGTATTTCTTTTAAAAATATTTTTTAAATTTATGGATCAATAATGGTGCTATCAAAACTATTTAATGACTCCTAGTAAATATTATAATTACTTGGTAGGTTATGAATAATGATGCGTGTTGTGCCGGCTCAACTAGCTTGTATTAAAATAAAAAAAATGAATACCGATTAAAAATAAAGTCGTGTTATACTTAGAAAGATATTAATATGTGGTTCATATCGATTGAAAACTATAAAAATGTATACTGACATCAATTTTGATAATGTTGACATTAATATTGATGTTGTTCAGTCGGTATTAGTTAAGTTTGTTTCGGCATCGGTAAAATAGTCAACTTAAGATGACATAAAACATTGTGTTTTGAATGTAACTTTGTTGTTAAAAAAATTTGTATCAGAATGTTGATGAAAAATTAAATACAACTGTGTATTCAGATTTTTAAGCTAGCTAAAAGTTGCCATAAAAATTAAATTTGTAAATAACTAAATGAATTAAAGACGTATGTTTTTTTTTATGGCCAACAAACATTTCTGCCCGACTATCCAGGGGAGTCCCCACACTATGGACAGACCCCCACGCCCAACCCAATGGAGGGCACATACGTACCTCGGGCGGCTGGCGTAGTCAGGCCTGCCCATGCAGTTCCCGAAACCGGGGAAAACCCAACCCCTCACCCGCCCGTAGGCACGACGGTGAAGGATTGGTAAAACCTAGGCGAGATCAGGACTCGAACCCATGACCACAGGCCAGGAGTCATCCATCATTTCTCATTATGTCCCTCGTGGGAATCGAACCCAGGACCCCCAAGAGAGATCCCCAATCCATTCACTAACTGAGCTACCCGTGAAGGACAAAGACGATGTTACTCGCACAAATGCCCAAATATGAAACCCGGCATTAAACTCATATTCAAAACCGATTATATACACAAAAACTTCAACTACATTTTTAATAAATTACTAAGCCTGAGGTCCGACTGTCTAAGAATGAGGCTCAGGTTAAGGCCGGTGAGGCGATGAACATATCGCAGAACAATTATTGAATTGTGGCGTAGGATGATAGATTGATAGTGGAAGACAATTGACGATGGACGACTGAGAAAAAGAAGTTAAGACTATCGCTTCACCAGTTAAGTTACACACGCTAATAAACCGAACACAAAAAGTAAAACCCGAGGGACCGAAAGTGAAAAATACACATCACTCCTCATTCATTAGTTTCTTAAACTTTGATAAATATACTCATTTGGTGTATGTGGGTAACCGAGCATCTCCACATGCACGGAGAACAACCTTTTTACTTTTTTTTTTGTCCACATTTCACCCAATTTGCTGACGCTTAATTCCATGTAAGTTTTAGTATCAAATTAATTCATTCATTCATTTATCATCCATTCTTTTATTTCTTACCAATAACGTTTATTTTTTTGTTAACTTGATCATGGCATTGTCATATGTTTACTGCAGTTTGCGTTCTTGCTGTTTCAGTAATTTTTTTTTTTTTTTTATTGAAATGATCGAAATTTTTTTCCTAATTAATGTAGTTAAGTTGTGTTAGATGTGATGATTTATGTAATTTAGAGCAGGCTGAGGTAATTTCTCTGTATGATGTTTGAATTTATGCAACTGTTATTGCTAATTTTGGTTAGGTTTTAATAAAACTGTTTTATGTGTTTGGTTATTTAATTGCTTAAATATTAATGATTTCTTCATAGGGAAAGGTTATGTAGATGTACATTGGTTTGAAAACAAGGGTTTATATGAATTATGATTTATTTTTTTTTTCCTAATATGAATGGACTATAAGAAGTATGAATCTTGCTTAAGTAGGGAAATTGGATTTTATTAACTCAAACGATGACTTACATACCGGCAATGTGACCGTTGACACTGCTAACTTGCACTTTTGTTGCCAAGGGCAATCTCATTCTAACCGTGGCGGATCCAGAAGGGGTTCCGAGGGTTCCCAGGAACCCCCTCAATTTGGAAAAAATTAAAAATTTTAGTGGAAAAAGTTAAAAAAAAATGATGAAAATCATTGAAAATCTACGAAAGGAACCCTGGAAATCATTCCTAGATTCGCCACTGATTCTAACGGAGAGGTAACTCTGTTTGGCCCTAACTTTCGTTTATGTCGTTTTAGAACAACTTACTTGATTGAAATAAAAATTAACCGATTGTTCATGTGGGGCAAACCAAGTTACTTTTCCGTTAGAGTTGGATTGTTTTGGGAGCGAAAGTGAAAGTTTGGAGCGTCATTGGTCATAGTGCCGGTGTGGATAACTATCGGCCCAACAAGTCATAGTTTTGTCTCGACCCCGGGGGCAAGGTTTCGTTTCCAGTAGGTTAGGGTTCGCCATTCAGAGGTGCAACTTGTTTCCCGCATGCCCGCTATCTTAATGTAATTTTCGCTGTCATGGAATGAATAGTTATATTTGGAAAAATAAAAATTAATCAGTTTAAAGTTAAACATGCATCCAAACACCCGATTGAAATTCTTGCTATTTCATCAGTTACAGACACTAAGATTGAAATTCTTGCTATTTCATATCAGTTTCAGACACTAACGTAACCTTTTCGCTTAAAAGATTTCTGAAACAAAAATGGTATTGGGATTGAAGACTAAAGGCAGGAAGAACCCGTACATCCAACTTGATTACATTATCAATCTCATAGAGATTAAGCCATGGCCTCCGTCTCAATCCTTAAGATCACTTAGATCTGCATTGATTCAATGGGAACATGGCGACAAGAATTCAGGGTCTACTAAACCAGTTGTTCCTTCAAATGTTTCCAGTTCGGGTGTTGGCGATGGTAAAATCGTATTTAACGAAACTTTCAAGGTTCATGTGACATTAACAAGAGACCCGTCAGTCAAAACCGGGGATGATGAAACTTTTTTAAGGAATTGTATAGAGTTTAATATGTATGAACCGCGGAGGGACAGAATTGTAAAAGGGCAGTTGTTGGCTACTGCAGTTATAGACTTTGCAGAATATGGTAACGTTGAAGGGAGTTTGACGATTAGTGTGCCTATGAACTGCAAGAGGACTTTTGGTAATACGGCTCAACCTATGCTCTTTGTTAAAATCCAAACGGTTGAGAGAAATAATCATGTGAGGTCAGCATCTAGGGAGAGTTTGGTCAGAGAAGGATCAATGGACACGAATCGGTCTGAATCTGTTTCTGCTTTGATGAATGAAGAGTATGCTGAAGAAGCCGAATCTGCTTCTGTTACAGATGACGATATTTCCTCTCAATCTTCATTGGCTACTGGTTCTTCAACTTTTGGATCCATTGGGATATCAACTCCTCAAAAAGAGGTAATTGAATCTGCTCTCTTTTTATGTATGTTCTAAATGATAAAAGGCAAGTTGGATTTTAATAGTTCAAATTATGAGTCATTAGTCGATTATAACTAATACTAGCAATTAGACTAATGACAGTCCTAACTCCTAACTTTTACTTTCATTGTCAAGGACAATGTCTGTCTAACGGAGAAGTAACTTCAGTTGCCCCTAATGAACACTGATTGATTTTTGTCCCAAACAGAATGTTATAGATTGTTTCGAATGGCATAAATACTTCTCCTTTGGGATCGTCCTTGGAAACAAATATGAATGTTAGTTGTCAAATTGTCGGTATGTATTATTATCGCCCAATGGGTCATAGTTTGGATTGTTAAATCCAATTTGCCGCCAAAAATCACTATCTATGATAGCGAGTGAAATTTAAAAGATTGTTGAGCCAAATTTATATTAATCTTGTGACGGTTAATTGCAGAGTGGATATGAAGCTATATGTGGAACCTCAGAAAAAGTTAATGGTAAAAAAGTCTCTGTTCAAGATAAACGGGCTGCTTATGAGAAAAATATATTATCATCGAAAGATTTGTATACTGAAGTAGAAAATGCGCGTACCACTTTATCAAACATCCGTAACTCAAGATTCACAATGCTTCCAAGAAAGGCTACTGCTAATGATGGCACAACTGAACAATCTTGTATAGAATCCAAAATTTTGGATGCAAGCCAAACTGGTCAAGAAAGTCAAACCATTGGCGATTTCAGATTTGATGCGGATAGATTACAGAATGTGAACTCTGTCGGTTCTTCATTGGATTCATGCCTTAGCAATGGATCTGTAAGGACTAGCAAAGTTATAGAGAAATTCAAAAATGTTGGTGTTCATGATCAGAATAGTGGAAGGAAAGATATGATAAGCAAGGTACAACACTTTGAACAAGAAAGTCAAACCACCGGCGATTTTGGATTTGATGCTGATAGATTACAGAATGCGAACTCTGTCGGTTCTTTATTGGATTCATGTCTTAGCAGTGGATCTGTAAGGACTAGCAAAACTATAGAGAAATTAAAAAATGTTGGTGTTCATGATCAGGATAACGGAAAGAGAGATATTACAAGCAAGGTACAACAATTGGAACAAAGAGTACAAGTTCTTGAAGGTGAACTAACAGAAGCTGCAGCCATTGAGTTTAGTATTTATTCGGTAGTTGCCGAACACGGGAGTTCTATTAGAAAAGTTCATGCGTCGGCCCGTCGTCTTTCTAGGCTGTATTTTCATGCATGCAAAGAGAATCCCTTGAGGAGATTAAATTCAGCAAGAAGTATTGTTTCAGGATTGATTTTGGTTGCAAAAGCTTGTGGAAACGATGTTGCAAGGTAAATTTTGTGTCCGATGAGTTATACACTTTTGGTTGGAAATATTCAGTTTTGACAGTGTTCTGTTCTTGAATACAGGTTGACTTTCTGGTTGTCAAATTCTGTTGTGCTGAGAGCGATAATCTACAAAACAATGGAGAAAGATTCATGTTTGAATAGGAGTAGAAGCAGTCTACACACGACTTCTAATGAATTGGATGACACTCGTGAGATTTTTTCTGATCTTGAAAAAGTGGAATCTTGGATGTTCTCGCGCATTGTTGAATCCATCTGGTGGCAGGTGCTCAGTTTTAGTTATTTATCAAAATTGGTGGGCGGGGTAATAGGTCAAAGCAGGTAGCTTTTTGTATGGGTCAGGCAGTATAACTAGGGGTGTGCAAAACTCGCTCTAGACCTTTGAAACTGGCATACCAAACCAAAACCACACTGAACCACGTCGGGACTGGTTATATATGGTCTGGTTCTTTGCCCATGGTCTGAGAACTTTGGTTCTAGGTTTGACCCAGTTCAAAACCGTAGATTTTTCTTATACTATAGTGAAAGAAGTAGGCCTCAATCACTAGCCCGAAAGTTTGAGTGCGCTACATGGTCTGGTGTGGGACCGAACAGGTTCTATACAGGTAACAAATCGTCACCAAACCGCAACTATGTGAGCCATGTGGTTCCATATTTTTAGAATTTTGGTTGCAGTTCTGTACGGTCCAGTCTGGTTATGGACCATTTCACATCCCTAGGTAACAGGTCATAACGGGTAAGTTCTGTCGAGCCAAAGCCAGTCAAGTTGGGTTGATCTAAAACATCTTTCACCATAACATCTAACTTTCTTTTATAAATAACTAGTGTTTCTGATATGCCTGCAAAACTCATATTATTTCAATAATATATAATTTATTAAATGTAATATTTTGGAGGTTTTATTCGTCTATAATACACTTTGGAGGACGTTCAACCATTTCAAGCCATTGACCCCATTTCCTTCTAAGTTCTTTTACCGCTTTGACCCGTCAGAGATAAAATATGACCCGCATCGATCCATTCATAAGTAATTGGGTCAAAATCATCACATAGTATACCTTTTTGTATGTTGACGAAGATTGATTTTATAATTTTCTGACCTCTTTATCAAATTCTTTTAGACTCTTGCTCCTTATATGCAATCCACTGCCGCAAAGAGGGTCTTTATAGATTGTGAATCTTCTAAATCTTGTCAAACAACTACCTCTTTCGAGCTTTGGAAAATGGCTTTCAAGGATGTTTGTGAACGGATTTGTCCCGTTCGAGCTGCAGGACATAACTGTGGTTGCTTGAACATGCTGTCTATGTTGGTAAAACATCTCTATTTTGCTCAATAAAATTATACATACCTAGAGAGGTGCATGTTATAAATGATTTTCATTTTATCTTTATTATAGATAATGGAACAATGCGTGAGTAGATTAGATGTAGCTATGTTCAATGCCATACTTCGCGAACCAAGTGATGAGATTCCAACCGACCCTGTATCAGACCCCATTAGTGATTCTAGTGTTCTTCCTATTCCATCAGGAAAAGCAAGTGTTGGAGCTGGTGCACTACTGAAAAGAACGGTTAGTAAACACACTAATTTAACCTTAGGTTCATTTCACTTAGCACGATAAGCAGAGGTGGAAAATGGACGGGTTGGGTATTGTGTTAAACGGGTACTTTTTAATATGTGTTTATTTTGGTCAAGTACGAGATAGAAAAATGGACGGGTTGGGTAACGGGTCAAACTAATAATATCCAATGTTTGTTATTTTGGTCGGATAGAGATAGGAGGATGGACGGGTTGGGGAATGGGTCAAACGCGTAACTTGTTTCTTGAACAGTAAAAACTAAAAATATAATAATGTTTTGTCTTTTTTGTTCAATTACAGATAGGAAACTGGTCCAGCTGGCTCACCGATCTACTTGGCTCACCGATCACTTTTCATCTCCTTACTGCATTGAGTGAGCTCATGATGCTTCCAAAGGATATGCTATTAAGCAATACGATCCGAAGCGAGGTTTCTATTTTTTTCTGTTGTAAAAAACCAAAACTATTATTTAAAATCTGCTAATCTGATAATCTCCCTGTGTACTTAAAAAAGTCTTAAACCTTTTTTAATATTGAAGGTGTGTCCTACTTTTGGTGTACCATTAATAAAGAGGATTATTGATAATTTCACCCCAGATGAGTTTTGCCCAGACCCTCTTCCTGAAGTGGTGCTTGAAGCACTGGATTCAGAGGTCAGTTTTTCTTTGGTTTTTTTTTTTTTTTAAATTTCGGTTCTTATTTATGCCTGCGATATTTAAATTTATGGCAAAATGTGCGGGCCAGTAAAATTAGGGGTGTGAATTTCTAACACATATCTTACACGAAGTTCACAAATTTTGGTATAATTTAAACGAGTGTAGCCAGTTTCATGTCAAACCCACAAACACGTTTAGCTAAACGGGTTCATGTTCTAGTAGACATGGTGGGTTCTAGGGTTGACACGTTTAATTTCATACTTGTTTTAAGAAAAAATGTGTTTTATGTTATACTTCAAACCGATTGGGTTTTTTATGCTGAAATTTAATGATATAATAATATAAAGAAGCCTCGAGTTTATGCTTAAAACAAAGTAAAGATTTCAGGTTAAACGAGTCGTGTTCATGTCAATCCGTGAAAAACCGTGTCATGTTCACATGTTCATGTGTGTGACATGGTTTTCAGGTTCTTGTTGGATTCAAACTCTCAACCCACAAACACGACCCATTTAATGGCCCTACCCAAAATGATGAAATTTGATTCTTTTGACCAGGATTTACTCGAGAATGGCGAAGATTGTGTCATGTGTCTCCCATGTGCAGCAGCTCCTATTGCATATCACCCTCCATCTGCATCTTTAATAGGATGCATTTTAGGAGATGACGAAAACTCAGCCCGTTTGTCACGCAGTGGATCTTCAATCTTACGAAAGTCAAACACAAGCGATGATGAATTAGATGAATTGGAATCACCTTTGACTTCAATCGTTGAATCTTCTCAGGCTGTTGCTGCTTCAGTGAAGCCAGTGTGGTCGTTGAAAAACGTCGATAGTTGCGTTAACACCAGGTATCGACTCCTTAGAGATGTGTGGATGTGTAGTGATTAGTTGTTATGTTCTCAGGCCAGTGTGAATTGTGTATGGTCAATAAAGTATCTGAACCCGTGGTTTCTAACCTATAATCATAATTAGATTAGAAGTTAATTACATGTTTTGTGTCTATATGTTCTGGTCCAAATTATTAATATTGCTATGTATATGAGATTGCTGTAGTTTAGACTTTAGACTTTACCCTTTGTCTTCTTTAGCATTTCTTTTGAATTTATTTACTTATAAACCGAAATTTAAAAGTATTAGGAGCACATCACCATTTACCACCCTGTGTGAACTATCGAAGCAGCAAAGAAAGGAAAATACTACTAGATACGTTCTAACAAAGGTTACATAAGCATCCGAATTAGAAGACAATCTATATCATGTATCATAAGTGTCTTTAAACATTACAAATGTGCCTCTTAGGGGAGGGTGTCACCCGTAAACCTCACGGGTAACTAGGGATGGCAACGGGTCGGGTATGGGTCGGGTTTGGCTAATACCATACCCATACCCGGTTATAAAATCTCATCCCATACCCGTCCCATTACCCGTCGGGTATAGAGCATACCCGCAGGTTGCGGGTATGCCCGTTGGGATTTTCATGTATATATATTTTTACTTTTTTTTGGTGTTTTATGTTTTAGAAATCTATAATATATTAAATTGTAATAAATAACATACGTATGATCATCACCATACTAATATTTGAAATATTTAGAATAAAAATATATATTATAATATGTATCTGAAGAAATATTTTTATATTTTGTAGCATATAAATATAAATAATAATGTCATTAAACTATAAAATTTTCAATAATGAATCTATTAAAATGAACATTTTTTTTCCTTTCTTTTCCTTCCTTTAATGAAACTCGGGAACACATCTTTCCTTTCCTTTCTTTTCTTTTCTCCCGTTTAGTTAACTCGGGAACACAGCGTAAGGCCACGAATGGAATGGGTGTGTGGTTTTTTGTTTTTTTATGGGTTGAGTGGTTTAGGGTAGTGTTGCCTCTAAATTTGTATTTTAGGATAGTGAATTAGTGAAGTGATGTGACAGTGCAAAATTTGTGGAAATCAGGGTAGTTCAGTGGAGTCCGGGTAATGCCCCGCCCGTTCCATAGAGCATCCATAGTGCATAAGCATCGGGCGCGCCCAATTGAACCAGACTGCATGAAGCGAACCACCACCATTGGAGGGTTTGTCCAGTAGATAGTTTGGAAGGGTTTGGTTTGCTTGGCCGGACCATTCCGGACGGGTGGGTGTGGGCCCGTTTCCCCCATTTTCTTTTAAGTTGGTATTGGGTTTGTATATTGTGAAAAGTAGGTGATGCGTTTGAGTTTAGTCTAAACGGGTTCGGGTCAGTTTCATGTTGAACCCGCAAACTCGTTTAGCTAAACGAGTTGGGTTCGGGTCAACCCAGGCGCGTTGACCCGTTTAATTCATCTATACTATATTTTATTTGTTTATATCCCTAGTTTTAAAAAAACTTTCTTACATATAAATAGTCAATATATAAGAGGGATTTAGTTATCCTACAAAGGTTAAAAAAATGTGAAGTGTGAGAAGCCACTAGAATATGATGTGTCTAAGGAATAAACAAGTGAAAAAGATAATGAGTTAATTGCCAATTTAGTCCCTGAGGTTTGTCAAAAACTGTCACTTTCATCCAAATCTTTTTTTTGTTACATCTGTGTCCCTGTAGTTTCATTTCTTTTGCCATTTTAGTCATCAGCATTAACTCAGTTAAAAAAACACAGTTAAGTCAGGGGCATTTTTGTCCATATACACCAAACGTTTTTCTTTTGCCATTTTCATCCAAAAAATATTTAATTAATAAAAAAAAATAATAAACAACATAAACAAAAAATTATACACATCAATCCTCTTTTCCAGAATCATCATTTGTGTACCTGCATTTGATAGTTATCAACAGCATCATCATCATCCACCACAATCACCACCTGCCACCGCCACCGCCTACCTCCACCATCACCTACCTCTATCACCTTCCACCATAACCACCACCGTCCTACCTCTATCACCAAAACCCCTTGTAGATAAGTGAGTACTGTGATCACATGATGGTCTCACGTGTCAACTTTCATCTTTCAAGTTAATCTCCAACAACATCACATATCACCCTAAAAATGTAGGGTTTACAGCTGGAGCAAAAAAATCAAACATCACCTCAAAAATGTAGGGTTTACAGCAGGCGCAAACAACCGGAAGAAGATAGCCAAACACCTTCGTTAGCGGCTGCTCAGCCGCCGTCTGCGCCAGTTGTCCGATGAGTCGGCCAACGGCACATCCCACCGAAGATAACACCACCGCCCAACAAACCGACACCACAACCGTCTTCCATGTTCTCCGATCTTGAAGCCTAAACAGGGGCCAGAGGGGTAGCAATAACTATCACTCCAGTTTGCTATCTTTCTCTCTGGTTAGGGTACTGTGGTGGCCTTGTAGGGTTCTAGAAAAGGTAAAGATGGGGCAGGGGAAAGAGAGCAGTTGACATGAAGGGAAGAATGAGTGTGGTAGGTAAAAAGGAGGAAGAAAAGAATATAACTAACCAGTTACCGGATTCACCTGGCAACAATAGGCAGAGAGGAGTTGTACAAAAGAAGAATTGAAGCATAGATGGATTGCATCGAGAGAAACAATTCTGTACCCTCACATAGAAACTTACAATTTGTATATATATATATATATATATATATATATATATATATATATAATGGCAGTTTTCTCAAAAAAAAATTGTTTGGATGAAAATGACAAAAGAAAAACGTTTGGTTTGTATGGACAAAAATGCCCCTGACTTAACTGGGTTTTTGTTAACTGAGTTAGTGCTGATGACTAAAATGGCAAAGAAATGAAACCACAGGGACACAGATGTAACAAAAAAAAGATTTGGATGAAAGTGACAATTTTTAACAAAACTCAGGGACTAAATTGGCAATTAACTCAAAGATAATTTTGTTATTACCTTATTAAGGAGGAGACATGTCTAGAAAAATAATTTTACACCCATTTTAAGATGGGATATCAAGAGACTCGTGCTTTAACATAGATATGTCATGTAAAAGTTTCTCATAATACCCCTTATTGCATTATGCACTTGTACTATAACTATATAGGGTTAGGATCGAATACACAAGACACTTTTTCTAGAAAGGGTGAGAAGGATTGTGATCCATTGATCATATATTTGAAGGGTTGAGATTAGTTTGTTTGAAAAAAATAAATAATAAATTAGAGAAAGGGCATAAAAGGAAAACAACATTTGTTGACTTTCTCTCTCCACATGCAATGCACATGTCAATTCCCCCATCATTTTAAAACGTCTATAACTTTTTCATACGCCATTTTTTTTTCAAAAAAATTTCACCATATTAACGAGCGTTTTTTTATCTTTAATATGAGTACCACATTGCTACATTAAAATTGAAAAAAAATCGTGCTAAATGGGTTTTTTTCTCCGTTGTGTCTTCTGCACGTTCATTGTGTTATAGTATGCATGTGTTCTTTATAAATATGTTATTTATGTTTTTTTAATCTACACATGATTTAATTTTGTCCATTGTGTTTTTAGTATGCTTTTAATTGTGTTTTACGCAAATAAGTTTTGTATTTAGGTGTACATTGTGTTTTATTATGTTGTTCATTGTGTTTAAGTCTATTATTCATTGTGTTTTAGTTTTCTGTTCATTGTGTCTTTTATATGTCGTCCATTGTGTTTTATTAGACTGTTCATTGTGTTTTATACCATATTGTTCATTGCATATTTAATTGGTACTCATTGTGTTTTACGTTATCTCCATTGTGTCTTACGCAACTGGGTTTTCAACTTTTTTTTTTCCAAAAGTATTCATTGTGTTTTAATCTTCTGTTCATTGTGTCTTTATTATGTCGTCCATTGTGTTTTACACAATTGGGTTTTTAACTTTTTTTCAAAAGTATTCATTGTATTTTAGTCTTTTGTTCATTGTGTCTTTCATATGTCATCCATTGTGTCTTATGCAACTAGTTTTCAACTTTTTTTTTCAAAAGTATTCATTGTGTTTTAGTCTTCTATTCATTGTGTCTTTAGTATGTCGTCCATTGTGTTTTACTAGACTCTTGATTGTGTTTTATACCCTATATTTAATTGGTGTTCATTGTGTTTTATATTCCATTGTGTCTTACGCAAGTGGGTTTTGAAATTTTTTTTCAAAAGTATAGCAATATGATACTCATATTAAAGATAAAAAGACGCTCAATTTTATGGTATAATTTTTTTTAAAAACGGATGACGTATAAAAAAGTTACGGGCATTTAAAAATGAAGGTGGAAATGGCATGTGACTTGCATGTGCATATGTTTTTGACAAAATTACCCCTCCTACTTGTTAATCCTTTGGACACATGTCATTTTTTAGTGGCTTCTCACCCTTCTCATTTTTTGTAGCCTTTGTAGAATAACCCAACCCTAACTATATAATCAATTTAGAGACTTATTAATGTATTTGAATTATCACATTCATTAATATCATGTGAGTTGTTTTGAAACTCCTCACCCTTATATGATTTTAATTAAAAAGACAAAGTGGTCAGACCGTTTAGATCAATTGCAAAATGACTATAATATAAATATAAATTCTAAAATCATTATATTATACTAAGAAAGTTAAGCTTGAATGATTGTATGAACAAAATAAACATAAAAACATATGTGGGTTGTAAAAAAAACAAGAATTGTAATTTTGATTGTTAAATCTTAAATTTACTTTCAAAAGCCGTCTCTTATGAGATGAGAGCGAGAAAGAGACATGCTTTACGAAATTTAGCCAAATTAGAATGCAATACGCTGCCATGTTTTTTTAGAATTGTATTTGCGCAGCGAAGCGCGCGGACATAATACTAGTTTTGTTAAAAAAAAATATGCACATGTAAGTCACATGTCATTTTCACCCTCATTTTTAAACATTCGTAACTTAATTATACGTCGTATTAAAAAGCATATACCATAAATTTGAGTCTTTTTATCTTTAACATGAGTACCATGTTATTATATTTTTTACAAGAAAAAATCGAAAACTCAGTTGCGTAAGACACAATGAAGATAACGTAAAACACAATGAGTACCAAATTAAATATGCAATGAACAATAGAGTATAAAACACAATGAATATACTAATAAAACACAATGGACGACGTATTAAAAACACAATGAATAATATACTTAAACACAATGAAGAACATAATAAAACACAATATACACCATAAACACAAAACTTATTTGCATAAAACACAATGAACGTAAAACACAATGAAAAACATATTAAAAACACAATGAACAAAGTTAAATTATATGTAGATTAAAAAAATATAATAAACATATTTATAAAGCACACGCGCATACTATAACACAATGAACTAACAAAAGACACAATGAAGTAAAAAACATAGTTAACATGTTTTTTTTTTTAATTTTAAAGTAGCAATGTGGTACTCATAATAAAGATAAAAAACGGTCGTTAATATAGTGAAATTAAAAAAAAAAAAAAAAAAAGAACATCGTACTCAAAAAGTTATAGACGTTTTAAAATTATGGAGGAAATTGACATGTGCCTTTCACATGGAGAAAGAAAGTCAACAAATGTGATTCTCTTTTTATGTTATTCCTTTAATTTAATATTTATTTTTTTCCAATATATAAATCTCAACCATTCAAATATAATATCAATAGACCATATCTTTTTATGTTATTTCTTAAAGGCAGGTTCATTCTGGATGGTCCCCTCATGATTAATGAGACGTTGGGTTGGATCAAGAAGAAACATAATCGCGCCTTTCTGTTGAAGCTGGATTTTGCAAAGGCGTATGATAATGTCAATTGGGAGTTCTTATTATCCACTCTTGACTTGATGGGTTTTCCGGGTAGGTGGTGTAGATGGGTTAAAGGGATTCTAGAGTCGGCGCGTTCAGCCGTGCTTGTCAACGGGTCACCCACCTTTGAATTTCAGTGTGAAAAAGGGGTTAGACAGGGCGACCCGTTATCTCCTTTTCTTTTTCTAGTGGTAATGGAGGTTCTACATTGTCTTCTAGAGAAAGCGGTTGGATTGGGAGTTATAAAGGGGATTTCTTTTGGTGGTGGCGCTAAGGTGTTGTCCCATTTGTTTTATGCGGATGACGCCTTGATTATGGGTGATTGGTCGGAAGACAATTTGAAGAATGTTGCTAGAGTTCTTCGTGTGTTTCAAGTGTGCTCCGGGCTTGGAATCAATTTTCAAAAATCTTTTTTATATGGGGTTGGAGTGGACGACGCGGAGGTGGTGGCTTTGTCGGATATTATTGGGTGTCAAGTGGGGAGAATGCCCTTTGACTACTTGGGTATTCGGGTTGGGGCGAACATGAACCGGGTCACTCATTGGGCTCCGGTGATTGATACGGTCAAAAATAGATTAACTTCGTGGAAAGCGAAAACGTTGTCTATGGGAGGAAGGTTAACGCTCATCAAATCCGTTTTGTCCAGTTTGCCAATTTATTATTTGTCCATTTATAAAGCGCCGATCTCAGTTTTGGAACATATAGAAAGATTAATGAGGAATTTTTTGTGGTCCGGTAACGAGGAGGCTAAAAAGGTTCATTGGGTGGCTTGGGAGGTTATCACTACGCCTATCAAAGAAGGGGGTTTAGGTATTTCGAGGTTGTCTACGGTCAACTTGGCTCTCATAGCTAAATGGGCTTGGCGGTTTGTCACGGAAGATGGCTCGCTTTGGAGGAGTACTATTGAAGCGATTCATGGTGGTAGAGGGTTGTGGTCGTTTTTACCGGTTAAGAGAACCTTGCCCGGATGCTGGAAATCCATAGTTAACAGTTTGGACGCTACCCGGATTCAAGGTAAACCGTTCCAGCTCTTGATTAGGGGGTCCGTGGGCCGTGGCAATCGGATTCGTTTCTGGTATGATTTATGGGTGGGCGATAAAGCGCTGAAAGACAGGTGGCCTAGCATATATAAACTGGAAAAAATCAAAGGCTGCAGGGTAGCTGACAGGTTACAGCAGAATGGGTCGAGTGTCGAGTTGTGTGGAGAGTGGAGACGCCATCCCAGTTCAGTCGAAGAGCTTTCTGAAATGGAAGATTTGAGGAGGCTTTTGTCGAATGTTTCTTTTAATGCAGGTAGGGACAATTGGTTATGGAATGATGATGTGAATAGGCCCTTCAATGTTAAAGACTTCAAGAAGAGTTTGACTAATTCAGTGGATAGGCCCAGGATGTTAAATACTATTAAGTGGGAAAAGTGGGTTCCATTGAAGATCAATTTATTATCATGGAGGGCTGCAAAGGACAGGCTCCCGACTAGAGTGGCGCTAAGGAACCGGAGTATTAATATTCCAAACGTGGCATGTGTGTTATGTTCTTGGGCCGATGAAGACTGCAAACATCTTATGATTCGGTGCGGTTTTGCTTACGGTGTTTGGTCAGTGATTTGTAAATGGTGCAGACTTGACCCGTTTTTTGCATACGACTTCGAAGACTTAATGCATCTCTACAATAACGTTCACGGCGGGAAATGGAGAAAAAAGATTGTTCGAGGGATAGTTATGATAACGGCATGGAGCATATGGAATACTAGAAACATGAAAATCTTTCAAGACAAGGATATGAAGGTTATGGAGGTGGTCGCGGAGGTGAAATCAAAGGCGTTTTTATGGCTTAAGTATAGGTCGAAACATAAAGATATTGTATGGAAAGAATGGTCTAAGTATCCGTTGTATATGTGCCTTTGATTTGGCGGCTCTTTGTTTGAGAGCTTGCCGGTGTTAATGATAGTTAATGTTCAAAAAAAAAAATAGACCATAATCGCTCTCACCCTTCCTTCTTAAGGATATATGGTGTGGTGCTCTCTTCCTCCAACTCACCCAAATGTCACATCACCATCACATCATTTTTCCTCCCCTAAATTAAGGAAATGATTTCTCTTTCTTCTCCTTTCCTTCTTCCTTTAAAAAAAATAATAAAAAAATAACCAATCAAATTGATTGGTAAAGAGGGTGGATTTTCCCCTAAATTCCCCAAAATTTAATCAAGAGGGATGGTGTTAGTCTTCCGTGACAAGACCAGTGCCACCTCACCTCTCGAAGTGTTTGCCGACTCCACTAACCCTATTAAACACATTTCATGATTTTCCAAGAAATTTTCCATTTGGTACGAAGTGATGCCACGTAAGTCATATGTACGGTTTCAATCAAATATTCAAATCCAATAATATCATAACCGTACCTTCCGTGCAAATATCACAATCAAGTTGACGTTGACCAAAAGAAGTCGGTTATTGGCGGCTAATGTTCATCTGATTAAAAAAATGACACGTTATATTTCCCTTTTGTTTATTATTATTGAATTAATTAATAAATAAATGTTGTGCTATTTTCTTGGAAAATTTTAAGCACAATAATAACGTAAGGTGGGTTTTGTTATTGATTTCAAACTTTTTATGAATGGTGGGGAGGTGATTACTGATTACATTAAGAATGGAAGAATTTAGAAAACAAGGAAAATAGAATAACACCATAACAGGAAAAAGTCAAAACACAATGGTCATTTGATTTTCGTCAATGATGAAACTTGAAGTTTTATATAGAATGAGGGGCAAAAATCATGAGTGATGAGACCCATAGTTCTTTTCTCTACAGCTAAGTTTTGGATCGAATCGAGTCGGGTCGGGTCAAACAAAAATAACTCTAACTTTAAACAATCAAATTCTTGATTTTACATATAGAAAACCAACTTTTTAACAAACAAAGCATAGGCTACTGAAGAGATATGTATCCGTACGCGCGCACGGCCCCACATCTCCACACACGTCAGCAGCAGCGCTGACTAAACCTTCCAGAAGCCTGCGCACGTAAACCTCGTACATGCCAGCTATGACCCGACAAAGAAAGGGACGTGCAGCCAATCAGAGGTCATTATTCCCTGCTCCATGATCACTTGCAGGTCCGAGGTACAGAAAATGATAGAAAGGACGACTACAAGACATGTGGGCCTATCACATGAGGACAGCGCCAAGACGCCAACGGTCTGCGATCGTACAAGACAGATGTCATTCCCAATCCAGCCAATCACATGACACCTCTAAGGCCTATAAATACCCCTTCTCCCTGAGGATAAAGATTCATTCAATCTTCCAAGCATTCCACACTTAGAGAATTATGTGATAGTTATGAAAGATAGATTATAGTCGAAACATTGTAACAACTTGTATTCGAGTGTCTGTAATCGTCCTAGCAATCATTAAGACAATATCTCTTTATTGTGCTCGTATATAGATTGTTATATTGGTGTTTCTTCAACTATAAAATTTCATATTAACCTATAATCCCAGCTACTTGACTACTTGTGTCTATTTATTAACACCATTATCAGCCCATACAGAATTTAAAATTAACAAGTGTAAACTTTATAGGGAATAGAGCATTCGAATCCAAATCGGAAATTTCAGATATTTTGGATACGTGTTATCAGATATTTCGGATTTGAATTCGAATTTGGATTCTGATTTTTTAAACACCCCTAATGCCCTCATGCTTTTTCTTTTTCTATAAATGCATAAGCATATCATCTCTTTTTCTTCATCTCTCCCTTCATTGCAAGGAAAGCTCTCAAACTAAACCAAAAAACCCGTCATGGACTCCCCAAACTCGAATCAAACTCCTCTTTCTCCAAAGTCGAATCAAACTCCTCTTGTCAATCTCTAGCACATTATGTCTGTTTTGTGGGCACACACAACTAACTTCTTCGCCATTGAAAACAATATTTTATTATTTGTACTGGTTACAATATTTACATATATGTATTTTGATCTCACAGACCCCATGTATATTTCATCATTCATTAATATAACATTTTGCATATTTGTCCTCATGGCCATGTGCATCTTTGTGCTCTCCGGTACAACCTATCAGATACAGAAATTGGATCGGGTCAGGTTCGTCTACATGAAGCAGGCAAGTCTATTGCTGCATATATGTCACCTTTCAAGTTCAACCATTTTGGTGACTCATTAATCATGTGCATTGGTTGTTCGTTAATAACGATTTTCTTTTTGGTCTATGCATACCTTTAAAGAAGGATCAATGCTTTTCCTTGCAATTGGGACTGTAAAACTCTCGCTCAGAATTATCATTCCTGATGACACTTCAAAGAAGTGTATGAGCTTGATCATTACACCCTATTTGTGGACCCATGTGGTTTAGATATGGGACTATTTTGGGGCTTTGAGCTTGTGTGTTAGAGTGTTACTTTTTACATATGACATACTCATTATCATAAAGAAGCGCATGATACCCGAACAACGTCCATCTACGGGCCTGGGGTGGCGGAGGAGGGATCAGTCGCCCATTAGGGTGTCGGAGGTGTGAAGGTTTCCTAAGGTTAAAGTAGTTGAGGGGATGCCCATACTACGTGTGCTATTTTTTTTAAGATATTGGATTCGGATATCCAAAAAATTTTAAATTCACTTCCGAATCTAAAATTTCGGATATTTTGGATACGTGTTATCAGATATTTCGAATTCGAATTTGGTTTCTAATTTTGTTAACACCCCTAGTGTCCTCATGCCTCTTCTTTCTCTATAAATGCATAAGCACATCATCTCTCTTTCTCCATCTCTCCCTTCATTGCAAGGAAAGCTCTTAAACCAAACCAAAACCTTGTCATGGACTCCCCAAACTCGAGTCAAACTCATCCTTCTCCAAAGTCGAATCAAACTCCTCATGCCAATCTTTGGCACATTATGTCAGTTGTGTGGGCACATACAACTAACTACTTCGCCGTTGAAAATAATATTTTATTATTTGTACTGGTTATAGTATTTACTTATATGTATTTAGATATCACAGACGCCACGTATATTTCATCATTCATTAATATAACCCTTTACATATTTGGCCTGATGGCTATGTGCGTCTTCGCGTTCCCTGGTACAACCTATCAGATATAGAAATTGGATCGGGTCAGGTTCGTCTACATGAAGCAGGCAAGTCTATTGCTGCATATATGTCACCTTTCAAGTTTAACCATTTTGGTGACTCATTAATCATGTGCATTGGTTGTTCGTTAATAACGATTTTCTTTTTGGCCTATGCATACCTTTAAAGAAGGATCAATGCTTTTCCTTGCAATTGGGACTGTAAAACTCTCGCTCAGAATTATTATTCCTGATGACACTTCAAAGAAGTGTATGAGCTTGATCATTACACCCTATTTGTGGACCCATGTGGTTTAGATATGGGACTATTTTGGGGCTTTGAGCTTGTGTGTTAGAGTGTTACTTTTTACATATGACATACTCATTATCATAAAGAAGCGCATGATACCCGAACAACGTCCATCTACGGGCCTGGGGTGGCGGAGGAGGGATCAGTCGCCCATTAGGGTGTCGGAGGTATGAAGGTTTCCTAGGGTTAAAGTAGTTGAGGGGATGCCCATACTACGTGTGCTATTTTTTTTTTAAGATATTGGATCCGGATATCCAAAATTTTTTGAAATTCACTTCCGAATCTAAAATTTCGGATATTTTGGATACGTGTTATCAGATATTTCGAATTCAAATTTGGTTTCTAATTTTGTTAACACCCCTAGTGTCCTCATGCCTCTTCTTTCTCTATAAATGCATAAGCACATCATCTCTCTTTCTCCATCTCTCCCTTCATTGCAAGGAAAGCTCTTAAACCAAACCAAAACCTTGTCATGGACTCCCCAAACTCGAGTCAAACTCATCCTTCTCCAAAGTCGAATCAAACTCCTCATGCCAATCTTTGGCACATTATGTCAGTTGTGTGGGCACATACAACTAACTACTTCGCCGTTGAAAATAATATTTTATTATTTGTACTGGTTACAATATTTACTTATATGTATTTAGATATCACAGACGCCACGTATATTTCATCATTCATTAATATAACCCTTTACATATTTGGCCTGATGGCTATGTGCGTCTTCGCGTTCCCTGGTACAACCTATCAGATACAGAAATTGGATCGGGTCAGGTTCGTCTACATGAAGCAGGCAAGTCTATTGCTGCATATATGTCACCTTTCAAGTTCAACCATTTTGGTGACTCATTAATCATGTGCATTGGTTGTTCGTTAATAACGATTTTCTTTTTGGCCTATGCAAACCTTTAAAGAAGGATCAATGCTTTTACATGCATGGTCTTCACATATTTGTCTGTATGTTATGCAATTTGGACTGTAAAACTCTTGCTTAGTATTATCCTTCCTGATGACACTTTGAAAGGAGTCTATGAGCTTGAGCATTACACCCTATTTGTGGACCCATGTGGTTCAGATATGGGACTATCTTGGTGCTTTGAGCTTGTGTGTTAGAGTGCTACTTTTTATGTATGATATACTCGTTATCTTAAATAAGCGCATGATACCCGAACGACGTCTATCTACAGGCCTGGGGTGGTGGAGGAGGGATCAATCGCCCATTAGGGCGTCGAAGGTGCGAAGGTTTCCTAGGGTTATAAGTGTGTAGCATTGTGTAATGTAAATAAAGTAGTCGAGGGGATGCCCCATACTACGTGTGCTATTTATTTTTATTTTTTTTTTAAGATTTTGGATTCGGATCATTCGGATATCCGAAAATTTTCGAAATTCACATCCGAATCCAAAACCGAAATTTCGGATATTTCTGATACAATATTTAAACTTATTAAAAGGAAGTGAACCGAGTGGAGATACGTTCATTTTGCATTAATATGCGTAACAATGCATACGTCTCAAGAATGTGGTGATACAAGTAGGGAGGCATATCATCAAATAGGAAATCAACGTTTCTTTGTGGGTATGATCAAGAAAAGCTTTAGGGAGCCTTGATTTGGTGTTTATGATTGGGTGTTTATGTAGGGGGTTACATAGGGATGCCGATGGAGTCACTCAATGCATATGGAAGATTGCAATTGATTAAGGGTAAGCATACGAAAACCTATAACCGAAAAAACCCGAAACCAAACCGATAACCGAACCGAAAATAACTGAAACCGAATTAACCGATCGGTTACGGTTAACATATGGCCAAAACCGAACCATTCGGTTTCGGTTTTGGTTTTCCTTTCTTCCGTAACTGAAATAACCGAAACTGAACCGATAGTTAAATACTTAAGTATTTTTCATACATATATCCATGTATTTGGAACATATTTTCATGTATTTCCGGTATATTTCATGTATGTCTATGTATTTGAAATATATCTTTTATGTAACTCGTGTATTTTTCATGTATATCCATATATTTGAAGAATTTATTATTTGTTTCATCGGTATTTCATGTATTTTTCTTGCGTTTTGATATATATTTGTATTCTTGAAAAAGATCCAAACACTTTACTAACTATTTTAAGTTTATAATTTTGCACAAGTTTTATGTTTGGATATTAACCGAACATAACCGAAACCGAACCGATAACCAACATATTAACCGAATTAACCGAACCGACATAACCGATCGGTTTCGATTATGCTTTTTCTTAAAACCAAACTTCGGTTATATGTAAAAACCGAGCCGAACCGACATTTGCTCACAAGAATGTAAATATAGCCTTGATTGGGTGTTTATGGAGGGGGTTACATATTGAGAAGATTGTAAATTGTGTATTAGACACATATACAATTGGCATTAGAAGTTGTACATGAGGGACATAAAGAGAAGAAAATGACCAAAAGTTAGAGACTTATGAAAGGACTCTTCAACTCCATCTTAAAAGTTTGACAAAATTACCTTATTGGATATCTTTGGTCCTTAATGAGATAATAGAGATTTGGCTCCGACCGAATTTTTTTAGGGAGTCATAAATTTTTTCTGTAATGTTATTTTTCTTTTAATACTCAAATTTACAAACCTTTCATGTTAGGTTAAATCATATTATAAAAGTCAATATTATATATATATTATTAGAAACTGGAGATGAATAGTGCAAGGCCTCTCTCATTGGTTGAGAGGGGCGGTGGGTTGTATTTTTTTCATTCACAATTGTTATTAAGTAATAAATACAAATAATTTCATAATAAATCACAACTTGACTTAGGGGCTGTGTGGTTGATTAAGTGCTGAATCATTAAGAGGTCTGAATGGTTAAGAGGTCTGAATGGTTAAGCGCTGAATCATTAAGTTGGACCTCTTAATGGTTAGTTTTCTTGTCCCACGTTGGTAGGGGAGCCTCATTAAGGTTCAGCCTAGTTCAGTGCTTAATGGTTCAGCAACATTCCAAATCTTAATGATTCAGACTTAACCATTTCATTCAGAAGCTGAAACAAACACACTGAATGCTGAATCATTGAGCACTGAATGGTTTAGAGCCTCATTAAGAGGCTACCAAACAACCCCTTAGTGGTGGAGTGGTTTGTGGTGCATTTCTATTGCTTGTGGTCTCAAGTTTGAAACAAGGGGGAAGATGAATGGTGGTGCCAATTTATTTTTTCCCTTTTATAGCGCGTTATTAATAGTAAATATAAATGGTTCATATTAAAACACAACTTGGCTTGGTGGTGTAGTGGTTTGAGGTGTGTTCTACCTACTTGAGGTCATGGGTTCGAGACTGGTTGGAGCTTCTTTTTTTTTTCATTTACACAACTTTATTTCATATTTGGGTTGGGTATAAAAGCCAAATTGAGTTGGTGGTGTAGTGGTTTGATGTGCATTTCCCTACGGGGAGGTCACAAGTTCTAAACCTGGTTTGGGTAATTGTTTTCCCTGCTATTTTTTTTGTTGTCTAGGCTATCATTTTTAAGATTAACATATAAATTATAAGCTTCCATATGATTGAATTCTTTTGTTGTCTCTTTGGATTTTTCTTACATGTACTGCAACTCATTAAACGGAAACCATGGTACCAAAAATCTTTGTAATGTCTGAGAGAGATTTTTGAATTGGGTAATAAAATGTTGGTTATAACTACTTATGAAGGGTTATAGCCAACTATAACTACTGATGAGCCAAACAACTGATGAAGAATCAAACAACTTCTGATGGGTAAAGTACTAACAAATTAAACATCTGCTGCTGAGGCAAACTACTGATGAAGACAGATAACAACTCAAGAAGATAACATCTGATGACAAACGACAACTACTGAAGAACCAGCTATAACTATTGATGACCCAAACAACTGATGAAGAATTAAACAACTACTGATGAGTAAAGTACTGGCAAATCAAACATCTGCTACTGAGGCAAACTACTGATGAAGACTAGGGGTGAGCATATTAGGGCCGGACCGATATAAAACCGAAAACCGAACCGAATTTATACCTGAACCGAACCGTATATGTAGTTTAGGTTCTCTAGTCGGTCCCTGTATATCAACAAAATCGGGTTTCGGGTCGGGTCGGTTCTGAAAGGGTTTAAAACCGAAAAAAACATTGGACCGAAATTTAATAACAAACATAATAACTGAATCAAATATGTGCGCCAAAATAATCATAATGGTTATCCAAATGCTCACCCCTAAAGTACATATTGGACCTGAGGAGTTACTATTAGGATAAAAGTTAACAAACACACTTAGCTTTTCAGATACACTAAAATACATATTTATTCAGTTCTTAGTAAATTACATACATATTTACTAAGTTAACATCTAACAGCCTTCATCACTGAATAAACGAAGAGACATTATATGCTGTAATGATTCAACTCAACAACGTTTTCCTATTCGTTTATTTAGGGGAAAAAAAACTGTAATTCATTACTAAGAAAGGCACAAAATGATATCATGAAATTTAGAGCGACCCTGCTTGACTTGTTTCAACACAAACCCATGGAGCCTTAAATGGACACAGATCCGAACATTCAATCCAACACTTGGAGCCTTAATGTAAGGAATGAGGGTAGCTGGGTTTTGGTTCGGGTAAAACTCTTTGGACCTACTGGAACCGACTTCTAAGGACCGAAGACCGACCCGTAATAAGGTTCCATATCTCGGTTCTGATTTTATATGGTGTTCGGGTTTCGGGTCGGGTCGGGTAATAATCGGGTCGGGTCGGTTCTTGTACTTTGCTCACCCCTAATGAAGACAGATAACATCTGAAGAAGATAACGTCTGATGACAAACGACAACTACTGAAGAATACGAGAGCCAACTACTGATAGCTAAATATTAACTTATAATTGTTGGTTTATAAACGTAGGATGTTTCCCTGTGCACACATAGTATGTCATCAACACGATATTTTTGTTTGCTTTTCGGATACTCTGCCGCGAAGCGCAGAAAGTAAATCTAGTTATAATTAAAATAATTTTAAAAAAACAAACTAAAACAAATACCCCTAAATAGTTTCATTAAAAGAAATAACCAAACCCTAATTTTAACATTAATCAAGTATAAGATCTAATTTCAACCATAAGTCTTTAATTAATATAACATCATATATAAACATATATAATCAAGTTTAAAATCACAAAAACTGATAAATACGTTTAATTTCATTTTAAAGCTTGAAGAGCAATTGACTAAACTTTACTCATGGTCAAAAATCATATGTGCTCTTTAATAATTATTTTTGGTTGTTGGTTCTTCAATATCTACTCTCTCGTTCTTGGTTTTTCAACACAGACTCATCACTTTTTTCTTTATCAGAACTTAGAAGGGATTCAACGAAGAATTATCAGAAGCGAACTTTGATAATATATATGGAATTGAAATGATGAGATCGACTCTTCAGTTGTTGGTGGCGATTGGGATTAATTAGGCCGTCTTTTTCTCTTATTGGTTAAATAATCCAACATGATCTTAATTACTAAATTATAAAAACTTATTAGGTGAAACGGTTATATATATATTTTTACTTAGTTAAAAGAAAAAAATGTATTTGTTTTCATGATAATAAGGTCATTTTTTTAACACAACTAATTGGTTCAGTTGTAAATAAAACATTGGGGTGATCATTTGAAAATTTTCTTTTACATGTTCTGCATTATATATGAAATGCATTGGTTCACCCAGTGTCGGGTGAACCTGATCTTTCCTAAGTGGCTCTGCTACTGCAGGGAACAACGTTGCACCCTTATAGAAGGGGACAAAGCAGCTCGTTGGCCTAATTGATAGTTTTTAAAAGATGAAAACGCATAGAGGACAAGCACAAGATGTATTTTATTATGTCATATGAAGTTATATAAAACCACTATAAGTTATTTTATGATAGCCTTTTTAAGTTGATTACTTTGGCCCAACAATTTTTTTAATCCCTCTAACAAAAATTCCTGAATGCACCATTGTTTAATAGGAAAAAAAACATATTTTACAATTTGATCAATCACAAAAAAGACTAATTTAGCCAAGTATAACTAGGGGCGGATGCAACATAGAAGCAGGGGGACATCTATTACCCTTCGATTTTCCTGACAAAGTGGTAAAAAAATTGTTTTTAATGTATTTTTATAAAATGTTACCCCTTATTTTATTTTCTAAATCTACCGCCACTGTATAACTAGCTTATTGATCCCGGTATACAGGAAGTTGCATGAAAATTTTGTGTGTTGTTATATATGAAAACGCGTTGCAGTATTCTAGCTCCATCGACATCATTCCCCACATGCGCATTTGGTAGTTAGAATTGGTTATAACTAATATAGTTTGGATCGTTGTAGAAATATATCTATCTAATAATTCATCATACAACTAATAATATTAATAAAATAATTCAGGATGAATTACCCACGTCGTTATTATAAATATATAGAGTTGTACTTCGGTGTTTATGACGGTGTAAACTCTATTAAATTAAAATATGGTTTTAAACATGATGACCACAAATAATTAAAAAAAGGGCGCATTTTGTACATCTTGAAAGTATAAGGGGGTGAACTAATAATATTTTAAGGAGTAAATTTCGTAGATGTTTCCTTCAAATTTTGACAAATTCGTCTTTGCTTACCCCTTTTACTTTATACTTTCGTCAAAACACACCCTGTTGACAACGTGGGTTTCGTGTATATATAGATGTCACACGAAGCAAATTGTCTTCAATCCAATTGGCTATCTCACTTCTAGATTTTCTCTCTTTTTAAAAAATATATACATATATATCTTTGTAGCTTGTACATATTTTTATGGACAAAGAACAACAATACATACGCGTATTCAGGCACATTGACACGAACGGGGACGGAAAATATCTCCACCAGAGCTCCAAATTTGCATTGGAAAGATTGGCGAAGAGTTGTCGTTGGAGGAGGCGGAGATAGCGGCAACATTGTTGGATTCGGATGGAGACGGGTTGTTGAGCATGGAGGATTTGGTTAAAGTTGTGGAAAGCGCGAATGAAGAGGAAAAAAATAGCGATTTGAAGAAGGCGTTTAGGATGTACGAAGAAAAAGAGGGGAATGGGCTCATAACGCCGAAAAGCTTGAGAAGAATGCTTAGCAAATTGGGCGAGTCGAGAAGCGTTGATGATTGCAGGGTGATGATCGCGAAGTTTGATGTTAATGGTGATGGTGTCCTAAGTTTTGATGAATTTAGGGAAATGATGGCGTGATTGTTTTATTATACTTGTGTGTTTGATTTTGGTACATGACTAGATGTACACATTATTCTTATTCTTTGATATATGGGTGATGATTTGTACATCAGTAAAATTATGTTGTATGTCGTAAAGTCTGCTAGTAGTATTTTTTATATGGATAGATTAGCACCTTATCGTTTACATATCAATTGTGCAGATGTACAAATTACTTCTTTTTATATATAGCATTCATTTTTGACCGAATATAATGCATCCGTTAATGTGTTGCGTTTTGTAACATAATATTCAATTTATATAGATTGGTGTGAAACTAGGTGGCTATAAGAAAATGTCAACTGCATAGTAGTCATCAAGTTGGCCCATTCCTATCAAAACATCATGACTAACATGTTCTTCAACTTAGCAAAACCCTACACCGACCTGCAAACTATGTTGCACGGGAACTGGTACGGGAACAAGAAACGGCAAAACTCAAAAAATCAAGAAACGAGTACGGCACGGGTACGGCAATAAAAAATATAAAAAATAAAAATATATTAAACAATTTTCTTCATCCAATATCATAAGTAACTTCAAGACTTCAAAGTTCTAAATAGTGACTTTAAATTAAAATAAAAAGTGAACATTATGTTATTAACGTTTAAGCAATAATATTTAGAGGGGCTAAAATGGAGAAATGCAAACTTTGTACTAAGCTTTTTTTTTATTAAAATTTAGTGCTAAAGTGTAATAAAAGAAACTAGAGGGTATAAAGTGACAAAAAGGAAAAGTTGATTAAATAACCCTAATACAGAATGATGGGAGCGCCGCTGCCTTTTGCTATGTTATCTCTTCCATCTGCAACTAAAGTGTGAGTAGATCACCATAGCTTTGGTTGCTCCGACTAGGCATTCCGACAAAAAAAGGGCTTGATGGTTGCATCTCGACGGAAAAGACGACGTGGCGAGGCATTCCGACAAAAAATAACCGGAATCGTTGGGAAAACGTGGGGGGAACGTCCCACAAAAACCGGAAACGGGCAGGAAACGTTTCCAGGCGTCCCTGTAGGCGTTTCCGTCCCCTGGGAGTTTCGGGTACGAGGGACGGTGCCTCTTAGGCATTTCCGTGCATCAGAGCCTGCAAACATCACCTTCAGGTAACCTTCTCAAAATCTTACCTGCAAACATCAGACGCTACCCCACAAGATGGTCGACCCTCTTGTTCTCATGTACCTTCCGCAACGCCCTACCGTGCACCAACCTGCAAACATCACGATGGTCGCTGAAATAGGTAATCGATGTTCTGTAATTAAAACTAGTTTTTTTAACCGCCGTGCGTTGCGGCGGCGTTAGAGACTACGATAGACCAGATTCTTTTTTGAACTAAATTTACTTCCAAATGTTTGGTAACTCAAATTTAATCAAAGCGTATTACATTTAATTTGACCGTTTTGTTTTCAAACAACATACACGTAAAAACATGAAATTTTATAGTTGACCCGATTTTTTTTCAAACAAAAAACGTCAAAGCATAGACGTACGGGCTTGAATTTATACCTATGGACTCCATAAAAATAAACACTTAAGAAACTAGTTTTAGGGTAAGGTCGAAACCTTAGAAACTTGAGGGGGTCAAAGTGACATTTACAAAGTTAGAGGGTTACCTTTGACATTATAGCAAAGTTTGGGAGTAGAATGAGTTACATGTCAAAAGTCCGAGGGTGAAAGAGACGTTAAAAAGTATGAGGCATTTTTTGTAAAATTAGAAAGTAAGGGTGTCATTTTTGTCAAGTTACAAACTTTGTTTTTATAACTTAGAAGTAGGGATGTTCACGAGGCGAGCCAAACCGAGCGGACCTTTGCTCGTGCTTGGCTTATTTACAAACCGAACCGAGCCGATCAGCTCATTTACAACCGAGCGAGCATTTTTCGAGCGCACATTTTTTCGAGTGAGCGACGAGCGGCGAGTTTTTCGGACAACCATAAATTTGGAATGTTTCCTTTAATGTTCTCGCTACCTAGTGATGACCGAGGTTCAATCATCTGAGGATGACACTAAGTCTGAGGTCCGGTTGTCTGAGAATGAGGCTCCGGTTGAGGCTAGTGAGGCGATGAGCATACTACAGAGAATGATTGTCGCGTTGTGACGTATGTTGATGGCGGGAAACTAATGAGAATAAGAAGTCAAGCATGTCTTTTCACGACTCATGGCTTTACAATTAAACTTAGGTCTCGTTTGGTTAAGTCTGAATGGCTCTGGCCGAGGGAGCACGTTTGATTCACTCAGACAATGGTCGTTTGGCAGGGCACGTCTGAACGAAAAAAATGTCTGACCATACCTTTTAACTAGTCATATCTGGAGGTGAATCTGACTGAATCAAAGCTCGAAAACATGTGTGCTCGGCCGCTACTGCTGCGTGGAAAAACAATCGGCCACTACTTTCAAAACGAAAACGGCCTCCTCTTCCACTGCCATTCGACCTCCGACCGACCAGCAACATTCATCTCCTCTTGCTCTCGTCTCCTCCTGCACTGAACTCACCTCGTCTCCTCTAGTCTATGGTTATCTCTCTTTTAAAACCAATAAAGAAAAGGAAAGAAAAGTGTGCGGTTTATGGTTTTGTGTGGTGTGGGTTTAGCAGATTAAAAAAGAAAAGAAAAGAAAAGAAAAGAAAGTAGAAAGAGACAAGGGGTCTGTGATTGACTGAAAAAGTGGTGTCGTGCCTGTGTGTGTTTATAAAAGTTTTTTTAATTTTTTTAATGTGAGGGGGTAAAATAGTTGTTTTACCAAGTCATTCAGATGTCCAACCAAACAACTCTTATTGGTTCAGCACTTATTGGTTCAGAGTCTCTTACCCATTTAAACCTCTTACCCATTCAACACTTACTGGTTCAGCACTTGCCAAACAATCTCTTAGTGTTAAGTTATCATTGGATTGAATGTGCCAATAACTATAAATATAATTGTATATATGTGTTGGTGGTGAAATTCTCAGGATATAGTTTACTTGCATTCTGAATGTACATCTTCATGATATCAAAGATGATACTGAGTCCACGATATAACTATGTATTATCTTATGTGTACATCTTGAGGATTGGCTAACAATTTACTTTATTTTTATTCGAATGCAGGTATCAATTGGACGAATATAGTGGATGACTAAGTCTTGTATAATCTTCGAAGAGTTGGTTGATGATCGTTTGAAGGTCGTGTAAACGTGGGAAGATAGTGCAACGGCTAGTGGACTTAGTTAGGAGTATCTCAGATATTTCGGGATGGTAGTTATGTGGGACGATCATAGGACACACAACACTTTATTTTCTTTCACTCTTGCCATTTTCTCAGCTGCAACACACTTACACACTTGCTATTGTAATCATAGTCGATCGTTTACCACATTTCCAAAGTTGTATTATTTACATTCTTATTTAATAATAATAACAAAGGCTTGTATAATCTTTGAAGAGTTGGTTGATGATCGTTCGAAGGTCGTGTAAACGTGGGAAGATAGTGCAACGGCTAGTGGACTTAGTTAGGAGTATCTCAGATATTTCAGGATGGTAGTTATGTGGGACGATCATAGGACACACAACACTTTCTTTTCTTTCACTCTTGCCATTTTCTCAGCTGCAACACACTTACACACTTGCTATTGTAATCATAGTCGATCGTTTACCACATTTCCAAAGTTGTATTATTTACATTCTTATTTAATAATAATAACAAAGGCTGGGGCATTAGTCTCCATCCGAGGTTTTGTGCCGGCGATCTAGATTGATCAAGGGCTTTCCTTATACATCAAGTGTTCTTGTGTTACTTTATTTCATTTTAATTAGTTTAAACAAGTTTTTCTATCACAGTTTCATCCTAAGGATACAACTGTCTGTTTTATCTTATTTACTTTGACATCCTGATCATAGTTGTTAATGTTATTCTTTTACATCCCAAACTGAATCATTCTCGGAATATAATTGATTTTATACCAAACAAACATCCTTAGCACACTACCTCACATTTCTAATTTGGAATATAAAGTTAATTTATAGTTGTTAATTTTTGATGAAAACAATATGCATATATTGAGTCAAATCCAATATAGTGGGTTCTGAATGGGTAAAATAGTCATTTCATATTTATTTAAATGGGCAAAATTGTAAATTCATTCATTTAGCAAGACAAATTTAATACAACATTAATTAACTTACAAATTCAAAATATGACAAATTTAAGATAAGTCATTATTTATGAGGGTTTATCAAACTAACATTTAATGAACTTGGGCTAATTAATTATATGAGATCAAATAATTTTTTTTTTTTGAAAATTGAACTTCATTCAACCACAAAAAATGCACCAAGCGGTCCTCAAAGCAAGGACCCCCGGGCAACAAAAACGAGCTACATCAAATCCAATGGGTATGTACACCACTTATTCCAATCTAAACTATTCGATCTAGATCTATTTTTAATCCATAAGAACGTAACCGATTTAATACTAGCGACTAACTCAGCCGCTCTTCGGTTCCTGTTACTTATTTAAATAAATTAGAACTAAATAAAAAAAGCAAAAAAAAAAAATAACCTTTTTATCCCAATCAACTAAATTACATGTAAATATTTATACTATCAACATGTATCTAATTGAGAATAAATAGTGCTAGAATACTTATCTAAAGTTTGAATGTAAAAACTAATAATCACTTATTTATTACCCGTTAATAAAATAGAATACTAATAACATGTTCTTAAATTATTATTGCCTAAATTTATTATGATCATAAGTTAATTGATATATGGTGTTAATATGTTGGAAATGTCACAACAGAAACCTTTTGATTCACCATTTACTATTTTTATAATAAGCGGGTGATGCTCTTTAATATATAAATAATTATACACAATCTTCTTCTTGTTTTATTCTATATGATTAAAACGTGGCACTTTAGAATTTGAAAATCTTTAAAAACTAAAAGTATATCCTATATAAAAAGGCAAACAGTCAGAACGCTTGATAGTTTTAATATTTAAATTAGTTCAACGCCCTGAAGTGAGATTGATTATGTATTGCCTATTTGGCTATTCCCCTTCGTAACCCTCCTAGAGAAAAAAAAAAATTAACATTAAGACCAAGTAAAAAAATGGAATCTTTGTTTTTTTTTTTTTTTTAACATACAATACCACATTTAACAAGAGAGTTACTATGGCCATTCATTGTAACTTGCTTGACCAGCTTGTCCTATAGAAAAATTTCAATAGGTTTGTATGGGGTACAATTAAAAACGATTAAATACCAGTAATTATAATGTTCTATGTATACTTCCTAGAGAAAAAAAAAATAACACTAAGACCAAGTAAAAAAATGGAATCTTTGTTTTTTTTTTTTTTTAACATACAATACCACAATTAACAAGAGAGTTACTATGGCCGTTCATTGTAACTTGCTTGCCCAGTTTGTCCTATAGGAAATTTTCAACAGGTTTGTATGGGGTACAATTAAAAACGATTAAATATCAGTAATTATAATGTTCTATGTATTTAGATGGTGCCTTTGAAACATAAGTGTGTTGAATTGGTTGTAATAAATAGAGATAGCAAGATGTGTTGTTAGGAAGAGTTGTGTAATGGATCAAAACAGGTTCTGCCAGTTTTTAGTATTTTGCTAATGCTTCCGACATTTTAATGTGTATTTGAGTATCGTGCCATTTGCATTGTAATGTATGTCAAGGAATTTGAAAACCCAACTGTATCGTACACGTATTACCGATCGGTGTGTTTTGCAACGTTAATACCCTTGTGAATTTTCAACTACAACAACATAAGACACTCACTTCAAATGTAATAACACACTCTTACACTCTTGGTCACACACCTTTATTATGTATAATGTAATATTTTTTTTACAACTGCATCTAACACATACGAACGCCATGACATACGACTATGAACCCCACCTTTATCTCGACCTAAACATGGACCCTCCGGAGCATAACGAGGCGCCTTAAACATCCCACCACATATCATTACTTAGGTACTCCAACCAAGTGACATTCAGTGTCACTTCACTTTCCATCCATTAGTGATGACGATTTGAATAGACGAGATAACAAGTCAACAACGTGTCAGCATCAACCTCCCACCTTGATCTCGACCTAAAAGTGCCCCGTCGAGACGATGACGATGAGCCTGAACATTCAGATAGTTCATTTTGATAGATATACCCTAAATTTTTCTATTAGCTTTTTATAGTTGCACTAACCACGTATCATTATTTAAGTACTCCAACCAACCGACATAGATTGTCACTTCATTTTCCAAATCATTTTGACGTCACTTTGAATCAAGCAAAAAACAACAAGGCGATTAACCAAATGCAACCAAACAATGTGTAGCCCCGTCGCAACGCGCGGGTTACTACTAGTTGTAACTTGTAATTAATGTGCATATATATAATTAGGGTATGGATCCTAAGAGAACTAACCCCTATTTAAGAACTGACAGAACCATTCTGGACCACACATTTTGTATAAATGCAATTTTTTTTTTTGCTTTAATCGCACGTTTTTATGCAAGAAAAAAATATTTTTTTAATTGTTTTTCATTTATACATATATGTATATAGTAATTATACATATGTATATATTGAAAATATATTGAAAAAAATAAAATTATTATTTTCCTGCATAAAAAGCAGCGATTAAAGCAAAAAAAAAAAAAAAATTGCCTTAGAGAAATGTGTGGTCCAGAATGGTTCTCTCAGTTCTCAATTTGGCCAAAGGTTCTCATTTGAACCAATTCTTATATAATTATATATATAATAAATTAATAGAATTATATCGAGTCGAGCCGAGCAGACCTTTGCTCATGCTTGGCTCATTTACAAACCGAACCGAGCGGAAAATTGAGCGAGCATTTCCGAGCAAATTTCAAGCGAGCGCCGAGCGATTTGAACAACCCTACTTAGAACTTGTTTTTGTAACCTAGAAACTTGAAGGGTGAGTTTTATTAATTTAATAAAGTTGATGGGTTTAATATAAAATTGCATTGTCACTGACCAGGCAATTTAAGATGGGGATGCGGTTAAATTCATGGTTGTGTGTGTGTTCGTGTATATAAAGATACTAGCTGATTATTCCGGGAGGGTCTCGGGGTTGAAAAATCTAATTTTACGTGATAACCTATTGCAAATGGCTCAAGTTAACTAACCACAAAATCTCTCAATCATTGCATGTTCATAGTATTCTAATCAGTAATAAATCATATTCCCTAATTTAAAACATAATCAGTAATCATCTAAAGAATCACTTATGTAAGCTGCAACTATTAAAAAAACTCATCACATCTCTCTAATTTCTCACATTCTAATGGCTCTTATAATTCCTAACCTAATCAACTAAACAAACACTTAAGTTGGAAGTTGTAATCATTGCATCTCATTATGCCACGTGGCATAATCAAGAGATGGTTGAGGCCACCATTGAATGTCACGTCAGCAACTATCAATTCTTTCCGGGAGCGTCCCGAGGCTGAAAAATATAACCATTCTAATAATACTAATACTAATAGTAATAATTATTACTCTTGTAATCTATCTATATATATAAAAGAAAACGTATATGCTGACGTGGCGTGCAATGGAGGCCTCAACCTCCTCTTAAGAGTGCCACGTGGCATTATAATGAAGAGTTTTTGGTGTTTTTGAATTGTTTCCCTTTTTAATTAAATTGAGCTATTTTAGGAAAAAAGAATTTAAAAATAAATTTAAAATTTTCTCTCTCATATTTCCTCCCATAATTTTTAAACGTTTATATCTTTTATATACGGGATTTTTTTAAGAAAAAAATTACACCAAATTAACGAGCGTTTTATTATCTTTCCAACGAGTACCATAATGCTATATAAAAACGGATAAAAAAATCGACTATTTTTTGTGGGGTTTCGTTCATACAGGAAAAAAACACACAAAGTGTTCATGTTATCACGTAAAATTAGATTTTGTGGGGAATATGAGTTATTACTTATTAGAATACTATGAACATGCAATGATTGAGAGATTTTGTGGTTAGTTAACTTGAGCCATTTGCAATAGGTTATCACGTAAAATTATATTTTTCAACCCCGGGACCCTCCCGGGGTAATCAGCTAGTTAAATAAATAAAAAATAACCTTGCTATAAGGTGACACCATGTGTTGCAGTGTTGCGCGATTCTTTCTCCTAACTTCTCTTGTGAAGTCTACCTAGTAAAATTCCAATTATAACATGGCGATTGGGCTGATTTTCAACATCATAGATAAGAAACTGGTTTAAAAGAAAAAAACATGATTAATGAATAACATGAACACTTTGTGTGTTTTTTTCCTTTATGAACGAAACCCCACAAAAAATAGTCATTTTTTCTCCGTTTTTTATGTAGGACTATGGTACTCGTTGGAAAGATAATAAAACGCTCGTTAATTTGGTTTAATTTTTTTCTTTAAAAAATCCCGTATATAAAAGATATAAATGTTTAAAAATTATGAGAGGAAACATGAGAGAGAAAATTTTAAATTTATTTTTAAATTCTTTTTTTCTTAAAATAACTCAATTTAATTTAGGGTTTTATGTTTATCTTTTTTTTTAATTAAAAAAGAAAATAGTTCAAAAACACTAAAATCTTTCAATTATGATGCCATGTGGCACTCTCAAGAGGAGGTTGAGGCTTCCATTGCACGCCACGTCAGCATATACGTTTTCTTTTATATATATAGATAGATCACAAAGTGCAAATTCTCTTCGATCCAATTGGCTATCTCACTTCTTAGATTTTCTCTCTTTTTAAATTAAAAAATATATATACATACGTATTTATCTTTGTAGCTTGTACATATTTTTATCATTTATGGACAAAGAACAACAATACATACGCGTATTCGGCACGGGAAAATATCTCCACCGGAGCTCCAAATTTAAATTGGAAAGATTGACGAAGAGTTGTCATTGGAGGAGGCAGAGAAATAGCGACAACATTGTTGGATTCGCATGGAGACGGGTTGTTGAGCATGGAGGATTTGGTTAAAGTTGTGGAAAGGGCGAACGAGTAGGAAAAAAATAGCGATTTGAAGAAGGCGTTTAGGATGTACGAAGAAAAAGAGGGGAGTGGACTCATAACGCCGAAAAGCTTGAGAAGAATGCTTAGCAAATTGGGCGAGTCGAGAAGCGTTGATGATTGCAGGGTGATGATCGCGAAGTTTGATGTTAATGGTGATGGTGTCCTAAGTTTTGATGAATTTAGGGAAATGATGGCGTGATTGTTTTATTATACTTGTGTGTTTGATTTTGGTACATGACTAGACGTACACATTATTCTTATTCTTTGATATATGTGAGATGATTTGTACACAAGTAAAATTATTTTGTATGTCATAAAGTCTGCTATAGAATAATGTAGTATTTTCTATATGGATAGCGACTTATGGTGTACTTATCAATTTTGCTGATGTACAAAGAAATTACTTCTTTTATATATAACACTAGACTAGTTTTTATCCCGGGAGCGTCCCGGGTTGAAATATCTAATATAACATAATAAAATATATGACAACATAATTAATGACTTGCCATTATATGATTAATGAATATTATTATTATTATTATTATTATTATTTATTTATTTATTTTAAACAAATATCTGTTATAAGTTATCATATTCTAATATAAAAAAAACGAATCTCTGCGCCGGGTATAAATCTAGTGCCAATACAAATGAATTCGGAAGTTTGTAATCGATCATTCTAAAAAGAACTAACATGAAATAAAAAAAAAAGTTAATTATTGAAATATCGAAAAGTTATTTATTGAAATATCGAACTCATTAGTCTAAAAAATTCATGGGTATATGATCGGGTATATAGTTCGGGTATTTGGGTATGCGGTTTTCGGGTAATTGGGTCGAGTATCACCTAATCCCAGGCCCGACCCAAACCCACAATTTTTTTAATCTAATCACAAACCTGACACAATACCAGTCGGGTTACAAAAAATAGTCGTTTTTTTTCTCCGTTTTTTATATAACACTATGGTACTCGTTGGAAAGATAATAAAACGCTCGTTAATTTGGTGTAATTTTTTTCTTTAAAAAATCTCGTATATAAAAGATATTAACGTTTAAAAGTTATGGGAGGAAACATGAGAGAGAAAATAATAAAGATTTAATATTTACATTTAGTAGATTATGTATTTAATAGATTAGGTTAAACCATATTTATTATTTTTGTTTAATTGGTCTAGAGTTGACACATCACATCCTATGTGGCATCTCTCAAATGAGAGATTGCATAAGAGTATGACATGTATGATTAATCCCTTTACAATATATATATATATATATATATATTATACCTCGGGAGCGTCCCAGTTTAACAATGTACAACTCCAATGCTAACACCTAACCTAAAAGAATGTAGAACTTTAATGTAACTCTAATATTAATACCTATCTTAAAGACTAAACAAATGTACAACTCTAACATACTAATATTGATACCTAACTTAAAACAACGTATAACTCTATTAACCTATTCGGCTCTGGTTGAAAAAAATTTCATATTTACTGATTTGAACATAATTAGTGACTTGCCTATACATGATTAATGATTTACCTGAACACTTTGTGTTTTTTTTCCTGTATGAACAAAACCCCACAAAAAAATTTCTCTGTTTTTTATATAGCACTATGGTACTCGTTGACAAGATAATAAAAACGCTCGTTAATTTGGTGTAATTTTTTTTCCTTAAAAAATCTCGTATATTAAAGATATTAACGTTTAAAAATTATGGGAAGAAACATGAGGGTGAAAAATTCAATTTTGTTTTTTAAATTATTTTTTTCCTAAAAGATCTCAATGCCACATGGATGACACGTGACACACTCAAAGAAGAGAATGTCTCTATGAGTGTCATGTCATTAAAATGACTTTGATTTATTATATGTATAGACTAGCTGATTACCCCGGGAGTGTCCCGGGGTTAAAAAATCTAACATTACTTAATAAAAAAAAGATAAAAGAAGTAAACAGTCTCAACCTCTTTTAATGTTAAGGAAAGTTGTTCTAATGTTTATACTATCAAAAGGGTTCTCATGCTACGCTCCCAGCAGATTAAAAAATCTCAACCTCTTTTAATGCTAAGCATATCGTTATAGCACATGAACATAGGCAATTCATATATGTAATAGTAGATTCAAAAACATATATACTATCATAACATGATTAGTGACTTGTCTATATAAGAAATTACATAAATACATTGTGTTTTTTTCTGTATGAACAAAAACTCACTAAAAAACATGTTTTTTCGTTTTTGTATAGCACTATATACGGTGCTCGTTGGAAAGATAATAAAGCGATCGTTAATTTGGTGTAATTTTTTTTTTCAAAAAAATGTCATACATAAAAGTTACTAACGTTTAAAAATTGTGAGCGAAAAATAAGAAAAAAATAAAGATAAAAATATTAATTAACATATTTGAAATTTTAAAATAATTAATAGTTCACTAACATTTAAAAAATGTAAGAGGAAAATAAGGAAAAGATATTAATTAACATATTTGAAATTTTAAGATAATATACATATAGATTTTATTTAAAAATAAATAAATTTAAAAGAAAGCTTCACATGATGCCACATGGCGGCCTCTATTGAATGTCACCTCATACAAACTCAATTCTTTTATTATAAGTTATAGATTTGTAACCGAATTATTCATCCTTTGATTTATTGCATTTATTTGTAACAGAATATTCAATTTAGATAGTTTAGTGTGTACCTATGTGTCTATAAGAATAGGTCTTAAATATCAACTGCATAATAGTCGTCATTAATCGTTTTCAATTGGGTTTACTTTTTTATTGAGCCAGGGTCTCACTGAAAGTAATCTCTCTATTCCGATAGGGTAGAGGTAAGGTTATCTACATCTTACCCTCTTCAGACCCTATTTTAGCTTTTGCTATTGGTAGAATTAACTGAGTATGACGATGATGATGAATTGGGTTTACTTTTGGCTAGATGGTTCATATAGTGTAAACGTGTACCTTTATTCTGAGCCCGCTTTAGCGAGTTACGAGTTACGACCTTACGATCCCCAAGTATTGGCCCATCACGGTATGCCCGCTCTTCCTTATAAAAATATTTTAACCCTCTTGTTTAGCTACGTATGATAACACAATATACATATGTTCGTATTTGACAGGGCTTGCTTAATACTTTTGACCCCACGCCAGGAAGCCGTCATTGAATGCTTACAAAGGCCTCATGCCCAGAGAGCATAGTTGAATAAGGTGTCGAAGCACGCTAAAGCGTGTGAGGATAATCAACATGTTTTCGTTCCTTTGGCCTTTGACACTTTCGGCTCCTTGGCCACGGAGGCAGTCTGATTCCTGACAAGAGTTCAGGGGGTGGTCCATAGCAACTTCTCGACTCCACAAGGGCGAGGTTTTGTTTTCAGTAGACTAGGGTTCTCTATCCAAAAAGGGGTGGTGGCGCCAGCTTATTGCTAGTCTACCTGCTATCGTTATGTAATTTGCCAGTTTATTTTTATAAAAAAAAAAAAAAAGTTATGAACTGTTGAAGCATATCCCAGCAACTCATGTTGAAAAAGGAGAGCTCCTCTTGTGGTTGTGATTTGATGTCGGCTTTCCGCCCATTGGGTTGTAGGCTTGTAGCTCAAATTTCTACCACATGAAAGTCTCACTAGAGGGACCAGGAGCCATAGCTATTGCACTCCAACACTTAAGTCAACTGGGGCCTCATTATGGAATCATGTATGTATCACAAGTGTATGTGTAGAACATCAACAACATGTGTAAATAATGTTGAACTTGGTCCTAGTCTACTCTTAAGATTGGGCTCAAATAGATTGGGCCTAACACATTAGGCTTTGGTCCAATTGGGAGGGTATTTCTACACAAGGCCTCTACTCTTACCTGAGCTTTGGACAGGCAATTAGGTATGCAAATAACCCGAACTAACATGAATAAGACCTTGTTCATGTTCGTTTGTTAAGGAAATAATGTGTTTACGAAATATTCATGAACATTTAGCGAACAAGATTTTTTATTTGTGTACGTTCATTAAGAAAATGAACGTGTTCGTACTTAATTGTGTTTGTTTGTTAATTTTAAATATCGGACAAAAGTGAGCGCAAACAAGCACAAGTGAACGTTCAAAAACACAAACAAACACTGACTAACACAAACGAACTTTCATAAACACAAATGAACGCAAACTAACACAAAAAAAGCATTCATGCACATAAATGAACACAAACGGGCACATACTAAATTTTGAATAAAATCGGCATCTTTCATCACATTCAATACGCAAATCCACCCAAAATATATTAACCCAATTATCCAAACATACTTTACATAATCTTGATAACATAATTACCAAAAACTTATCCCAAAAAATCATTTTTTTTAAATAAATATTTATTACCAGACAAAGAATTATTACATCAAGATAACGGCAGGTGGGCAACAAGCTGCGCCGCCACCCCTTTCTGAATAGCAAATCCTAATCTACTAAAAACGTAATCCTGCCCACCTGAAGCCGAGACACTACTATGAATAACCCGCTGGACCCTAGTCAGGAAACGGGTAGCCTCTGGTGCCAATGAGCCAAAGGTATCAAAAGCTAAGGGTACAAAAACGTGTTGGTTCTCCTCGCAGGCTTTAGCATGTTTTTCTACCTTCTTTGCCTCTGCTTTCCGCACCGCTTGCCCTGCTACGAAGCCACTATCCCTCAACCCAACTAGCGGAGATACACCCGTCAGGTCAACACAAGCATGCTTCCCCCCAGCCCACCCAAAAACAAGGACATCTGCTGGTCGTAGGGTGGATCTCCCTTCTGCTGGATCCGAGAGGAAGTTCACAGGGGCCTCCTTTTTTGCTGAGATCCCAGCCCGTCTTAAAATGTCCCACAGAATGTCTCGAACCCAATCATGCCGATATTTGAAACCGGGTAACTCCTTACAATGCACCGCATGTTCCCCGTATTCATCCAGACAGGCCTTACGGCAAATCGGACAGATTTCATCCTCCTGGTACATGGGGATCATCAGACGATATTTAAGAATGGCCCTGTATTCAATAGCGGACATGCTTTGGCCAAGACCTTCAATCGGGATAACAGTCAGGAAATCTTGGGCGTGGGGGCTTTGCAAGCATTCAATATTAAACTGGGTTATTGGATTTTAATAACTTCAACTATCACGTGTTGGCCGTTGCCACTCCCAACTAACCACTTGGTTACCACCACTCCCAGCTTGCAACGTATTTTCCTTTGCCACTTCCAAACTAACTGAAACCTAACCTAATTAATTTTTTGTTGATGTGGCAACCACATGTGTACGATTCGACATAGATTTTAAGTAGATTTTGTTTGGGATAAAATATAAGACCTGTATAAATTCCAGCTACTCTACATTTCAACCTAGCCCATTTAGAATCTCTTATAATATGAGACTTAATAAACAAACAGAACAATTTGTTTGTTTGGCCCACGCCCATTATCTAAAATATATTTTATCAAATAGTACTATTTGACCTTTCTCAGTCCAATAAGCTCAACTAAAAAGAACCCAAAGGGGATGGACCAGACGGGAGTTGCACCCAACGGACCCAGAGCCCCATGTTTTGTGTGTCCAATAAAAGGCTGAGTTCGGAAAACAAATTCTCACAACTTAGGCTACCCGGTGCACAGACGCCCCACCATCCCCCCCCCCCCCGTCCCCTCCTTTTTTGCCCCGTCCTGGACGTGTACACCGGCCCCCTGCCCCGTCCCAACCCTCCCGCGTCCCTCCCGTCCTCCCTGAAACATAAGGGACGGACCAATCACGTTTTTTCTTTTTCTTTTTTTTTTTTGAACGTTGGGCTTGTTTATTGCAGGGGTCTTGGTGGTGGTGGTTTTTTCTGGGTGTTCCGGCGGTAGTGTGGGAGGAGCTCCGGCGGTAGGGGTCTTGGTGGTGGTGGTGAATATGTGGTGTTAGACAAATGTGGTTTTTTGGGGTCAAAAGCAGTTGTGAAGGAAGATGTAGAACTTGGAAGACACTTCCAGAGAAACATAAAGTAAAGCATTATGTACAACTCACAAAGCACACTTTACAACACCATGAAGCATATATAACTTGTAAATTAATATTCAAAAATAAATTAAAAAGTAATAATAAATGCTTGAGACATGGGTTTCCCATGTCTCCACACCCCACCCATGTCTCACAAATGTTGAGACATCATTTTGATGAGGTGGCATCCTAGGTGGCATGGAGACATGACCTTTTTCATGTCTCCACACCCTATAGCCTTAGGGTACAAGTGAAAACAAATTTGTTAAGACCATAGAGAGTGGGGCGTGAAAGGAGGAGGCAAGGCCGGCCACCCACATCACCCCCTCCTTCCAAATCACCCAGCATTGCCTCCTTCTGTGGGAATTCTCTCGGGCGTTGCGCACTTGTCTTCCTCTCATCCATTTTGTCTTTTTAGCCCTTTTACCATTGTCCCATTGTCTTTCACCACCCCATTCTTTGTGTGCTTTGAGGGCAAAGCCCCCTTGCCTAGGTAACGCCTACGTGGCAGGGCAAAAGCTTCTTGCCCTTGCCCACCATTCCCTCGAGTCTAAGGTCGAAAGAGCTAGACGCTAGACAACATAAAATAAATTGATAAAGGTTCATAATTAAAAAAAAAAAAACAAATAAACATGACAAGCATTCAAGTTTTCAACATGAATATTAAATTCTGAAAATCAAGTATGGACTCCAAAACCTTGTTGCATATGTATCATGCTACTGTTTATACTATTGTAGCACAAATTGAACCTATCGTTGATAAAACCAAAAAAAAAAAAAAATAAAAAAAATAAAAAAAAAAAAAATTTAAGTTTGTCTAGATGGATGTGAGGAGCTAGTTGTTCTACATGGTCGATCGAACTAAGTTTAAGAGTGTCTTAAAGTAAGGCTATAACAAAAGGAGAAAATACAAGTATGTTTTGATAAAATCTTACAGATCATAAGACATGAATCGTATTTTTTGAAACACTGCTAGGATTGAATCCGGCGTCTCACTTGGAAGGTTTAAACCATTGAGATCGATTTGGTGAAACCCTTAAGTTGATCTTGTATCTCACCACCAATTTCTTTCTCTTGCAAAAAGTTCCTATGTTGCCTCTAGATAAGATAAATTTAAATCAAAATTTGGGGCTACCTCTAGGAACTATGGTCTTGCTATCCAAGGTATCATAAATCTCCGTAACTTTTTGTTGGCGTTACAAGTCTCCATACGTTTTTGTTGTAGTAGAAGTTTTATTCATGAGAGAGAGTTGCATACTATATACTTAAATTTGGTTGCAACTCTCTCGTCGTGAATAAAACTTCGAGTACAACATTATAGCTACTGTCTATAATATAATGTTGTAAAGGAACTTTACAAACCTTTATAATAATTCTATTAACGAAGTTGATTTTCTAACCATGGTTCACAGGTCGCTTTGTGTATATTTGAAGGGGATTGGAGCCCCTACTTATGGGAACAGACACTCTAGGGTCAATATCATAGCCCCAGCCAATCCTGTAACGCCATGTCAAATTCACTCTAGAACCATCAAAACGCCAGCGGCGCTTTAGGCAAAGTATCCTAAAACTTTTTTTTTCATTTGCTTAAAACAAATAAACTAAATAGAAAAACATTTATATTAATAAAACAGTTACATTACATAAAAATAAAACTAAGTTAATCTAAAAACACAATAACTAAACAAAAAATTAAACTAAACATAACATAATTAAACTAAAAAAATATATAAAACTAACTTAATCTCGGCCTTAACATTTGCCGCATCGAATGTGGGGAAACTCCTCGTCGTACCGACTTTGGTGATTTCAATGGCCACGTCTTTGGCGGTATCAGCATCCGCCTCCTTCAAGGTTCTTTTATAGTGAACCTTGAGTCGTTCACATTGGGTATGGAGATTGTTCCATTTCATGTGTAGTGAATCAACCAAGTAGTTTAATTCACCCACTAGCTCTTTGAATAGAGCCATAGAGGTAGTACATAAGGCCATAAGGATGGTAGCAACGGTCTCCTCGAGTCTTTGATTTCGATCCAAGCGGTGACTGACGCTATTTCCTTCTCTTCCCTCCAACGTGTCATGATTTGGTATAGTTGGATGAGTGATGGTTTAGAATTGAAAATTGGATGTAGTAGAGTTGAAGAATGTGTAGGAAATGGTTAAAACTGTAGGATTTAATAGGTGAAAATGGTAACAAAAAAAAAATCAGGCAATAAATATTTCGACTGTTACTGTGGGGGTGGCGTTGTTGTTTTCATGCTGCATATCTATCCGAAAACTCTTTACCATGAAGTGACCGCCTCACCTTAAGTAACCCACTCTTATGAGTTATGATTGCTTCTTTAGTGATGACGTTTGTACTAAACGACCACGTCTAAACCCTTGTTAAGAAAATAAAGCAAAGTAAAAAGTGTTAAGGTTCGTTGGATTTCTTGGAGCTGAACAGCTAACATAAGGCAGCATGGCTGCCATACGGTAGCTATGCAGCAGAAAGTGAACAGTAAAAACATTGGAAATATAAAAAGGTGCTTTGGCTTATTACTATTAGCATAAAACAAAACATCACATAGCTCCAAGCCATGCCTAGGAAATAGTAAAAGCTGAAAATGCACTAAAAGGGCAAAGTCTCACTGCTGGCAGCATAAAGAGAGTCAACCATGACCAGGTATAGTAAGGATGCTACCATAAGGGAGCTCCTGGGCAGATTTCCATTGCCTATATAAGGAGACCCTTGGGTATGCATTCCACACACACTTCTCACTACTCCTTTTACTCTCATACTCTCTACTTTATCACTCCCAAAGAATACATACTTATTCTCACGCCGGAGTCCAAACGCAGGAGACCCCCTCCTGTGTTAAGGCTAACGGTGTCTGTTACCTTGTGCAGGTCCATTCTAGGAGCTAGAGGATCCCCTAAATCATAACCTTAACCTAATACACCTTTAACATATAAACCTAAACATCTCTTAACCTAATCCCGGTCATTTTCCTTGTTGTAGCAACATTTAGATTTCCCTTATTTTTAGAATTTCCATCTATAATTACATCATTACATGACCTGCTAATGGGGACGAAAACGGGCCAGGGGTCGGATTCTTGGAAGTAGAAGATTGAGTCGTCCGGAGTCTTCTCAGTGTGTTTGTTAAGAAAAGTATTGCAGGCGCACAGGTTTTCACAGCAAGTTGCAAACTATTATTGGAATAAATGGGTGCCGATCAAAGTCAATTTCATGGTTTGAAGGTTGTACTTGGGGAGATTACCGATTAAAGCAGCGTTGGTTCGAAGAGGAGTTAATATAGGTGCTATGGAATGTCCGTTATGTGGTGAGGCTGAAGAAACCATCGATCACCTGAACGTGGAGTGTCGGTATGCGCAGAGTGTATGGGATTTCCTATCATTATGGTGCAGAATTCTAGGACTGTATGCATTTGAAGCGAAAGATATGGCAAATTTTTGGAGATTGAGTAGAGATTCGAGTGGCTGGAAGCGCTTGGTTTATTCAATCATACAAGTTTCTCTTTGGTGTATTTTGAAGTCTAGGAATGATGTGGTGTTTAATCGGAAGCCGCCTAACTTATCTAGCACTAAGGAATAAATTAGGAGCCTTGGGTATGTTTGGTTTAAAAATAGGGCTAAACGTGCTGATCTTTCTTGGGTCTAATGGTGTGATTTTGATGTAGCGTGTATGGGTTTGTAATCATGACTTGGTGTAATCTTGGTGGCGGTTAATATGTTGTTAACCCCAAGTATGAATAAAATGTTTGTTGGACATTTAAAAGAAAAAGGATCTGTGTCTTTTAAGGCCAGTTGAGTTGGAGCTAAAAAAAACGACAACTTTTTAAATGCTTAAGTAAGGATTCGAACGTGTGATCAAGGAATCTTGAAAGCCATATATTTACCTATTTGGCAGCTTTGAATTAATTCTCCACTAATTTAACGTTGGGATCAATTTTAAAAATTCTTTGGGTCAATCGACTTCGGTAACAAATCTATCTATACATATAATAAACCAAAGCCATTTTAATGACATGATACTCAAAGAGGCATTCTCTTCCTTAAGTGTGCCATGTGTCATCTCATGTGGCATTAAGATATTTTAAGAAAAAAATAATTTAAAAACAAAATTGGATTTTTCACTCTCATGTTTCCTCCCATAATTTTTAATCGTTAATATCTTTAATATACGAGATTTTTTAAAGAAAAAAATTACACCAAATTAACGAGCGTTTTATTATCTTTCCAACGAGTATCATAGTGCTATATAAAAAACGGAGAAATTTTTTTGTGGGGTTTTGTTCATACAGGAAAAAAAAACAATTATTAATCATATGTATAGACAAGTCATTAATTATGTTTAAATCAATAAATATGATTTTTTTTCAATCAGAGTCGAATAGGTTAATAGAGTTATACGTTGTTTTAAGTTAGGTATCAATATTAGTATGTTAGAGTTGTACATTTGTTTAGTCTTTAGGATAGGTGTTAATATTAGAGTTACATTAAAGTTTTACATTCTTTTAGGTTAGGTGTTAGCATTGGAGTTTTACATTGTTAATTTGTTTTAGGTTAAATATTAATATTAGAGTTATACATCAGTCTATTTCATATGTAAAATTGATGTATCATATTAAATTTCTCAACCCGGGACGCTCCCAGGGTATAATCTAGTATCATATATAAAAAGATCAAAACTATGGTTGTAGACAACTTGAGCATGATATTAAAGGTTGTACTAACTTAAAACCACCAAACAGTGGAAACATGATTGCACAAAGTATAGACACACCCGACACTTGAAAACAAATCGTCATTTGGACAGATCATGCACGCTACAATAAATGTTCAAATGTTCAAATGTTTCAAGACGCAATTCCGTGAAGGGTCTATTTAGAAATCATGGCGTACACGTATTATTTAGCAACTTAGTACATTGGTTATTTTTGAAGGCATGGCAATCTCGTAACGACTCACTTGTTATTTCTTCATGTTTTTTGTAATTTTGTTAATACATTATGAAATAGCAACTATATATTTTGCTTGTAAATGTGTCATTCTTTTTTTTTTTTTTTTTTTTTTTTTTTGAAGCATGCTTCGGAAATACTATAGACATATTTAGACATGTCATAATAAAAATTCATCTTGAACTTTAAGTCTTTAAATTATTATTTTTTTGTCAAATAAGAACAAAATATAAAGATAACATACACGCAGCATTTCGTCGTTTTTTCATTAACTTTCTAATAACAACATGGGAGTTGGTATGCAATCTTATTATCTTATATGAAAAATAGTTTATAGGACTAAAAGTTTACGCTTTACGCCATGAAAATTAAACTAAGAATTCTTTTGCATAAAAGAAAATATATATATATTTTTTTTAACTAAAATAAATTTATAATCAGCAGAATACGAAAGTTACATCATATATTGATTTTTTTTTAAATTATAGATCCTTACACATCTAACATTCAGACATTAGCCACCGGTACTTGGTTGAACATCAACAAAGTTAAATATCAAAACAATGTAAAACTTTTCTCAATAATTTTCTTTTCAGAATTAAATATTAGCCGGTGTGATTAACGGGCGTGCATTTCGCTTCAGGTACAACCAAAACGCTATGAAGCCATTATCAACCAAAGCAAGTAAGCAACTACCAATTTTATACAGAAATTCAACAAAAAATATGTTACACAAACATGTTAAATCCAAAATCCTTACATGTATTTTCAAAATCCAAAGTTACCACTAACATCCGTATCAAAGGCGGATATACTTGTTGATATGAGTAAAAACCCCGAATCAATGATTAAAAAAAATGATAGACCTACGACTCATTTGGATACAGATTCACCACCAAACGAAACGTACGCCTGCGATTTCTAATCGAAGATACGGTTACACCACTACAGTCAGAAAATCATGTCTAAAAATACCACCCAACGTGCGATGATTGAGTTTAGCATAGACCATGAATTTTAACCCATTATCCAATAAGATAAAATCAACACAAAAATATTCTTCATTATAAAAGTGTCTCTCTCTACCTCTTTTGATTCGATAGTCCTTAATAAAGAAGATTACAAGGGTTTTCTAGAAACAACCAACCCACTACACCCATGATCTCTAAACATAGGTCAAAGTTAATAACTTACTATGAAGTTAAATACAAAATGCAGAAATAACACAAATAAAATAAATATGCAAATAAATGAAAAATAAAAACTATCAAATACTAAAACATAGAAAAATTAGGACCGAATCTCCATCACTTGTCTAGTACGGTGGGCATGTGCCCACCGTCCCTCCCTCAAGCCTAATGCCCGGTGCCTTTAATGAGTTTAATCCCTCAAGCTTAACCCCTCACAATCCTAGAATCACACTAAGAGTCACAGAACCAGAACCAGAATACATCTGATTCAATACTCAAACCCTAGATGAGAGACGGGTAATCACTACGAAGAATCTGGAAGGTTGAGAGGAAATGATAGAATCATTAATATCTGGATTGTTTCAATATCATTGAAAAAGGTAAATTACATAAGGATGTTTCAATATCTGGATGATCAACTCCTATGATCGACATAAGAGGAGACTTAGAAAAGATTAGTTATTGCAGCTACAATTAATAGGTGTGCTATGAAATAACAATAACCACCAAGATTCTTTATCGTTATTACCTCAATCTTAGTGTTAGCCACAAAAAAACGAAGCACATGACCAAAAACTCACAAACCACGTGGGTAACCAGCCACACACAAACCCATGTCGCCCATAATATTTTGTTAAGTCTAACAGAATCTCAAAAACATCGTCTAAGCACTCTTCAAATCAATGGTTTATTAATAGTATACGGTAACACTAATCATTTAACCTTGCACAATGTTAGACATGTCGTAGGCTCAGAAAAGGAAGGTTATTGTGGCTGCAACTAAATGTATGTACAAGAATGATCAGGATCATGTACGGGTCATGTTAGCACACAAGAGATGCCAGGGGGTTGCTGGCAAACACCCACCATCCACCCCTGCACCGCCAATCGTACATACTCATCACAGCCCAGGAACACATCGACAACCAACCAGCCCCGAAGAAGGACCGTGACCACCGTCATCGCCGGTGTTAGTCTTAAACAGGACGACGGTGGCAGTGAACCCGTCATCATATCCATTTTTTAAACCTAGTACAAAAATTAATTATTCACTTGAGGAAGAAAGGGTTCTTAGGGAGAATAATTGTGACCATTGTGATCGTCGGTAGCGGTTTTGAACGGGACGATGAAGATGGTTTTGAACGGAACGGGTAGAGGGAGGATAGATAACGATTTTAGAGAGAGGGGTTTTAGAGAGAGAAGGGTTGAATGGGTTTTAAAAACTCATCATAGAGAGAGAAAGGTCGTATGATGACAGGGGTTTTAAGAACTGAGCACGTGGCTCAGAAGAAACAAACCCACGATAGCTGGCTCCCACCCACGATCGTCAGATTACAGAATAAGACACAAGCACCTTTAACCACTTTGTTGCCATATGTCCAAACGTTTTATGAGGGGAAAAAAGCTCACCAAAGATTCGAATCTTGGTACAAGACAATCCAAACCAACACAACAACAAAACCAACCGGGCTGCAGCTAAGTTTGCAAATAAAACATAATGATAAACTTAGATACAAATAATTCGGGGGAAAGTTGGCGACCACTATTCATCAACCTTATGGATTCAGTATAGTATAATGTAATAATAAACTTCAACTACTGCATGAGCATGATGTGCAAATGTGGGGCATGTCTAGATTGCATGGATTGTTCATGTTGGATTTCACTTTAACCTGCATCCTCCGACCCGATTGTACTAACATCTAGCAATTTTAAATTGTGTTGTATTACCCGCTTGTTACCGCTATCATGAAGGACTCAGCGGCTCACTGCAAATCCCTACAATCTCACACTCACACTCAATTTTCTGAACCCACAATCATCCACACCATCAAGACCCACCACTAAATCGATGAAAGCACCAAATCTCACCATCAAGACCTAGTCACTGTCCACCATGTACACCATCAACTAGTCAAGGATGTGACGGTGGAAATAAGTAGAGAGAACGGTTTGAAAGAGAGATAAAAAGGAATCAACAGAAGCACAACAGAACATACTTCTATTCGAATAGTGAATTTTGGCAATTCGTATTTATTATTTGAAAAATATGCAAATTTGGCAGTAATTTTAAATAGTTTTTGGCAATTCGGACTTTGATATCGGAGGTTTTTCTAATAAGGACACCGCCCCCTTAAAGCCACAAAAAACTTTGGCAAATGCTTTGTTTAGCAAAATCGCTCAGGGCTTGGGAGAAGTTTTTGATTTGTCCCCCACCAGAAAGTGGTGATTGAATGCCTGAAGGGTCCCCATGCTCAGGACTTTTTGACCGTTATCCTGATTGAGGGTTTGTGTCAATGTATATCCACAGTGGAACACAGGGCTATTCTCAAGTATCGGTTAATGATCCCTATGTATCCGGAAGATGAAACATGCTCGATATGCCGTAAAGCTTGTATGGATAAATATGGGGAGCATGCAGTTCATTGCAAAGAGCTTCCTGGTTTCAAATACCGGCATGACTGGGTGAGGGAGGTTTTGTGGGACATCTTAAGAAGAGCGGGGATTTCTACCAAGAAGGAAGCCCCTGTGAATTTTCTAACGGACCATGCGGAAGGGAGATCCACTCTGCGACTAGCCGATCTGCTCGTCTTTGGTTGGGCTGGAGGGAAACATGCCTGTGTGGACCTCACGGGGGTATCTCCTTTAGTCGGTTTAAGGGAAAACAATTTTGTTGCTGGACAAGCATCGAGAAAGGCAGAATCGAAAAAAGTCGATAAGCACGCTAAAGCTTGTGTATAGAACCAACATGTCTTTCTCCCCTTAGCTCCCTAGCATTAGAAGCTATTCGTTTCTTGACCAGGATCTAAAGAGTTATCCACAGCAATAGCTCATCTCCAAGGGGCAGGGGTTTGTATTTGGTAGACTGGGGTTTGAAATTCAGAAAGGGATGGCGACGCAACTTGTTGCCGTATACCTTCAATTTTGATGTAACTTGACAAGTTTTAAAAATGAAAAGAAATTTTAGAAAAATGAAATAAAATAAAAATTAATAACGGTTTTTAAAGTGTATTGGTTGTCAATAAAATTAATTGTTTACACTAAAACGTAATTGGATATGGTAACCTAACTATGATGACCATTAAAGGCTAGGATATCAAATCAGAAAGGGTTGAGATTAGTTTGATGAAAAAATAAATAAATATTAAATTAAAGGAAAGACATAAAAAGAAAAACCATATTTTTGACTTTCTTTCTTCACATTCAAGACACATGCCAATTTCTCCATCATTTTAAAACATAACTTTTTCATACAACATTCTTTTTTAAAAAAATCATCATATTAAGGAACATTTTTTTTATTTTTAATATGAGTACCACAATGCTATATTGAAATTGAAAAAGATAATATGTGTTAACGGGGTACTCTTGCTTCATTATGTCTTATGTTCGTCCACTGTGTTATAATATGCACGTGTGTGTTATAAATATGTTCATTGTGTTTTTTTAGCTTACACATGATTTAACTTTGTCAATTGTGTTTTTAGTATATTTTCCATTATATTTTACGTTGTTTATTATGTTTTGCACAAATGGGTTTTGCGTTTCTATTGTAAATGGTGTTTTTCTCTGTTGTTCATTGTGTGTTAGTATAATGTCCATTGTGTTTTAGTCTATTGTTTAATGTGTTTTTAATATGTCATTTATTGTGTTTTATTATGTTGTTCATTTTGTTTTTTGCCCTACTGTTCATTATATATTTAGTTTGGTGCCCATTGTGTTTTACTATATCTCCATTGTGTCTTAGACAACTGGGTTTTCGATTTTTTAAAGTATAACAATTTGATACTCATATTAAAGATAAAAAACGCTTGATTTTATGGTGTGTATATATATATATATATACTAGTGGGAAACCCGCGCGTTGCTGCGGGGCAAAAATTTACAGCTTGATCACTATTATAAAACTTGCTAGTTAAAAATAGGCTTAAAGGAGCGAACACCCCGGAAGAGATTACACGTGGCGTGATACCGTCATTGCAAAATAAGCATGATACATTAGAGGCGAGTGCTCCAAATATAGCACAAAAAGAATTAATACCATGGTGAAACTTCCACATAGTTATACCTTCTACACAAAATAATCATCAAGATGTATTATATATATATACACATTTTAATTAAGTGATAAGGTTATGAATATACCTTTGATGAGTATTCTCTTGAGAAAACTGCTTCCTCCTTCTTAAGGATTTTTCCAGACAAAAACGTATAAGAATGCAACATGTGAAGAATAAGACAAAGCATCCACCCAAAGTAGCCCACGACTGTATCTGTCATTTGCATGAACCAATCATAAGTTTGAAAATAATGGAGCCCATCAAGGCCCAAGCTTCTAAGATTTTGGGATAGCTTTATTGCATTTTCGTAGTCTCCATTAGATATGAGAGATTTAATTTCATCCAAAATTCAAGTATAATAGGCTAGAGGCTCAAACGACTTAAATCTAAATGAACTTGCCTGTTTCAGTGCTGAGTTTTACCAAAGGAAAAGTAGGTAAAGATACATCAAAAGACAACATAGACAAAAGGTATCAACAACTTTATCTTTTTTTAATCCAATATATATTGACTTTTATCAATGGAAGTACCTAAATAGTTATTCTACAAGCGGGAAAAAAACACTTCACTTTTGACCTTATTAACTCTAGTCAAAATTCAAATCTAGCAGCAGATAAGAATGGTATTTTGAATGCAATGATATTCATCTTCATTTGTAAGGTATAAAAACTTAATAAATTCTTTGGAGGATACGTGATTTACAAATAAATTGGTTGAGAATTTGTTTCGCATTAGCTAACACAACCTCCACTTCACTTCCCTGAACACAATAAAGAAACAAACAGAATATTGAGTTATATAATAATAATCTAATCTCATGGAGTCTATTACAAATAATGAAGGATGTAATATGTATCCAACCTTATCGAAATCAATGTAGTCAAGGGGAAGACTTCCAACTGAGTTAACAGGACATGGCAAACCAAGATGCGTGGACTGTCAAACATTAATAAAGGCATGTCAGAAGTCAAAACAAAAGCTAACAAATTTTATTGAAATAATGTGCAAGATAAAGAATGCAAAAGTGAGGTGACCGTTGACACAACCATCAATGGTGCAATATCAGCTTGATTGACATCCACTCTTTCAATATCACTAAGACCCCAATCATCAGGTGTAGGTGTGTGATGCATATCATGCTCATCAACAAATCTTTCACCATGATTTTGATTATTATTCGACACCGATTTCGTATTCTTTACACCTGCTCCCCAAACAATAAGTGGAGTATCTGTATTTGACCAGTGCCCATCTACATGACTTCATATTGTGCGAAAACAAGTTAAAAATATATATCTATGAACGGATTGCATAATGCAAAAAATAAACAAGATTTAAGTAGGAAGACTGATAGGGCAAACCTTTGTTAGCAACACCTACATAAACAACAAGCTGTAACAAACATCAAGAAGCCAATTTGAACAAATGCCTCACACCTGTTGTAAAACATTTACATTTAGCAATAACATGAAAATGGATTTGAGACATATAAAGAAAATCAAGACCGAAAACAGGTCAATTTAACAAATAGCCCTAAACCTAAAACCCTAATCTCCTACATATATGTCCTATCCGCTTACCAAAATAATATTCTACAGAAACATCCATTAAAGAATGACCATATGGATTCATGTCTTCAAAGTGACAATAATGAATCAATGATTGAGTTGCTCATTGGATGATTGCATTGCTTCAGTTGCTTCCATTCAACTTCATTGAATTGAAAAGTTTAAAGAAGGCTGGAAAAGTTTAAACGTGATCATTGGAAACAGATCTGTAACTGATGTTTCAACACCTGATCTATAACCGATGATGATTAATAGCAGAGTAATAACTGTAGACGTCTTAAAAGAAAACAAAGAGGCGCGTATTAAGTCCCTTGGAATGTGGATGCAATAGATAATTGTACATATAGCTTAAAATCTTGTTTTTGTGTTAAAGTACCATTCTACCCCTTATCAGGTGCATCAACTATTTTTACTTTAAGCAATCATACTTGTAATTACTTAAATTTGCCACGTACCATCCTCTCATGCTTTATAATATAGTATATAAATAGTGTGTATATATATATATATATATAATCTAAACGGTGTACATGAGATATTTTTATCTACGTTTAGGAAGACTGATAGGGCAAACCTTTGTTAGCAACACCTACATAAACAACAAGCTGTAACAAACATCAAGAAGCCAATTTGAACAAATGCCTCACACCTGTTGTAAAACATTTACATTTAGCAATAACATGAAAATGGATTTGAGACATATAAAGAAAATCAAGACCGAAAACAGGTCAATTTAACAAATAGCCCTAAACCTAAAACCCTAATCTCCTACATATATGTCCTATCCGCTTACCAAAATAATATTCTACAGAAACATCCATTAAAGAATGACCATATGGATTCATGTCTTCAAAGTGACAATAATGAATCAATGATTGAGTTGCTCATTGGATGATTGCATTGCTTCAGTTGCTTCCATTCAACTTCATTGAAAGTTTAAAGAAGGCTGGAAAAGTTTAAACGTGATCATTGGAAACAGATCTGTAACTGATGTTTCAACACCTGATCTATAACCGATGATGATTAATAGCAGAGTAATAACTGTAGACGTCTTAAAAGAAAACAAAGAGGCGCGTATTAAGTCCCTTGGAATGTGGATGCAATAGATAATTGTACATATAGCTTAAAATCTTGTTTTTGTGTTAAAGTACCATTCTACCCCTTATCAGGTGCATCAACTATTTTTACTTTAAGCAATCATACTTGTAATTACTTAAATTTGCCACGTACCATCCTCTCATGCTTTATAATATAGTATATAAATAGTGTGTATATATATATATATATATAATCTAAACGGTGTACATGAGATATTTTTATCTACGTTTAGGAAGACTGATAGGGCAAACCTTTGTTAGCAACACCTACATAAACAACAAGCTGTAACAAACATCAAGAAGCCAATTTGAACAAATGCCTCACACCTGTTGTAAAACATTTACATTTAGCAATAACATGAAAATGGATTTGAGACATATAAAGAAAATCAAGACCGAAAACAGGTCAATTTAACAAATAGCCCTAAACCTAAAACCCTAATCTCCTACATATATGTCCTATCCGCTTACCAAAATAATATTCTACAGAAACATCCATTAAAGAATGACCATATGGATTCATGTCTTCAAAGTGACAATAATGAATCAATGATTGAGTTGCTCATTGGATGATTGCATTGCTTCAGTTGCTTCCATTCAACTTCATTGAATTGAAAAGTTTAAAGAAGGCTGGAAAAGTTTAAACGTGATCATTGGAAACAGATCTGTAACTGATGTTTCAACACCTGATCTATAACCGATGATGATTAATAGCAGAGTAATAACTGTAGACGTCTTAAAAGAAAACAAAGAGGCGCGTATTAAGTCCCTTGGAATGTGGATGCAATAGATAATTGTACATATAGCTTAAAATCTTGTTTTTGTGTTAAAGTACCATTCTACCCCTTATCAGGTGCATCAACTATTTTTACTTTAAGCAATCATACTTGTAATTACTTAAATTTGCCACGTACCATCCTCTCATGCTTTATAATATAGTATATAAATAGTGTGTATATATATATATATATATAATCTAAACGGTGTACATGAGATATTTTTATCTACGTTTAGGAAGACTGATAGGGCAAACCTTTGTTAGCAACACCTACATAAACAACAAGCTGTAACAAACATCAAGAAGCCAATTTGAACAAATGCCTCACACCTGTTGTAAAACATTTACATTTAGCAATAACATGAAAATGGATTTGAGACATATAAAGAAAATCAAGACCGAAAACAGGTCAATTTAACAAATAGCCCTAAACCTAAAACCCTAATCTCCTACATATATGTCCTATCCGCTTACCAAAATAATATTCTACAGAAACATCCATTAAAGAATGACCATATGGATTCATGTCTTCAAAGTGACAATAATGAATCAATGATTGAGTTGCTCATTGGATGATTGCATTGCTTCAGTTGCTTCCATTCAACTTCATTGAAAGTTTAAAGAAGGCTGGAAAAGTTTAAACGTGATCATTGGAAACAGATCTGTAACTGATGTTTCAACACCTGATCTATAACCGATGATGATTAATAGCAGAGTAATAACTGTAGACGTCTTAAAAGAAAACAAAGAGGCGCGTATTAAGTCCCTTGGAATGTGGATGCAATAGATAATTGTACATATAGCTTAAAATCTTGTTTTTGTGTTAAAGTACCATTCTACCCCTTATCAGGTGCATCAACTATTTTTACTTTAAGCAATCATACTTGTAATTACTTAAATTTGCCACGTACCATCCTCTCATGCTTTATAATATAGTATATAAATAGTGTGTATATATATATATATATATAATCTAAACGGTGTACATGAGATATTTTTATCTACGTTTCGACATTAAATTGTGTAACGTTGTATTCAAAGCGAACAATTGTTTTAAATGTTTTTAAACCGTTTGGTTTTTTTAAACTGTATTATTTTGTTAATTTGTTTAAAGGTTGTAATGATCGTAGTAGAGGGATTTTTTTTAGAGAAAATGCAATATGACAATAGTTTAATCATTAAGTCTTAATGAAGTGAATTAAATTGATTGTAGTTTCATAAATAAAGATTTAATTGTTATCTTAAATGTGTCTTACCAATTTAATAAAATTACTATTTTACCCATGTAGATGAATGTAAAATGACCATTTTAGCCATCCAGGATACACTATATAGTAGTATAGATATAGATATATATATATATATATTTAAAAGATGACGTATAAAAAAATACCTGAAATTTAAAATGAAGATGAAAATAGCATGTGACTTACATGTGTATATTGAGAGTTACAATTAATTATCCCGGTCAACGGGTTGGGTCAAAGTATGTCGGCGGTGAGTACAAGACCATTCTTAAATACCGGTTGATGGTCCCCATCGACCCTGAAGACGAAGTCTGCCCGATCTGTCGTAAGGCCTACTTGGATAAGTACGGTTGTACGGGGAGCATGCGGTTCACTGCAAGGAGCTGCCCGGGTTTAAGTACTGACATGTCTAGGTCTGGGACGTTCTTTAGGACATTATAAGAAGATAGGGGATATTAGCCAAAAAGGAGGCTCCTGTGAACTTTATGGTCGGACCCCGCGGAAGGGGGATCCACCTTGCGACCAACAGATTTGCTTGTCTTTGGGTGGGGTGGGGGAAAACACGCTTGTGTTGACTTAACAGGAGTATCCCCTTTAGCTGGTTTAAGAGACAATGGCTTTGTATCTGGGCATGCGGTTCGAAGGGCGGAGATGAAGAAAGTGAAAAAGCATGTTAAGATAACCAACACGTCTTTGTCCCCCTGGCTTTTGATACCTTTGGGTCTCTGGCTTCGGAAGCTATCCGTTTTTTTACCAGGGTCCAGCGGGTTATACATAGTAATGTCTCGACTTGGGGGGGGGGGGTGTTTTCAGTAAACTAGGGTTCGCTATCTAGAAAGAGGTGGGAATGCAACTTGTTACCCGTCTACCCGCTATTTTGTAATTTTCGTTGTTATGGAATGAAATGCTTTATTTTATATTAAAAAAATAACCAATTGTTAAAGAATAAGTTTTTTTTTAATTAAATACAATTGTAATTATAGCATTATTTTAATCCATCAAAGTTAGATTACTTTGTGTCTTTTCCTATAATTAATTTGCTTTCCCGTATCATATTTTGTGCATTGTTTTTGTTCCACACCTACGAAACGTGTCACATAATAATATGTGATATCTTAAATTCTCTTCCACAAACCATCATCTTAATTTGTTTTCATATATGAATACTTTTTTTTTTATATTTAATGTAAACGTTTTAGTTTAAATTATGGTATATAAGCATAGTTGTTTTTTTTGGTAATGATCAACGACTTTATACATACATATAAATATAAAGGCCCATCAAGTTGGTGATAGAAATACAGCAAACCGCAAAAGGATAAAAAAAAAACAGAATTACAATATGTCTAAAATATCAAAATCTAACCACGATCAACGACTTTATATATAAATATAGTTGTCACATCAATATAGTTGTGTTTATAACTTAATTTGTTGTGTAATTTATTTTCTTTACTTAGATATTCAAAAAAGATAATGTTTTAAATAGTGTTTTTGTAATCAAATACCGCTAGTCCGCTACACAGTCCATTCGACTATCATAAATCCCCTTCTTTTGGTTGAGTGGTTTATGAATTGAAGGAAGGTGATTCAACTCAATCATTCTCATTGACATTGTAAGTTTAAATAATACAAAACTGAATCTCCTAATTATGTGGAGATATCTTTACAATCAATTTATATTTAAGATAATTACAATTTACTATATTTACTATACTATTACTCCCCTGCAGTCGAAGCGTTGGGCGGCCGAATGCTGAGACTGGCACGAAAATCGTCAAATAAAACGCGAGGAAGTCCCTTTGTGAAGATGTCGGCAATCTGATGACGAGAGGGCACGTGCAAAATGCGAATATGGCCACGCCGGACCTGATCACGGACGAAGTGGATATCGAGCTCTATATGCTTTGTGCGCTGATGTTGCACTGGATTACCTGAGAGGTAGATGGCACTCACATTATCACAGTAGACCAGAGTAGCACGAGTGAGTGGATGATGTAGCTCAAGCAATAGGTTGCGTAACCAGCATATGTCGGCAACCACATTAGCCACGCCTCTGTATTCAGCTTCTGCACTAGACCGAGAAATGGTGGACTGGCGCTTGGACGACCATGAGATGAGGTTGTCGCCTAAATAAACACAGTAGCCAGATGTGGAGCGTCGTGTGTCAGGGCATCCAGCCCAGTCAGCATCTGTGTAGGCGTGTAGGGAGAGAGTAGGCACGGGTCCTAGGTGAAGACCATAATCTGTAGTACCCTGAATATATCGGATGATGCGTTTCAAGGCGTTCCAATGATCGAGCCGAGGAGTGTGCATAAACATACAGATCTGCTGAACCGCGTAGGATATGTCTGGGCGAGTGAAAGTAAGATACTGGAGTGCGCCCGCAAGACTGCGGTATGTGGAAGGGTCGTCATATAGAGGACCCGAATCAGCAGATAGCTTGGACTGGGTGTCAACTGGCGTGGCAACTGGTTTACACGAGTCCATGGATGCTCGATGAAGAATATCCTTAACATACGCCTGCTGGGAGAGAAACATTGTATTGCCGTCTCGAATAACCTGGATACCCAGAAAATAAGAAAGTGGACCCAAATCTTTCATGGCGAATTCTCCAGCCAATGTTTGAAGAAGACGTTTACGTAGGGCCTCAGTGGATGTGGTAAGAATGATGTCATCCACATAAATGAGAAGATAAGCAATGTCGTTACCGTGATGGTAAATAAACAGAGAGTTGTCAGACTTGCTTTGTTGAAACCCCTGTAATGTAACAAAGTCTGTGAACCGCTGATACCAGGCACGCGGGGCCTGCTTTAGGCCATATAAGGACTTCCTGAGTCGACAGACATGATTAGGGAAGTCTCTGTGGCGAAACCCCATGGGTTGATGCATATATACGGTTTCCTCCAAATTACCGTGAAGAAAAGCATTAGTGACATCCAGCTGGTGAATGGGCCAAGATTTAGACAAGGCAAGAGAGAGTACCAGTCGGATAGTAGCCGGCTTAACAACCGGGCTAAATGTTTCACCACAATCAATGCCCATTTGCTGCTTACGACCATCTCAAACCAAACGTGTTTTATACCGCTCCAAACTGCCGTCAGACCTGAACTTATGTTTGAATAACCACATGCTGCGTATAATGTTCATGTTAGGTGTCCTAGGTACAAGCTCCCAGGTCTTATTTTTAATAAGTGCACTAAATTCGTTGGACATGGCATTATACCACTCTGGTGAGGACAAGGCAACCTGTGGGGACTTGGGAATGGGCACGACAGAGGAGGTGTGTAGGTTAAAGAGTTGTTTGGGTTTGACTATACCACTCATGTAGCGAGTGTGGATGGTACGTGTAGTGGGAGGAGGGAGTGGTGGATGTGGCACATGGTGAACAGGCGTCGGATACGCCGTGGTAGCCGGGTTAGAGGCCGGCGGTGAGGGCTGAGGGGATGCCCGAGGAGAGGAGGAGGTGGCCGATTGGTGGGCCGGTTGTGGTACTGTGGGCTGTGATTGGGCTGGTGATGTGGGGAACGGAGTGGGTTGGGTCGAAGTGGAGGGGGGCATAGTTTGGTTAATTGGGTGTGAGGAGGAATGTGATGGGCCGGGTTGGGGATTGGGCTCAGGGAATAGAATGGGATTGGGCTGAAGGGGCGAAGGTGGTGTGGGTGTAGAAGTAGCGGGAGGAGTGGGTGTGTGAGGGGGTTGGCGGTTTGTTTTGGAGGTTTGTAAGTAGTCCCAAACCAATGGGTTGATGGTGGGATTTAAGAATTCATAGGAGGGTGGTTGTGTAGGTGATTGTATGGCATAGGGAAAAATGGATTCTTCAAAGTGGACGTGTCTAGATATAATAAGTTGATGTGAAGTTAAATCAAGACACTTTTATCCACGATGGTTTGGTGGATAACCAAGGAAGACACATGGGTGGGATCGATGGTTTAGTTTGTTGATGGCTGTAGAAGGGGTGAGAGGGTAGCATAGGCACCCGAAAACACGAAGATGTTCGTATTCCGGGGTGCATTTGTAGAGAAAAGTGGTAGGGGATTTGAAGTTGTATATTTTGTTGGGTAGGATGTTAAGAAGGTATGTGGCGGTTTCGAGGGCATGGTGCCACATGTTAGGTGGTAGGGAGGCTTGGGCAAGGAGGGTGCGAACCATGTTATTGATGGTGCGGATTTTGCGTTCTGCTTTGCCGTTTTGGGAGGAGGTGTAGGGACAAGAGAATCGAAATTGCATGCCATTATGATTGCAAAAATTGTAAAAATTTTGATTAGCATATTCTTTGCCATTGTCACATTGGAATTGTTTAATTCTGCGCTCAAATTGGGTGTAGATTAGGTTGTGGATGGTGGTAAAAATGGCGAATACTTGTGATTTATTGACAATGGGAAATGTCCACAAGAAATTGGTAAAGTCATCCAAAAATAGGATGTAATATTTGTGGCCACCCGTACTGAGTATGGGTGAAGTCCAAAGGTCACTGTGAACAATATAAAAGGGTGCACGAGTACAATTAAGCGAATCATAAAATGGCAATTTAACACTTTTACCAAAAATGCAAGATTGACAAAGTGTTTTATTAAATTTTCAATAATCAACAAAAGAAGACAGTTTCAAAGACTGTAATAAATTATTGCCAGGATGACCCAAACGTTGATGCCAGCGATCTTGAGGAACAACAGTAAAGGCAGAGGGTTGGTTTTGTGGAAGTGGGAGTGGTGCAGTCAGAGGATAAAGATCGCCCGTGCTATTGCATCGTAGGATAGGAGCCCGGGTTTTGAGATCTTTCACAAGAAAGCCAAATGGGTCAAACTCAATAGAGAGTAAGTTATCAGTGGTAAGGCGACGGACCGAGATTAGGTTTTTAATAATGTTTGGGGCAAGTTTAAGTGGGGGAAAAGGTGGTGGGAGGATTTGGTTGCCTTGTGCCAAAACCAGGATGGTCATGCCATTACCAACTATTATATTTTTATTAGTGCATTTATTAAAATTAGACGGAGAGTAAATACCTTGCGCATTGGCAGAGTGAGAGGAGGCTCCAGTATCCATCAAGCCATAGTCCGGTGGGTTGAGAGCCAATGAGTAGAGTGCCTGCTCGGAGTGAAGGAGTTTAGAATCCATTTATCAGAGGGAAGGATATGCGATTACCAGTTATGTAAAACTTAATAATAATAAATAAATAAAGAAGCAGAGGACAGAATGCGACAAAAGGTTATACGGTTCCAGAAGTGTTGTGAACTAATTGAAAAGAAAATGGCAGCTGAAGGTAATATAATTGAAAAAGGGTGGGCAAAAAGGTGTCGCTTCGTCCGACTTGGTTATGTTGACCGGTGGTTGGTAGGAAAAAAAAAGAAAAAAAGAAGATAAGGATATTATGGAGGTGGAAGAAAGGATCGTAAAGAAGGGATATTATAATATTGAGGCTTAGGAAGATTATTGGTAGAGTATTATTGGCTGGAAATACTGTCGAAACAGTGGGATAACCGGAAAAAAAAAATGGATCTGCAGGCGAGAGGAGGAGTTTGAGAATTAGGGTTCCTGGTTTGATACCATGAAAGAAGGTGATTCAACTCAATCATTCTCATTGACATTGTAAGTTTAAATAATACAAAACTGAATCTCCTAATTATGTGGAGATATCTTTACAATCAGTTTATATTTAAGATAATTACAATTTACTATATTTACTATACTATTATGAATGATGAAACTACTTGAGTACTTCTTGATTTAACAACTGAACATTTAATTTTTCTCTAAATATATCTTATTTATTTTTTTGAACGGCAACCCACTCTATGTATATATATAAAGGCCTAGCAAGACGCTAGAAACCACACGCATACAACCACCAAAAGAAAAACAAACAGACCAGAGTTACAACAACTCAATGACATCAAAGATACACAATTTTTCCCAGCTAATCTCAGCCAACTTTGATCGATTTGAAATCCAAACATATGTATCCTCCTTTATCATGTCCACCATGATATACGTTAATTTACACATATAAAAGTCCCCGTTTAACTCCCATTTTCAGACGTTTTTGACCTTATACACAGGAATTGGTGCTTATTTTGGTATCTTTGCAGTTTCAGGTCTTAAACGATGTCTCGGAAGCAGAACTGAAGGAAAAACGCAGTTTTCGGCGCGCAAACAGGACCCCAGGTCCTGTGAACGGCCGCTCGGAGGCTCCGAGCGGCCGCTCGCTCCCCCATATATTTCCAGAAACGTTCTAGAAGGCCTACGTCAGCAAACGAACAACCGGGCCACTTGTCTGAAAAGTGAGCGGCCGCTCACAGGCTTCGAGCGGCCGCTCACAGGCTCTGTTCCTCTATAAATGTACCATTCAGCCCACTGATCGTGCATTGGGTTTTGGGGAGGCGATTTTAGGCGATTTCTGGACCAAAGGAGCTGCTGGAAGGCCATTTAACAAGCTCGGGAATCCATCCGATCCATCCTTCATCATCCAATCCATCTCTTTAGCAATCTTATGGTTTGATCCTTTGAGCTTTCTTAGATCCAAATCTGATTTTGGTTTGATCCTTTGAGCTTTCTTAGATCCTTTGAGCGTTATGCTAGTTTCGGTGGTCGTATTGTGTATTCGATATTTCTTTCCTTGATTAGTGCGGTTGAGGACTCCCGAAAGGTGATACTAACCTATCTTTAAAGATTCTCATGAGATCATATCAGCTGCACGCTAATAAACGACTTGAGGTGGTTAACGTGTGTATTCGTGTTAGCTTTCCATATAGTTGTCATGTTAGGATGCCCGAAAGGGACACTAACTGTCGGAAAATGGGAATGTTGATCACGCCCTTATTTCTTATATAGATGACATGCTAGGATTGGCGTATTATAGCTTATATAGTTATATTTTCTATTTGGAGTCGTAGTTAAGTTATTTACATGTTTTAGAATTAATTTAGTCTTACACAAAACTCAAACTTATCTTTTACTTACTGGTGAATCGGGGATAGAGTTTTAGTACCATTGCTCCGCGCGCGTCCATGGATCGATACTTGGTTCTTATCTGTACTTACTACATATACGACAGGGTACACTTGCCCTAGTGTGTGTGTTTTAATATGAAGGTCGAAACCATTTTTATAAATATTAAAGCAAAAACGTGTGTTAAAATCCATTGTAAAATATGTATAGTTACGCACACGTCAAGTTTTTGGCGCCGTTGCCGCGGACGCGACGAGCATTAGGAACGAACCGAGTCAACTTTTTACCAGTGTACATGCTTGTGAATACTTGTTTATACTTCTTTGATTCGTTATTTCATTCATTTATTTGCATATATGATTATTTGAATTTTTATTAGATTTATCTGTCTGTTGATATATTGGATTAATTTTAGATTGGTTTATAGGTTGCATATAGATCCGTTCATTTATCTGCTTATAGGATTGTTTGATTTGATTTTTCGTTCATTAGGATGTTGATAGATTTAATTTATTGAATATTGGATTAATTGGTTTGTCTATGAATTTGATTTGTTCGTTATTTGGTTAATTAGATTTATTTGTTCGTATTCGGACTAATTATTAATTTCATTCTTTGTATAGTTTTAGGCTTAGTCTGCTTATTTCTGTTCATTTTATTGATTCTATTTGTTTATATTTGATTTTCTTGAATATATTTGCTTTTCGTTATTTTCGCATGAATTTATTGATTCTTTATTTCATTTATTTATTTTTCTGTCTTTTATCGCCTTTTTGGGTTTGTCATATATTCGCATGTTGCAACTGTATCATTCTTACATGCAGGTTGATGTCCACGAACCCTGGGTCTTCTGGTGATCTTTCTAACGAGGAGCGAAGGCGCCTGAGGAGAAGCGAGTGGATTAGACTTCATAAATTGCGTCTTGTTTCTGATATTCTTATTGTTGCTCCTATCGTTGAGGTCCCAATTGAGGAGGCGAGGCACGATCTGGCCGACGACAACGGGTCGGACGCCCACAGTGACATTATCATGGCGGATGACGACATTCCGCTGAATGATAGTGGTCGTCCAGGAGGAGATGGACTCGTGCCGAGTATTGTCCGTCCGGCTATTTTGGCGGACCATTTCGAGATCAAATCTAGTATCGTGAATATGATACAAAACTCGGTGCAATTCGGTGGACTGGAGCACGAGGATCCAGGCCGACATATTGCTGCATTCTTAGAGGTTTTAGCCACCTTTAAGATGACGGGCATCTCCGATGATGCTATCCGTCTCCGACTCTTCCCATTCTCACTGCGGGACAAAGCCCGGACTTGGCTTCTGTCACAACCCGCAGGGTCGATCACGACTTGGGCAGAGTTGTCACAACAATTCATGCAGCAGTATTTTCCTCCTGAAAAGACACAAAAACTGAGGAATCGCATCATGACTTTTCGTCAGGATGACGATGAATCATTGTACACGGCCTGGGAAAGGTTTAAAGACCTACTCTTGAGTTGCCCGCACCATGAGCTTTCGAAAAGGCATTTGGTGCAAACTTTTTATCAGGGACTCGGGTATGCGTCTCAGGAACGCCTTGATGTATACGCTGGGGGAGACATCGGAACAAAGTCTCCTAGGGAAGCGTGGAGCATTATTGAGAAGGCGTCCCTAAAATCTAAAATCCCGGCAGAATGATAGATCTAGGTCTTCATCTGCCAAGGCTGGTGTGCATGCTGTGGATAACTATACGACGATTTCGGCACAGATAGCGGCTCTGGCTACGAGATTCGATAACTCTCAGCAACACGTAGCGCAGTCCAATTGTTTGTGTGAGCAGTGCGGGGTATCTCACTAGCCTGGCTCGTGTGCTCAGGGGGTGATGTATACAGGCCACGAGGAAGTGGACTACATGGGTAATCAAACGAGACCCCAGAATAACCCTTACAGTAACACTTATAATCCGGGTTGGAGAAATCACCCGAACTTCGGGTGGAGATCTGGTTCCTCTAACCAGAACCCGCTCGGATATCAGCAGAGGGCCCCCGCACAACAACAGTCCCAACAGCCTTACCAGTCCAACCAACAGCCCTACCAGTCCAACCAACAGCCATACCAGGCTCGTGGTCAATTGTCCCAGCAGAGACCGAACCAATACCAGAACCAGGGCGCCGGGAGTAGCTCCTAGCAGCACGCCCCTCATGGTATGTCTAAGCTGGAGGAAATGATGTCTCAGCTCCTTACCAACACCTCTAATATAAATCAGATCGCTGAGCAGCGCTACCAGCAGCATGAGGAGCGCTTTACGAATTATGGGTGAGAAATGAGGGGCCAAAAGGCGTCGATGCAGGCCATAAAGAACCAGGTTGGCCAGATGGCAAAGATGATGTCTGAGAGACAGCAGGGTGGTCTTCCGGGAAACACTGAGCCAAATCCGAGGGGGCATGTGAATGCCATAATGACGAGGAGTGGTAAAACCACGGGACCTGACACATCGGGCTCACCACCGATCACTGAGACGGTCCAGACTGAGTCTTCGGACGAGGTGCACGCTAGGCGAGTCCCAGCAAGTACAGCACAGTTACCGAAGCCAGTCACAAATTACACTCCTCCTGTCCCGTACCCTAGCAGACTTAGGAAACAGAAGGACGAGGCCCAATACGGGAAATTCCTTGAGCTGTTCAAACAGCTACACATAAACATCCCGTTTGTGGAGGCCTTGGCCCAGATGCCTAAGTACGCGAAATTTCTGAAGGACATCCTCACAAACAAGCAAAAACTTGAGGACCTGTCCTGCGTTCTGTTGAACGAGAACTGCTCTGCAATTCTGCAGAATAGACTGCCCATGAAGATGGGAGATCCTGGTAGCTTTACCATCCCTTGTCTGATAGGTGATATGACTGTCAGTAATGCACTTGCAGACTTGGGGGCCAGCATAAACCTTATGCCTTATAAGGTTTTTGAGAAGTTGGATCTGGTGAACCGTCACCCACCAGGATGAGTATTCGCCTCGCTGATCGTTCGATCAAGTATCCACGGGGGTTTGTAGAAAATATGCTTGTCAAGATTGACAAATTTGTTTTCCCTGTGGACTTTGTTATCCTAGATATGGATGAGGACTCTAAAGTTCCTCTGATTCTTGGACGTCCTTTCCTTAACACGGCAAGGACGATTGTTGACGTGGCTGCGGGCCAGATCACACTCCGAGTCAATGATGAGCACGTGACTTTTGACATTCAGAGGTCGATGTGCCATCCTGAGAGCTAAGACGATACACTATACTATCTTGATATAGTAGACCAGTGTGTCAGCTCTCATGTCAGAGGTGCTTGGGAGAGAGATGTTTCGGACACACATCTGTTGTGTGGGAGCCTAGATGGCATTATGCAGGAGGTCCATAAAGATGAGCAGCCGGTCTATCCGATCGGTGATGATGGTTCCCAAAGTCCTGAGCGTTTTGTGGAAATTGAGCGAGAGGAAGAGGAGAAGGCGAAGCCGTCTGTTGAGGACCCACCGTCTCTAGAGCTGAAGGAGCTCCCACCGCATCTCGAGTATGCATTTCTAGATGAGGAGGGGCGTCTACCGGTGATCATATCGTCTTCATTGTCTGTGGAAGAAAAGAGCGAGTTGTTGAAAGTTTTGAAACTTCATAAACGGGCGATTGCCTGGAAGATCATGGACATCAAGGGGATTAATCCCTCATTTTGTACTCATAAAATTTTGATGGAGGATGTCCATAAGCCTTGTACGCAGCACCAAAGGCGTCTGAACCCGAACATGCAAGAGGTTGTTAAATCCGAGGTAATTAAATTGCTTGATGCTGGATTGATATATCCTATCTCGGACTCTGTTTGGGTTAGTCCTGTACACGTCGTGCCCAAGAAGGGTGGCATGACGGTGGTCACGAATGATAGGAATGAGTTGATTCTTATGAGGACCGTCACGGGGTGGAGAGTTTGCATTGACTATCGCAAGCTCAATGACGCCGCCCGCAAGGATCACTTCCCGCTTCCATTCATCGATCAGATGTTGGAACGACTGTCGGGGAAGTTGTATTACTGTTTCCTTGATGGTTTCTCGGGGTATTTCCAAATCCCTATCGATCCTGTGGACCAGTATAAGACGACCTTCACATGCCCTTTTGGCACATTCGCCTAGAGGCGTATGCCATTCGGGCTGTGCAATGATCCGGCGACCTTCCAGCGTTGCATGATTGCAATTTTTCACGACATGATCGAGGACTCCATGGAGGTGTTCATGGATGATTTTCAGTCTTTGGGAGTTCTTTCGATCAATGTCTTGGGAATCTGGAGCGGATGCTGCAGAGGTGCGAAGAGACCAGTCTTGTGCTGAATTGGGAGAAATGCCACTTCATGGTGAAGGAAGGAATAGTCCTCGGGCACAAGGTTTCTCAAAATGGGTTGGAGGTTGATCCTGCCAAAGTAGATATCATTTCTAGGCTCCCTCCGCCCTCCTCTGTCAGAGCTATCCGCAGTTTTTTGGGTCATGCGGGTTTTTACAAGCGATTCATCAAAGACTTTTCAAAAATCGCCCGTCCAATGACCCGATTGTTAGAGAAGGATGCACCGTTTGTGTTTGGTGCAGAGTGTGTGAAGGCATTTGGCCTTCTGAAGCGTTTGCTTGTTGAGGCCCCTATATTGGTAGCACCCGACTGGGGACTGCCATTCGAGATCATGTGCGACGCGAGTGACTTCGCGATAGGGGCGGTCTTGGGATAGCGGAAGGATAAGCACTTCCACCCGATCTACTACGCTAGTAAAACTCTTCATGATGCTCAGGAGCATTATACCACGACTGAGAAAGAGCTTCTAGCTGTAGTGTTTGCATTCGACAAGTTTAGATCGTATTTAGTGCTGTCGAAGACCATTGTCTATACGGACCATGCAACGATCCGATACCTTTTTAGCAAACAGGACGCGAAACCGCGCCTGATTAGGTGGATCCTGCTGCTGCAAGAGTTCGATATAGAGATTCAGGACAAGAAGGGTGCCCTGAATGTTGCCGCTGATCATCTGTCCAGACTCGAGCATGATGATGCCGAGAACTGCGCGTGGGATACCATTAATGACAATTTTCCTCACGAGTTCTTGATGAGCTTCGAGTCGGTGGAAGATGTATCGCCATGGTTCGCGGATTTTGCGAACTACCTCGCGTGCGGGATCCTCATCAAAGGATTGTCGCACCAGCAAAAGAGGAAGTTCTTCGCGGACCTCAAGCATTACTTCTGGGATGACCCATTTTTGTTCCGGGTCGGGGCGGATCAGCTGATTCGCCGTTGCGTGTTCGGGGTTGAGGCGGCGCAGATATTGCGTGATTGTCACAAGGGGCCTACCGGAGGTCACCACGGAGCGAATTACACTGCCAAAAAAGTGTTAGACTCCGGGTTTTATTGGCCCACACTCTTCCGTGACGCTCAGATATTGGTCGGTGCATGTGATTCGTGCCAGAGGGCGACGAACATATCGGCACGCAACCAAATGCCGCAGAATCCCATCCAAGTCTGTGAGGTCTTTGACATTTGGGGCATAGACTTCATGGGACCATTCCCCTCCTCACGGGGTAATAAATACATACTCGTGGCGGTTGACTATGTGTCAAAGTGGGTGGAGGCGCAAGCCTTACCCACAAATGATGCCCGAGTAGTCGTGAGGTTTGTTAGAGGCTTGTTCTCGCGGTTTGGTGTCTCGAAGGCACTAATTAGTGACCGTGGCACGCATTTCTGCAATGCGCAGCTTGATCGTGCGTTAGCACGTTATGGCGTCCAGCACAGGTTATCCATCATCCACAGACAAGTGGACAGGTGGAGGTCACAAACCGTGGATTGAAGCGAATCCTTGAGCGGTCGGTTAATCAAAACCGCAAGGATTGGGCTGACAAGCTTGATAACGCGCTGTAGGCCTTTAGAACTGCCTACAAGACGCCTATTGGGACGACTCCCTTTCGGCTAGTCTATGGCAAAGCGTGTCATCTCCCTGTCGACTTGGAACATAGGGCTTTTTGGGCTCTTAAAACGGCGAATTTGGATCTTAAGACCGGCGGTGAGACCCGTTTCTTACAGATTCACGAGCTGGAGGAGCTTAGGCAGCAGGCCTATGAGAGCTCGATATTATATAAAGAGCGCACAAAGAGACTGCACGACAGTCGCCTGAAAAGCCAGAAAGATTTTCAGGTAGGCGATTTAGTTTTGCTTTATAATTCTCGCCTGCGCCTCTTTCCTGGAAAGTTGAAATCCCGCTGGACAGGACCGTACACTATTAAGGAAATATATCCATACGGTGCTGTCTCAATCGCAGATTCTGTGGGTTTGACTTTCAAAGTCAACGGTCATCGCCTAAAAGTCTATATTGAAGGACCGGTTGACCAAACCGTAGAGGAAATCGATCTCTACGCCCCACACGCCTCATAAAGTGTGGGGAAGTGAGTCTAGCTAGCGACTCGTTAATAAATATAGCACGGCGTGTATGGGCGCGCCAAATTGTATATAGGTTCATAGCTTAGAATAGTTTTGTAGTTAACTTGTTTTTAATTTTAACTTGTTCTTTGTAGTTTGTTTTTAGTCTTCGCAGGTTCGATTCGCGCCTTATGAAGATGTGGAAAGTCGCTTCACAACAGAGGTAAAGTACTAAGAAGCGTCTTAAAACAGGTATGTTGGTTGTTTGGGTCAAAACGGACAAGTACAGGCGTTTTTTGGTGAAAAACTGCACAAAAATGCACGCGTAGGTCCTGTGAGCGGCCACTCAGAGGCTCCGAGCGGCCCGCTCCAAACGCTCAGCTCTGTCCTTAAAAAAAAAATGAATGAGCGAGCGGCCGCTCCATGGGAGCGAGCGACCGCTCGAAGATCCCTGCACAGGTTTTTCAAGGGCAAAAGTGGTATTTCACAATAAAAATTCATAAACTAACCCTACAAAACATACAAGCGGCCGCTCATTCTGTTTTTGACCCAATTCTTCAAGTTTTTGCTCTCAACAAACACCCACATACAAACCCTTCAATCCCATTTCAAATCTTCAAGAAAAAGGTATGAATCACTACTTTTCTTGCATTTTCTCTTGTTCTAGTGTAGATTAGTTTAAATTTTTGCAATCTTTTCATAATTTTAGGGTCCCTTCATAATGTTTAACAAACCCTAAATGTGCATTGATGGATTGTATGCTTGGTTAGTATAGTTTAGAGTATAGTGTTGTCCAAATCTTAGAGTTTTTGTTGTTTTCTTCATAATGTTTAAATAAAATCCGAAAATTTTTGAAGATTTGTGTCATTTTGTAGTCATTTGTTTAGTGTAATTTAGTGTTAATGTAGATTAATTTCATAATAGGATTGTATGCTAGTGGTAATGTTAGTGTAATTTAGGTTTGTTCTTGGAATTTTGGGGATTCTTCATAAATGTTTAAACATCCCCAAATTCCTCTTGTTATGGGTTATATTTTGTTGTTAATGATCTTGATATGTTGGGGTTTCCTTCATAAACGTTTAACAAAACCCCAAAACTTTAAGATTGTTAGTGTTTTGATTATAGTTAGATGGTTTTCTTAATAAAACTTTGGGGCGTTCTTCATAACTAAACAAACACGCCCCAAGTGTTTGGTTTAGTGTTTGGTTTCTAAACACCTTGCGCTAAAAGACTTGAATTTAGGATGGTTTTTGCAAACATAGCGTGTAGGTGTTAAAAATTTCAAACTTGCTTGAAAACATCATAGCTATGATATCTCGACCATTCAATCGCCTAAGTACAAAATTTTTCAAAAACCAAGTGCTTGAATGGCCGCTTTTAGAGTGCATTTGGCTGAAACACTGAAAACCGGGCAAAAGCCAGTGCACGGGATCGAAAAAACAGGGCTGCAAAACGAATTTTGGCGCGCAGGCTCCTGTGAGCGGCCGCTCCATGCCTTCGAGCGGCCGCTCAATGCTTCTGTGAAGAATTTTTTATTTTTTTGTTTGGCGTGTTTTGGGTCCGGGTCCTATTCCTTTGATTAAAACTGACATATTTAAGCATTTTGATGCAGATGGTGCACCGCTTTCTGAGATTTGACCCGACAATCCCGAAAGAACGCGGGTGTCTAGAGAAGTATGACGAGCTATATGCGCGAAGGGAAATGATTGCCACTCCGCGTAGGCTTTGTTGGGATACTCTAGCAGAGGTAAATCAAGAGGAGAGGCTAAGGGAATGGATGGACCAACCACTAGAGAACCTGCTTTCAATAAACGAACCGGTCTTCATGGAGATAACTATTGAATTCTTCTCCACCTTGACCTATCGAAGGCCAAGAAAGCATCTAGAACCGAACTTTCAAGCAAACGGGATACATGGGTTGCAGTTTCGCCTTGGTAGAATCTGGCGCGACATCTCAGTCGCGGAGCTGGGTCACCACTTAGGAATTTATACCGAGGAAGAGATCTACGATGATAGCTTCAATGAAGCTATGTATAGCTTCCCCGACGACAACCAATTGCGAAACAATTTTTGGGCTCAACTGACGGGGCTTCAACAATACAACCCCCAAGGCTCAAAAGCGATCAAGATTATTGACCCATTGCTCTGGGTATTCCAAAAGGTTCTCTGTGGAACGGTGGCTGCAAAGAAGGAAAGTTCCACCAACTGCCCCACTCCAGATTTATTATTCTTGTACGCCCTGGTAAGTGACCAACGGGTTAACTTAGCTGCATTAATAGCTTCTTTTCTTACTACAGCAGCAGGGGGAAACCGGGCAGTATGATTTATGGTGGAGAATATGTGACGGCTCTTGCTAGATCAATGGGTGTCCTCAAGGCAGCAAGGAACACCCTTACTCGGGTTAGAGGAGGATCTTATGTCGACCTGGATACACTCAGACACATGGGGATCCTACATGAGTATGAAGATGGGACGTGCCGGTTAAAAGGGCACCATAATGTGATCTGGAACCCATTCCACCACCACAGCAGCAGCAGCCACCACAGCAGCAGGAGTCACCAGTACAGATGCCACATGAGCAGCAGCCACATGAGCAGCAGCCACACCAGCAAGAGCCTCTACTGCCTCACCAGCAGTAGTATTACTACCAGCATCCTCAAGACTTCTATGATGAGTTTGGCGCGTTCAGAACAGAAACGCGCGACACCTTATACCAGCATGGCGAGTCCCTACAGCATCAGGGCGCGACCCTCGACTACCTCGTCTCTGAATTTCATGCTTGTTTCCCAAACCATTTTGGGAATCCCCCACAAAGGGGACATCCGGGGGACAAGCGGAGACGAGGTGGTGATGCAGCGGGATCATCAGGGACTCACCATGATGATGAGGATTGAGGAATTGCTGGTAAGTTGGTATTATTTTGTTTGTCTTATTCCTGTTGGTACTGTATATGGGTGCGGGCACCCATGACATTTGTTTTATTTTTTGTACTTGAACTATTTACTTTTCCGCATTTTAATTTTCAGTAATGTTTGGTTTGTTTGAATAAGTTTGACGATGAATGGGTGTATTTGATGAGTTTGTTTTTTGTCAAGAATGTTGATGTTGCAGGGAACTGGCGAGCACCGTTATCGGGGCTCATGCCGTCCATTTACCCGGGCGTTTCTTCGACACCAGGGGAGTATTATTCTCCTTTTTCCCACTATAGATAGCTAATTCATAAACGCTTTCTATCGTCACATTGGGGACAATGTGAATTTCAAGTGTGGGGAGGGATTATATCTTGTTTGTCCTCTTGTATATATATATATATATATATATATGTTAAAAAAAACCCTTTAAAAGTACATATATGTATATATTCTCATATAAACATCAAGCCTAACTAAATTTTGACAAAGATAACTCGAGGCGCGACAAACAGATGAAATGCGAGCGTGTTAGATTCGTACACTTACACCCATTTCCGTCCGGTTACGTGAGCATTTGAGCCTAATAGTATAGATTTCATTTCTTTGACATGCTTATCGAGTG